>JAPYXD010000710.1:12500000-13750000 GCA_030998225.1 Diplolepis rosae | reverse complement strand
AATCTGAGAAAAGTCGGTCGGTTCCTTCTAGTGATTGTCCTGACTAATTTATTTTATTTTTGTTCCCCAGCTCCGTTCCAGCGGACTATAGAGAGTTTGATCTTTGTCCCGAGTACCCTCGCAAGTACTTCGGCCTAACCAAACTGTACCAATAATAGTCCGAAGTCGCGAATCTGAGAAAAGTCGGTCGGTTCCTTCTAGCAATTATCCTGAATAATCTAATGTATATATCTACCCCAACTCAGATCCAGCTTATTCTAGTTACTTAGAGCTGTGTCCCGAGTACCCTCGCAAGTACTTCGGCTCAACCAAACTGTACTTATAATAGTCCGAAGTCGCGAATCTGAGAAAAGTCGGTCGGTTCCTTCTAGTGATTGTCCTGAATAATCTATTTTATATTTGTACCCCAACTCCGTTCCAGCTGACTATAGAGAATTTGACTTTTGTCCCGAGTACCCTCGCAAGTACTTCGGCTCAACCAAACTGTACCTATATGAGTACAATGTCGCGAATCTGAGAAAAGTCGGTCGGTTCCTTCTAGCGATTATCCTGAATAATCTATTTTATATTTGTACCCCAACTCCGTTCCAGCGGACTATAGAGACTTTGAAATTTGTCCCGAGTACCCTCGCAAGTACTTCGGCCTAACCAAACTGTACTAATAATTGTCCAAAGTCGAGAATCTGAGAAAAATCGGTCGGTTCCTTCTAGCCATTACCCTGAATAATCTATTTTATATATCTGCCCCAACTCAGTTCGAGCTTAATCTAGATCCCGAGAGCTTTGTCCCGAGTACCCTCGCAAGTACTTCGGCTGAACCAAACTGTACTTATAATAATCCGAAGTCGCGAATCTGAGAAAAGTCGGTCGGTTCCTTCTAGCGATTATCCTGAATAATCTATTTTATATTTGTACCCCAACTCCGATCCAGCTTACTCTAGAGATTCGGACCTTTGTCCCGATTACCCTTGCAAGTACTTCGGCTCAACCAAACTGTACCTATATGAGGACAATGTCGCGAATCTGAGAAAAGTCGATCGGTTCCTTCTAGCGATTATCCTGAATAATCTATTTTATATTTGTACCCCAACTCCGTTCCAGCGGACTATAGAGAATTTGACTTTTGTCCGGAGTACCCTCGCAAGTACTTCGGCCTAACCAAACTGTACTTATAATAGTCCAATTTCGCGAATCTGAGAAAAGTCGGTCGGTTCCTTCTGGCAATTATCCTGAATAATCTATTTTATATATCTACCCCAACTCCGATCCATCTTACTCTAGATACCTAGAGCTTTGTCCCGAGTACCCTCGCAAGTACTTCGGCTCATCCAAACTGTACTTATAATAGTCCGAAGTCGCGAATCTGAGAAAAGTCGGTCGGTTCCTTCTAGCGATTATCCTGAATAATCTATTTTATATTTGTACCCCAACTCCGTTCCAGCTTACTCTAGGTACTTGGAGCTTTGTCCCGAGTACCCTCGCAAGTACTTCGGCCTAACCAAACTGTACTTATATGAGTCGATAGTCGCGAATCTGAGAAAAGTCGGTCGGTTCCTTCTAGCCATTATCCTGAATAATATATTTTATATCTGTACCCCAACTCCGTTCCAGCTTACTCTAGATACCTAGAGCTTTGTCCCGAGTACCCTCGCAAGTACTTCGGCCTAACCAAACTGTACTTATAATAGTCCAAAGTCGCGAAGCTGAGACAAGTCGATCCTACCCCTTTAGTGATCTCGTCCTGATGCCAAGAAATGGAAGGCAAGAAGAAAATTAACTGGAAAAAGTCCAACAGCCTGTCAGGGTGGGAGTAGAAAGTATATGTCTACTCTTCTTAGTGTGGTGACTTCGAAATAAAAGATCTAACAATATTAAAATCACATAATACAGTAATTTAAGCTATTTCTCAATACCTACTCAGTTCCAGCATACTCTAGGTACTTGGAGCTTTGTCCCGAGTACCCTCGCAAGTACTTCGGCCTAACCAAACTGTACTTATATGAGTCGATAGTCGCGAATCTGAGAAAAGTCGGTCGGTTCCTTCTGGCAATTATCCTGAATAATCTATTTTATATATCTACCCCAACTCCGATCCAGCTTACTCTAGAGATTCGGACCTTTGTCCCGATTACCCTTGCAAGTACTTCGGCTCAACCAAACTGTACTTATATGAGTACAATGTCGCGAATCTGAGAAAAGTCGATCGGTTCCTTCTAGCGATTATCCTGAATAATCTATTTTATATTTGTACCCCAACTCCGTTCCAGCGGACTATAGAGACTTGGAACTTTTCGCGAGTACCCTCGCAATTACTTCGGCCTAACCAAACTGTACCAATAATAGTCCAAAGTCGAGAATCTGAGAAAAGTCGGTCGGTTCCTTGTAGCCATTATCCTGAATAATCAAATTTATATATCTGCCCCAACTCAGATCCAGCTTACTCTAGATACCTAGAGCTTTGTCCCGAGTACCCTCGCACGTTCTTCGGCTCAACCAAACTGTACCTATATAAGTACAATGTCGCGAATCTGAGAAAAGTCGGTCGGTTCCTTCTGGCAATTATCCTGAATAATCTATTTTATATATCTACCCCAACTCCGATCCAGCTTACTCTAGACATTCGGACCTTTGTCCCGAGTACCCTTGCAAGTACTTCGGCTCAACCAATCTGTACCTATATAAGTACAATGTCGCGAATCTGAGAAAAGTCGGTCGGTTCCTTCTAGCGATTATCCTGAATAATCTATTTTATATTTGTACCCCAACTCCGTTCCAGCGGACTATATAGACTTGGAGCTTTGTCCCGAGTACCCTCGCAAGTACTTCGGCCTAACCAAACTGTACCTATATGAGTCCATAGTCGCGAATCTGAGAAAAGTCGGTCGGTTCCTTCTGGCAAATATCCTGATAATCTATTTTATATATCTGCCCCAACTCAGTTCGAGCTTACTCTAGATACCTAGAGCTTTGTCCCGAGTACCCTCGCAAGTACTTCGGCTCAACGAAACTGTACTTATAATAGTCCGAAGTCGCGAATCTGAGACAAGTCGATCCTACCCCTTTAGTTATCTCGTCCTGATGCCAAGAAATGGAAAGCAAGAAGAAAATTAACTGGAAAAAGTCCAACAGCCTGTCAGGGTGGGAGTAGAAAGTATATATCTACTCTTCTTAGTGTGGTGACTTCGAAATAAAAGATCTAACAATATGAAAATCCCATTATACAGCAATTTAAGCTATATTTCTGTACGTGTTCAGTTCGAGCTTACTCTAGATACCTAGAGCTTTGTCCAGAGTACCCTCGCAAGTACTTCGGTTCAACCAAACTGTACCTATATGAGTCCATAGTCGCGAATCTGAGAAAAGTCGGTCGGTTCCTTCTAGTGATTGTCCTGAATAATCTATTTTATATATCTACCCCAACTCCGATCCAGCTTACTCTAGAAATTCGGACCTTTGTCCCGAGTACCCTTGCAAGTACTTCGGCTCAACCAAACTGTACCTATATAAGTACAATGTCGCGAATCTGAGAAAAGTCGGTCGGTTCCTTCTAGCGATTATCCTGAATAATCTATTTTATATTTGTACCCCAACTCCGTTCCAGCGGACTATAGAGACGTGGAACTTTTCCCGAGTACCCTCGCAAGTACTTCGGCCTAACCAAACTGTACCAATAATATTCCAAAGTCGCGAATCTGAGAAAAGTCGGTCGGTTCCTTATAGCCATTATCCTGAATAATCAAATTTATATATCTGCCCCAACTCAGATCCAGCTTACTCTAGATACCTAGAGCTTTGTCCAGAGTACCCTCGCAAGTACTTCGGCTCAACCAAACTGTACCTATTTAAGTACAATGTCGCGAATCTGAGAAAAGTCGGTCGGTTCCTTCTGGCAATTATCCTGAATAATCTATTTTATATATCTACCCCAACTCCGATCCAGCTTACTCTAGAAATTCGGACCTTTGTCCCGAGTACCCTTGCAAGTACTTCGGCTCAACCAATCTGTACCTATATAAGTACAATTTCGCGAATCTGAGAAAAGTCGGTCGGTTCCTTCTAGCGATTATCCTGAATAATCTATTTTATATTTGTACCCCAACTCCGTTCCAGCGGACTATAGAGACTTGGAACTTTGTCCCGAGTACCCTCGCAAGTACTTCGGCCTAACCAACTTGTACCAATAATAGTCCAAAGTCGAGAATCTGAGAAAAGTCGGTCGGTTCCTTCTAGCCATTATCCTGAATAATCTATTTTATATATCTGCCCCAACTCAGTTCGAGCTTACTCTAGATACCTAGAGCTTTGTCCCGAGTACCCTCGCAAGTACTTCGGCTCAACGAAACTGTACTTATAATAGTCCGAAGTCGCGAATCTGAGACAAGTCGATCCTACCCCTTTAGTGATCTCGTCCTGATGCCAAGAAATAGAAAGCAAGAAGAAAATTAACTGGAAAAAGTCCAACAGCCTGTCAGGGTGGGAGTAGAAAGTATATATCTACTCTTCTTAGTGTGGTGACTTCGAAATAAAAGATCTAACAATATGAAAATCCCATTATACAGCAATTTAAGCTATATTTCTGTACGTGTTCAGTTCGAGCTTACTCTAGATACCTAGAGCTTTGTCCAGAGTACCCTCGCAAGTACTTCGGTTCAACCAAACTGTACCTATATGAGTCCATAGTCGCGAATCTGAGAAAAGTCGGTCGGTTCCTTCTAGTGATTGTCCTGACTAATCTATTTTATATTTGTTCCCGAACTCCGTTCGAGCTTACTCTAGAGACTCCGAGCTTTGTCCCGAGTACCCTCGCAAGTACTTCGGCTGAACCAAACTGTACGTATAATAGTCCGAAGTCGCGAATCTGAGAAAAGTCGGTCGGTTCCTTCTAGTGATTGTCCTGACTAATCTATTTTATATTTGTACCCCATCTCCGTTCCAGCGGACTATAGAGAGTTGGAACTTTGTCCCGAGTACCCTCGCAAGTACTTCGGCCTAACCACCTGTACCAATAATAGTCCCAAGTCGCGAATCTGAGAAAAGTCGGTCGGTTCCTTCTGGCAATTATCCTGAATAATCTATTTTATATTTGTACCCCAACTCCGTTCCAGCGGACTATAGAGACTTGGAACTTTGTCCCGAGTACCCTCGCAAGTACTTCGGCCTAACCAAACTGTACCAATAATAGTCCAAAGTCGAGAATCTGAGAAAAGTCGGTCGGTTCCTTCTGGCAATTATCCTGAATAATCTATTTTATATATCTACCCCAACTCCGATCCAGCTTACTCTAGAAATTCGGACCTTTGTCCCGAGTACCCTTGCAAGTACTTCGGCTCAACCAAACTGTACCTATATAAGTACAATGTCGCGAATCTGAGAAAAGTCGGTCGGTTCCTTCTAGCGATTATCCTGAATAATCTATTTTATATTTGTACCCCAACTCCGTTCCAGCGGACTATAGAGACTTCAAACTTTGTCCCGAGTACCCTCGCAAGTACTTCGGCCTAACCAACCTGTACCAATAATAGTCCAAAGTCGAGAATCTGAGAAAAGTCGGTCGGTTCCTTCTAGCCATTATCCTGAATAATCCATTTTATATATCTGTCCCAACTCAGTTTGAGCTTACTCTAGATACCTAGAGCTTTGTCCCGAGTAGCCTCGCAAGTACTTCGACTCAACAAAACTGTACTTATAATAGTCCGAAGTCGCGAATCTGAGACAAGTCGATCCTACCCCTTTAGTGATCTCGTCCTGATGCCAAGAAATGGAAAGCAAGAAGAAAATTAACTGGAAAAAGTCCAACAGCCTGTCAGGGTGGGAGTAGAAAGTATATATCTACTCTTCTTAGTGTGGTGACTTCGAAATAAAAGATCTAACAATATGAAAATCCCATTATACAGCAATTTAAGCTATATTTCTGTACGTGTTCAGTTCGAGCTTACTCTAGATACCTAGAGCTTTGTCCAGAGTACCCTCGCAAGTACTTCGGCCTAACCAAACTGTACTTATAATAGTTCGAAGTCGCGAATCTGAGAAAAGTCGGTCGGTTCCTTCTAGCAATTATCCTGAATAATCTAATCTATATTTCAAGCCCTACTCCGATCCAGCTTACTCTAGTTACCTTGAGCTTTGTCCCGAGTAGCCTCGCAAGTACTTCGACTCAACAAAACTGTACTTATAATAGTCCGAAGTCGATAATCTGAGAAAAGTCGGTCGGTTCCTTCTGGCAATTATCCTGAATAATCTATTTTATATATCTACCCCAACTCCGATCCAGCTTACTCTAGAAATTCGGACCTTTGTCCCGAGTACCCTTGCAAGTACTTCGGCTCAACCAAACTGTACCTATATAAGTACAATGTCGCGAATCTGAGAAAAGTCGGTCGGTTCCTTCTAGCGATTATCCTGAATAATCTATTGTATGTTTGTACCCCACCTCCGTTCCAGCGGACTATAGAGACTTGGAACTTTGTCCGGAGTACCCTCGCAAGTACTTCGGCCTAACCAACCTGTACCAATAATAGTCCAAAGTCGAGAATCTGAGAAAAGTCGGTCGGTTCTTTCTAGCCATTATCCTGAATAATCTATTTTATATATCTGCCCCAACTCACTTCGAGCATACTCTAGATACCTAGAGCTTTGTCCAGAGTACCCTCGCAAGTACTTCGGCTCAACCAAACTGTACCTATATAAGTACAATGTCGCGAAGCTGAGACAAGTCGATCCTACCCCTTTAGTGATCTCGTCCTGATGCCAAGAAATGGAAAGCAAGAAGAAAATTAACTGGAAAAAGTCCAACAGCCTGTCAGGGTGGGAGTAGAAAGTATATATCTACTCTTCTTAGTGTGGTGACTTCGAAATAAAAGATCTAACAATATGAAAATCCCATTATACAGCAATTTAAGCTATATTTCTGTACGTGTTCAGTTCGAGCTTACTCTAGATACCTAGAGCTTTGTCCCGAGTACCCTCGCAAGTACTTCGGCCTAACCAAACTGTACCAATAATAGTCCAAAGTCGCGAATCTGAGAAAAGTCGGTCGGTTCCTTCTAGTGATTGTCCTGACTAATCTATTTTATGTTTGTACCCCACCTCCGTTCCAGCGGACTATAGAGAGTTGGAACTTTGTCCCGAGTACCCTCGCAAGTACTTCGGCCTAACCAAACTGTACCAATAATAGTCCGAAGTCGCGAATCTGAGAAAAGTCGGTCGGTTCCTTCTAGCAAGTATCCTGAATAATCTAATGTATATATCTACCCCAACTCAGATCCAGCTTATTCTAGTTACTTAGAGCTGTGTCCCGAGTACCCTCGCAAGTACTTCGGCTCAACCAAACTGTACTTATAATAGTCCGAAGTCGCGAATCTGAGAAAAGTCGGTCGGTTCCTTCTAGTGTTTGTCCTGACTAATCTATTGTATGTTTGTACCCCACCTCCGTTCCAGCGGACTATAGAGAATTTGAATTTTGTCCCGAGTACCCTTGCAAGTACTTCGGCTCAACCAAACTGTACCTATATAAGTACAATGTCGCGAATCTGAGAAAAGTCGGTCGGTTCCTTCTAGCGATTATCCTGAATAATCTATTTTATATTTGTACCCCACCTCCGTTCCAGCGGACTATAGAGACTTGGAACTTTGTCCCGAGTACCCTCGCAAGTACTTCGGCCTAACCAACCTGTACCAATAATAGTCCAAAGTCGAGAATCTGAGAAAAATCGGTCGGTTCCTTCTAGCCATTACCCTGAATAATCTATTTTATATATCTGCCCCAACTCAGTTCGAGCTTAATCTAGATACCTAGAGTTTTGTCCCGAGTACCCTCGCAAGTACTTCGGCTCAACCAAACTGTACTTATAATAGTCCGAAGTCGCGAATCTGATAAAAGTCGGTCGGTTCCTTCTAGTGATTGTCCTGACTAATCTATTTTATGTTTGTACCCCACCTCCGTTCCAGCAGACTATAGAGAATTTGACTTTTGTCCCGAGTACCCTTGCAAGTACTTCGGCTCAACCAAACTGTACCTATATGAGTACAATGTCGCGAATCTGAGAAAAGTCGGTCGGTTCCTTCTAGCGATTATCCTGAATAATCTATTTTATATTTGTACCCCACCTCCGTTCCAGCGGACTATAGAGACTTGGAACTTTGTCCCGAGTACCCTCGCAAGTACTTCGGCCTAACCAACCTGTACCAATAATAGTCCAAAGTCGAGAATCTGAGAAAAATCGGTCGGTTCCTTCTAGCCATTACCCTGAATAATCTATTTTATATATCTGCCCCAACTCAGTTCGAGCTTAATCTAGATACCTAGAGCTTTGTCCCGAGTACCCTCGCAAGTACTTCGGCTGAACCAAACTGTACTTATAATAGTTCGAAGTCGCGAATCTGAGAAAAGTCGGTCGGTTCCTTCTGGCAATTATTCTGAATAATGTATTTTATATATCTACCCCAACTCCGATCCAGCTTACTCTAGAGATTCGGACCTTTGTCCCGAGTACCCTTGCAAGTACTTCGGCTCAACCAAACTGTACCTATATGATTACAATGTCGCGAATCTGAGAAAAGTCGGTCGGTTCCTTCTAGCGTTTATCCTGAATAATCTATTTTATATTTGTACCCCAACTCCGTGCCATTACCCTGAATAATCTATTTTATATATCTGCCCCAACTCAGTTCGAACTTACTCTAGATACCTAGAGCTTTGTCCAGAGTACCCTCGCAAGTACTTCGGCTCAACCAAACTGTACTTATAATAGTCCAAAGTCGCGAAGCTGAGACAAGTCGATCCTACCCCTTTAGTGATCTCGTCCTGATGCCAAGAAATGGAAAGCAAGAAGAAAATTAACTGGAAAAAGTCCAACAGCCTGTCAGGGTGGGAGTAGAAAGTATATATCTACTCTTCTTAGTGTGGTGACTTCGAAATAAAAGATCTAACAATATGAAAATCCCATTATACAGCAATTTAAGCTATATTTCTGTACGTGTTCAGTTCGAGCTTACTCTAGATACCTAGAGCTTTGTCCCGAGTACCCTCGCAAGTACTTCGGCCTAACCAAACTGTACCAATAATAGTCCGAAGTCGCGAATCTGAGAAAAGTCGGTCGGTTCCTTCTAGTGATTGTCCTGACTAATCTATTTTATGTTTGTACCCCAACTCCGTTCCAGCTTACTCTAGAGATTCGGTCCTTTGTCCCGAGTACCCTCGCAAATACTTCTGCTCAACCAAACTGTACTTATAATAGTTCGAAGTCGCGAATCTGAGAAAAGTCGGTCGGTTCCTTCTAGCCATTATCCTGAATAATCTATTTTATATATCTGCCCGAACTCGTATCCAGCTTTCTCTAGATACCTAGAGCTTTGTCCCGAGTACCCTCGCAAGTACTTCGGCTCAACCAAACTGTACTTATAATAGTCCGAAGTCGCGAATCTGAGACAAGTCGATCCTACCCCTTTAGTGATCTCGTCCTGATGCCAAGAAATGGAAAGCAAGAAGAAAATTAACTGGAAAAAGACCAACAGCCTGTCAGGGTGGGAGTAGATAGTATATATCTACTCTTCTTAGTGTGGTGACTTCGAAATAAAAGATCTAACAATATTAAAATCACATAATACAGTAATTTAAGCTATTTTTCAATACCTACTCAGTTCCAGCTTACTCTAGGTACTTGGAGCTTTGTCCCGAGTACCCTCGCAAGTACTTCGGCTCAACCAAACTGTACTTATAATAGTCCGAAGTCGCGAATCTGAGAAAAGTCGGTCGGTTCCTTCTAGCGATTATCCTGAATAAACTATTTTATATATCTATCCCAGCTCCGATCCAGCTTACTCTAGAGATTCGGACCTTTGTCCCGAGTACCCTTGCAAGTACTTCGGCTCAACCAAACTGTACCTATATGAGTACAATGTCGCGAATCTGAGAAAAGTCGGTCGGTTCCTTCTAGCGATTATCCTGAATAATCTATTTTATATATCTACCCCAACTCCGATCCAGCTTACTCTAGAGATTCGGACCTTTGTCCCGAGTACCCTCGCAAATACTTCGGCTCAACCAAACTGTACGTATAAAAGTCCAAACACGCATAACTTTGCCAAGTGGTTCTTACTCCTGTAGCGATCACGTCCAGTGGCCGAGGAATGGCAATCAACAAGAAAACTAGTAGAAAAAAGCCCAACTCTCTTTCAGGGTGGGGGTAGAAATTATGTATCTTCTTCTGTTGACGTGGTGGCTTTGAAATAAAAGATCTAACAATATAAAAATCGCATTATACAGTAATTTAAGCTATATTTCTATACGTGTTCAGTTCGAACTTACTCTAGATACCTAGAGCTTTGTCCAGAGTACCCTCGCAAGTACTTCGGCTCAACCAAACTGTACTTATATTAGTTCGGAGTAGCGAAACTCAGAAAAGTCGGTCGGTTCCTTCTAGCGATTATCCTGAATAATCTATTTTATATATCTACCCCAACTCCGATCCAGCTTACTCTAGAGATTCGGACCTTTGTCCCGAGTACCCTCGCAAATACTTCGGCTCAACCAAACTGTACGTATAAAAGTCCAAACACGCATAACTTTGCCAAGTGGTTCTTACTCCTGTAGCGATCACGTCCAGTGGCCGAGGAATGACAATCAACAAGAAAACTAGTAGAAAAAAGCCCAACTCTCTTTCAGGGTGGGGGTAGAAATTATGTATCTTCTTCTGTTGACGTGGTGGCTTTGAAATAAAAGATCTAACAATATAAAAATCGCATTATACAGTAATTTAAGCTATATTTCTATACGTGTTCAGTTCGAACTTACTCTAGATACCTAGAGCTTTGTCCAGAGTACCCTCGCAAGTACTTCGGCTCAACCAAACTGTACTTATAATAGTCCGAAGTCGCGAATCTGAGAAAAGTCGGTCGGTTCCTTCTAGCGATTATCCTGAATAATCTATTTTATATATCTACCCCAACTCCGATCCATCTTACTCTAGATACCTAGAGCTTTGTCCCGAGTACCCTCGCAAGTACTTCGGCTCATCCAAACTGTACTTATAATAGTCCGAAGTCGCGAATCTGAGAAAAGTCGGTCGGTTCCTTCTAGCGATTATCCTGAATAATCTATATTATATTTGTACCCCAACTCCGTTCCAGCTTACTCTAGGTACTTGGAGCTTTGTCCCGAGTACCCTCGCAAGTACTTCGGCCTAACCAAACTGTACTTATATGAGTCGATAGTCGCGAATCTGAGAAAAGTCGGTCGGTTCCTTCTAGCCATTATCCTGAATAATCTAATTTATATCTGCCCCAACTCGGATCCAGCTTACTCTAGATACCTAGAGCTTTGTCCCGAGTACCCTCGCAAGTACTTCGGCCTAACTAAACTGTACTTATAATAGTCCAAAGTCGCGAAGCTGAGACAAGTCGATCCTACCCCTTTAGTGATCTCGTCCTGATGCCAAGAAATGGAAGGCAAGAAGAAAATTAACTGGAAAAAGTCCAACAGCCTGTCAGGGTGGGAGTAGAAAGTATATATCTACTCTTCTTAGTGTGGTGACTTCGAAATAAAAGATCTCACAATATTAAAATCATATAATACAGTAATTTAAGCAATTTCTCAATACCTACTCAGTTCCAGCATACTCTAGGTACTTGGAGCTTTGTCCCGAGTACCCTCTACAGTACTTCGGCCTTTGCAATGTGTACTTACCTGTGTCGATAGTCGCGAATCTGAGAAAAGTCGGTCGGTTCCTTCTGGCAATTATCCTGAATAATCTATTTTATATATCTACCCCAACTCCGATCCAGCTTACTCTAGAGATTCGGACCTTTGTCCCGATTACCCTTGCAAGTACTTCGGCCTAACCAAACTGTACTTATATGAGTACAATGTCGCGAATCTGAGAAAAGTCGATCGGTTCCTTCTAGCGATTATCCTGAATAATCTATTTTATATTTGTACCCCAACTCCGTTCCAGCGGACTATAGAGACTTGGAACTTTTCGCGAGTACCCTCGCAATTACTTCGGCCTAACCAAACTGTACCAATAATAGTCCAAAGTCGGGAATCTGAGAAAAGTCGGTCGGTTCCTTGTAGCCATTATCCTGAATAATCTAATTTATATATATGCCCCAACTCAGATCCAGCTTACTCTAGATACCTAGAGCTTTGTCCCGAGTACCCTCGCAAGTTCTTCGGCTCAACCAAACTGTACCTATATAAGTACAATGTCGCGAATCTGAGAAAAGTCGGTCGGTTCCTTCTAGCGATTATCCTGAATAATCTATTTTATATCTGCCCCAACTCGGATCCAGCTTACTCTAGATACCTAGAGCTTTGTCCCGAGTACCCTCGCAAGTACTTCGGCCTAACCAAACTGTACTTATAATAGTCCAAAGTCGCGAAGCTGAGACAAGTCGATCCTACCCCTTTAGTGATCTCGTCCTGATGCCAAGAAATGGAAAGCAAGAAGAAAATTAACTGGAAAAAGTCCAACAGCCTGTCAGGGTGGGAGTAGAAAGTATATATCTACTCTTCTTAGTGTGGTGACTTCGAAATAAAAGATCTAACAATATTAAAATCACATAATACAGTAACTTAAGCTATTTTTCAATACCTACTCAGTTCCAGCTTACTCTAGAGACTTGGAGCTTTGTCCCGAGTACCCTCGCAAGTACTTCGGCCTAAACAACCTGTACTTATATGAGTCGATAGTCGCGAATCTGAGAAAAGTCGGTCGGTTCCTTCTGGCAATTATCCTGAATAATCTATTTTATATATCTACCCCAACTCAGATCCAGCTTACTCTAGAGATTCGGACCTTTGTCCCGAGTACCCTTGCAAGTACTTCGGCTCAACCAAACTGTACCTATATAAGTACAATTTCGCGAATCTGAGAAAAGTCGGTCGGTTCCTTCTAGCGATTATCCTGAATAATCTATTTTATATCTGCCCGAACTCGGATCCAGCTTTCTCTAGATACCTAGAGCTTTGTCCCGAGTACCCTCGCAAGTACTTCGGCCTAACCAAACTGTACTTATAATAGTCCAAAGTCGCGAAGCTGAGACAAGTCGATCCTACCCCTTTAGTGATCTCGTCCTGATGCCAAGAAATGGAAGGCAAGAAGAAAATTAACTGGAAAAAGTCCAACAGCCTGTCAGGGTGGGAGTAGAAAGTATATGTCTACTCTTCTTAGTTCGGTGACTTCGAAATAAAAGATCTAACAATATTAAAATCACATAATACAGTAATTTAAGCTATTTCTCAATACCTACTCAGTTCCAGCATACTCTAGGTACTTGGAACTTTGTCCCGAGTAACCTCGCAAGTACTTCGGCCTAACCAAACTGTACTTATATGAGTCGATAGTCGCGAATCTGAGAAAAGTCGGTCGGTTCCTTCTGGCAATTATCCTGAATAATCTATTTTATATATCTACCCCAACTCCGATCCAGCTTACTCTAGAGATTCGGACCTTTGTCCCGATTACCCTTGCAAGTACTTCGGCCTAACCAAACTGTACTTATATGAGTACAATGTCGCGAATCTGAGAAAAGTCGGTCGGTTCCTTCTAGCGATTATCCTGAATAATCTATTTTATATTTGTACCCCAACTCCCGTTCCAGCGGACTATAGAGACTTGGAACTTTTCGCGAGTACCCTCGCAAGTACTTCGGCCTAACCAAACTGTACCAATAATAGTCCAAAGTCGAGAATCTGAGAAAAGTCGGTCGGTTCCTTCTAGCCATTATCCTGAATAATCTATTTTATATATCTACCCCAACTCCGATCCAGCTTACTCTAGAGATTCGGACCTTTGTCCCGACTACCCTTGCAAGTACTTCGGCTCAACCAATCTGTACCTATATAAGTACAATTTCGCGAATCTGAGAAAAGTCGGTCGGTTCCTTCTAGCGATTATCCTGAATAATCTATTTTATATTTGTACTCCAACTCCGTTCCAGCGGACTATAGAGACTTGGAACTTTGTCCCGAGTACCCTCGCAAGTACTTCGGCCTAACCAACTTGTACCAATAATAGTCCAAAGTCGAGAATCTGAGAAAAGTCGGTCGGTTCCTTCTAGCCATTATCCTGAATAATCTATTTTATATATCTGCCCCAACTCAGTTCGAGCTTACTCTAGATACCTAGAGCTTTGTCCCGAGTACCCTCGCAAGTACTTCGGCTCAACGAAACTGTACTTATAATAGTCCGAAGTCGCGAATCTGAGACAAGTCGATCCTACCCCTTTAGTTATCTCGTCCTGATGCCAAGAAATGGAAAGCAAGAAGAAAATTAACTGGAAAAAGTCCAACAGCCTGTCAGGGTGGGAGTAGAAAGTATATATCTACTCTTCTTAGTGTGGTGACTTCGAAATAAAAGATCTAACAATATGAAAATCCCATTATACAGCAATTTAAGCTATATTTCTGTACGTGTTCAGTTCGAGCTTACTCTAGATACCTAGATCTTTGTCCAGAGTACCCTCGCAAGTACTTCGGTTCAACCAAACTGTACTTATAATAGTCCGAAGTCGCGAATCTGATAAAAGTCGGTCGGTTCCTTCTAGTGATTGTCCTGACTAATCTATTTTATATTTGTACCCGAACTCCGTTCCAGCTTACTCTAGAGATTCGGACCTTTGTCCAGAGTACCCTCGCAAGTACATCGGCTCAACCAAATTGTACTTATAATAGTCCGAAGTCGCGAATCTGAGAAAAGTCGGTCGGTTCCTTCTAGTGATTGTCCTGACTAATCTATTTTATGTTTGTACCCCAACTCCGTTCCAGCGGACTATAGAGAGTTGGAACTTTGTCCCGAGTACCCTCGCAAATACTTCGGCCTAACCAAACTGTACCAATAATAGTCCGAAGTCGCGAATCTGAGAAAAGTCGGTCGGTTCCTTCTAGCAATTATCCTGAATAATCTATTTTATATTTGTACCCCAACTCCCTTCCAGCTGACTATAGAGACTTGGATCTTTGTCCCGAGTACCCTCGCAAGTACTTCGGCCTAACCAACCTGTACCAATAATAGTCCAAAGTCGAGAATCTGAGAAAAGGCGGTCGGTTCCTTCTAGTGATTGTCCTGAATAATCTATTTTATATATCTACCCCAACTCCGATCCAGCTTACTCTAGAAATTCGGACCTTTGTCCCGAGTACCCTTGCAAGTACTTCGGCTCAACCAATCTGTACCTATATAAGTACAATGTCGCGAATCTGAGAAAAGTCGGTCGGTTCCTTCTAGCGATTATCCTGAATAATCTATTTTATATTTGTACCCCAACTCCGTTCCAGCGGACTATAGAGACTTCAAACTTTGTCCCGAGTACCCTCGCAAGTACTTCGGCCTAACCAACCTGTACCAATAATAGTCCAAAGTCGAGAATCTGAGAAAAGTCGGTCGGTTCCTTCTGGCAAATATCCTGAATAATCTATTTTATATATCTACCCCAACTCAGATCCAGCTTACTCTAGATACCTAGAGCTTTGTCCCGAGTAGCCTCGCAAGTACTTCGACTCAACAAAACTGTACTTATAATAGTCCGAAGTCGCGAATCTGAGACAAGTCGATCCTACCCCTTTAGTGATCTCGTCCTGATGCCAAGAAATGGAAAGCAAGAAGAAAATTAACTGGAAAAAGTCCAACAGCCTGTCAGGGTGGGAGTAGAAAGTATATATCTACTCTTCTTAGTGTGGTGACTTCGAAATAAAAGATCTAACAATATGAAAATCCCATTATACAGCAATTTAAGCTATATTTCTGTACGTGTTCAGTTCGAGCTTACTCTAGATACCTAGGGCTTTGTCCCGAGTACCCTCGCAAGTACTTCGGCCTAACCAAACTGTACTTATAATAGTCCGAAGTTGCGAATCTGAGAAAAGTCGGTCGGTTCCTTCTAGCAATTATCCTGAATAATCTAATGTATATATCTACCCCAACTCAGATCCAGCTTACTCTAGTTACTTAGAGCTGTGTCCCGAGTACCCTCGCAAGTACTTCGGCTAAACCAAACTGTACTTATAATAGTCCGAAGTCGAGAATCTGAGAAAAGTCGGTCGGTTCCTTCAAGCCATTATCCTGAATAATCTATTTTATATATCTACCCCAACTCCGATCCAGCTTACTCTAGAAATTCGGACCTTTGTCCCGAGTACCCTTGCAAGTACTTCGGCTCAACCAAACTGTACCTATATAAGTACAATGTCGCGAATCTGAGAAAAGTCGGTCGGTTCCTTCTAGCGATTATCCTGAATAATCTATTTTATATTTGTACCCCAACTCCGTTCCAGCGGACTATAGAGACTTGGAACTTTGTCCCGAGTACCCTCGCAAGTACTTCGGCCTAACCAACTTGTACCAATAATAGACCAAAGTCGAGAATCTGAGAAAAGTCGGTCGGTTCCTTCTAGCCATTACCCTGAATAATCTATTTTATATATCTGCCCCAACTCAGTTCGAGCTTAATCTAGATACCTAGAGCTGTGTCCCGAGTACCCTCGCAAGTACTTCGGCTCAACCAAACTGTACTTATAATAGTCCGAAGTCGCGAATCTGAGACAAGTCGATCCTACCCCTTTAGTGATCTCGTCCTGATGCCAAGAAATGGAAAGCAAGAAGAAAATTAACTGGAAAAAGTCCAACAGCCTGTCAGGGTGGGAGTAGAAAGTATATATCTACTCTTCTTAGTGTGGTGACTTCGAAATAAAAGATCTAACAATATGAAAATCCCATTATACAGCAATTTAAGCTATATTTCTGTACGTGTTCAGTTCGAGCTTACTCTAGATACCTAGAGCTTTGTCCCGAGTACCCTCGCAAGTACTTCGGCCTTACCAAACTGTACCAATAATAGTCCAAATTCGAGAATCTGAGAAAAGTCGGTCGGTTCCTTCTAGTGATTGTCCTGACTAATCTATTTTATATTTGTACCCCATCTCCGTTCCAGCGGACTATAGAGAGTTGGAACTTTGTCCCGAGTACCCTCGCAAGTACTTCGGCCTAACCAAACTGTACCAATAATAGTCCGAAGTCGCGAATCTGAGAAAAGTCGGTCGGTTCCTTCTAGCAATTATCCTGAATAATCTAATGTATATATGTACCCCAACTCAGATCCAGCTTATTCTAGTTACTTAGAGCTTTGTCCCGAGTACCCTCGCAAGTACTTCGGCTCAACCAAACTGTACTTATAATAGTCCGAAGTCGCGAATCTGAGAAAAGTCGGTCGGTTCCTTCTAGTGATTGTCCTGACTAATCCATTGTATGTTTGTACCCCACCTCCGTTCCAGCGGACTATAGAGAATTTGAATTTTGTCCCGAGTACCCTTGCAAGTACTTCGGCTCAACCAAACTGTACATATATCAGTACAATGTCTCGAATCTGATAAAAGTCGGTCGGTTCCTTCTAGCGATTATCCTGAATAATCTATTTTATATTTGTACCCCACCTCCGTTCCAGCGGACTATAGAGACTTGGAACTTTGTCCCGAGTAACCTCGCAAGTACTTCGGCCTAACCAACCTGTACCAATAATAGTCCAAAGTCGAGAATCTGAGAAAAATCGGTCGGTTCCTTCTAGCCATTACCCTGAATAATCTATTTTATATATCTGCCCCAACTCAGTTCGAGCTTAATCTAGATACCTAGAGCTTTGTCCCGAGTACCCTCGCAAGTACTTCGGCTGAACCAAACTGTACTTATAATAGTTCGAAGTCGCGAATCTGAGAAAAGTCGGTCGGTTCCTTCTGGCAATTATTCTGAATAATGTATTTTATATATCTACCCCAACTCCGATCCAGCTTACTCTAGAGATTCGGACCTTTGTCCCGAGTACCCTTGCAATTACTTCGGCTCAACCAAACTGTACCTATATGAGTACAATGTCGCGAATCTGAGAAAAGTCGGTCGGTTCCTTCTAGCGTTTATCCTGAATAATCTATTTTATATTTGTACCCCAACTCCGTGCCATTACCCTGAATAATCTATTTTATATATCTGCCCCAACTCAGTTCGAGCTTAATCTAGATACCTAGAGCTGTGTCCCGAGTACCATCGCAAGTACTTCGGCTCAACCAAACTGTACTTATAATAGTCCGAAGTCGCGAATCTGAGACAAGTCGATCCTACCCCTTTAGTTATCGCGTCCTGATGCCAAGAAATGGAAAGCAAGAAGAAAATTAACTGGAAAAAGTTCAACAGCCTGTCAGGGTGGGAGTAGAAAGTATATATCTACTCTTCTTAGTGTGGTGACTTCGAAATAAAAGATCTAACAATATGAAAATCCCATTATACAGCAATTTAAGCTATATTTCTGTACGTGTTCAGTTCGAGCTTACTCTAGATACCTAGAGCTTTGTCCCGAGTACCCTCGCAAGTACTTCGGCCTAACCAAACTGTACCAATAATAGTCCGAAGTCGCGAATCTGAGAAAAGTCGGTCGGTTCCTTCTAGTGATTGTCCTGACTAATCTATTTTATGTTTGTACCCCAACTCCGATCCAGCTTACTCTAGAGATTCGGTCCTTTGTCCCGAGTACCCTCGCAAATACTTCTGCTCAACCAAACTGTACTTATAATAGTTCGAAGTCGCGAATCTGAGAAAAGTCGGTCGGTTCCTTCTAGCCATTATCCTGAATAATCTATTTTATATATCTGCCCGAACTCGTATCCAGCATTCTCTATATACCTAGAGCTTTGTCCCGAGTACCCTCGCAAGTACTTCAGCTCAACCCAACTGTACTAATAATATTCAGACGTCGCGAATCACAGACAAGTCGATCCTACCCCTTTAGTGATCTCGTCCTGATGCCAAGAAATGGAAAGCAAGAAGAAAATTAACTGGAAAAAGACCAACAGCCTGTCAGGGTGGGAGTAGATAGTATATATCTACCCTTCTTAGTGTGGTGACTTCGAAATAAAAGATCTAACAATATTAAAATCACATAATACAGTAATTTAAGCTATTTTTCAATACCTACTCAGTTCCAGCTTACTCTAGGTACTTGGAGCTTTGTCCCGAGTACCCTCGCAAGTACTTCGGCTCAACCAAACTGTACTTATAATAGTCCGAAGTCGCGAATCTGAGAAAAGTCGGTCGGTTCCTTCTAGCGATTATCCTGAATAATCTATTTTATATATCTATCCCAGCTCCGATCCAGCTTACTCTAGAGATTCGGACCTTTGTCCCGAGTACCCTTGCAAGTACTTCGGCTCAACCAAACTGTACCTATATGAGTACAATGTCGCGAATCTGAGAAAAGTCGGTCGGTTCCTTCTAGCGATTATCCTGAATAATCTATTTTATATATCTACCCCAACTCCGATCCAGCTTACTCTAGAGATTCGGACCTTTGTCCCGAGTACCCTCGCAAATACTTCGGCTCAACCAAACTGTACGTATAAAAGTCCAAACACGCATAACTTTGCCAAGTGGTTCTTACTCCTGTAGCGATCACGTCCAGTGGCCGAGGAATGGCAATCAACAAGAAAACTAGTAGAAAAAAGCCCAACTCTCTTTCAGGGTGGGGGTAGAAATTATGTATCTTCTTCTGTTGACGTGGTGGCTTTGAAATAAAAGATCTAACAATATAAAAATCGCATTATACAGTAATTTAAGCTATATTTCTATACGTGTTCAGTTCGAACTTACTCTAGATACCTAGAGCTTTGTCCAGAGTACCCTCGCAAGTACTTCGGCTCAACCAAACTGTACTTATAATAGTCCGAAGTCGCGAATCTGAGAAAAGTCGGTCGGTTCCTTCTGGCAATTATCCTGAATAATCTATTTTATATATCTACCCCAACTCCGATCCAGCTTACTCTAGAGATTCGGACCTTTGTCCCGAGTACCCTTGCAAGTACTTCGGCTCAACCAAACTGTACCTATATAAGTACAATGTCGCGAATCTGAGAAAAGTCGGTCGGTTCCTTCTAGCGATTATCCTGAATAATCTATTTTATATCTGCCCGAACTCGGATCCAGCTTTCTCTAGATACCTAGAGCTTTGTCCAGAGTACCCTCGCAAGTACTTCGGCCTAACCAAACTGTACTTATAATAGTCCAAAGTCGCGAAGCTGAGACAAGTCGATCCTACCCCTTTAGTGATCTCGTCCTGATGCCAAGAAATGGAAAGCAAGAAGAAAATTAACTGGAAAAAGTCCAACAGCCTGTCAGGGTGGGAGTAGAAAGTATATATCTACTCTTCTTAGTGTGGTGACTTCGAAATAAAAGATCTAACAATATTAAAATCACATAATACAGTAATTTAAGCTATTTCTCAATACCTACTCAGTTCCAGCATACTCTAGGTACTTGGAGCTTTGTCCCGAGTACCCTCGCAAGTACTTCGGCCTAACCAAACTGTACTTATATGAGTCGATAGTCGCGAATCTGAGAAAAGTCGGTCGGTTCCTTCTGGCAATTATCCTGAATAATCTATTTTATATATCTACCCCAACTCCGATCCAGCTTACTCTAGAGATTCGGACCTTTGTCCCGATTACCCTTGCAAGTACTTCGGCCTAACCAAACTGTACTTATATGAGTACAATGTCGCGAATCTGAGAAAAGTCGGTCGGTTCCTTCTAGCGATTATCCTGAATAATCTATTTTATATTTGTACCCCAACTCCGTTCCAGCGGACTATAGAGACTTGGAACTTTTCGCGAGTACCCTCGCAATTACTTCGGCCTAACCAAACTGTACCAATAATAGTCCAAAGTCGAGAATCTGAGAAAAGTCGGTCGGTTCCTTGTAGCCATTATCCTGAATAATCAAATTTATATATCTGCCCCAACTCCGATCCAGCTTACTCTAGATACCTAGAGTTTTGTCCCGAGTACCCTCGCAAGTACTTCGGCTCAACCAAACTGTACCTATATAAGTACAATGTCGCGAATCTGAGAAAAGTCGGTCGGTTCCTTCTGGCCATTATCCTGAATAATCTATTTTATATATCTACCCCAACTCCGATCCAGCTTACTCTAGAGATTCGGACCTTTGTCCCGAGTACCCTTGCAAGTACTTCGGATCAACCAATCTGAACCAATATCACAACAAACACGCGAATCTGAGAAAAGTCGGGCGGTTCCTTCTAGCGAGTATCCTGAGTAATCTATTTTATATCTGCCCCAACTCGGATCCAGCTTACTCTAGATACCTAGAGCTTTGTCCCGAGTACCCTCGCAAGTACTTCGGCCTAACTAAACTGTACTTATAATAGTCCAAAGTCGCGAAGCTGAGACAAGTCGATCCTACCCCTTTAGTGATCTCGTCCTGATGCCAAGAAATGGAAAGCAAGAAGAAAATTAACTGGAAAAAGTCCAACAGCCTGTCAGGGTGGGAGTAGAAAGTATATATCTACTCTTCTTAGTGTGGTGACTTCGAAATAAAAGATCTAACAATATTAAAATCACATAATACAGTAATTTAAGCTATTTTTCAATACCTACTCAGTTCCAGCTTACTCTAGGTACTTGGAGCTTTGTCCCGAGTACCCTCGCAAGTACTTCGGCTCAACCAAACTGTACTTATAATAGTCCGAAGTCGCGAATCTGAGAAAAGTCGGTCGGTTCCTTCTGGCAATTATCCTGAATAATCTATTTTATATATCTACCCCAACTCCGATCCAGCTTACTCTAGAGATTCGGACCTTTGTCCCGAGTACCCTTGCAAGTACTTCGGCTCAACCAAACTGTACCTATATGAGTACAATGTCGCGAATCTGAGAAAAGTCGGTCGGTTCCTTCTAGCGATTATCCTGAATAATCTATTTTATATCTGCCCGAACTCGGATCCAGCTTTCTCTAGATACCTAGAGCTTTGTCCCGAGTACCCTCGCAAGTACTTCGGCCTAACCAAACTGTACTTATAATAGTCCAAAGTCGCGAAGCTGAGACAAGTCGATCCTACCCCTTTAGTGATCTCGTCCTGATGCCAAGAAATGGAAGGCAAGAAGAAAATTAACTGGAAAAAGTCCAACAGCCTGTCAGGGTGGGAGTAGAAAGTATATATCTACTCTTCTTAGTGTGGTGACTTCGAAATAAAAGATCTAACAATATTAAAATCACATAATACAGTAATTTAAGCTATTTCTCAATACCTACTCAGTTCCAGCATACTCTAGGTACTTGGAGCTTTGTCCCGAGTACCCTCACCAGTACTTCGGCTCAACCAAACTGTACCTATATGAGACCATAGTCGCGAATCTGAGAAAAGTCGGTCGGTTCCTTCTGGCAATTATCCTGAATAATCTATTTTATATATCTACCCCAACTCCGATCCAGCTTACTCTAGAGATTCGGACCTTTGTCCCGATTACCCTTGCAAGTACTTCGGCTCAACCAAACTGTACATATATGAGTACAATGTCGCGAATCTGAGAAAAGTCGGTCGGTTCCTTCTCGCGATTATCCTGAATAATCTATTTTATATTTGTACCCCAACTCCGTTCCAGCGGACTATAGAGACTTGGAACTTTTCGCGAGTACCCTCGCAATTACTTCGGCCTAACCAAACTGTACCAATAATAGTCCAAAGTCGAGAATCTGAGAAAAGTCGGTCGGTTCCTTGTAGCCATTATCCTGAATAATCAAATTTATATATCTGCCCCAACTCAGATCCAGCTTACTCTAGATACCTAGAGCTTTGTCCCGAGTACCCTCCCCAGTACTTCGGCTCAACCAAACTGTACCTATATAAGTACAATGTCGCGAATCTGAGAAAAGTCGGTCGGTTCCTTCTGGCAATTATCCTGAATAATCTATTTTATATATCTACCCCAACTCCGATCCAGCTTACTCTAGAGATTCGGACCTTTGTCCCGAGTACCCTTGCAAGTACTTCGGCTCAACCAAACTGTACCTATATGAGTACAATGTCGCGAATCTGAGAAAAGTCGGTCGGTTCCTTCTAGCGATTATCCTGAATAATCTATTTTATATATCTGCCCGAACTCGGATCCAGCTTTCTCTAGATACCTAGAGCTTTGTCCCGAGTACCCTCGCAAGTACTTCGGCCTAACCAAACTGTACTTATAATAGTCCAAAGTCGCGAAGCTGAGACAAGTCGATCCTACCCCTTTAGTGATCTCGTCCTGATGCCAAGAAATGGAAAGCAAGAAGAAAATTAACTGGAAAAAGTCCAACAGCCTGTCAGGGTGGGAGTAGAAAGTATATATCTACTCTTCTTAGTGTGGTGACTTCGAAATAAAAGATCTAACAATTTTAAAATCACATAATACAGTAATTTAAGATATTTTTCAATACCTACTCAGTTCCAGCTTACTCTAGGTACTTGGAGCTTTGTCCCGAGTACCCCTCGCAAGTACTTCGGCCTAACCAAACTGTACTTACATGAGTCGATAGTCGCGAATCTGAGAAAAGTCTGTCGGTTCCTTCTGGCAATTATCCTGAATAATCTATTTTATATATCTACCCCAACTCCGATCCAGCTTACTCTAGAGATTCGGACCTTTGTCCCGATTACCCTTGCAAGTACTTCGGCCTAACCAAACTGTACTTATATGAGTACAATGTCGCGAATCTGAGAAAAGTCGGTCGGTTCCTTCTGGCGATTATCCTGAATAATCTATTTTATATTTGTACCCCAACTCCGTTCCAGCGGACTATAGAGACTTGGAACTTTTCGCGAGTACCCTCGCAATTACTTCGGCCTAACCAAACTGTACCAATAATAGTCCAAAGTCGAGAATCTGAGAAAAGTCGGTCGGTTCCTTGTAGCCATTATCCTGAATAATCAAATTTATATATCTGCCCCAACTCAGATCCAGCTTACTCTAGATACCTAGAGCTTTGTCCCGAGTACCCTCGCAAGTTCTTCGGCTCCAACCAAACTGTACCTATATAAGTACAATGTCGCGAATGTGAGAAAAGTCGGTCGGTTCCTTCTGGCAATTATCCTGAATAATCTATTTTATATATCTACCCCAACTCCGATCCAGCTTACTCTAGAGATTCGGACCTTTGTCCCGAGTACCCTTGCAAGTACTTCGGCTCAACCAATCTGTACCTATATAAGTACAATTTCGCGAATCTGAGAAAAGTCGGTCGGTTCCTTCTAGCGATTATCCTGAATAATCTATTTTATATTTGTACCCCAACTCCGTTCCAGCGGACTATAGAGACTTGGAACTTTGTCCCGAGTACCCTCGCAAGTACTTCGGCCTAACCAACCTGTACCAATAATAGTCCAAAGTCGAGAATCTGAGAAAAGTCGGTCGGTTCCTTCTAGCCATTATCCTGAATAATCTATTTTATATATCTGCCCCAACTCAGTTCGAGCTTACTCTAGATACCTAGAGCTTTGTCCCGAGTACCCTCGCAAGTACTTCGGCTCAACGAAACTGTACTTATAATAGTCCGAAGTCGCGAATCTGAGACAAGTCGATCCTACCCCTTTAGTGATCTCGTCCTGATGCCAAGAAATGGAAAGCAAGAAGAAAATTAACTGGAAAAAGTCCAACAGCCTGTCAGGGTGGGAGTAGAAAGTATATATCTACTCTTCTTAGTGTGGTGACTTCGAAATAAAAGATCTAACAATATGAAAATCCCATTATACAGCAATTTAAGCTATATTTCTGTACGTGTTCAGTTCGAGCTTACTCTAGATACCTAGAGCTTTGTCCAGAGTACCCTCGCAAGTACTTCGGTTCAACCAAACTGTACCTATATGAGTCCATAGTCGCGAATCTGAGAAAAGTCGGTCGGTTCCTTCTAGTGATTGTCCTGAATAATCTATTTTATATATCTACCCCAACTCCGATCCAGCTTACTCTAGAAATTCGGACCTTTGTCCCGAGTACCCTTGCAAGTACTTCGGCTCAACCAAACTGTACCTATTTAAGTACAATGTCGCGAATCTGAGAAAAGTCGGTCGGTTCCTTCTGGCAATTATCCTGAATAATCTATTTTATATTTGTACCCCAACTCCGTTCCAGCGGACTATAGAGACGTGGAACTTTTCCCGAGTACCCTCGCAAGTACTTCGGCCTAACCAAACTGTACCAATAATATTCCAAAGTCGCGAATCTGAGAAAAGTCGGTCGGTTCCTTCTAGCCATTATCCTGAATAATCAAATTTATATATCTGCCCCAACTCAGATCCAGCTTACTCTAGATACCTAGAGCTTTGTCCCGAGTACCCTAGCAAGTTCTTCGGCTCAACCAAACTGTACCTATATTAGTACAATGTCGCGAATCTGAGAAAAGTCGGTCGGTTCCTTCTGGCAATTATCCTGAATAATCTATTTTTATATATCTACCCCAACTCCGATCCAGCTTACTCTAGAGATTCGGACCTTTGTCCCGAGTACCCTTGCAAGTACTTCGGCTCAACCAATCTGTACCTATATAAGTACAATTTCCCGCGAATCTGAGAAAAGTCGGTCGGTTCCTTCTAGCAATTATCCTGAATAATCTATTTTATATTTGTACCTTAACTCCGTTCCAGCTTACTCTAGTTACTTAGAGCTTTGTCCAGAGTACCCTCGCAAGTACTTCGGCTCAACCAACCTGTACCAATAATAGTCCAAAGTCGAGAATCTGAGAAAAGTCGGTCGGTTCCATCTAGCCATTATCCAGAATAATCTATTTTATATATCTGCCCCAACTCAGTTTGAGCTTACTCTAGATACCGAGAGCTTTGTCCCGAGTACCCTTGCAAGTACTTCGGCTCTACGAAACTGTACTTATAATAGTCCGAAGTCGCGAATCTGAGACAAGTCGATCCTACCCCTTTAGTTATCTCGTCCTGATGCCAAGAAATGGAAAGCAAGAAGAAAATTAACTGGAAAAAGTCCAACAGCCTGTCAGGGTGGGAGTAGAAAGTATATATCTACTCTTCTTAGTGTGGTGACTTCGAAATAAAAGATCTAACAATATGAAAATCCCATTATACAGCAATTTAAGCTATATTTCTGTACGTGTTCAGTTCGAGCTTACTCTAGATACCTAGAGCTTTGTCCAGAGTACCCTCGCAAGTACTTCGGTTCAACCAAACTGTACCTATATGAGTCCATAGTCGCGAATCTGAGAAAAGTCGGTCGGTTCCTTCTAGTGATTGTCCTGACTAATCTATTTTATATTTGTACCCCAACTCCGTTCCAGCTTATTCTAGAGATTCGGACCTTTGTCCCGAGTACCCTCGCAAATACTTCGGCTTAACCAAACTGTACTTATAATAGTCCGAAGTCGCGAATCTGAGAAAAGTCGGTCGGTTCCTTCTAGCGATTATCCTGAATAATCTATTTTATATTTGTACCCCAACTCCGTTCCAGCGGACTATAGAGACTTGGAACTTTGTCCCGAGTACCCTCGCAAGTACTTCGGCCTAACCAAACTGTACCAATAATAGACCAAAGTCGAGAATCTGAGAAAAGTCGGTCGTTTCCTACTAGCCATTATCCTGGATAATCTATTTTATATATCTGCCTCAACTCAGTTCTAACTTACTCTAGATACCTAGAGCTTTGTCCAGAGTACCCTCGCAAGTACTTCGGCCTAACCAAACTGTACCAATAATAGTCCAAACTCGAGAATCTGAGAAAAGTCGGTCGGTTCCTTCAAGCCATTACCCTGAATAATCTATTTTATATATCTGCCCCAACTCAGTTCGAGCTTAATCTAGATACCTAGAGCTGTGTCCCGAGTACCATCGCAAGTACTTCGGCTCAACGAAACTGTACTTATAATAGTCCGAAGTCGCGAATCTGAGACAAGTCGATCCTACCCCTTTAGTTATCTCGTCCTGATGCCAAGAAATGGAAAGCAAGAAGAAAATTAACTGGAAAAAGTCCAACAGCCTGTCAGGGTGGGAGTAGAAAGTATATATCTACTCTTCTTAGTGTGGTGACTTCGAAATAAAAGATCTAACAATATGAAAATCCCATTATACAGCAATTTAAGCTATATTTCTGTACGTGTTCAGTTCGAGCTTACTCTAGATACCTAGAGCTTTGTCCCGAGTACCCTCGCAAGTACTTCGGCCTAACCAAACTGTACCAATAATAGTCCGAAGTCGCGAATCTGAGAAAAGTCGGTCGGTTCCTTCTAGTGATTGTCCTGACTAATCTATTTTATATTTGTACCCCAACTCCGTTCCAGCTTACTCTAGAGATTCGGACCTTTGTCCCGAGTACCCTTGCAAGTACTTCGGCTCAACCAAACTGTACCTATATGAGTACAATGTCGCGAATCTGAGAAAAGTCGGTCGGTTCCTTCTAGAGATTGTCCTGAATAATCTATTTTATTTTTGTACCCCAACTCCGTTCCAGCCGACTATAGACACTTTGAACTTTGTCCCGAGTACCCTCGCAAGTACTTTGGCTAAACCAATCTGTACTTATAATAGTCCGAAGTTGCGAATCTGAGAAAAGTCGGTCGGTTCCTTCTAGCCATTATCCTGAATAATCTAATTTATATATCTGCCCCAACTCGGATCCAGCTTACTCTAGATACCTAGAGCTTTGTCCCGAGTACCCTCGCAAGTACTTCGGCTCAACCAAACTGTACTTATAATAGTCCGAAGTCGCGAATCTGAGAAAAGTCGGTCGGTTCCGTCTAGCGATTATCCTGAATAATCTATTTTATATTTGTACCCCAACTCCGTTCCAGCTTACTCTAGATACTTTGATCTTTGTCCCGAGTACCCTCGCAAGTACTTCGGTCTAACCAAACTGTACTTATATGAGTCGATAGTCGCGAATCTGAGAAAAGTCGGTCGGTTCCTTCTTGCCATTATCCTGAATAATCTATTTTATATCTGCCCGAACTCGGATCCAGCTTTCTCTAGATACCTAGAGCTTTGTCCCGAGTACCCTCGCAAGTACTTCGGCCTAACCAAACTGTACTTATAATAGTCCAAAGTCGCGAAGCTGAGACAAGTCGATCCTACCCCTTTAGTGATCTCGTCCTGATGCCAAGAAATGGAAAGCAAGAAGAAAATTAACTGGAAAAAGTCCAACAGCCTGTCAGGGTGGGAGTAGAAAGTATATATCTACTCTTCTTAGTGTGGTGACTTCGAAATAAAAGATCTAACAATATTAAAATCACATAATACAGTAATTTAAGCTATTTCTCAATACCTACTCAGTTCCAGCATACTCTAGGTACTTGGAGCTTTGTCCCGAGTACCCTCGCAAGTACTTCGGCCTAACCAAACTGTACTTATATGAGTCGATAGTCGCGAATCTGAGAAAAGTCGGTCGGTTCCTTCTGGCAATTATCCTGAATAATCTATTTTATATATCTACCCCAACTCCGATCCAGCTTACTCTAGAGATTCGGACCTTTGTCCCGACTACCCTTGCAAGTACTTCGGCTCATCCAAACTGTACTTATAATAGTCCGAAGTCGCGAATCTGAGAAAAGTCGGTCGGTTCCTTCTAGCGATTATCCTGAATAATCTAATTTATATATCTGCCCCAACTCGGATCCAGCTTACTCTAGATACCTAGAGCGTTGTCCGGAGTACCCTCACAAGTACTTCGGCTCAACCAAACTGTACTTAAAATAGTCCGAAGTCGCTAATCTGAGAAAAGTCGGTCGGTTCCTTCTAGCGATTATCCTGAATAATCTATATTATATTTGTACCCCAACTCCGTTCCAGCTTACTCTAGGTACTTGGAGCTTTGTCCCGAGTACCCTCGCAAGTACTTCGGCCCAACCAAACTGTACTTATATGAGTCGTAAGTCGCGAATCTGAGAAAAGTCGGTCGGTTCCTTCTAGCGATTATCCTGAATAATCTAATTTATATATCTGCCCCAACTCGGATCCAGCTTACTCTAGATACCTAGAGCTTTGTCCCGAGTACCCTCGCAAGTACTTCGGCCTAACCAAACTGTACTTATAATAGTCCAAAGTCGCGAAGCTGAGACAAGTCGATCCTACCCCTTTAGTGATCTCGTCCTGATGCCAAGAAATGGAAAGCAAGAAGAAAATTAACTGGAAAAAGTCCAACAGCCTGTCAGGGTGGGAGTAGAAAGTATATATCTACTCTTCTTAGTGTGGTGACTTCGAAATAAAAGATCTAACAATATTAAAATCACATAATACAGTAATTTAAGCTATTTTTCAATACCTACTCAGTTCCAGCTTACTCTAGGTACTTGGAGCTTTGTCCCGAGTACCCTCGCAAGTACTTCGGCCTAACCAAACTGTACTTATATGAGTCGATAGTCGCGAATCTGAGAAAAGTCGGTCGGTTCCTTCTGGCAATTATCCTGAATAATCTATTTTATATATCTACCCCAACTCCGATCCAGCTTACTCTAGAGATTCGGACCTTTGTCCCGATTACCCTTGCAAGTACTTCGGCTCAACCAAACTGTACCTATATGAGTACAATGTCGCGAATCTGAGAAAAGTCGGTCGGTTCCTTCTAGCGATTATCCTGAATAATCTATTTTATATTTGTACCCCAACTCCGTTCCAGCGGACTATAGAGACTTGGAACTTTTCCCGAGTACCCTCGCAATTACTTCGGCCTAACCACACCGTACCAATAATAGTCCAAAGTCGAGAATCTGAGAAAAGTCGGTCGGTTCCTTGTAGCCATTATCCTGAATAATCAAATTTATATATCTGCCCCAACTCAGATCCAGCTTACTCTAGATACCTAGAGCTTTGTCGCGAGTACCCTTGCTTGGTCTTCGGCTCAACCAAACTGTACCTATATAAGTACAATGTCGCGAATCTGAGAAAAGTCGGTCGGTTCCTTCTGGCAATTATCCTGAATAATCTATTTTATATATCTACCCCAACTCCGATCCAGCTTACTCTAGAGATTCGGACCTTTGTCCCGAGTACCCTTGCAAGTACTTCGGCTCAACCAAACTGTACCTATATAAGTACAATGTCGCGAATCTGAGAAAAGTCGGTCGGTTCCTTCTAGCGATTATCCTGAATAATCTATTTTATATTTGTACCCCAACTCCGTTCCAGCGGACTATAGAGACTTGGAACTTTGTCCCGAGTACCCTCGCAAGTACTTCGGCCTAACCAACTTGTACCAATAATAGTCCAAAGTCGAGAATCTGAGAAAAGTCGGTCGGTTCCTTCTAGCCATTATCCTGAATAATCTATTTTATATATCTGCCCCAACTCAGTTCGAGCTTACTCTAGATACCTAGAGCTTTGTCCCGAGTACCCTCGCAAGTACTTCGGCTCAACGAAACTGTACTTATAATAGTCCGAAGTCGCGAATCTGAGACAAGTCGATCCTACCCCTTTAGTTATCTCGTCCTGATGCCAAGAAATGGAAAGCAAGAAGAAAATTAACTGGAAAAAGTCCGACAGCCTGTCAGGGTGGGAGTAGAAAGTATATATCTACTCTTCTTAGTGTGGTGACTTCGAAATAAAAGATCTAACAATACGAAAATCCCATTATACAGCAATTTAAGCTATATTTCTGTACGTGTTCAGTTCGAGCTTACTCTAGATACCTAGAGCTTTGTCCAGAGTACCCTCGCAAGTACTTCGGTTCAACCAAACTGTACTTATAATAGTCCGAAGTCGCGAATCTGAGAAAAGTCGGTCGGTTCCTTCTAGTGATTGTCCTGACTAATCTATTTTATATTTGTACCCCAACTCCGTTCCAGCTTACTCTAGAGATTCGGACCTTTGTCCCGAGTACCCTCGCAAGTACTTCGGCTCAACCAAACTGTACTTATAATAGTCCGAAGTCGCGAATCTGAGAAAAGTCGGTCGGTTCCTTCTAGTGATTGTCCTGACGAATCTATTTTATATTTGTACCCCAACTCCGTTCCAGCTTATTCTAGAGATTCGGACCTTTGTCTCGAGTACCCTCGCAAATACTTTGGCTCAACCAAACTGTACTTATAATAGTCCGAAGTCGCGAATCTGAGAAAAGTCGGTCGGTTCCTTCTAGCGATTATCCTGAATAATCTATTTTATATTTGTACCCCAACTCCGTTCCAGCGGACTATAGAGACTTGGAACTTTGTCCCGAGTACCCTCGCAAGTACTTCGGCCTAACCAACCTGTACCAATAATAGTCCAAAGTCGAGAATCTGAGAAAAGTCGGTCGGTTCCTTCTAGCCATTATCCTGAATAATCTATTTTATATATCTGCCCCAACTCAGTTCGAGCTTACTCTAGATACCTAGAGCTTTGTCCCGAGTACCCTCGCAAGTACTTCGGCTCAACCAAACTGTACCTATAATAGTCCGAAGTCGCGAATCTGAGAAAAGTCGGTCGGTTCCTTCTAGTGATTGTCCTGACTAATCTATTTTATATTTGCACCCCAACTCCGTTCCAGCTTATTCTAGAGATTCGGACCTTTGTCCCGAGTACCTCGCAAATACTTTGGCTCAACCAACCTGTACTTATAATAGTCCGAAGTCGCGAATCTGAGAAAAGTCGGTCGGTTCCTTCTAGTGATTGTCCTGACTAATCTATTTTATATTTGTACCCCACCTCCGTTCCAGCGGACTATAGAGAGTTGGAACTTTGTCCCGAGTACCCTCGCAAGTACTTCGGCCTAACCAAACTGTACCAATAATAGTCCAAAGTCGAGAATCTGAGAAAAGTAGGTCGGTTCCATCTAGCCATTATCCTGAATAATCTATTTTATATATCTGCCCCAACTCAGTTTGAGCTTACTCTAGATACCGAGAGCTTTGTCCCGAGTACCCTCGCAAGTACTTCGGCTCAACGAAACTGTACTTATAATAGTCCGAAGTCGCGAATCTGAGACAAGTCGATCCTACCCCTTTAGTTATCTCGTACTGATGCCAAGAAATGTAAGGCAAGAAGAAAATTATCTGGAAAAATTCCAACAGACTGTCAGGGTGGGAGTAGAAAGTATATATCTACTCTTCTTAGTGTGGTGACTTCGAAATAAAAGATCTAACAATATGAAAATCCCATTATACAGCAATTTAAGCTATATTTCTGTACGTGTTCAGTTCGAGCTTACTCTAGATACCTAGAGCTTTGTCCCGAGTACCCTCGCAAATACTTTGGCTCAACCAAACTGTACCAATAATAGTCCAAAGTCGAGAATCTGAGAAAAGTCGGTCGGTTCCTTCTAGTGATTGTCCTGACTAATCTATTTTATATTTGTACCCCAACTCCGTTCCAGCTTACTCTAGAGATTCGGTCCTTTGTCCCGAGTACCCTCGCAAATACTTTGGCTCAACCAAACTGTACTTATAATAGTCCGAAGTCGCGAATCTGAGAAAAGTCGGTCGGTTCCTTCTAGTGATTGTCCTGACTAATCTATTTTATGTTTGTACCCCACCTCCGTTCCAGCGGACTATAGAGACTTGGAACTTTGTCCGGAGTACCCTCGCAAGTACTTCGGCCTAACCAACCTGTACCAATAATAGTCCAAAGTCGAGAATCTGAGAAAAGTCGGTCGGTTCTTTCTAGCCATTATCCTGAATAATCTATTTTATATATCTGCCCCAACTCAGTTCGAGCTTAATCTAGATACCTAGAGCTTTGTCCCGAGTACCCTCGCAAGTACTTCGGCTGAACCAAACTGTACTTATAATAGTTCGAAGTCGCGAATCTGAGAAAAGTCGGTCGGTTCCTTCTGGCAATTATCCTGAATAATAGAGTATATAAAACTACCCCAACTCCGATCCAGCTTACTCTAGAGATTCGGACCTTTGTCCCGAGTACCCTTGCAAGTACTTCGGCTCAACCAAACTGTACCTATATGAGTACAATGTCGCGAATCTGAGAAAAGTCTGTCGGTTCCTTCTAGCGTTTATCCTGAATAATCTATTTTATATTTGTACCCCAACTCCGTTCCAGCGGACTATAGAGACTTGGAACTTTGTCCCGAGTAACCTCGCAAGTACTTCGGCAAAACCAAACTGTACTTATAATAGTCCGAACTCGCGAATCTGAGAAAAGTCGGTCGGTTCCTTCTAGTGATTGTCCTGACTAATCTATTTTATATATCTGCCCCAACTCGGATCCAGCTTACTCTAGATACCTAGAGCTTTGTCCCGAGTACCCTCGCAACTACTTCGGCTCAACCAAACTGTACTTATAATAGTCCGAAGTCGCGAATCTGAGAAAAGTCGGTCGGTTCCTTCTAGCGATTATCCTGAATAATCTATATTATATTTGTACCCCAACTCAGTTCCAGCTGACTCTAGTTACTTGGAGCTTTGTCCCGAGTACCCTCGCAAGTACTTCGGCCTAACCAAACTGTACTTATATGAGTCGATAGTCGCGAATCTGAGAAAAGTCGGTCGGTTCCTTCTGGCCATTATCCAGGATAATCAAAAGTATTTAAATCCCAGAACTCGGATCCAGCTTTCTCTAGATACCTAGAGCTTTGTCCGGAGTACCCTCGCAAGTACTTCGGCCTAACCAAACTGTACTTATAATAGTCCAAAGTCGCGAAGCTGAGACAAGTCGATCCTACCCCTTTAGTGATCTCGTCCTGATGCCAAGAAATGGAAAGCAAGAAGAAAATTAACTGGAAAAAGTCCAACAGCCTGTCAGGGTGGGAGTAGAAAGTATATATCTACTCTTCTTAGTGTGGTGACGTCGAAATAAAAGATCTAACAATATTAAAATCACATAATACAGTAATTTAAGCTATTTCTCAATACCTACTCAGTTCCAGCATACTCTAGGTACTTGGAGCTTTGTCCCGAGTACCCTCGCAAGTACTTCGGCCTAACCAAACTGTACTTATATGAGTCGATAGTCGCGAATCTGAGAAAAGTCGGTCGGTTCCTTCTGGCCATTATCCTGAATAATCTATTTTATATTTCTACCCCAACTCCGTTCCAGCGGACTATAGAGACTTGGAACTTTTCCCGAGTACCCTCGCAAGTACTTCGGCCTAACCAAACTGTACGAATAATAGTCCAAAGTCGAGAATCTGAGAAAAGTCGGTCGGTTCCTTGTAGCCATTATCCTGAATAATCTAATTTATATATCTGCCCCAACTCAGATCCAGCTTACTCTAGATACCTAGAGCTTTGTCCCGAGTACCCTCGCAAGTACTTCGGCTCATCCACACTGTACTTATAATAGTCCGAAGTCGCGAATCTGAGAAAAGTCGGTCGGTTCCTTCTAGTGATTGTCCTGACTAATCTATTTTATATTTGTACCCCAACTCCGTTCCAGCTTACTCTAGAGATTCGGTCCTTTGTCCCGAGTACCCTCGCAAATACTTTGGCTCAACCAATCTGTACCTATCTGAGTACAATGTCGCGAATCTGAGAAAAGTCGGTCGGTTCCTTCTAGCGATTATCCTGAATAATCTATTTTATATTTGTACCCCAACTCCGTTCCAGCGGACTATAGAGACTTGGAACTTTGTCCCGAGTAACCTCGCAAGTACTTCGGCCTAACCAAACTGTACCAATAATAGTCCAAAGTCGAGAATCTGAGAAAAGTCGGTCGGTTCCTTCTAGCCATTATCCTGAATAATCTATTTTATATATCTGCCCCAACTCAGTTCGAGCTTACTCTAGATACCTAGAGCTTTGTCCCGAGTACCCTCGCAAGTACTTCGGCTCAACGAAACTGTACTTATAATAGTCCGAAGTCGCGAATCTGAGACAAGTCGATCCTACCCCTTTAGTGATCTCGTCCTGATGCCAAGAAATGGAAAGCAAGAAGAAAATTAACTGGAAAAAGTCCAACAGCCTGTCAGGGTGGGAGTAGAAAGTATATATCTACTCTTCTTAGTGTGGTGACTTCGAAATAAAAGATCTAACAATATGAAAATCCCATTATACAGCAATTTAAGCTATATTTCTGTACGTGTTCAGTTCGAGCTTACTCTAGATACCTAGAGCTTTGTCCCGAGTACCCTCGCAAGTACTTCGGCTCAACCAAACTGTACTTATAATAGTCCGAAGTCGCGAATCTGAGAAAAGTCGGTCGGTTCCTTCTAGCGATTATCCTGAATAATCTATTTTATATTTGTACCCCAACTCCGTTCCAGCGGACTATAGAGACTTGGAACTTTGTCCCGAGTACCCTCGCAAGTACTTCGGCCTAACCAACTTGTACCAATAATAGTCCAAAGTCGAGAATCTGAGAAAAGTCGGTCGGTTCCTTCTAGCCATTATCCTGAATAATCTATTTTATATATCTGCCCCAACTCAGTTCGAGCTTACTCTAGATACCTAGAGCTTTGTCCCGAGTACCCTCGCAAGTACTTCGGCTCAACGAAACTGTACTTATAATAGTCCAAAGTCGCGAAGCTGAGACAAGTCGATCCTACCCCTTTAGTGATCTCGTCCTGATGCCAAGAAATGGAAAGCAAGAAGAAAATTAACTGGAAAAAGTCCAACAGCCTGTCAGGGTGGGAGTAGAAAGTATATATCTACTCTTCTTAGTGTGGTGACTTCGAAATAAAAGATCTAACAATATGAAAATCCCATTATACAGCAATTTAAGCTATATTTCTGTACGTGTTCAGTTCGAGCTTACTCTAGATACCTAGAGCTTTGTCCCGAGTACCCTCGCAAGTATTTCGGCTCAACCAAACTGTACTTATAATAGTTCGAAGTCGCGAATCTGAGAAAAGTCGGTCGGTTCCTTCTAGTGATTGTCCTGACTAATCTATTTTATGTTTGTACCCCAACTCCGTTCCAGCTTACTCTAGAGATTCGGACCTTTGTCCCGAGTACCCTCGCAAATACTTCGGCTTAACCAAACTGTACTTATAATAGTCCGAAGTCGCGAATCTGAGAAAAGTCGGTCGGTTCCTTCTAGCGATTATCCTGAATAATCTATTTTATATTTGTACCCCAACTCCGTTCCAGCGGACTATAGAGACTTGGAACTTTGTCCCGAGTAACCTCGCAAGTACTTCGGCCTAACCAACCTGTACCAATAATAGTCCAAAGTCGAGAATCTGAGAAAAGTCGGTCGGTTCCTTCTAGCCATTATCCTGAATAATCTATTTTATATATCTGCCCCAACTCTGATCCAGCTTACTCTAGAGACCTCGAGCTTTGTCTAGAGTACCCTCGCAAGTACTTCTGCTCAACCAAACTGTACTTATAATAGTTCGAAGTCGCGAATCTGAGAAAAGTCGGTCGGTTACTTCTAGTGATTGTCCTGACTAATCTATTTTATATATCTACCCCAACTCCGATCCAGCTTATTCTAGAGATTCGGACCTTTGTCCCGAGTACCCTCGCAAATACTTTGGCTCAACCAAACTGTACTTATAATAGTCCGAAGTCGCGAATCTGAGAAAAGTCGGTCGGTTCCTTCTAGTGATTGTCCTGACTAATCTATTTTATATTTGTACCCCACCTCCGTTCCAGCGGACTATAGAGAGTTGGAACTTTGTCCCGAGTACCCTCGCAAGTACTTCGGCCTAACCAAACTGTACCAATAATAGTCCGAAGTCGCGAATCTGAGAAAAGTCGGTCGGTTCCTTCTAGCAATTATCCTGAATAATCTAATGTATATATCTACCCCAACTCAGATCCAGCTTACTCTAGTTACTTAGAGCTGTGTCCCGAGTACCCTCGCAAGTACTTCGGCTCAACCAACCTGTACCAATAATAGTCCAAAGTCGAGAATCTGAGAAAAGTCGGTCGGTTCCATCTAGCCATTATCCTGAATAATCTATTTTATATATCTGCCCCAACTCAGTTTGAGCTTACTCTAGATACCTAGAGCTTTGTCCCGAGTACCCTCGCAAGTACTTCGGCTCAACGAAACTGTACGTATAAGAGTCCGAAGTCGCGAATATGGTAGAGGTCGATCCTACCCAATTAGTTATATAGTCATGATGCCAAGAACTGGAAAGCAAGAAGAAAATTAACTGGAAAAAGTCCAACAGCCTGTCAGGGTGGGAGTAGAAAGTATATATCTACTCTTCTTAGTGTGGTGACTTCGAAATAAAAGATCTAACAATATGAAAATCCCATTATACAGCAATTTAAGCTATATTTCTGTACGTGTTCAGTTCGAGCTTACTCTAGATACCTAGAGCTTTGTCCAGAGTACCCTCGCAAGTACTTCGGCTCAACCAAACTGTACTTATAATAGTCCGAAGTCGCGAATCTGATAAAAGTCGGTCGGTTCCTTCTAGTGATTGTCCTGACTAATCTATTTTATATTTGTACCCGAACTCCGTTCCAGCTTACTCTAGTTACTTAGAGCTTTGTCCCGAGTACCCCGCCAAGTACTTCGGCCTAACCAAACGGTACCTATAAGAGTTCGAAGTCGCGTATCTGTGATACGTCGGTCGGTTCCTTCTAGCAATTATCCTGAATAATCTAATGTATATATCTACCCCAACTCAGATCCAGCTTACTCTAGTTACTTAGAGCTTTGTCCCGAGTACCCTCGCAAGTACTTCGGCTGAACCAAACTGTACTTATAATAGTCCGAAGTCGCGAATCTGAGAAAAGTCGGTCGGTTCCTTCTAGTGTTTGTCCTGACTAATCCATTGTATGTTTGTACCCCACCTCCGTTCCAGCGGACTATAGAGAATTTGAATTTTGTCCGGAGTACCCTCGCAAGTACTTCGGCCTAACCAAACTGTACTTATAATAGTCCAAAGTCGCGAAGCTGAGACAAGTCGATCCTACCCCTTTAGTGATCTCGTCCTGATGCCAAGAAATAGAAAGCATGAAGAAAATTAACTGGAAAAAGTCCAACAGCCTGTCAGGGTGGGAGTAGAAAGTATATACCTACTCTTCTTAGTGTGGTGACTTCGAAATAAAAGATCTAACAATATAAAAATCGCATTATACAGTAATTTAAGCTATATTTCTATACGTGTTCAGTTCGAGCTTACTCTAGATACCTAGAGCTTTGTCCAGAGTACCCTCGCAAGTACTTCGGCTCAACCAAACTGTACTTATAATAGTTCGAAGTCGCGAATCTGAGAAAAGTCGGTCGGTTCCTTCTGGCAATTATCCTGAATAATCTATTTTATATATCTACCCCAACTCCGATCCAGCTTACTCTAGAAATTCGGACCTTTGTCCCGAGTACCCTTGCAAGTACTTCGGCTCAACCAAACTGTACCTATATAAGTACAATGTCGCGAATCTGAGAAAAGTCGGTCGGTTCCTTCTGGCAATTATCCTGAATAATCTATTTTATATATCTACCCCAACTCCGATCCAGCTTACTCTAGAAATTAGGACCTTTGTCCCGAGTACCCTTGCAAGTACTTCGGCTCAACCAATCTGTACCTATATAAGTACAATGTCGCGAATCTGAGAAAAGTCGGTCGGTTCCTTCTAGCGATTATCCTGAATAATCTATTTTATATTTGTACCCCAACTCCGTTCCAGCGGACTATAGAGACTTCAAACTTTGTCCCGAGTACCCTCGCAAGTACTTCGGCCTAACCAACCTGTACCAATAATAGTCCAAAGTCGAGAATCTGAGAAAAGTCGGTCGGTTCCTTCTAGCCATTATCCTGAATAATCCATTTTATATATCTGTCCCAACTCAGTTTGAGCTTACTCTAGATACCTAGAGCTTTGTCCCGAGTACCCTCGCAAGTACTTCTGCTCTACGTTGACTGTACTTATAATAGTCCGAAGTCGCGAATCTGAGACAAGTCGATCCTACCCCTTTAGTGATCTCGTCCTGATGCCAAGAAATGGAAAGCAAGAAGAAAATTAACTGGAAAAAGTCCAACAGCCTGTCAGGGTGGGAGTAGAAAGTATATATCTACTCTTCTTAGTGTGGTGACTTCGAAATAAAAGATCTAACAATATGAAAATCCCATTATACAGCAATTTAAGCTATATTTCTGTACGTGTTCAGTTCGAGCTTACTCTAGATACCTAGGGCTTTGTCCCGAGTACCCTCGCAAGTACTTCGGCCTGACCAAACTGTACTTATAATAGTCCGTAGTCGCGAATATGAGAAAAGTCGGTCGGTTACTTCTAGCAATTATCCTGAATAATCTAATGTATATATCTACTCCAACTCAGATCCAGCTTACTCTAGTTACTTAGAGCTTTGTCCCGAGTACCCTCGCAAGTACTTCGGCTAAACCAAACTGTACTTATAATAGTCCGAAGTCGAGAATCTGAGAAAAGTCGGTCGGTTCCTTCTAGCCATTATCCTGAATAATCTATTTTATATATCTACCCCAACTCCGATCCAGCTTACTCTAGAAATTCGGACCTTTGTCCCGAGTACCCTTGCAAGTACTTCGGCTCAACAAAACTGTACCTATATAAGTACAATGTCGCGAATCTGAGAAAAGTCGGTCGGTTCCTTCTAGCGATTATCCTGAATAATCTATTTTATATTTGTACCCCAACTCCGTTCCAGCGGACTATAGAGACTTGGAACTTTGTCCCGAGTACCCTCGCAAGTACTTCGGCCTAACCAAACTGTACCAATAATAGTCCAAAGTCGAGAATCTGAGAAAAGTCGGTCGGTTCCTTCTAGCCATTATCCTGAATAATCTATTTTATATATCTGCCCCAACTCAGTTCGAGCTTACTCTAGATACCTAGAGCTTTGTCCCGAGTACCCTCGCAAGTACTTCGGCTCAACGAAACTGTACTTATAATAGTCCGAAGTCGCGAATCTGAGACAAGTCGATCCTACCCCTTTAGTTATCTCGTCCTGATGCCAAGAAATGGAAAGCAAGAAGAAAATTAACTGGAAAAAGTCCAACAGCCTGTCAGGGTGGGAGTAGAAAGTATATATCTACTCTTCTTAGTGTGGTGACTTCGAAATAAAAGATCTAACAATATGAAAATCCCATTATACAGCAATTTAAGCTATATTTCTGTACGTGTTCAGTTCGAGCTTACTCTAGATACCTAGAGCTTTGTCCAGAGTACCCTCGCAAGTACTTCCGTTCAACCAAACTGTACTTATAATAGTCCGAAGTCGCGAATCTGAGAAAAGTCGGTCGGTTCCTTCTAGTGATTGTCCTGACTAATCTATTTTATATTTTTACCCCAACTCCGTTCCAGCTTATTCTATAGATTCGGACCTTTGTCCCGAGTACCCTCACAAGTACTTCGGCTCAACCAAACTGTACTTATAATAGTCCGAAGTCGCGAATCTGATAAAAGTCGGTCGGTTCCTTCTAGTGATTGTCCTGACTAATCTATTTTATATTTGTACCCGAACTCCGTTCCAGCTTACTCTAGAGATACGGACCTTTGTCCCGAGTACCCTCGCAAATACTTCGGCTTAACCAAACTGTACTTATAATAGTCCGAAGTCGCGAATCTGAGAAAAGTCGGTCGGTTCCTTCTAGCGATTATCCTGAATAATTTATTTTATATTTGTACCTTAACTCCGTTCCAGCGGACTATAGAGACTTGAAACTTTGTCCCGAGTACCCTCGCAAGTACTTCGGCCTAACCAACCTGTACCAATAATAGTCCAAAGTCGAGAATCTGAGGAAAGTCGGTCGGTTCCTTCTAGCCATTATCCTGAATAATCTATTGTATATATCTGCCCCAACTCAGTTCGAGCTTACTCTAGATACCCCGAGCTTTGTCCAGAGTACCCTCGCAAGTACTTCGGTTCAACCAAACTGTACTTATAATAGTCCGAAGTCGCGAATCTGAGAAAAGTCGGTCGGTTCCTTCTAGTGATTGTCCTGACTAATCTATTTTATATTTGTACCCCAACTCCGTTCCAGCTTATTCTAGAGATTCGGACCTTTGTCCCGAGTACCCTCGCAAATACTTTGGCTCAACCAAACTGTACTTATAATAGTCCGAAGTCGCGAATCTGAGAAAAGTCGGTCGGTTCCTTCTAGTGATTGTCCTGACTAATCTATTTTATGTTTGTACCCCACCTCCGTTCCAGCGGACTATAGAGAGTTGGAACTTTGTCCCGAGTACCCTCGCAAGTACTTCGGCCTAACCAAACTGTACCAATAATAGTCCGAAGTCGCGAATCTGAGAAAAGTCGGTCGGTTCCTTCTAGCAATTATCCTGAATAATCTAATGTATATATCTACCCCAACTCAGATCCAGCTTACTTTAGTTACTTAGAGCTTTGTCCCGAGTACCCTCGCAAGTACTTCGGCTCAACCAAACTGTACCAATAATAGTCCAAAGTCGAGAATCTGAGAAAAGTCGGTCGGTTCCATCTAGCCATTATCCTGAATAATCTATTTTATATATCTGCCCCAACTCAGTTTGAGCTTACTCTAGATACCGAGAGCTTTGTCCCGAGTACCCTCGCAAGTACTTCGGCTCAACGAAACTGTACTTATAATAGTCCGAAGTCGCGAATCTGAGACAAGTCGATCCTACCCCTTTAGTGATCTCGTCCTGATGCCAAGAAATGGAAAGCAAGAAGAAAATTAACTGGAAAAAGTCCAACAGCCTGTCAGGGTGGGAGTAGAAAGTATATATCTACTCTTCTTAGTGTGGTGACTTCGAAATAAAAGATCTAACAATATGAAAATCCCATTATACAGCAATTTAAGCTATATTTCTGTACGTGTTCAGTTCGAGCTTACTCTAGATACCTAGAGCTTTGTCCAGAGTACCCTCGCAAGTACTTCGGCTCAACCAAACTGTACTTATAATAGTCCGAAGTCGCGAATCTGATAAAAGTCGGTCGGTTCCTTCTAGTGATTGTCCTGACTAATCTATTTTATATTTGTACCCGAACTCCGTTCCAGCTTATTCTAGAGATTCGGACCTTTGTCCCGAGTACCCCGCCAAGTACTTCGGCCTAACCAAACTGTACCAATAATAGTTCGAAGTCGCGAATCTGAGAAAAGTCGGTCGGTTCCTTCTAGCAATTATCCTGAATAATCTAATGTATATATCTACCCCAACTCAGATCCAGCTTACTCTAGTTACTTAGAGCTTTGTCCCGAGTACCCTCGCAAGTACTTCGGCTGAACCAAACTGTACTTATAATAGTCCGAAGTCGCGAATCTGAGAAAAGTCGGTCGGTTCCTTCTAGTGTTTGTCCTGACTAATCCATTGTATGTTTGTACCCCACCTCCGTTCCAGCGGACTATAGAGAATTTGAATTTTGTCCGGAGTACCCTCGCAAGTACTTCGGCCTAACCAAACTGTACTTATAATAGTCCAAAGTCGCGAAGCTGAGACAAGTCGATCCTACCCCTTTAGTGATCTCGTCCTGATGCCAAGAAATAGAAAGCATGAAGAAAATTAACTGGAAAAAGTCCAACAGCCTGTCAGGGTGGGAGTAGAAAGTATATACCTACTCTTCTTAGTGTGGTGACTTCGAAATAAAAGATCTAACAATATAAAAATCGCATTATACAGTAATTTAAGCTATATTTCTATACGTGTTCAGTTCGAGCTTACTCTAGATACCTAGAGCTTTGTCCAGAGTACCCTCGCATGTTCTTCGGCTCAACCAAACTGTACTTATAATAGTCCGAAGTCGCGAATCTGAGAAAAGTCGGTCGGTTCCTTCTAGCGATTATCCTGAATAATCTATTTTATATTTGTACCCCAACTCCGTTCCAGCTTATTCTAGAGATTCGGACCTTTGTCCCGAGTACCCCGCCAAGTACTTCGGCCTAACCAAACTGTACCAATAATAGTTCGAAGTCGCGAATCTGAGAAAAGTCGGCCGGTTCCTTCTAGCAATTATCCTGAATAATCTAATGTATATATCTACCCCAACTCAGATCCAGCTTACTCTAGTTACTTAGAGCTGTGTCCCGAGTACCCTAGCAAGTACTTCGGCGAAACCAAACTGTACCTATAATAGTCCATAGTCGCGAATCTGAGAAAAGTCGGTCGGTTCCTTCTAGCCATTATCCTGAATAATCTATTTTATATATCTACCCCAACTCCGATCCAGCTTACTCTAGAAATTCGGACCTTTGTCCCGAGTACCCTTGCAAGTACTTCGGCTCAACCAAACTGTACCTATATAAGTACAATGTCGCGAATCTGAGAAAAGTCGGTCAGTTCCTTCTAGCGATTATCCTGAATAATCTATTTTATATTTGTACCCCAACTCCGTTCCAGCGGACTATAGAGACTTGGAACTTTGTCCCGAGTACCCTCGCAAGTACTTCGGCCTAACCAACTTGTACCAATAATAGTCCAAAGTCGAGAATCTGAGAAAAGTCGGTCGGTTCCTTCTAGCCATTACCCTGAATAATCTATTTTATATATCTGCCCCAACTCAGTTCGAGCTTACTCTAGATACCTAGAGCTTTGTCCCGAGTACCCTCGCAAGTACTTCGGCTCAACGAAACTGTACTTATAATAGTCCGAAGTCGCGAATCTGAGACAAGTCGATCCTACCCCTTTAGTTATCTCGTCCTGATGCCAAGAAATGGAAAGCAAGAAGAAAATTAACTGGAAAAAGTCCAACAGCCTGTCAGGGTGGGAGTAGAAAGTATATATCTACTCTTCTTAGTGTGGTGACTTCGAAATAAAAGATCTAACAATATGAAAATCCCATTATACAGCAATTTAAGCTATATTTCTGTACGTGTTCAGTTCGAGCTTACTCTAGATACCTAGAGCTTTGTCCCGAGTACCCTCGCAAGTACTTCGGCCTAACCAAACTGTACCAATAATAGTCCGAAGTCGCGAATCTGAGAAAAGTCGGTCGGTTCCTTCTAGTGATTGTCCTGACTAATCTATTTTAATTTTGTACCACAACTCCGTTCCAGCTTACTCTAGAGATTCGGTCCTTTGTCCCGAGTACCCTCGCAAATACTTTGGCTCAACCAAACTGTACTTATAATAGTCCGAAGTCGCGAATCTGAGAAAAGTCGGTCGGTTCCTTCTAGTGATTGTCCTGACTAATCTATTTTATGTTTGTACCCGAACTCCGTTCCAGCGGACTATAGTTACTTAGAGCTTTGTCCCGAGTACCCTCGCAAGTACTTCGGCCTAACCAAACTGTACCAATAATAGTCCGAAGTCGCGAATCTGAGAAAAGTCGGTCGGTTCCTTCTAGCAATTATCCTGAATAATCTAATGTATATATCTACCCCAACTCAGATCCAGCTTACTATAGTTACTTAGAGCTTTGTCCCGAGTACCCTCGCAAGTACTTCGGCTCAACCAAACTGTACTTATAATAGTCCGAAGTCGCGAATCTGAGAAAAGTCGGTCGGTTCCTTCTAGTGATTGTCCTGACTAATCCATTGTATGTTTGTACCCCAACTCCGTTCCAGCGGACTATAGAGACTTCAAACTTTGTCCCGAGTACCCTCGCAAGTACTTCGGCTCAACCAAACTGTACCTATATGAGTCCATAGTCGCGAATCTGAGAAAAGTCGGTCGGTTCCTTCTGGCAAATATCCTGATAATCTATTTTATATATCTGCCCCAACTCAGTTCGAGCTTACTCTAGATACCTAGAGCTTTGTCCCGAGTACCCTCGCAAGTACTTCGACTCAACAAAACTGTACTTATAATAGTCCGAAGTTGCGAATCTGAGACAAGTCGATCCTACCCCTTTAGTGATCTCGTCCTGATGTCAAGAAATGGAAAGCAAGAAGAAAATTAACTGGAAAAAGTTCAACAGCCTGTCAGGGTGGGAGTAGAAAGTATATATCTACTCTTCTTAGTGTGGTGACTTCGAAATAAAAGATCTAACAATACGAAAATCCCATTATACAGCAATTTAAGCTATATTTCTGTACGTGTTCAGTTCGAGCTTACTCTAGATACCTAGAGCTTTGTCCAGAGTACCCTCGCAAGTACTTCGGCTCAACCAAACTGTACTTATAATAGTCCGAAGTCGCGAATCTGATAAAAGTCGGTCGGTTCCTTCTAGTGATTGTCCTGACTAATCTATTTTATATTTGTACCCGAACTCCGTTCCAGCTTACTCTAGAGATTCGGACCTTTGTCCCGAGTACCCTCGCAAGTACTTCGGCTCAACCAAACTGTACTTATAATAGTCCGAAGTCGCGAATCTGAGAAAAGTCGGTCGGTTCCTTCTAGCGATTATCCTGAATAATCTATTTTATATTTGTACCCCAACTCCGTTCCAGCGGACTATAGAGACTTCAAACTTTGTCCCGAGTACCCTCGCAAGTACTTCGGCCTAACCAACCTGTACCAATAATAGTCCAAAGTCGCGAATCTGAGAAAAGTCGGTCGGTTCCTTCTGGCAAATATCCTGATAATCTATTTTATATATCTGCCCCAACTCAGTTCGAGCTTACTCTAGATACCTAGAGCTTTGTCCCGAGTACCCTCGCAAGTACTTCGACTCAACAAAACTGTACTTATAATAGTCCGAAGTTGCGAATCTGAGACAAGTCGATCCTACCCCTTTAGTGATCTCGTCCTGATGTCAAGAAATGGAAAGCAAGAAGAAAATTAACTGGAAAAAGTTCAACAGCCTGTCAGGGTGGGAGTAGAAAGTATATATCTACTCTTCTTAGTGTGGTGACTTCGAAATAAAAGATCTAACAATACGAAAATCCCATTATACAGCAATTTAAGCTATATTTCTGTACGTGTTCAGTTCGAGCTTACTCTAGATACCTAGAGCTTTGTCCAGAGTACCCTCGCAAGTACTTCGGCTCAACCAAACTGTACTTATAATAGTCCGAAGTCGCGAATCTGATAAAAGTCGGTCGGTTCCATCTAGTGATTGTCCTGACTAATCTGTTTTATATTTGTACCCCAACTCCGTTCCAGCTTACTCTAGAGATTCGGACCTTTGTCCCGAGTACCCTCGCAAGTACTTCGGCTCAACCAAACTGTACTTATAATAGTCCGAAGTCGCGAATCTGATAAAAGTCGGTCGGTTCCTTCTAGTGATTGTCCTGACTAATCTATTTTATATTTGTACCCGAACTCCGTTCCAGCTTACTCTAGAGATTCGGACCTTTGTCCCGAGTACCCTCGCAAGTACTTCGGCCTAACCAAACTGTACCAATAATAGTCCGAAGTCGCGAATCTGAGAAAAGTCGGTCGGTTCCTTCTAGCAATTATCCTGAATAATCTAATGTATATATCTACCCCAACTCAGATCCAGCTTACTCTAGTTACTTAGAGCTTTGTCCCGAGTACCCTCGCAAGTACTTCGGCTGAACCAAACTGTACTTATAATAGTCCGAAGACGCGAATCTGAGAAAAGTCGGTCGGTTCCTTCTAGTGTTTGTCCTGACTAATCCATTGTATGTTTGTACCCCACCTCCGTTCCAGCGGACTATAGAGAATTTGAATTTTGTCCGGAGTACCCTCGCAAGTACTTCGGCCTAACCAAACTGTACTTATAATAGTCCAAAGTCGCGAAGCTGAGACAAGTCGATCCTACCCCTTTAGTGATCTCGTCCTGATGCCAAGAAATAGAAAGCATGAAGAAAATTAACTGGAAAAAGTCCAACAGCCTGTCAGGGTGGGAGTAGAAAGTATATACCTACTCTTCTTAGTGTGGTGACTTCGAAATAAAAGATCTAACAATATAAAAATCGCATTATACAGTAATTTAAGCTATATTTCTATACGTGTTCAGTTCGAGCTTACTCTAGATACCTAGAGCTTTGTCCAGAGTACCCTCGCATGTTCTTCGGCTCAACCAAACTGTACTTATAATAGTCCGAAGTCGCGAATCTGAGAAAAGTCGGTCGGTTCCTTCTGGCAATTATCCTGAATAATCTATTTTATATATCTACCCCAACTCCGATCCAGCTTACTCGAGAAATTCGGACCTTTGTCCCGAGTACCCTTGCAAGTACTTCGGCTCAACCAAACTGTACCTATATAAGTACAATGTCGCGAATCTGAGAAAAGTCGGTCGGTTCCTTCTGGCAATTATCCTGAATAATCTATTTTATATATCTACCCCAACTCCGATCCAGCTTACTCTAGAAATTCGGACCTTTGTCCCGAGTACCCTTGCAAGTACTTCGGCTCAACCAATCTGTACCTATATAAGTACAATGTCGCGAATCTGAGAAAAGTCGGTCGGTTCCTTCTAGCGATTATCCTGAATAATCTATTTTATATTTGTACCCCAACTCCGTTCCAGCGGACTATAGAGACTTCAAACTTTGTCCCGAGTACCCTCGCAAGTACTTCGGCCTAACCAACCTGTACCAATAATAGTCCAAAGTCGAGAATCTGAGAAAAGTCGGTCGGTTCCTTCTAGCCATTATCCTGAATAATCCATTTTATATATCTGTCCCAACTCAGTTTGAGCTTATTCTAGATACCTAGAGCTTTGTCCCGAGTACCCTCGCAAGTACTTCGGCTCAACCAAACTGTACTTATAATAGTCCGAAGTCGCGAATCTGAGACAAGTCGAACCTACCCCTTTAGTTATCTCGTCCTGATGCCAAGAAATGGAAAGCAAGAAGAAAATTAACTGGAAAAAGTTCAACAGCATGTAAGGGTGGGAGTATAAAGTATATATCTACTCTTCTTAGTGTGGTGACTTCTAAATAAAAGATATAACAATACGAAAATACCATTATACAGCAATTTAATCTATATTTCTGTACGTGTTCAGTTCGAGCTTACTCTAGATGCCTAGATCTTTGTCCAGAGTACCCTCGCAAGTACTTCGGCTGAACCAAACTGTACTTATAATAGTTCGAAGTCGCGAATCTGAGAAAAGTCGATCGGTTCCTTCTGGCAATTATCCTGAATAATCTATTTTATATATCTACCCCAACTCCGATCCAGCTTACTCTAGAAATTCGGACCTTTGTCCCGAGTACCCTTGCAAGTACTTCGGCTCAACCAAACTGTACCTATATAAGTACAATGTCGCGAATCTGAGAAAAGTCGGTCGGTTCCTTCTAGTGTTTGTCCTGACTAATCCATTGTATGTTTGTACCCCACCTCCGTTCCAGCGGACTATAGAGAATTTGAATTTTGTCCGGAGTACCCTCGCAAGTACTTCGGCCTAACCAAACTGTACTTATAATAGTCCAAAGTCGCGAATCTGAGTCAAGTCGATCCTACCCCTTTAGTGATCTCGTCCTGATGCCAAGAAATAGAAAGCATGAAGAAAATTAACTGGAAAAAGTCCAACAGCCTGTCAGGGTGGGAGTAGAAAGTATATACCTACTCTTCTTAGTGTGGTGACTTCGAAATAAAAGATCTAACAATATAAAAATCGCATTATACAGTAATTTAAGCTATATTTCTATACGTGTTCAGTTCGAGCTTACTCTAGATACCTAGAGCTTTGTCCAGAGTACCCTCGCAAGTACTTCGGCTCAACCAAACTGTACTTATAATAGTCCGAAGTCGCGAATCTGAGAAAAGTCGGTCGGTTCCTTCTGGCAATTATCCTGAATAATCTATTTTATATATCTACCCCAACTCCGATCCAGCTTACTCTAGAAATTCGGACCTTTGTCCCGAGTACCCTTGCAAGTACTTCGGCTCAACCAAACTGTACCTATATAAGTACAATGTCGCGAATCTGAGAAAAGTCGGTCGGTTCCTTCTGGCAATTATCCTGAATAATCTATTTTATATATCTACCCCAACTCCGATCCAGCTTACTCTAGAAATTAGGACCTTTGTCCCGAGTACCCTTGCAAGTACTTCGGCTCAACCAATCTGTACCTATATAAGTACAATGTCGCGAATCTGAGAAAAGTCGGTCGGTTCCTTCTAGCGATTATCCTGAATAATCTATTTTATATTTGTACCCCAACTCCGTTCCAGCGGACTATAGAGACTTCAAACTTTGTCCCGAGTACCCTCACCAGTACTTCGGCTCAACCAAACTGTACCTATATAAGTACAATGTCGCGAATCTGAGAAAAGTCGGTCGGTTCTTCTAGCCATTATCCTGAATAATCTATTTTATATATCTGTCCCAACTCAGTTTGAGCTTACTCTAGATACCTAGAGCTTTGTCCCGAGTACCCTCGCAAGTACTTCGGCTCAACGAAACTGTACTTATAATAGTCCGAAGTCGCGAATCTGAGACAAGTCGATCCTACCCCTTTAGTTATCTCGTCCTGATGCCAAGAAATGGAAAGCAAGAAGAAAATTAACTGGAAAAAGTCCAACAGCCTGTCAGGGTGGGAGTAGAAAGTATATATCTACTCTTCTAAGTGAGGTGACTTCGAAATCAATGATCTAACACTACGAAAATCACATTATACAGCAATTTAAGCTATATTTCTGTACGTGTTCAGTTCGAGCTTACTCTAGATACCTAGAGCTTTGTCCAGAGTACCCTCGCAAGTACTTCGGCAGAACCAAACTGTACTTATAATAGTCCAAAGTCGCGAATCTGAGAAAAGTCGGTCGGTTCCTTCTGGCAATTATCCTGAATAATCTATTTTATATATCTACCCCAACTCCGATCCAGCTTACTCTAGAAATTCGGACCTTTGTCCCGAGTACCCTTGCAAGTACTTCGGCTCAACCAAACTGTACCTATATAAGTACAATGTCGCGAAGCTGAGACAAGTCGGTCGGTTCCTTCTAGTGTTTGTCCTGACTAATCGTTTGTATGTTTGTACCCCACCTCCGTTCCAGCGGACTATAGAGAATTTGAATTTTGTCCGGAGTACCCTCGCAAGTACTTCGGCCTAACCAAACTGTACTTATAATAGTCCAAAGTCGCGAAGCTGAGACAAGTCGATCCTACCCCTTTAGTGATCTCGTCCAGATGCCAAGAAATAGAAAGCATGAAGAAAATTAACTGGAAAAAGTCCAACAGCCTGTCAGGGTGGGAGTAGAAAGTATATATCTACTCTTCTTAGAGTGGTGACTTCGAAATAAAAGATCTAACAATATAAAAATCGCATTATACAGTAATTTAAGCTATATTTCTATACGTGTTCAGTTCGAGCTTACTCTAGATACCTAGAGCTTTGTCCAGAGTACCCTCGCAAGTACTTGGGCTCAACCAAACTGTACTTATAATAGTCCGAAGTTGCGAATCTGAGAAAAGTCGGTCGGTTGCTTCTGGCAATTATCCTGAATAATCTATTTTATATATCTACCCCAACTCCGATCCAGCTTACTCTAGAAATTCGGACCTTTGTCCCGAGTACCCTTGCAAGTACTTCGGCTCAACCAAACTGTACCTATATAAGTACAATGTCGCGAATCTGAGAAAAGTCGGTCGGTTCCTTCTGGCAATTATCCTGAATAATCTATTTTATATATCTACCCCAACTCCGATCCAGCTTACTCTAGAAATTCGGACCTTTGTCCCGAGTACCCTTGCAAGTACTTCGGCTCAACCAAACTGTACCTATATAAGTACAATGTCGCGAATCTAAGAAAAGTCGTTCGGTTCCTTCTGGCAATTATCCTGAATAATCTATTTTATATATCTACCCCAACTCCGATCCAGCTTACTCTAGAAATTCGGACCTTTGTCCCGAGTACCCTTGCAAGTACTTCGGCTCAACCAAACTGTACCTATATAAGTACAATGTCGCGAATCTGAGAAAAGTCGGTCGGTTCCTTCTGGCAATTATCCTGAATAATCTATTTTATATATCTACCCCAACTCCGATCCAGCTTACTCTAGAAATTCGGACCTTTGTCCCGAGTACCCTTGCAAGTACTTCGGCTCAACCAATCTGTACCTATATAAGTACAATGTCTCGAATCTGAGAAAAGTCGGTCAGTTCCTTCTAGTGATTGTCCTGACTAATCTATTTTATATTTGTACCCCAACTCCGTTCCAGCGGACTATAGAGACTTCAAACTTTGTCCCGAGTACCCTCGCAAGTACTTCGGCTCAACCAATCTGTACCTATATAAGTACAATGTCGCGAATCTGAGAAAAGTCGGTCGGTTCCTTCTGGCAATTATCCTGAATAATCTATTTTATATATCTACCCCAACTCCGATCCAGCTTACTCTAGAAATTCGGTCCTTTGTCCCGAGTACCCTTGCAAGTACTTCGGCTCAACCAAACTGTACCTATATAAGTACAATGTCGCGAATCTGAGAAAAGTCGGTCGGTTCCTTCTGGCAATTATCCTGAATAATCTATTTTATATATCTACCCCAACTCCGATCCAGCTTACTCTAGAAATTCGGACCTTTGTCCCGAGTACCCTTGCAAGTACTTCGGCTCAACCAATCTGTACCTATATAAGTACAATGTCGCGAATCTGAGAAAAGTCGGTCGGTTCCTTCTAGCGATTATCCTGAATAATCTATTTTATATTTGTACCCCAACTCCGTTCCAGCGGACTATAGAGACTTCAAACTTTGTCCCGAGTACCCTCGCAAGTACTTCGGCCTAACCAACCTGTACCAATAATAGTCCAAAGTCGAGAATCTGAGAAAAGTCGGTCGGTTCTTCTAGCCATTATCCTGAATAATCCATTTTATATATCTGTCCCAACTCAGTTTGAGCTTACTCTAGATACCTAGAGCTTTGTCCCGAGTAGCCTCGCAAGTACTTCGGCTCAACAAAACTGTACTTATAATAGTCCGAAGTCGCGAATCTGAGACAAGTCGATCCTACCCCTTTAGTTATCTCGTCCTGATGCCAAGAAATGGAAAGCAAGAAGAAAATTAACTGGAAAAAGTCCAACAGCCTGTCAGGGTGGGAGTAGAAAGTATATATCTACTCTTCTTAGTGTGGTGACTTCGAAATAAAAGATCTAACAATACGAAAATCCCATTATACAGCAATTTAAGCTATATTTCTGTACGTGTTCAGTTCGAGCTTACTCTAGATACCTAGAGCTTTGTCCAGAGTACCCTCGCAAGTACTTCGGCTCAACCAAACTGTACTTATAATAGTCCGAAGTCGCGAATCTGATAAAAGTCGGTCGGTTCCTTCTAGTGATTGTCCTGACTAATCTATTTTATATATCTGCCCCAACTCACTTCGAGCATACTCTAGATACCTAGAGCTTTGTCCAGAGTACCCTCGCAAGTACTTCGGCTCAACCAAACTGTACTTATAATAGTCCAAAGTCGCGAAGCTGAGACAAGTCGATCCTACCCCTTTAGTGATCTCGTCCTGATGCCAAGAAATAGAAAGCATGAAGAAAATTAACTGGAAAAAGTCCAACAGCCTGTCAGGGTGGGAGTAGAAAGTATATACCTACTCTTCTTAGTGTGGTGACTTCGAAATAAAAGATCTAACAATATAAAAATCGCATTATACAGTAATTTAAGCTATATTTCTATACGTGTTCAGTTCGAGCTTACTCTAGATACCTAGAGCTTTGTCCAGAGTACCCTCGCAAGTACTTGGGCTAAACCAAACTGTACTTATAATAGTTCGAAGTCGCGAATCTGAGAAAAAAGTCGGTCGGTTCCTTCTGTCAATTATCCTGAATAATCTATTTTATATATCTACCCCAACTCCGATCCAGCTTACTCTAGAAATTCGGACCTTTGTCCCGAGTACCCTTGCAAGTACTTCGGCTCAACCAAACTGTACCTATATAAGTACAATGTCGCGAATCTGAGAAAAGTCGGTCGGTTCCTTCTGGCAATTATCCTGAATAATCTATTTTATATATCTACCCCAACTCCGATCCAGCTTACTCTAGAAATTCGGACCTTTGTCCCGAGTACCCTTGCAAGTACTTCGGCTCAACCAAACTGTACCTATATAAGTACAATGTCTCGAATCTGAGAAAAGTCGGTCGGTTCCTTCTAGCGATTATCCTGAATAATCTATTTTATATTTGTACCCCAACTCCGTTCCAGCTTACTCTAGAGATTCGGACCTTTGTCCCGAGTACCCTCGCAAGTACTTCGGCCTAACCAAACTGTACCAATAATAGTCCAAAGTCGCGAATCTGAGAAAAGTCGGTCGGTTCCTTCTAGTGATTGTCCTGACTAATCTATTTTATGTTTGTACCCCACCTCCGTTCCAGCGGACTATAGAGAGTTGGAACTTTGTCCCGAGTACCCTCGCAAGTACTTCGGCCTAACCAAACTGTACCAATAATAGTCCGAAGTCGCGAATCTGAGAAAAGTCGGTCGGTTCCTTCTAGCAATTATCCTGAACAATCTAATGTATATATCTACCCCAACTCAGATCCAGCTTACTCTAGTTACTTAGAGCTTTGTCCCGAGTACCCTCGCAAGTACTTCGGCTCAACCAACCTGTACCAATAATAGTCCAAAGTCGAGAATCTGAGAAAAGTCGGTCGGTTCCTTCTAGCCATTATCCTGAATAATCCATTTTATATATCTGTCCCAACTCAGTTTGAGCTTACTCTAGATACCTAGAGCTTTGTCCCGAGTACCCTCGCAAGTACTTCGGCTCAACCAAACTGTACTTATAATAGTCCGAAGTCGCGAATCTGAGAAAAGTCGGTCGGTTCCTTCTAGTGATTGTCCTGACTAATCTATTTTATGTTTGTACCCCACCTCCGTTCCAGCGGACTATAGAGAATTTGAATTTTGTCCGGAGTACCCTCGCAAGTACTTCGGCCTAACCAAACTGTACCAATAATAGTCCGAAGTCGCGAATCTGAGAAAAGTCGGTCGGTTCCTTCTAGCAATTATCCTGAACAATCTAATGTATATATCTACCCCAACTCAGATCCAGCTTACTCTAGTTACTTAGAGCTTTGTCCCGAGTACCCTCGCAAGTACTTCGGCTGAACCAAACTGTACTTATAATAGTCCGAAGACGCGAATCTGAGAAAAGTCGGTCGGTTCCTTCTAGTGTTTGTCCTGACTAATCCATTGTATGTTTGTACCCCACCTCCGTTCCAGCGGACTATAGAGAATTTGAATTTTGTTCGGAGTACCCTCGCAAGTACTTCGGCCTAACCAAACTGTACTTATAATAGTCCAAAGTCGCGAAGCTGAGACAAGTCGATTCTATCCCTTTAGTGATCTCGTCCTGATGCCAAGAAATAGAAAGCATGAAGAAAATTAACTGGAAAAAGTCCAACAGCCTGTCAGGGTGGGAGTAGAAAGTATATACCTACTCTTCTTAGTGTGGTGACTTCGAAATAAAAGATCTAACAATATAAAAATCGCATTATACAGTAATTTAAGCTATATTTCTATACGTGTTCAGTTCGAGCTTACTCTAGATACCTAGAGCTTTGTCCAGAGTACCCTCGCAAGTACTTCGGCTCAACCAAACTGTACTTATAATAGTTCGAAGTCGCGAATCTGAGAAAAGTCGGTCGGTTCCTTCTGGCAATTATCCTGAATAATCTATTTTATATATCTACCCCAACTCCGATCCAGCTTACTCTAGAAATTCGGACCTTTGTCCCGAGTACCCTTGCAAGTACTTCAGCTCAACCAAACTGTACCTATATAAGTACAATGTCGCGAATCTTAGAAAAGTCGTTCGGTTCCCTCTGGCAATTATCCTGAATAATCTATTTTATATATCTACCCCAACTCCGATCCAGCTTACTCTAGAAATTCGGACCTTTGTCCCGAGTACCCTTGCAAGTACTTCGGCTCAACCAAACTGAACCTATATAAGTACAAAGTCGCGAATCTGAGAAAAGTCGGTCGGTTCCTTCTGGCAATTATCCTGAATAATCTATTTTTTATATCTACCCCAACTCCGATCCAGCTTACTCTAGAAATTCGGACCTTTGTCCCGAGTACCCTTGCAAGGACTTCGGCTCAACCAATCTGTACATATATAAGTACAATGTCGCGAATCTGAGAAAAGTCGGTCGGTTCCTTCTAGTGATTGTCCCGACTAATCTATTTTATATTTGTACCCCAACTCCGTTCCAGCTTACTCTAGAGATTCGGACCTTTGTCCCGAGTACCCTCGCAAATACTTCGGCTCAACCAAACTGTACCAATAATAGTCCGAAGTCGCGAATCTGAGAAAAGTCGGTCGGTTCCTTCTAGCAATTATCCTGAATAATCTAATGTATATATCTACCCCAACTCAGATCCAGCTTACTCTAGTTACTTAGAGCTTTGTCCGGAGTACCCTCGCAAGTACTTCGGCCTTACCAAACTGTACCAATAATAGTCCAAAGTCGAGAATCTGAGAAAAGTCGGTCGGTTCCTTCTAGCGATTATCCTGAATAATCTATTTTATATATCTGCCCCAACTCAGTTTGAGCTTACTCTAGATACACTGAGCTTTGTCCCGAGTAGCCTCGCAAGTACTTCGGCTCAACAAAACTGTACTTATAATAGTCCGAAGTCGCGAATCTGAGACAAGTCGATCCTACCCCTTTAGTGATCTCGTCCTGATGTCAAGAAATGGAAAGCAAGAAGAAAATTAACTGGAAAAAGTCCAACAGCCTGTCAGGGTGGGAGTAGAAAGTATATATCTACTCTTCTTAGTGTGGTGACTTCGAAATAAAAGATCTAACAATATGAAAATCCCATTATACAGCAATTTAAGCTATATTTCTGTACGTGTTCAGTTCGAGCTTACTCTAGATACCTAGAGCTTTGTCCAGAGTACCCTCGCAAGTACTTCGGCTCAACCAAACTGTACTTATAATAGTCCGAAGTCGCGAATCTGAGAAAAGTCGGTCGGTTCCTTCTAGTGATTGTCCTGACTAATCTATTTTATATTTGTACCCGAACTCCGTTCCAGCTTACTCTAGTTACTTAGAGCTTTGTCCCGAGTACCCTCGCAAGTACTTCGGCTGAACCAAACTGTACTTATAATAGTCCGAAGTCGCGAATCTGAGAAAAGTCGGTCGGTTCCTTCTAGTGATTGTCCTGACTAATCTATTTTATATTTGTACCCCATCTCCGTTCCAGCGGACTATAGAGAGTTGGAACTTTGTCCCGAGTACCCTCGCAAGTACTTCGGCCTAACCAAACTGTACCAATAATAGTCCGAAGTCGCGAATCTGAGAAAAGTCGGTCGGTTCCTTCTAGCAATTATCCTGAACAATCTAATGTATATATCTACCCCAACTCAGATCCAGCTTACTCTAGTTACTTAGAGCTTTGTCCCGAGTACCCTCGCAAGTACTTCGGCTCAACCAAACTGTACTTATAATAGTCCGAAGTCGCGAATCTGAGAAAAGTCGGTCGGTTCCTTCTAGTGATTGTCCTGACTAATCCATTGTATGTTTATACCCCACCTCCGTTCCAGCGGACTATAGAGACTTTGAATTTTGTCCGGAGTACCCTCGCAAGTACTTCGGCCTAACCAAACTGTACTTATAATAGTCCAAAGTCGCGAAGCTGAGACAAGTCGATCCTACCCCTTTAGTGATCTCGTCCTGATGCCAAGAAATAGAAAGCATGAAGAAAATTAACTGGAAAAAGTCCAACAGCCTGTCAGGGTGGGAGTAGAAAGTATATACCTACTCTTCTTAGTGTGGTGACTTCGAAATAAAAGATCTAACAATATAAAAATCGCATTAGACAGTAATTTAATCTATATTTCTATACGTGTTCATTTCGAGCTTACTCTAGATGCCTAGAGCTTTGTCCAGAGTACCCTCGCAAGTACTTCGGCCTAACCAAACTGTACTTATAATAGTTCGAAGTCGCGAATCTGAGAAAAGTCGGTCGGTTCCTTCTGGCAATTATCCTGAATAATCTATTTTATATATCTACCCCAACTCCGATCCAGCTTACTCTAGAAATTCGGACCTTTGTCCCGAGTACCCTTGCAAGTACTTCGGCTCAACCAAACTGTACCTATATAAGTACAATGTCGCGAATCTTAGAAAAGTCGTTCGGTTCCTTCTGGCAATTATCCTGAATAATCTATTTTATATATCTACCCCAACTCCGATCCAGCTTACTCTAGAAATTCGGTCCTTTGTCCCGAGTACCCTTGCAAGTACTTCGGCTCAACCAAACTGTACCTATATAAGTACAATGTCGCGAATCTGAGAAAAGTCGGTCGGTTACTTCTGGCTAATATTCTGATAATCTATTTTATATATCTGCCCCAACTCCGATCCAGCTTACTCTAGAAATTCGGACCTTTGTCCCGAGTACCCTTGCAAGTACTTCGGCTCAACCAATCTGTACCTATATAAGTACAATGTCTCGAATCTGAGAAAAGTCGGTCAGTTCCTTCTAGTGATTGTCCTGACTAATCTATTTTATATTTGTACCCCAACTCCGATCCAGCTTACTCTAGCGATTCGGACCTTTGTCCCGAGTACCCTAGCAAGTACTTCGGCGCAACCAAACTGTACCTATAATAGTCCAAAGTCGCGAATCTGAGAAAAGTCGGTCGGTTCCTTCTAGCAATTATCCTCAATAATGTAATGTATATATCTACCCCAACTCAGACACAGCTTACTCTAGTTACTTAGAGCTTTGTCCCGAGTACCCTCGCAAGTACTTCGGCCTAACCAACCTGTACCAATAATAGTCCAAAGTCGAGAATCTGAGAAAAGTCGGTCGGTTCCTTCTAGCCATTATCCTGAATAATCCATTTTATATATCTGTCCCAACTCAGTTTGAGCTTACTCTAGATACCTAGAGCTTTGTCCCGAGTAGCCTCGCAAGTACTTCGGCTCAACAAAACTGTACTTATAATAGTCCGAAGTCGCGAATCTGAGACAAGTCGATCCTACCCCTTTAGTGATCTCGTCCTGATGCCAAGAAATGGAAAGCAAGAAGAAAATTAACTGGAAAAAGTCCAACAGCCTGTCAGGGTGGGAGTAGAAAGTATATATCTACTCTTCTTAGTGTGGTGACTTCGAAATAAAAGATCTAACAATATGAAAATCCCATTATACAGCAATTTAAGCTATATTTCTGTACGTGTTCAGTTCGAGCTTACTCTAGATACCTAGAGCTTTGTCCAGAGTACCCTCGCAAGTACTTCGGCTCAACCAAACTGTACTTATAATAGTCCGAAGTCGCGAATCTGAGAAAAGTCGGTCGGTTCCTTCTAGTGATTGTCCTGACTAATCTATTTTATATTTGTACCCCATCTCCGTTCCAGCTTACTCTAGAGATTCGGAGCTTTGTCCCGAGTACCCTCGCAAGCACTTCGGCCTAACCAAACTGTACTTATAATAGTCCGAAGTCGCGAATCTGAGAAAAGTCGGTCGGTTCCTTCTAGTGATTGTCCTGACTAATCTATTTTATGTTTGTACCCCACCTCCGTTCCAGCGGACTATAGAGAGTTGGAACTTTGTCCCGAGTACCCTCGCAAGTACTTCGGCCTAACCAAACTGTACCAATAATAGTCCGAAGTCGCGAATCTGAGAAAAGTCGGTCGGTTCCTTCTAGCAATTATCCTGAACAATCTAATGTATATATCTACCCCAACTCAGATCCAGCTTACTCTAGTTACTTAGAGCTTTGTCCCGAGTACCCTCGCAAGTACTTCGGCTGAACCAAACTGTACTTATAATAGTCCGAAGTCGCGAATCTGAGAAAAGTCGGTCGTTTCCTTCTAGTGTTTGTCCTTACTAATCCATTGTATGTTTGTACCCCACCTCCATTCCAGCGGACTATAGAGAATTTGAATTTTGTCCGGAGTACCCTCGCAAGTACTTCGGCCTAACCAAACTGTACCTATATAAGTACAATGTCGCGAATCTGAGAAAAGTCGTTCGGTTCCTTCTGGCAATTATCCTGAATAATCTATTTTATATATCTACCCCAACTCCGATCCAGCTTACTCTAGAAATTCGGACCTTTGTCCCGAGTACCCTTGCAAGTACTTCGGCTCAACCAAACTGTACCTATATAAGTACAATGTCGCGAATCTGAGAAAAGTCGGTCGGTTCCTTCTGGCAATTATCCTGAATAATCTATTTTATATATCTACCCCAACTCCGATCCAGCTTACTCTAGAAATTCGGACCTTTGTCCCGAGTACCCTTGCAAGTACTTCGGCTCAACCAAACTGTACCTATATAAGTACAATTTCTCGAATCTGAGAAAAGTCGGTCAGTTCCTTCTAGTGATTGTCCTGACTAATCTATTTTATATTTGTTCCCGAACTCCGTTCCAGCTTACTCTAGAGACTTGGAGCTTTGTCCCGAGTACCCTCGCAAGTACTTCGGCTCAACCAAACTGTACTTATAATAGTCCGAAGTCGCGAATCTGAGAAAAGTCGGTCGGTTCCTTCTAGTGATTGTCCTGACTAATCTATTTTATGTTTGTACCCCACCTCCGTTCCAGCGGACTATAGAGACTTCAAACTTTGTCCCGAGTACCCTCGCAAGTACTTCGGCAAAACCAAACTGTACGTATAATAGTCCGAAGTCGCGAATCTGAGAAAAGTCGGTCGGTTCCTTCTAGTGATTGTCCTGACTAATCTATTTTATGTTTGTACCCCACCTCCGTTCCAGCGGACTATAGAGAGTTGGAAATTTGTACCGAGTACCCTCGCAAGTACTTCGGCCTAACCAAACTGTACCAATAATAGTCCGAAGTCGCGAATCTGAGAAAAGTCGGTCGATTCCTTCTAGCAATTATCCTGAACAATCTAATGTATATATCTACCCCAACTCAGATCCAGCTTACTCTAGTTACTTAGAGCTTTGTCCCGAGTACCCTCGCAAGTACTTCGGCTCAACCAAACTGTACTTATAATAGTCCGAAGTCGCGAATCTGAGAAAAGTCGGTCGGTTCCTTCTAGTGATTGTCCTGACTAATCTATTTTATGTTTGTACCCCACCTCCGTTCCAGCGGACTATAGAGAATTTGAATTTTGTTCGGAGTACCCTCGCAAGTACTTCGGCCTAACCAAACTGTACTTATAATAGTCCAAAGTCGCGAAGCTGAGACAAGTCGATCCTACCCCTTTAGTGATCTCGTCCTGATGCCAAGAAATAGAAAGCATGAAGAAAATTAACTGGAAAAAGTCCAACAGCCTGTCAGGGTGGGAGTAGAAAGTATATACCTACTCTTCTTAGTGTGGTGACTTCGAAATAAAAGATCTAACAATATAAAAATCGCATTATACAGTAATTTAAGCTATATTTCTATACGTGTTCAGTTCGAGCTTACTCTAGATACCTAGAGCTTTGTCCAGAGTACCCTCGCAAGTACTTCGGCTCAACCAAACTGTACTTATAATAGTTCGAAGTCGCGAATCTGAGAAAAGTCGGTCGGTTCCTTCTGGCAATTATCCTGAATAATCTATTTTATATATCTACCCCAACTCCGATCCAGCTTACTCTAGAAATTCGGACCTTTGTCCCGAGTACCCTTGCAAGTACTTCGGCTCAACCAAACTGTACCTATATTAGTACAATGTCGCGAATCTTAGAAAAGTCGGTCGGGTCCTTCTGGCAATTATCCTGAATAATCTATTTTATATATCTACCCCAACTCAGATCCAGCTTACTCTAGAGATTCGGACCTTTGTCCCGAGTACCCTCGCAAGTACTTCGGCCTAACCAAACTGTACCAATAATAGTCCAAAGTCGAGAATCTGAGAAAAGTCGGTCGGTTCCTTCTAGTGATTATCCTGAATAATCTATTTTATATTTGTACCCCAACTCCGATCCATCTTACTCTAGATACCTAGAGCTTTGTCCCGAGTACCCTCGCAAGTACTTCTGCTCAACCAAACTGTACTTATAATAGTTCGAAGTCGCGAATCTGAGAAAAGTCGGTCGGTTCCTTCTAGCGATTATCCTGAATAATCTATTTTATATTTGTACCCCAACTCCGATCCAGCTTACTCTAGCGATTCGGACCTTTGTCCCGAGTACACTCTCAAATACTTCGGCTCAACCAAACTGTACGTATAAAAGTCCAAACACGCATAACTTTGCCAAGTGGTTCTTACTCCTGTAGGGATCTCGTCCAGTGGCCGAGGAATGGCAATCAACAAAAAACTAGTAGAAAAAAGCCCAACTCTCTTTCAGGGTGGTGGTAGAAATTATGTATCTTCTTCTCTGTACGTGGTGGCTTTGTAATAAAACATCTAACAATATTAAAATCACATAATACAGTAATTTAAGCTATTTTTCAATACCTACTCAGTTCCAGCTTACTCTAGGTACTTGGAGCTTTGTCCCGAGCACCGTCGCAAGTACTTTGGTTCAACAAAACTGTACTTATAATAGTCCAAAGTCGCGAATCTGAGAAAAGTCGGTCGGTTCCTTCTTACAATTATCCTGAATAATCTATTTTATATATCTACCCCAACTCCGATCCAGCTTACTCTAGAAATTCGGTCCTTTGTCCCGAGTACCCTTGCAAGTACTTCGGCTCAACCAAATTGTACCTATATAAGTACAATGTCGCGAATCTGAGAAAAGTCGGTCGGTTCCTTCTGGCAATTATCCTGAATAATCTATTTTTTATATCTACCCCAACTCCGATCCAGCTTACTCTAGAAATTCGGACCTTTGTCCCGAGTACCCTTGCAAGTACTTCGGCTCAACCAATCTGTACCTATATAAGTACAATGTCTCGAATCTGGGAAAAGTCGGTCGGTTCCTTCTAGTGATTGTCCTGACTAATCTATTTTATATTTGTACCCCAACTCCGTTCCAGCTTACTCTAGAGATTCGGACCTTTGTCCCGAGTACCCTCGCAAGTACTTCGGCTCAACCAATCTGTACCTATATAAGTACAATGTCGCGAATCTGAGAAAAGTCGGTCGGTTCCTTCTGGCAATTATCCTGAATGATCTATTTTTTATATCTACCCCAACTCCGATCCAGCTTACTCTAGAAATTCGGTCCTTTGTCCCGAGTACCCTTGCAAGTACTTCGGCTCAACCAAACTGTACCTATATAAGTACAATGTCGCGAATCTGAGAAAAGTCGGTCGGTTCCTTCTGGCAATTATCCTGAATAATCTATTTTATATATCTACCCCAACTCCGATCCAGCTTACTCTAGAAATTCGGACCTTTGTCCCGAGTACCCTTGCAAGTACTTCGGCTCAACCAATCTGTACCTATATAAGTACAATGTCGCGAATCTGAGAAAAGTCGGTCGGTTCCTTCTAGCGATTATCCTGAATAATCTATTTTATATTTGTACCCCAACTCCGTTCCAGCGGACTATAGAGACTTCAAACTTTGTCCCGAGTACCCTCGCAAGTACTTCGGCCTAACCAACCTGTACCAATAATAGTCCAAAGTCGAGAATCTGAGAAAAGTCGGTCGGTTCCTTCTAGCCATTATCCTGAATAATCTATTTTATATATCTGCCCCAACTCAGTTCGAGCTTACTCTAGATACCTAGAGCTTTGTCCCGAGTACCCTCGCAAGTACTTCGGCTCAACCAAACTGTACTTATAATAGTCCGAAGTCGCGAATCTGAGACAAGTCGATCCTACCCCTTTAGTGATCTCGTCCTGATGTCAAGAAATGGAAAGCAAGAAGAAAATTAACTGGAAAAAGTCCAACAGCCTGTCAGGGTGGGAGTAGAAAGTATATATCTACTCTTCTTAGTGTGGTGACTTCGAAATAAAAGATCTAACAATATGAAAATCCCATTATACAGCAATTTAAGCTATATTTCTGTACGTGTTCAGTTCGAGCTTACTCTAGATACCTAGAGCTTTGTCCAGAGTACCCTCGCAAGTACTTCGGCTCAACCAAACAGTACTTATAATAGTCCGAAGTCGCGAATCTGAGAAAAGTCGGTCGGTTCCTTCTAGTGATTGTCCTGACTAATCTATTTTATATTTGTACCCGAACTCCGTTCCAGCTTACTCTAGTTACTTAGAGCTTTGTCCCGAGTACCCTCGCAAGTACTTCGGCTGAACCAAACTGTACTTATAATAGTCCGAAGTCGCGAATCTGAGAAAAGTCGGTCGGTTCCTTCTAGTGATTGTCCTGACTAATCTATTTTATGTTTGTACCCCACCTCCGTTCCAGCGGACTATAGAGAATTTGAATTTTGTCCGGAGTACCCTCGCAAGTACTTCGGCCTAACCAAACTGTACCAATAATAGTCCGAAGTCGCGAATCTGAGAAAAGTCGGTCGGTTCCTTCTAGCAATTATCCTGAATAATCTAATGTATATATCTACCCCAACTCAGATCCAGCTTACTCTAGTTACTTAGAGCTTTGTCCCGAGTACCCTCGCAAGTACTTCGGCTGAACCAAACTGTACTTATAATAGTCCGAAGACGCGAATCTGAGAAAAGTCGGTCGGTTCCTTCTAGTGTTTGTCCTGACTAATCCATTGTATGTTTGTACCCCACCTCCGTTCCAGCGGACTATAGAGAATTTGAATTTTGTCCGGAGTACCCTCGCAAGTACTTCGGCCTAACCAAACTGTACTTATAATAGTCCAAAGTCGCGAAGCTGAGACAAGTCGATCCTACCCCTTTAGTGATCTCGTCCTGATGCCAAGAAATAGAAAGCATGAAGAAAATTAACTGGAAAAAGTCCAACAGCCTGTCAGGGTGGGAGTAGAAAGTATATACCTACTCTTCTTAGTGTGGTGACTTCGAAATAAAAGATCTAACAATATAAAAATCGCATTAGACAGTAATTTAATCTATATTTCTATACGTGTTCATTTCGAGCTTACTCTAGATGCCTAGAGCTTTGTCCAGAGTACCCTCGCAAGTACTTCGGCTCAACCAAACTGTACTTATAATAGTTCGAAGTCGCGAATCTGAGAAAAGTCGGTCGGTTCCTTCTGGCAATTATCCTGAATAATCTATTTTATATATCTACCCCAACTCCGATCCAGCTTACTCTAGAAATTCGGACCTTTGTCCCGAGTACCCTTGCAAGTACTTCGGCTCAACCAAACTGTACCTATATAAGTACAATGTCGCGAATCTTAGAAAAGTCGTTCGGTTCCTTCTGGCAATTATCCTGAATAATCTATTTTATATATCTACCCCAACTCCGATCCAGCTTACTCTAGAAATTCGGTCCTTTGTCCCGAGTACCCTTGCAAGTACTTCGGCTCAACCAAACTGTACCTATATAAGTACAATGTCGCGAATCTGAGAAAAGTCGGTCGGTTACTTCTGGCAATTATCCTGAATAATCTATTTTTTATATCTACCCCAACTCCGATCCAGCTTACTCTAGAAATTCGGACCTTTGTCCCGAGTACCCTTGCAAGTACTTCGGCTCAACCAATCTGTACCTATATAAGTACAATGTCTCGAATCTGAGAAAAGTCGGTCAGTTCCTTCTAGAGATTGTCCTGACTAATCTATTTTATATTTGTACCCCAACTCCGTTCCAGCTTACTCTAGAGATTCGGACCTTTGTCCCGAGTACCCTCGCAAATACTTCGGCTCAACCAAACTGTACCAATAATAGTCCGAAGTCGCGAATCTGAGAAAAGTCGGTCGGTTCCTTCTAGCAATTATCCTGAACAATCTAATGTATATATCTACCCCAACTCAGATCCAGCTTACTCTAGTTACTAAGAGCTTTGTCCCGAGTACCCTCGCAAGTACTTCGGCCTAACCAACCTGTACCAATAATAGTCCAAAGTCGAGAATCTGAGAAAAGTCGGTCGGTTCCTTCTAGCCATTATCCTGAATAATCCATTTTATATATCTGTCCCAACTCAGTTTGAGCTTACTCTAGATACCTAGAGCTTTGTCCCGAGTAGCCTCGCAAGTACTTCGACTCAACAAAACTGTACTTATAATAGTCCGAAGTCGCGAATCTGAGACAAGTCGATCCTACCCCTTTAGTGATCTCGTCCTGATGTCAAGAAATGGAAAGCAAGAAGAAAATTAACTGGAAAAAGTCCAACAGCCTGTCAGGGTGGGAGTAGAAAGTATATATCTACTCTTCTTAGTGTGGTGACTTCGAAATAAAAGATCTAACAATATGAAAATCCCATTATACAGCAATTTAAGCTATATTTCTGTACGTGTTCAGTTCGAGCTTACTTTAGATACCTAGAGCTTTGTCCAGAGTACCCTCGCAAGTACTTCGGCTCAACCAAACAGTACTTATAATAGTCCGAAGTCGCGAATCTGAGAAAAGTCGGTCGGTTCCTTCTAGTGATTGTCCTGACTAATCTATTTTATATTTGTACCCGAACTCCGTTCCAGCTTACTCTAGTTACTTAGAGCTTTGTCCCGAGTACCCTCGCAAGTACTTCGGCTGAACCAAACTGTACTTATAATAGTCCGAAGTCGCGAATCTGAGAAAAGTCGGTCGGTTCCTTCTAGTGATTGTCCTGACTAATCTATTTTATGTTTGTACCCCACCTCCGTTCCAGCGGACTATAGAGAATTTGAATTTTGTCCCGAGTACCCTCGCAAGTACTTCGGCCTAACCAAACTGTACCAATAATAGTCCGAAGTCGCGAATCTGAGAAAAGTCGGTCGGTTCCTTCTAGCAATTATCCTGAACAATCTAATGTATATATCTACCCCAACTCAGATCCAGCTTACTCTAGTTACTTAGAGCTTTGTCCCGAGTACCCTCGCAAGTACTTCGGCTCAACCAAACTGTACTTATAATAGTCCGAAGTCGCGAATCTGAGAAAAGTCGGTCGGTTCCTTCTAGTGTTTGTCCTGACTAATCCATTGTATGTTTGTACCCCACCTCCATTCCAGCGGACTATAGAGAATTTGAATTTTGTCCGGAGTACCCTCGCAAGTACTTCGGCCTAACCAAACTGTACTTATAATAGTCCAAAGTCGCGAAGCTGAGACAAGTCGATTCTATCCCTTTAGTGATCTCGTCCTGATGCCAAGAAATAGAAAGCATGAAGAAAATTAACTGGAAAAAGTCCAACAGCCTGTCAGGGTGGGAGTAGAAAGTATATACCTACTCTTCTTAGTGTGGTGACTTCGAAATAAAAGATCTAACAATATAAAAATCGCATTATACAGTAATTTAATCTATATTTCTATACGTGCTCAGTTCGAGCTGACTCTAGATTGTTGGATCTTTGTCCCGAGTACCCTCGCAAGTACTTGGGCTCAACCAAACTGTACTTATAATAGTCCGAAGTCGCGAATCTGAGAAAAGTCGGTCGGTTCCTTCTGGCAATTATCCTGAATAATCTATTTTATATATCTACCCCAACTCCGATCCAGCTTACTCTAGAAATTCGGACCTTTGTCCCGAGTACCCTTGCAAGTACTTCGGCTCAACCAAACTGTACCTATATAAGTACAATGTCGCGAATCTGAGAAAAGTCGGTCGGTTCCTTCTGGCAATTATCCTGAATAATCTATTTTATATATCTACCCCAACTCCGATCCAGCTTACTCTAGAAATTCGGACCTTTGTCCCGAGTACCCTTGCAAGTACTTCGGCTCAACCAAACTGTACCTATATAAGTACAATGTCGCGAATCTGAGAAAAGTCGGTCGGTTCCTTCTGGCAATTATCCTGAATAATCTATTTTATATATCTACCCCAACTCCGATCCAGCTTACTCTAGAAATTCGGACCTTTGTCCCGAGTACCCTTGCAAGTACTTCGGCTCAACCAAACTGTACCTATATAAGTACAATTTCTCGAATCTGAGAAAAGTCGGTCAGTTCCTTCTAGTGATTGTCCTGACTAATCTATTTTATATTTGTACCCGAACTCCGTTCCAGCTTACTCTAGAGATTCGGACCTTTGTCCCGAGTACCCTCGCAAGTACTTCGGCTCAACCAAACTGTACTTATAATAGTCCGAAGTCGCGAATCTGAGAAAAGTCGGTCGGTTCCTTCTAGTGATTGTCCTGACTAATCTATTTTATGTTTGTACCCCACCTCCGTTCCAGCGGACTATAGAGAATTTGAATTTTGTCCGGAGTACCCTCGCAAGTACTTCGGCCTAACCAAACTGTACCAATAATAGTCCGAAGTCGCGAATCTGAGAAAAGTCGGTCGGTTCCTTCTAGCAATTATCCTGAATAATCTAATGTATATATCTACCCCAACTCAGATCCAGCTTACTCTAGTTACTTAGAGCTTTGTCCCGAGTACCCTCGCAAGTACTTCGGCTCAACCAAACTGTACTTATAATAGTCCGAAGTCGCGAATCTGAGAAAAGTCGGTCGGTTCCTTCTAGTGATTGTCCTGACTAATCTATTTTATGTTTGTACCCCACCTCCGTTCCAGCGGACTATAGAGAATTTGAATTTTGTCCGGAGTACCCTCGCAAGTACTTCGGCCTAACCAAACTGTACTTATAATAGTCCAAAGTCGCGAAGCTGAGACAAGTCGATCCTACCCCTTTAGTGATCTCGTCCTGATGCCAAGAAATGGAAAGCATGAAGAAAATTAACTGGAAAAAGTCCAACAGCCTGTCAGGGTGGGAGTAGAAAGTATATACCTACTCTTCTTAGTGTGGTGACTTCGAAATAAAAGATCTAACAATATAAAAATCGCATTATACAGTAATTTAAGCTATATTTCTATACGTGTTCAGTTCGAGCTTACTCTAGATACCTAGAGCTTTGTCCAGAGTACCCTCGCAAGGACTTCGGCTCAACCAAACTGTACTTATAATAGTTCGAAGTCGCGAATCTGAGAAAAGTCGGTCGGTTCCTTCTGGCAATTATCCTGAATAATCTATTTTATATATCTACCCCAACTCCGATCCAGCTTACTCTAGAAATTCGGACCTTTGTCCCGAGTACCCTTGCAAGTACTTCGGCTCAACCAAACTGTACCTATATAAGTACAATGTCGCGAATCTTAGAAAAGTCGGTCGGGTCCTTCTGGCAATTATCCTGAATAATCTATTTTATATATCTACCCCAATTCCGATCCAGCTTACTCTAGAAATTCGGACCTTTGTCCCGAGTACCCTCGCAAGTACTTCGGCCTAACCAAACTGTACCAATAATAGTCCAAAGTCGAGAATCTGAGAAAAGTCGGTCGGTTCCTTCTAGCCATTATCCTGAATAATCTATTTTATATATCTACCCCAACTCCGATCCATCTTACTCTAGATACCTAGAGCTTTGTCCCGAGTACCCTCGCAAGTACTTCTCCTCAACCAAACTGTACTTATAAGAGTTCGAAGTCGCGAATCTGAGAAAAGTCGGTCGGTTCCTTCTAGCGATTATCCTGAATAATCTATTTTATATTTGTACCCCAACTCCGTTCCAGCTTACTCTATAGATTCGGACCTTTGTCCCGAGTACACTCTCAAATACTTCGGCTCAACCAAACTGTACGTATAAAAGTCCAAACACGCATAACTTTGCCAAGTGGTTCTTACTCCTGTAGGGATCACGTCCAGTGGCCGAGGAATGGCAATCAACAAAAAAACTAGTAGAAAAAAGCCCAACTCTCTTTCAGGGTGGTGGTAGAAATTATGTATCTTCTTCTCTGTACGTGGTGGCTTTGTAATAAAACATCTAACAATATTAAAATCACATAATACAGTAATTTAAGCTATTTTTCAATACCTACTCAGTTCCAGCTTACTCTAGGTACTTGGAGCTTTGTCCCGAGCACCGTCGCAAGTACTTTGGTTCAACAAAACTGTACTTATAATTGTCCAAAGTCGCGAATCTGAGAAAAGTCGGTCGGTTCCTTCTTACAATTATCCTGAATAATCTATTTTATATATCTACCCCAACTCCGATCCAGCTTACTCTAGAAATTCGGACCTTTGTCCCGAGTACCCTTGCAAGTACTTCGGCTCAACCAAACTGTACCTATATAAGTACAATGTCGCGAATCTGAGAAAAGTCGGTCGGTTCCTTCTGGCAATTATCCTGAATAATCTATTTTATATATCTACCCCAACTCCGATCCAGCTTACTCTAGAAATTAGGACCTTTGTCCCGAGTACCCTTGCAAGTACTTCGGCTCAACCAATCTGTACCTATATAAGTACAATGTCGCGAATCTGAGAAAAGTCGGTCGGTTCCTTCTAGTTATTGTCCTGACTAATCTATTTTATATTTGTACCCCAACTCCGTTCCAGCTTACTCTAGACAGTCGGACCTTTGTCCCGAGTACCCTCGCAAGTACTTCGGCTCAACCAATCTGTACCTATATAAGTACAATGTCGCGAATCTGAGAAAAGTCGGTCGGTTCCTTCTGGCAATTATCCTGAATAATCTATTTTATATATCTACCCCAACTCCGATCCAGCTTACTCTAGAAATTCGGACCTTTGTCCCGAGTACCCTTGCAAGTACTTCGGCTCAACCAAACTGTACCTATATAAGTACAATGTCGCGAATCTGAGAAAAGTCGGTCGGTTCCTTCTGGCAATTATCCTGAATAATCTATTTTATATATCTACCCCAACTCCGATCCAGCTTACTCTAGAAATTCGGACCTTTGTCCCGAGTACCCTTGCAAGTACTTCGGCTCAACCAAACTGTACCTATATAAGTACAATGTCGCGAATCTGAGAAAAGTCGGTCAGTTCCTTCTAGCGATTATCCTGAATAATCTATTTTATATTTGTACCCCAACTCCGTTCCAGCGGACTATAGAGACTTCAAACTTTGTCCCGAGTACCCTCGCAAGTACTTCGGCTCAACCAATCTGTACCTATATAAGTACAATGTCGCGAATCTGAGAAAAGTCGGTCGGTTCTTCTAGCCATTATCCTGAATAATCCATTTTATATATCTGTCCCAACTCAGTTTGAGCTTACTCTAGATACCTAGAGCTTTGTCCCGAGTACCCTCGCAAGTACTTCGGCTCAACAAAACTGTACTTATAATAGTCCGAAGTCGCGAATCTGAGACAAGTCGATCCTACCCCTTTAGTTATCTCGTCCTGATGCCAAGAAATGGAAAGCAAGAAGAAAATTAACTGGAAAAAGTCCAACAGCCTGTCAGGGTGGGAGTATAAAGTATATATCTACTCTTCTTAGTGTGGTGACTTCGAAATAAAAGATCTAACAATACGAAAATCCCATTATACAGCAATTTAAGCTATATTTCTGTACGTGTTCAGTTCGAGCTTACTCTAGATACCTAGAGCTTTGTCCAGAGTACCCTCGCAAGTACTTCGGCTCAACCAAACTGTACTTATAATAGTCCGAAGTCGCGAATCTGATAAAAGTCGGTCGGTTCCTTCTAGTGATTGTCCTGACTAATCTATTTTATATATCTGCCCCAACTCAGTTCCAGCTTACTCTAGATACCTAGAGCTTTGTCCCGAGTAGCCTCGCAAGTACTTCGACTCAACAAAACTGTACTTATAATAGTCCGAAGTCGCGAATCTGAGACAAGTCGATCCTACCCCTTTAGTGATCTCGTCCTGATGCCAAGAAATAGAAAGCATGAAGAAAATTAACTGGAAAAAGTCCAACAGCCTGTCAGGGTGGGAGTAGAAAGTATATACCTACTCTTCTTAGTGTGGTGACTTCGAAATAAAAGATCTAACAATATAAAAATCGCATTATACAGTAATTTAAGCTATATTTCTATACGTGTTCAGTTCGAGCTTACTCTAGATACCTAGAGCTTTGTCCAGAGTACCCTCGCAAGTACTTCGGCTCAACCAAACTGTACTTATAATAGTTCGAAGTCGCGAATCTGAGAAAAGTCGGTCGGTTCCTTCTGGCAATTATCCTGAATAATCTATTTTATATATCTACCCCAACTCCGATCCAGCTTACTCTAGAAATTCGGACCTTTGTCCCGAGTACCCTTGCAAGTACTTCGGCTCAACCAAACTGTACCTATCCTACTACTATGTGGAGAATCTTTGAAAAGACGGTCGGTTCCTTCTGGCAATTATCCTGAATAATCTATTTTATATATCTACCCCAACTCCGATCCAGCTTACTCTAGAAATTCGGACCTTTGTCCCGAGTACCCTTGCAAGTACTTCGGCTCAACCAAACTGTACCTATATAAGTACAAAGTCTCGAAACTGAGAAAAGTCGGTCAGTTCCTTCTAGTGATTGTCCTGACTAATCTATTTTATATTTGTAACCCAACTCCGTTCCAGCTGACTCTAGAGATTCGGACCTTTGTCCCGAGTACCCTCGCAAATACTTCGGCTTAACCAAACTGTACTTATAATAGTCCGAAGTCGCGAATCTGAGAAAAGTCGGTCGGTTCCTTCTAGTGATTGTCCTGACTAATCTATTTTATGTTTGTACCCCACCTCCGTTCCAGCGGACTATAGAGAGTTGGAACTTTGTCCCGAGTACCCTCGCAAGTACTTCGGCCTAACCAAACTGTACCAATAATAGTCCGAAGTCGCGAATCTGAGAAAAGTCGGTCGGTTCCTTCTAGCAATTATCCTGAACAATCTAATGTATATATCTACCCCAACTCAGATCCAGCTTACTCTAGTTACTTAGAGCTTTGTCCCGAGTACCCTCGCAAGTACTTCGGCTCAACCAAACTGTACCAATAATAGTCCAAACTCGAGAATCTGAGAAAAGTCGGTCGGTTCCTTCAAGCCATTATCCTGAATAATCTAATTTATATATCTGTCCCAACTCAGTTTGAGCTTACTCTAGATACCTAGAGCTTTGTCCCGAGTACCCTCGCAACTACTTCGGCTCAACCAAACTGTACTTATAATAGTCCGAAGTCGCGAATCTGAGAAAAGTCGGTCGGTTCCTTCTAGTGATTGTCCTGACTAATCTATTTTATGTTTGTACCCCACCTCCGTTCCAGCGGACTATAGAGAGTTGGAACTTTGTCCCGAGTACCCTCGCAAGTACTTCGGCCTAACCAAACTGTACCAATAATAGTCCGAAGTCGCGAATCTGAGAAAAGTCGGTCGGTTCCTTCTAGCAATTATCCTGAACAATCTAATGTATATATCTACCCCAACTCAGATCCAGCTTACTCTAGTTACTTAGAGCTTTGTCCCGAGTACCCTCGCAAGTACTTCGGCTCAACCAAACTGTACTTATAATAGTCCGAAGTCGCGAATCTGAGAAAAGTCGGTCGGTTCCTTCTAGTGATTGTCCTGACTAATCCATTGTATGTTTGTACCCCACCTCCGTTCCAGCGGACTATAGAGAATTTGAATTTTGTTCGGAGTACCCTCGCAAGTACTTCGGCCTAACCAAACTGTACTTATAATAGTCCAAAGTCGCGAAGCTGAGACAAGTCGATCCTACCCCTTTAGTGATCTCGTCCTGATGCCAAGAAATAGAAAGCATGAAGAAAATTAACTGGAAAAAGTCCAACAGCCTGTCAGGGTGGGAGTAGAAAGTATATACCTACTCTTCTTAGTGTGGTGACTTCGAAATAAAAGATCTAACAATATAAAAATCGCATTATACAGTAATTTAAGCTATATTTCTATACGTGTTCAGTTCGAGCTTACTCTAGATACCTAGAGCTTTGTCCAGAGTACCCTCGCAAGTACTTCGGCTCAACCAAACTGTACTTATAATAGTTCGAAGTCGCGAATCTGAGAAAAGTCGGTCGGTTCCTTCTGGCAATTATCCTGAATAATCTATTTTATATATCTACCCCAACTCCGATCCAGCTTACTCTAGAAATTCGGACCTTTGTCCCGAGTACCCTTGCAAGTACTTCAGCTCAACCAAACTGTACCTATATAAGTACAATGTCGCGAATCTGAGAAAAGTCGTTCGGTTCCTTCTGGCAATTATCCTGAATAATCTATTTTATATATCTACCCCAACTCCGATCCAGATTACTCTAGAAATTCGGTCCTTTGTCCCGAGTACCCTTGCAAGTACTTCGGCTCAACCAAACTGTACCTATATAAGTACAATGTCGCGAATCTGAGAAAAGTCGGTCGGTTCCTTCTGGAAATTATCCTGAATAATCTATTTTTTATATCTACCCCAACTCCGATCCAGCTTACTCTAGAAATTCGGACCTTTGTCCCGAGTACCCTTGCAAGTACTTCGGCTCAACCAATCTGTACCTATATAAGTACAATGTCTCGAATCTGAGAAAAGTCGGTCAGTTCCTTCTAGTGATTGTCCTGACTAATCTATTTTATATTTGTACCCCAACTCCGTTCCAGCTTACTCTAGAGATTCGGACCTTTGTCCCGAGTACCCTCGCAAATACTTCGGCTCAACCAAACTGTACCAATAATAGTCCGAAGTCGCGAATCTGAGAAAAGTCGGTCGGTTCCTGCTAGCAATTATCCTGAACAATCTAATGTATATATCTACCCCAACTCCGATCCAGCTTACTCTAGATACCTAGAGCTTTGTCCCGAGTACCCTCGCAAGTACTACGGCAAAACCAAACACTACCAAGAATAGACAAAAGTCGAGAATCTGAGAAAAGTCGGTCGGTTCCTTCTAGCCATTATCCTGAATAATCTATTTTATATATCTGTCCCAACTCAGTTTGAGCTTACTCTAGATACCTAGAGCTTTGCCCGGAGTACCCTCGCAAGTACTTCGGCTCAACAAAACTGTACTTATAATAGTCCGAAGTCGCGAATCTGAGACAAGTCGATCCTACCCCTTTAGTGATCTCGTCCTGATGTCAAGAAATGGAAAGCAAGAAGAAAATTAACTGGAAAAAGTCCAACAGCCTGTCAGGGTGGGAGTAGAAAGTATATATCTACTCTTCTTAGTGTGGTGACTTCGAAATAAAAGATCTAACAATATGAAAATCCCATTATACAGCAATTTAAGCTATATTTCTGTACGTGTTCAGTTCGAGCTTACTCTAGATACCTAGAGCTTTGTCCAGAGTACCCTCGCAAGTACTTCGGCTCAACCAAACAGTACTTATAATAGTCCGAAGTCGCGAATCTGAGAAAAGTCGGTCGGTTCCTTCTAGTGATTGTCCTGACTAATCTATTTTATATTTGTACCCGAACTCCGTTCCAGCTTACTCTAGTTACTTAGAGCTTTGTCCCGAGTACCCTCGCAAGTACTTCGGCTGAACCAAACTGTACTTATAATAGTCCGAAGTCGCGAATCTGAGAAAAGTCGGTCGGTTCCTTCTAGTGATTGTCCTGACTAATCTATTTTATGTTTGTACCCCACCTCCGTTCCAGCGGACTATAGAGAGTTTGAACTTTGTCCCGAGTACCCTCGCAAGTACTTCGGCCTAACCAAACTGTACCAATAATAGTCCGAAGTCGCGAATCTGAGAAAAGTCGGTCGGTTCCTTCTAGCAATTATCCTGAACAATCTAATGTATATATCTACCCCAACTCAGATCCAGCTTACTCTAGTTACTTAGAGCTTTGTCCCGAGTACCCTCGCAAGTACTTCGGCTCAACCAAACTGTACTTATAATAGTCCGAAGTCGCGAATCTGAGAAAAGTCGGTCGGTTCCTTCTAGTGATTGTCCTGACTAATCCATTGTATGTTTGTACCCCACCTCCGTTCCAGCGGACTATAGAGAATTTGAATTTTGTTCGGAGTACCCTCGCAAGTACTTCGGCCTAACCAAACTGTACTTATAATAGTCCAAAGTCGCGAAGCTGAGACAAGTCGATTCTATCCCTTTAGTGATCTCGTCCTGATGCCAAGAAATGGAAATCAAGAAGAAAATTAACTGGAAAAAGTCCAACAGCTTGTCAGGGTGGGAGTAGAAAGTATAGACCTACTCTTCTTAGTGTGGTGACTTCGAAATAAAAGATCTAACAATATAAAAATCGCATTAGACAGTAATTTAATCTATATTTCTATACGTGTTCATTTCGAGCTTACTCTAGATGCCTAGAGCTTTGTCCAGAGTACCCTCGCAAGTACTTCGGCCTAACCAAACTGTACTTATAATAGTTCGAAGTCGCGAATCTGAGAAAAGTCGGTCGGTTCCTTCTGGCAATTATCCTGAATAATCTATTTTATATATCTACCCCAACTCCGATCCAGCTTACTCTAGAAATTCGGACCTTTGTCCCGAGTACCCTTGCAAGTACTTGGGCTCAACCAAACTGTACCTATATAAGTACAATGTCGCGAATCTTAGAAAAGTCGTTCGGTTCCTTCTGGCAATTATCCTGAATAATCTATTTTACATATCTACCCCAACTCCGATCCAGCTTACTCTAGAAATTCGGTCCTTTGTCCCGAGTACCCTTGCAAGTACTTCGGCTCAACCAAACTGTACCTATATAAGTACAATGTCGCGAATCTGAGAAAAGTCGGTCGGTTACTTCTGGCAATTATCCTGAATAATCTATTTTTTATATCTACCCCAACTCCGATCCAGCTTACTCTAGAAATTCGGACCTTTGTCCCGAGTACCCTTGCAAGTACTTCGGCTCAACCAATCTGTACCTATATAAGTACAATGTCTCGAATCTGAGAAAAGTCGGTCAGTTCCTTCTAGTGATTGTCCTGACTAATCTATTTTATATTTGTACCCCAACTCCGTTCCAGCTTACTCTAGAGATTCGGACCTTTGTCCCGAGTACCCTCGCAAATACTTCGGCTCAACCAAACTGTACCAATAATAGTCCGAAGTCGCGAATCTGAGAAAAGTCGGTCGGTTCCTTCTAGCAATTATCCTGAACAATCTAATGTATATATCTACCCCAACTCAGATCCAGCTTACTCTAGTTACTTAGAGCTTTGTCCAGAGTACCCTCGCAAGTACTTCGGCTCAACCAACCTGTACCAATAATAGTCCAAAGTCGAGAATCTGAGAAAAGTCGGTCGGTTCCTTCTAGCCATTATCCTGAATAATCCATTTTATATATCTGTCCCAACTCAGTTTGAGCTTATTCTAGATACCTAGAGCTTTGTCCCGAGTAGCCTCGCAAGTACTTCGACTCAACAAAACTGTACTTATAATAGTCCGAAGTCGCGAATCTGAGACAAGTCGATCCTACCCCTTTAGTGATCTCGTCCTGATGTCAAGAAATGGAAAGCAAGAAGAAAATTAACTGGAAAAAGTCCAACAGCCTGTCAGGGTGGGAGTAGAAAGTATATATCTACTCTTCTTAGTGTGGTGACTTCGAAATAAAAGATCTAACAATATGAAAATCCCATTATACAGCAATTTAAGCTATATTTCTGTACGTGTTCAGTTCGAGCTTACTCTAGATACCTAGAGCTTTGTCCAGAGTACCCTCGCAAGTACTTCGGCTCAACCAAACTGTACTTATAATAGTCCGAAGTCGCGAATCTGAGAAAAGTCGGTCGGTTCCTTCTAGTGATTGTCCTGACTAATCTATTTTATATTTGTACCCGAACTCCGTTCCAGCTTACTCTAGTTACTCGGAGCTTTGTCCCGAGTACCCTCGCAAGTACTTCGGCTCAACCAAACTGTACTTATAATAGTCCGAAGTCGCGAATCTGAGAAAAGTCGGTCGGTTCCTTCTAGTGATTGTCCTGACTAATCTATTTTATGTTTGTACCCCACCTCCGTTCCAGCGGACTATAGAGAGTTGGAACTTTGTCCCGAGTACCCTCGCAAGTACTTCGGCCTAACCAAACTGTACCAATAATAGTCCGAAGTCGCGAATCTGAGAAAAGTCGGTCGGTTCCTTCTAGCAATTATCCTGAACAATCTAATGTATATATCTACCCCAACTCAGATCCAGCTTACTCTAGTTACTTAGAGCTTTGTCCCGAGTACCCTCGCAAGTACTTCGGCTCAACCAAACTGTACTTATAATAGTCCGAAGTCGCGAATCTGAGAAAAGTCGGTCGGTTCCTTCTAGTGTTTGTCCTGACTAATCCATTGTATGTTTGTACCCCACCTCCGTTCCAGCGGACTATAGAGAATTTGAATTTTGTCCGGAGTACCCTCGCAAGTACTTCGGCCTAACCAAACTGTACTTATAATAGTCCAAAGTCGCGAAGCTGAGACAAGTCGATCCTACCCCTTTAGTGATCTCGTCCTGATGCCAAGAAATAGAAAGCATGAAGAAAATTAACTGGAAAAAGTCCAACAGCCTGTCAGGGTGGGAGTAGAAAGTATATACCTACTCTTCTTAGTGTGGTGACTTCGAAATAAAAGATCTAACAATATAAAAATCGCATTATACAGTAATTTAATCTATATTTCTATACGTGTTCATTTCGAGCTTACTCTAGATGCCTAGAGCTTTGTCCAGAGTACCCTCGCAAGTACTTCGGCTCAACCAAACTGTACTTATAATAGTCCGAAGTCGCGAATCTGAGAAAAGTCGGTCGGTTCCTTCTGGCAATTATCCTGAATAATCTATTTTATATATCTACCCCAACTCCGATCCAGCTTACTCTAGAAATTCGGACCTTTGTCCCGAGTACCCTTGCAAGTAATAACGCACAACCAAACTGTACCTAAATAATTACAAAGTCTCGAATCTTATAAAAGTCGTTCGGTTCCTTCTGGCAATTATCCTGAATAATCTATTTTATATATCTACCCCAACTCCGATCCAGCTTACTCTAGAAATTCGGACCTTTGTCCCGAGTACCCTTGCAAGTACTTCGGCTCAACCAAACTGTACCTATATAAGTACAATGTCGCGAATCTGAGAAAAGTCGGTCGGTTCCTTCTGGCAATTATCCTGAATAATCTATTTTATATATCTACCCCAACTCCGATCCAGCTTACTCTAGAAATTCGGACCTTTGTCCCGAGTACCCTTGCAAGTACTTCGGCTCAACCAAACTGTACCTATAAAAGTACAATTTCTCGAATCTGAGAAAAGTCGGTCAGTTCCTTCTAGTGATTGTCCTGACTAATCTATTTTATATTTGTACCCGAACTCCGTTCCAGCTTACTCTAGTTATTCGGACCTTTGTCCCGAGTACCCTTGCAAGTACTTCGGCTCAACCAAACTGTACTTATAATAGTCCGAAGTCGCGAATCTGAGAAAAGTCGGTCGGTTCCTTCTAGTGTTTGTCCTGACTAATCCATTGTATGTTTGTACCCCACCTCCGTTCCAGCGGACTATAGAGAATTGGAACTTTGTCCCGAGTACCCTCGCAAATACTTCGGCTCAACCAAACTGTACTTATAATAGTCCGAAGTCGCGAATCTGAGAAAAGTCGGTCGGTTCCTTCTAGTGATTGTCCTGACTAATCTATTTTATGTTTGTACCCCACCTCCGTTCCAGCGGACTATAGAGAGTTGGAACTTTGTCCCGAGTACCCTCGCAAGTACTTCGGCCTAACCAAACTGTACCAATAATAGTCCGAAGTCGCGAATCTGAGAAAAGTCGGTCGGTTCCTTCTAGCAATTATCCTGCCCACTCTCTTGTATTTATCTACCCCACCTCCGTTCCAGCGTACTCTAGTGACTTTGAGCTTTGTCCCGAGTACCCTCGCAAGTACTTCGGCTCAACCAAACTGTACTTATAATAGTCCGAAGTCGCGAATCTGAGAAAAGTCGGTCGGTTCCTTCTAGTGATTGTCCTGACTAATCTATTTTATGTTTGTACCCCACCTCCGTTCCAGCGGACTATAGAGAATTTGAATTTTGTTCGGAGTACCCTCGCAAGTACTTCGGCCTAACCAAACTGTACTTATAATAGTCCAAAGTCGCGAAGCTGAGACAAGTCGATTCTATCCCTTTAGTGATCTCGTCCTGATGCCAAGAAATAGAAAGCATGAAGAAAATTAACTGGAAAAAGTCCAACAGCCTGTCAGGGTGGGAGTAGAAAGTATATACCTACTCTTCTTAGTGTGGTGACTTCGAAATAAAAGATCTAACAATATAAAAATCGCATTATACAGTAATTTAAGCTATATTTCTATACGTGTTCAGTTCGAGCTTACTCTAGATACCTAGAGCTTTGTCCAGAGTACCCTCGCATGTTCTTCGGCTCAACCAAACTGTACTTATAATAGTCCGAAGTCGCGAATCTGAGAAAAGTCGGTCGGTTCCTTCTGGCAATTATCCTGAATAATCTATTTTATATATCTACCCCAACTCCGATCCAGCTTACTCTAGAAATTCGGACCTTTGTCCCGAGTACCCTTGCAAGTACTTCGGCTCAACCAAACTGTACCTATATAAGTACAATGTCGCGAATCTTAGAAAAGTCGGTCGGTTCCTTCTAGCGATTATCCTGAATAATCTATTTTATATATCTACCCCAACGCCGATCCAGCTTACTCTAGCGATTCGGACCTTTGTCCCGAGTACCCTCGCAAGTACTTCGGCCTAACCAAACTGTACCAATAATAGTCCAAAGTCGAGAATCTGAGAAAAGTCGGTCGGTTCCTTCTAGCGATTATCCTGAATAATCTATTTTATATTTGTACCCCAACTCCGATCCAGCTTACTCTAGATACCTAGAGCTTTGTCCCGAGTACCCTCGCAAGTACTTCTCCTCAACCAAACTGTACCAATAATAGTCCAAAGTCGAGAATCTGAGAAAAGTCGGTCGGTTCCTTCTAGCGATTATCCTGAATAATCTATTTTATATTTGTACCCCAACTCCGTTCCAGCTTACTCTAGAGATTCGGACCTTTGTCCCGAGTACACTCTCAAATACTTCGGCTCAACCAAACTGTACGTATAAAAGTCCAAACACGCATAACTTTGCCAAGTGGTTCTTACTCCTGTAGGGATCACGTCCAGTGGCCGAGGAATGGCAATCAACAAAAAAACTAGTAGAAAAAAGCCCAACTCTCTTTCAGGGTGGTGGTAGAAATTATGTATCTTCTTCTCTGTACGTGGTGGCTTTGTAATAAAACATCTAACAATATTAAAATCACATAATACAGTAATTTAAGCTATTTTTCAATACCTACTCAGTTCCAGCTTACTCTAGGTACTTGGAGCTTTGTCCCGAGCACCGTCGCAAGTACTTTTGGTTCAACAAAACTGTACTAATAATAGTCCAAAGTCGCGAATCTGAGAAAAGTCGGTCGGTTCCTTCTAGCGATTATCCTGAATAATCTATTTTATATTTGTACACCAAATCATATCCAGCTTACTCTAGAGACTTGGAGCTTTGTCCCGAGTACCCTCGCAAGTACGTCGGCCTAACCAAACTGTACTTACAATAGTCCAATGTCGCGAATCTGAGAAAAGTCGGTTGGTTCCTTCTAGCAATTATCCTGAATAATCTATTTTATATATCTACCCCAACTCAGATCCAGCTTACTCTAGATACCTAGAGCTTTGTCTCGAGTACCCTCGCAAGTACTTCGGCTCATCCAAACTGTACTTATAATAGTACGAAGTCGCGAATCTGAGAAAAGTCGGTCGGTTCCTTCTAGCGATTATCCTGAATAATCTATTTTATATTTGTACCCCAACTCCGTTCCAGCTTACTCTATAGATTCGGACCTTTGTCACGAGTACCCTCGCAAATACTTCGGCTCAACCAAACTGTACGTATAAAAGTCCAAACACGCATAACTTTGCCATGTGGTTCTTACTCCTGTAGCGATCACGTCCAGTGGCCGAGGAATGGCAATCAACAAGAAAACTAGTAGAAAAAAGCCCAACTCTCATTCAGGGTGGGGGTAGAAATTATGTATCTTCTTCTCTGTACGTGGTGGCTTTGAAATAAAAGATCTAACAATATTAAAATCATATAATACAGTAATTTAAGCAATTTTCAATACCTACTCAGTTCCAGCTTACTCTAGGTACTTGGAGCTTTGTCCCGAGTACCCTCGCAAGTACTTCGGCCTAACCAAACTGTACTTATAATAGTCCAATGTCGCGAATCTGAGAAAAGTCGGTCCTACCCCTTTAGTGATCTCGTCCTGATGCCAAGAAATGGAAATCAAGAAGAAAATTAACTGGAAAAAGTCCAACAGCCTGTCAGGGTGGGAGAGAAAGTATATATCTACTCGTCTTAGAGTGGTGACTTCGAAATAAAAGATCTAACAATATAAAATTCCCATTATACAGTAATTTAAGCTATATTTCTATACCTACTCAGTTCCAGCTTACTCTAGATGCCTAGAGCTTTGTCCCGAGTACCCTCGCAAGTACTTCGGCTAAACCAAACTGTACTTACAATAGTTCGAAGTCGCGAATCTGAGAAAAGTCGGTCGGTTCCTTCTGGCAATTATCCTGAATAATCTATTTTATATATCTACCCCAACTCCGATCCAGCTTACTCTAGAGATTCGGACCTTTGTCCCGAGTACCCTTGCAAGTACTTCGGCTCAACCAAACTGTACCTATATAAGTACAATGTCGCGAATCTGAGAAAAGTCGGTCGGTTCCTTCTGGCAATTATCCTGAATAATCTATTTTATATATCTACCCCAACTCCGTTCCAGCTTTCTCTAGACATTCGGACCTTTGTCCCGAGTACCCTCGCAAGTACTTCGGCCTAACCAAACTGTACCAATAATAGTCCAAAGTCGAGAATCTGAGAAAAGTCGGTCGGTTCCTTCTAGCCATTATCCTGAATAATCTATTTTATATATCTACCCCAACTCCGATCCATCTTACTCTAGATACCTAGAGCTTTGTCCCGAGTACCCTCGCAAGTACTTCGGCTCAACCAAACTGTACTTATAATAGTTCGAAGTCGCGAATCTGAGAAAAGTCGGTCGGTTCCTTCTAGCGATTATCCTGAATAATCTATTTTATATTTGTACCCCAACTCCGTTCCAGCTTACTCTATAGATTCGGACCTTTGTCCCGAGTACACTCTCAAATACTTCGGCTCAACCAAACTGTACGTATAAAAGTCCAAACACGCATAACTTTGCCAAGTGGTTCTTACTCCTGTAGGGATCACGTCCAGTGGCCGAGGAATGGCAATCAACAAAAAAACTAGTAGAAAAAAGCCCAACTCTCTTTCAGGGTGGTGGTAGAAATTATGTATCTTCTTCTCTGTACGTGGTGGCTTTGTAATAAAACATCTAACAATATTAAAATCAAATAATACAGTAATTTAAGCAATTTTCAATACCAAAAAAGTTCCAGCTTACTCTAGGTACTTGGAGCTTTGTCCCGAGCACCGTCGCAAGTACTTTGGTTCAACTAAACTGTACTTATAATAGTCCAAAGTCGCGAATCTGAGAAAAGTCGGTCGGTTCCTTCTAGCGATTATCCTGAATAATATATTTGATATAGGTCGCCCTAATCATATCCAGCTTACTCTAGAGACTTGGAGCTTTGTCCCGAGTACCCTCGCAAGTACTTCGGCCTAACCAAACTGTACTTATAATAGTCCAAAGTCGCGAATCTGAGAAAAGTCGGTCGGTTCCTTCTTTCAATTATCTAGAATAATGTATTTTATATATCTACCCGAGCTCCGATCGAGCTTACTCTAGATACCTAGAGCTTTGTCCCGAGTACCCTCGCAAGTACTTCGGCTCATCCAAACTGTACTTATAATAGTTCGAAGTCGCGAATCTGAGAAAGGTCGGTCGGTTCCTTCTAGCGATTATCCTGAATAATCTATTTTATATTTGTACCCCAACTCCGTTCCAGCTTACTCTATAGATTCGGACCTTTGTCACGAGTACCCTCGCAAATACTTCGGCTCAACCAAACTGTACGTATAAAAGTCCAAACACGCATAACTTTGCCAAGTGGTTCTTACTCCTGTAGCGATCACGCCCAGTGGCCGAGGAATGGCAATCAACAAGAAAACTAGTAGAAAAAAGCCCAACTCTCTTTCAGGGTGGGGGTAGAAATTATGTATTTTCTTCTCTGTACGTGGTGGCTTTGAAATAAAAGATCTCACAATATTAAAATCATATAATACAGTAATTTAAGCAATTTTCAATACCTACTCAGTTCCAGCTTACTCTAGGTACTTGGAGCTTTGTCCCGAGTACCCTCGCAAGTACTTCGGCCTAACCAAACTGTACTTATAATAGTCCAAAGTCGCGAAGCTGAGACAAGTCGATTCTATCCCTTTAGTGATCTCGTCCTGATGCCAAGAAATGGAAATCAAGAAGAAAATTAACTGGAAAAAGTCCAACAGCTTGTCAGGGTGGGAGAGAAAGTATATATCTACTCGTCTTAGAGTGGTGACTTCGAAATAAAAGATCTAACAATATAAAATTCCCATTATACAGTAATTTAAGCTATATTTCTATACGTGCTCAGTTCGAGCTTACTCTAGATGCCTAGAGCTTTGTCCCGAGTACCCTCGCAAGTACTTCGGCTAAACCAAACTGTACTTACAATAGTCCGAAGTCGCGAATCTGTGAAAAGTCGGTCGGTTCCTTCTAGCAATTATCCTGAATAATCTAATGTATATATCTACACCAACTCAGATCCAGCTATGTATACACATCTGCTCTATTCTAGCTGACTTTGGAGACTGATAGCTTTGGCCTCAGTACCCTCAGGAGTATCTCGGCCCAACCAAACTGTACTTATAATAGTCCAAATTCGCGAATCTTAGACAAGTTGTCCCGTATCTTCTAGCGATTATCCTGAGCAGTCCCTACCCCTCCTTCATTCCATCTGACTTTAGAGAGTTACAACTTTGACCTGAGTACCTTTACAAGCACTTCTTCTGTGAGACCATCTAGGTTGGCTGTAGGAGTTCAGGAGGTACTTGTGTCAAAGCTTCAAGTCTCGAAAATAATCTGTAACTTTCCTGAAACTAATATCTGGTATAAATCCGTCACAAATACGTGAAGACCGTCACTGGTGGACTATGCATTTCCCCTTCTCTCGAAAATTTGGGTCTTTGGGCTACTGTAACATTTTTTCGGTGGGCTTAAGGAGTTTGGAAGATACTTGAATCAATGCTGCAAGTTCAAACTTCAAAATCTATTACAAAAAGCCAAAATCTTAATACTAGGGCAGGGGTGGCTTTGCCCACCAGCGAGTGTTCAAGGCCTTCCGTTCCACCTGTCGACTTCTACCAAGGCTTATTCTCTTTTTAACAGATTGTACTTTGAACAGGCCGTGCAAACCTAATGGAAAGGTGGTGGACCGTTAGCAACTAGCGCCGCGTACAGCACTGCGCATGAACTACCATTATGTGTGCACGTGTTAGTGCATATACATGCATACGTAGGTTCTTTAAATGTGTTACAAAGAATATATTCAAATAAAATTAAAAGGAAATTGAAGATTTAGCGCAAAATTGTGAAAATTTAATTCAAGAGTGAGAAGTTATGTTGATATCAACTCACTCTTTAATTACATTTACACAATTTTGCCTTAAATCATGGTTTTCTCGTCATAAATAAAAATCAAAAATATCTGTAATTTGTATTTTTATTTTCAGAAAATATAGTTGCTTAGCACATTTTGCGTTGATTTTTGTACTACAAGATAATCGAACACTTTGTGGGGCCGAGATAGCTCTCTTCGGTGTTGTGTGAAAGTCTTCTCCAAATACATCCTTGCTGCTTCCTGCTTCTGGGATATCTTCTGATTATTTTTTCTGGAATATAGATTAAAAGCATTTAATTTATATGTATATTTGAAATTTATTTCGTAGGTATTTTATAAAATAAATAAAAATAAATTTTATAAAATAAAACTCCAGTCACATGTTTCGCGAAATTGTGGTGGGAATTTCTGACATTGTGGAATTTGTATTGGCAATTCTCAGCTATTTTTTCATAAATAATCCTTTGTAATTTTATACTATATATGTACTTGCATCTATATCTTCAGTAACATTTAGACAGAAGTACACTGCCGGTCGAAATTATTTGTTCACTTGTTGTTTCAGCTATTCCTAAAATGTCTTAATTTTTATAATAACAAGTTGAAATTTTTTTCCCTATCATAAAATAAAAGTTAATAAAATTTTGCAAATAACAAATAAAAAAAAAATAAAAAATAATAAAATAAACTAAATAACAAAATTGAAGAAATTTTTTTTTTCACAGAAAAATTTCTTCAATTTATATTGGAAAATACCATCTAGTTTTAAATAACGTTGGATTAATTCTAAATCAGAGGTTAATAAGGTCGATATAGTAGAGTTCCGTTGTCACGTACAGTGATACACTCTTCTAATGATCGACATAATCGACTGAAATGATTTAGAAAAATCAGAAAAAATAACAAAATGTTAATTTTATAAAAAAATATTTCAAAAAACTTGAAATTTCAATCATTCTGAAAAATATTAACAACTCTGAAATAAATTAAGATTTTTAAAAGTTTTTTGTCTCATTTAAATGGTAGGTTTTCATAGTATTTTGCTAACTAATCAAGATATTTTCAGATTTTTTTTCCTGGATTCTACCCGGCGTCAAAAATGATACAAAAAGGTCATAAAATTTTAAAAATGTGTAGCTACTTACAAGAAATTTTTAAAAACCAATGTGTATCATATTTTAATAAAATTTATAGATTACTTTCTTCATTTGAAAATTTTTGACATGTTTGTACCATGTTTGACCCCAGGGTAGAATCCAAAAGAAAAATTCTAAAAATATCTTGATAAGTTAACAAAATACTATGAAGAGTAACCTTCAAAATGAGACCAGAAACGTTTAAAGGTCTTAATTAATTTCAGTGTTATTAATATTTATTCAAAAAGATCGAAATTTGACGTTTTTTGCAATATATTCTTATAAAATTATCATTTTGCCTTCAACTTGGGCTCAGTAGATGCAAAATTTAAATAATTATAAAAATTAAGACACTTTGAGAATAGCTAACACAGCAGGTGAATAAATAATTTTGACCGGTAGTGTATATACTACTTTTTTAGTTTGCTATCTCAAAATTACGTGCTAGAATTTTATTGTCATTCCTAAGGAAGTTTTAGATACTTCATCGAAGTTTCTTGTACTATTTTATGTAAATTTTCTTACGATTTTTACATTTTTTCACATTTTCAAAGTTTACTTCGAAACAGGGCTCATATATGTAATATTTTATTTATTGCACTTAAAATTTTAGAAATAAAGATCACTAATGAGGACTCTGATCAGAGACGAAAAGTTTGAAATTATATACAATATCGTATGAAATTAAAAATATTGTTACTTACGTGTGCAAACTGCACGCTACTTTCTTCAAAGTCTCGTGTGCCTTCTGCAGGTTTTTCTACTTCGGGAATAAAAATTTCGAAGTCTGATGGGGAAGAAACACTCGCCGGTTTAATGTTCACATCACTTCCACTCGACACATCACTACACGACGGTAAATTTAACGTCGGAAAAATGTCGATGACAAATAAAAAATTGTCTTTCTAGTACTTCGAGGTATCCTAACCTCGACAAGTAGGGATTTGAGCATGCTTCTATCCATCATTGTCCGGCATTTTCTTTCTTCGGAAACCGATGAATTGACACATTGTTCTTCCGACCCCTTTTGGAGGTACACCCACTCACAGCACACTGAATTTCGTACTTCCAATTCATTTTAAATGATTATAAAGCGCGATCGCGTACGAATTGTTGATACATGTATACAACAATGGCGGAACTCATACGAAGCCGTTCCCTTTGCCGCACTCCGCCCGCTTCCGACAACTAGCGCCGCGTACACCACCGCACATGAACTATCCTACGGGGACACCCAATACATTAGAGGTCGACCTGCCCTGACTTTGAAGCGGTTTCCTTCCCGAGTCCATCGATACAATTTAAGATCTCTTATGAGAAGCCGAATTTCTTAAAACTAGCGCAGGTGTCGCTTTGCCGACCAAGGACTGTCCTCTGCCTTGTATTCCACCTGTTGACTTTTACTAAGACATGTTTTCTTCCGAAAAGATTAGCCTTTGATATTCTTTCCTTCTTAAGGGGGAAAAAAATGTTTATATGTTTTTATTTGTCATGTTTTTGACAATAAGTGTGAATTTCGTCGCTTGGATGGCGGGCTCCCTGTACACGCTGCACCAGGTCGCGCAGCCCTCCTCCAGCCCCGTTTTCCCCATCGGTGGGACATCTGGCCCCTCGGCATGTGAATCTGGAACAAAAATGGTATAGGTGCGTTATTCTCCATATAATTTCGCACTGAAATACTGGAGCCGTATTTTGAAAAGTTGATTTTTACGAAAATGGTGGCCATTTATAAAAAATGGTTAATTTTTTACCTGTAAAATTTTCCACAAAATCGTGCCTCAAAAATCCAAATTTTAAAATATCGAAAATCCCTTCTAGTATTTCGATACAGAATTTAATTATCGATAGATTGTGCAAGGTTTCATCAAAATCGGTTAAAAACTGTAAGCGTGATATGTCCCACCAGTTTGAAAAATGTCGTTTCGAGATAAACGCGTTTAAAGTTTTGGATTGACTGTGGATAACTTTCTCATGTGTTCATTTTGCACGCGAGTGTTGGTCATTATAGGCTTTCGGGTCCGCTGAACACAAATCTGAGGTCAAATTTCAAAAAATTCAAGATGGCGGGTCAAATATAGCGGACCCAAAAAAAAATGTACTCTGCGATTTCGGTCAAAATGATGATATTGGGGTTCCGGTGGTCGCTGAATGTAAATTTATCATCAGATTTCCAAAATTTAAGATGGCGGACCAAAAAATTGTATATGTACCAATTTTGACCAACATTTTTATAAGGGTAAAAAAACCACGAACCCACCCTTCAAAAAAACACTTTCACTGTACATACATGCAAGTGCAAAATACCTTCAGTCTGCAATACCGGCGCCATACATCTGTCCTTCCACATTGGCATAGAGGTAGTCGAGGTGTTTCCTCGCCGCAACGCTGTTTCTGCGGGCCTCTCTGGCGGCATCGGTGAGACGTCCCTCTGCGCGCTGCACTCACTAGGCGTCGGCTCTGACGCACAATTTGTAGCACTCCGGACCGACTATACTGACTACATTAAAGTACCTCAAAGAACATTTTAAGCAAAAAAAAAAAATTCGTTTTTTTGAAACCTTCAAAGTGGTCTTCCACCTTAAGTCTATCGATCAACTTGAAAATCTCTTCTGAGAAGCCCAAAGTCCTAATACTAGGACAGGCGTCGCTTGGCCGACCAACGACTTTCCTGTGGTTTTTATTCAACTCATCTACTTTTACTCAGGCTTGTTTTTCTCCCAGCACAATGAGCAATATAATTTGCTCGTATATTTTTTTGTTCTTTTCTGATTTCACATTTCAAACGAAGATATGCACTAATTTTTAAACCTGAAATTTCAAATACTGATTAATCAATTAAAAATGTTACTTATTTATGTTCAAAAAGTGCACATTGTAATTCGTACTTCAAATTAAATTCAACAGTTATTTTCATTGTATTACGTATTTCGGGAAACATTATTTTAAGGCGATCAAATCGTATCTGCATGTGACTGAGATATTCTTTACGTAGATTACAAATCTGAAAAGGCCTGTCGATATTCTATTTAATTCAGGGGTTAGTTTCCCTTACGAAAATTTAGTTTGTAAAACTTGAAAGGATCCTGAAAGACTGGATTCAAAGTGGGGATAAATTTTTTTTCAAAGAGTACACCTTGAGTCAATACGTTACACGAGTATGTTAAGAATATTTAAATGAGCATTTTTGTTTTATAAACGTTTTTCTCATTTATAGAAATGATTTCATACTCGGAGAAAAATAGTTAAAGTAATTTTACTCAACTCTGTCGATTAAACTTGGGACATAAGGACATTTGAACGAATTTATTAAACTTACAGAATTTATATGACTAGATTATGTGAAAATTTTAAATAAATTATATAAATTAGTGGATAATCATAAAAACAAATAGTGGTTAACACTGCGGAGCATGTACGAAAGCTTCGTGACGAACAGACAAAACACAATCGTTGATGAATCCACTATTTTAGATTTAGAGGGTACTAAAATAAACTGTAGTTGTATTTTGTACATTTTTAATTGATTTGTTTATTAAATAGAATAACTTGGAACATAAGTATGCTGAAAATTCAACAGGTTTTTCAAATTAAAAATATTTTATGTGTGCCCAAGGCGCAGATTTCTTTTATTCGTTCCTGCGTGAATAGATATAGCTGGTGGAATAAGTCTTGCGATTCACGATTTACTCAACTCTCGATTGAAGCGTTTAGTAGAATGAACGGAAAGCTCTAGTACTTTTGTGATTTAATAAAAGATTGGTTTTTTATAATTATGCTACGAGTAATAATATATATATTTATAAATTGTTAATGCACGCTTTCATACTTCACCCTACACTTCTAAATTTTACTCAACTTTGATTCATTTTTGAACATTTAACATATCACAAATAATTACACCGATACTAAATAACTTCTAACTTGTCCATATGTCCCAAATTTGATCGGAAAGTGAGTAAAATTACTTCAACTATTTTTCTCCCTAATATAAATTTATTAGTTTCTAATGTTTTTAACCATCGAAGGGTTATCAATCGTCTTTTTATAAAATGATTTCGTAAAGCGTGATTGAATTTCAATGAATATTATGGTTCTCATTAAAGTTGTATCAGATTTTTTCTTATAGCTTCATACAAAATTACGAAAATTGATGTGATTTTAATAAATCACGGAATTATTTTTTTATGTTTCAAATTTTTTTCTTGGAAAATAATCTTTTCTCTTTCAAATTAGCCCTTTAATAATGATATTGCTATTCTTGAAAGCAAAATTATATATTTTTGCCTGAGGTCTAATTTTCGTGGATGAACTACCTTAAAACAGTTTAGAAATTTTTTCCCTTTTGAGATATTTAGAAGAAGATACATTTTTTTTAAAACAGAGTGCTAAGCGCGACAATCGAATCACGCGCCCTACACTGAGAGAAAATGATCACGTAATTTTTCTGTTTTCGGAGGTAGCGCAAGGATATTCGTTAAAACCGAGAACTTTTACTGTCCTGTAATTTTTTTTATGTGTCTCCGGCGCGTAAACTCATTTTTACGCTACAGTCGAGAGTAGCGCAATGTTGTGTATTACGATACAGAGGAATGTAATGTAAAAATTGAACTGCGCATGCGCCTATTACGATACAACGGAGCGTAATCTTCTTATTCTTCGTGCAGCGTTGGTACCGTACTGACAAAGCCTAGTACATTTAAACTGCGCATGCGTCTATTACAATACGCTATTGCTACACAAGATCGATAAAATCAAAATGGTCGGAAGTATTCGCGAAATGTCAAGTGAGATGGGCGATAATCACGGCAATTTCGACCTCTTCAGATAGAATTCGAGTGTACGCATAAAAACTCGTATACGCGCCGAAGTCACATAATAGTATATTATGTGCCTAGGCGCATAATGAGGGTTATTACGCGACGAGTGACAATGCTCGCAGGAGATCGAAGCCGAGACAAAGCCGAGAGGAAGCCAAGGCGCGATCAGTCCTATGAGCACTGTCGCGAGTCTCGTAATTTCCCGAATTGTGTGCATCGTGGCACGTATTCTATTTTATGTGACTTCGGTGCGTATATGAGTTTTCAAGCGTACACTCGAATCTAAACTAGCATTCATAATGATTCTCGTCCATTGCACTTGATATTTCGCGACTAGTTCCGGCCATTTTGATTTTCTCGATCATGTGTAGTAGTAGCGTATTGTAATAGAGCATGCGCAGTTCAAATGTACAAGGCTTTGTCAGTACGGTGCCAACGCTGTACGAAGAAGAAGAAGAATAAGAAGATTACGCTCCGCTGTATAGCTATAGGCGCATGTGCAGTTCGATATTTACATTACATTCCTCATTGTCGTAATACGCAACATTACGCTACTCTCAACTGTAGCGTAAAAGCGAGTTTACGCGCCGGAGGCACATAAAATAGAATATGTGCCAATGCACACAATTCGGGTAATTACGAGACTCGCTTAAAATGCTCGCAGGACTGATCGCGCCTCGGCTTTGATCTCCTGCGAGTATTGTCGCTCGTCGTGTAATAACCCTCATTATGCGCCTAGGCACATAATATACTATTACTGTCACCATCTTTAAAATTTACTTGTTGGCACCGAAATATTTTCTTCAGTAATTTTCACGGTACACTATTTTAAAAGTTTCTCTTGATGTCAGTAATAAAATACAAGCCCAATAGAAAAATATGCTGTTAGTGTGTTTGCAGAAATGCAATTCCTATATGAGCGACTTTTGCTGTGAGTTGGTTGAAAAAACTCGGGAGTCAGCAAACAATTTTTACGGTTTCTTGACTGGGAAATTCGGCGGGACGGTTGGAATTACTTATTGCGAACTTGAATGCATAATTTCGGTATAATTCAAATTTAGAGAATTTGAATTTAATTTGCATTTATTTGCTATATAAGAGTTTGAAATTGTCTACAAGGACACCTGTCTGTAACATATCTTATCTGATGCGCGACTAGTGATTTCCCGATAATGTAGGCAGTGGCAGAAATTTCGAACTCAACTAATTTCGGTGTAATTTTCTTGATTCAAAAGTTCCATCTTATTTTTAGAATTGAAATAACTCAAGTTTTTTAGATTCTGCACATACGTTGATTTTACTCTTGAATACAAAAATTAAAGGAATCATAATCTATATAAAGTATTACTAATATACAATAATAAAATTTAATACTTCTAAAATGTATATAAATCTTTTTATTATGTAATGTTCTTTAATTCAAAAATTTGATCTGTTTCTTTCACAAATATTTTATTTTATAGAAAATCGATTTAATAATTTAAAATCTTAAAAATTTTAATCTGAATCATAAATTGGCATACAATAAAATTATAAGTAGAGAGAGTTCGAACCCGCAGCGTTAAGAATAATTTAAATACTGTCTAAATAAGAGTTTGATGTGTAGTGTGTAGTGGGCCTTTACGAATTATGGAAAATAGTTCACAAGTAGTCAAACCTGCTGAGAATTTTTTTTGGTGTACGTGTAACGAAAAAGCAGAAAATGCAGTATCGAAATAATAATTTTAACGACTTCTGAACAGTAAAGTCCTCGCGCTGGAAACAGTAAAATTTACTTAGAAAAAATTGTAGCTTGAAAACAGATTTTTTACTGTGAAAACAGTAAACTTGACCTTCCAAGCGAATATCCCTCCGTCGCCGTCGAAAACGGTAAATATTAGAATTTTAAGTCGAGTTTTCCCTGTACTTTTTCTCTTCTAATGTACTTTTAATCGATAAAATTTTTTCGAAAAATGTTTTTTCATACGTAAAATTTGGCGAAGTGAAGTTAGCTAGTGATAAAGTGAAAGTACTTAACTGTTCGATCCATAAAAAGTTCATATTTTCTTTGTATGTATCAACTGATCCCACATGAGATGCGAAGATAGGTCGGGTACACCTACTCGAAAAAAGGAGAGAGAGTATAATAGATACTTATTGAGTTGCATATGGTGTGTGTGTGATATAGATTTTAAGATTCTTTTTGTATGCTTTAAAAATCCTTAAAGTTCCATCCAAAATGTTTTGAAAGACGAATTCGCCACGCGCTTAAGTCAACAATTTTTTTATCGCCCTTAGAAAGGAAAAAACATCCAATGGACATTAAGAGTTTCTTTGAGAAGAATTTGCTCGAAGCAAACAGCCATAATGTGCAGAAGATTCTTAGCACCTGACAACCCTGGGGCTCTTTTTTGGACCTAAAAAGATTCTTGGTGGTCATAAGTAATTGTGGTTACTGAGATCAATGGGTATCAATATCGATTTTTCAACGATCTCTTTACAATTCACTTCGCGTCGTTTAACGATTTACTTACAGATCATCAAACCACTCATACCCTTTAATTTGTAAATCAATAATGGACTCCTTTACTGTTTGTAAACAAATTTCTATCATGCTTTTCAAGAACGGAGGATTATAACTTTTTATAATTTCATATTAGCTGACGGTCATGTGTAAGTTTTTGTATTCTAATCAGTTAGCATAAGTAGAAATAATTTTATTAAGAAAAGTAAGCACTAACGATAGATTTATTTCTGAGATCATTCTTATATCGTATAAGCTTGTATACGTATACATATATAATTTATTATGGCAATATGAAATATTAATAATAGTTGGAAATCATGAATAGGAGAAAATTTTATTGATTTTTTCAAATCAAGATATGTGCTTATTATGTTATTGTATGCACTTAGCGGTACTTTATTCAGTCGTTAATTTCCGCGGATGTATATTGCGTCATGTAGGAAATAACTTACGCAACATGCACGTTAGATCATCTCCTTCCTTAATTAGGTAATTAAGGTAAGATGGTCATTTTGATCGGAAGGGAAGCACCAGCGAAGGATATATTCCTGTTCATCTACGGACCAATGGGTAAACACATGCGCAGATTACATGTTGCTCAAGGGCTTTCTGTAGGTGTATGCAATTTAACTAGCAATTTCAAACTTACTCTGGCTTAACTTTCAGGGTAATGCTGTGGTAGTTAAATTAAGTTATACGACTGAGTTAAGAAGTTATTGCGAACTAAGTTTCTCAAATGCAACAGATTACCAATGCCTCTCAAAAATTCTAAACTGCATCAAATTTTCAAACGTAATCGATTCTTGTTTCTTACTGTTATATAGTGAATAGAAAAAATTTTCAACTCTAATCATAAGTACCTATTTCATTCAACCAGATTTTATATTTAACCACACTAGAATCCGATGTTATGTTTATCTGATTTTTCAGCTGTAATGTGTATTTTAAACTATACGGAAAAAATAAGTACTGGGAAATTTACATGACAGAGTGCTCGACTTTCAGATACGTTCAAAATTTACTTAAAACTAGAAGTACCGATTTTGTACAATTAGGTCAATAATCCTGGAAAAAGTATAGAACTTTCCAAAAGTATTCAGTAGAAAGTCCGTGAAAATTCTGAGTACGCAAAATGTATAATCTCTAAATCATTTGAGAAAATAAAGTTCAAAGATTGGATATTTCTAAGATTTAATATGAAATTCTGAATATAGACAGATAGAGCTCGCACCGCACAACTTGTGCATGAAAACTTCAAAGCCACTTTATTGATTTTTATTACAAATTAATCTATTATGCACTATCACTACACATCGTTGAACATAATATATTACCGCTATTAAAATTAATCTTAACACTGACAAGATTCGAACCTTAACTTTTACCTAACCTACATGTATAACGCAGTCTAACCTTATAAATTAAACAGCACAGCTACCGAAGCACTTGAGATATTTTCCAAAAAATGATGGGTATATTTTATCCTTAGAAAATGCAGGGCCGTGTAAAAAATTGCTGCGCCTTGTTTCGTCAACAATTTTTTATAATAAAGAAGTTTAAAGAATTATTATGTTTCTACATTTTTAAATGTTGAAATTTTTGATAAATTAATTACCGAATTCTAAATTATCAAATATAAGAATTTCATCATTTCTGAAGTTTATGTCAATTTACAAAGTAATAAAAATTGTGCGTATCTGAATACTGACATTGACAACTGCGCATCATGCCAGTAAAAATTTCACAAGACTTTCAAGCGCAGTACAGAAATTTTTCTTTGACTTGTATAGCAGGTATTCATCTCTTTCTAATCAAATTATTCTATCCAAACTCTTTTTGATCTTGAAGCACTTTTTAGAAGAAGTATTTGCCTTTCTATAATTTTTTCGAAAACTATACAATAAAATTTGAAAGAATTTCGTTCTTTGACTGTGCTTAAATTAATCTAGGACATTATTTCTCTTTTCTGATGAAGTTCTAAGCTTTTCATAAAAAGTATATAGGATCTTCGGAAAAATTTGTCCTGTCCAAAAGTCAAGGACTGTCAAGTAAATTTCCCAGTACTTATTTTTTCCGTGCAGGATCCTGGTAAATGTAACATCTGGTTTTTTTCTGTGAAGTCCGAAATCGGAGAGAGTGAGAAATTACCAACATTTCACTGCCCCGGATTATACATAGAAGTCGAATATTAACCTATAAAATGTTTAATTATTTATTAATTTCATAGATTGGCCCAAAGTCCCAAAATTTGAAAAAATGACACTTTGCCAACAATTTACAGCTTGGTGCTATATTAATCGAATAGTGAACGGAAAAGTGAAATTTTGTTATAATAATTAGAGGTTGACTTAAAAATCTCACAAATCAAAATAAATCTGAAGGCAGTTAAATTAATTTGTGCCAGTCCACTGATTATTTGTCGGTACCCGATGTAGTAATATATTTTTTTACATTTGAATGTGGCGGCTTTCTAACTTACGATTTTTTCTAGCAGAAGGACTACCAAGATTCTTCTCACAAGTCGTAAAAGTTTACGCAGTTCAGTATATAATGAAGTTGCTACATTGCAAGTGTCTTATCACTGCGATGCGTTTATGAATGTATGCGTTGTGCGGTTAGGTTAAGTTGCGTTAAATTAGTATTTGAGCGTTTATTGGTACGTTTACTATTTACGTTGATACGTTTATACCTGTATACGTATGTAAGTATGTAACTACTCAAGTGCGAAGTTAGATACGGCCCAACACTTGTCCAGCATCGGCAAAAATGTTGCCAAAGATGGGTTGCCAATATCGTGCCGTTGCTGGAATGATAGCTACGGTATACACTTGGAGGCCAATTCTGAACCAAACTTTGGCCGCCAACACGTGTTTTTGGCACAGTAACGGGCTAATGCTGTGCTGAACTTTGTTTTTCTCACTTCCAGAATAGTTTGCCGTGATAAAAGTGACATATGGCCCAGTAATGTGCCGTCCATGGTCCGGATTCTGGCTCTTCTACTATCGGAACTGGATCCCATAGTAAAAGTAACAATTGGCTTGGTATAGGGCCAATACTGGGCCAATATTGTGCCGTATTATCAGCTTCTGCAATTCGCACTTGGGTTTGTTTATAAATACACTTCTATATAGCTCACAAAATCTTATAAGAAGTATTGTAAACTTTATGAATGCATGGATTTTTACATTCTCATCATGGATGAGAAGGTATTGGTTTTATGTGAAAAATGACTTTCGAAATTTTCATCAAATCTTTACGTTTTGAGACCCCCTGAGTCAGAAAAAAGGGTTTTTACGAAAGTGTCTGTCTGTCTGTCTGTAGTAGGTCGTGTGCGGCATAATTCTCGATAGAATTATCAGATTGAATTGAGCTTTGGTACACTTTATCGGAGCCGAAAAAGTGAGGACAAGTTCGTTAACCAGCCACATCCAATCAAAATTGAGTGGTTGAGCACTACTTTTGTGTTTTTGAAAATAATTTTTTGAAAAAATCAAAAATTTCAATACTGGTTTTAGATAGTGCTCATAAATCCCTAAAAATTATCCTGATAACATTTTTTGATTAAATCAACATTAGAAATGTTACAGCATATTCAAATTCGAAAAAAGTCAATATCAAAATTCTATTTTCCAGTTAAATTATACGAGATACGAAAAAACGTTATAATACAATATTATTTTCTACATAAAGTCCTACAAATTTGAATTGTAACATTTTTTCGTAAGATGCATATTTTTCTTTTTAATTAAAAAAAAAAAAATATTGAAAATCCAAAATTCCATTTTTTAACAATAATATTCGGAATACGAAAAAAATGTAAGAATACAAAGTTTGTCGTTTCAAAAAGATCTACAAATTTTGTCTCACATAGTTTCTGATAAAACATATATTTTTCGTTTCAATTCCAAAAAATACGATTAAAATTCAAAAATTCCATTTTTTAGACAAAATATGTGAGATACAACAAAAAAGTTCAGATGGAAAATTGTTTGCCTAAATGAGGTCTACAAATTCTCATTAAGACATTTCGGGACAGGAGGTATATTTTGTTTTGATTTTTAATATTAAAAAAATTCGATTTTTTTCACCAAAATATGTGAGATACGAAATAAACGTTGTTCTGCAAAATCGTTTCCTTAAATAAAGTCTACGACTGTTTTTTCTTTTTGAGAGATTTGGAAGAAAATAAATTATTTTAATCATGTAATTTATTAAAAAGTTACTGAAATGTATACAGAAAATCGAGCGCGAAGCGCGAGCGCCATGATGAGAATGTGTTCCTTAAGGCTGATAGAGCCTTAAATAAATTGAATTTCCTGTTTCACTTAAATTGAAAAAGAAATTTTAGTGAATTTGAGAAAATGAGTAATTTAAATCAACATTAATGTTATAAAATTGGTTTGAGCTTCAGTATCAAATTATAATGAATAAACTTGAATGTATGTGAAGAGCACAAGAACGAGTGCGAGGTCCAGAAAGAACGGAGCGCGAAGCGCGACGATCAAATCGCGCGCCCTGGGCGCGCTCAAACTTGCGAGCTGCGCGCGAAGCGCGCGATGAGAATGTGCCCGCGAAGCGGGCAGATTTTTTTTATTATGGAAGTGCAATTATTCCCTATTTTGTATAGGAAAAGTTATAAATATGGTTCCACTATTTCCAAAAGACTATGGTAATTCGGCAAGTCAGAAGATGTGACTTTACTATTGTCTTTTGTAAACTTAACATTCTTTTTTAGAAATTAATGAAAGATTTATTGGGTTTACTTCAATATAATTCGTTCGATGTAACGATCACGATTTTACTATTTCAGGAAAAAAATTTGCTTTTGCTTTTAGGCATAACTACAGTTAATTTACCATTTTCTCCAATATTATTAGTAACTCCATAGTTTAATATTCGAAACAGTAATTTATAAAAAACTGACGTTATATCTTCGTTTCTTATTGATTTTTAGTAAAAATATCAGGTGTACAAATAAGTTTCCGCCGTTTAAAAAAAGTTGGTGCCACCAGTAAGTTTTGGTTGAAATTCACATATCTAAAACGTCACTGTCGTATGGTTGGATATCTGACAACAACATAACCTATAAACATTAGTGAATTTTTATCAGTGTAATATATTCTTTTGTGGGCGAAAATCTCGAGGTTTTAGCCGAATAAGCACCATTTGCGGGAACTTTTGATTTACTTCTTCAATTTGAAGAAATCTGCAGCTGAGTCGCATCGATTGCGTGTAGAAGCATATGATGAAGCTTCCTTAACCCTCCGTTACCAAACATATGAGGGATTCCCTCAGTGGGGTCAGTTTTTTCGAAATAACTTCTAATTTACGCTTCACACAGTCTGGTCCGTTTGAATACCTTTCCACGAATTATTCCTGAAGCTTTTTGTAGCAATAAAAAATGTTCAAGTAGAATACTCATTCAATAATCACTTTTCAAAACCAAAGGTGACGTGAATTCTGAGGGAATCCCTCCATAGTTTGGCTTTCCTGCAATGGAAATAGCTTGAGTTCTTGAGTATGGTGTTGCTACATTTTGATGCTACATGTTCGTCCAAGTAGTCGCAACATTTGGCAACATTGCAGATGTTCTAAGACGCAGAGGGAAATCCTCTAGGGTTTGGTAACCGTGTAACAATTTTTAAGTTTGGTAACGGAGGGTTAAGTGAAAGAAGTTGTCGTTAGTGGTTGCAAATGTTTAAGAACGGTGAATTTTACATCGAAGAAAAAGAACGTAGCGGAAGGCCGAAAGTGTACGAAGACGTGAAATTGGAAGCATTATTGGATCAAGATTCGTGCCAAACGCAAGATGAACAATACGATGGACAATACTTCAAATAAAACATAATGTTCTGTTCTTTCACAATAAATGCTCAATTTTCGATGAAAAACGGCGGAAACTTATTTGTACACCTGATAAATATAATAATACTAAATTTTAAAATGAAGAGTTTCTCTGTGTAAGGCGACCTTGGTATGTTTTTTGATGCTAGGTAATTTTGAGTCTATTACAAAAATTTGGTTTGTAGTATGATACACCTCTTTTGTGCTAAGCCTCTAATATAAGTATAAAGCAGTATATAGCAGGGGTGTTAGTTGAAATTTGCCGGTTTTACTCATAGATGTCGCTAGAGATATGTATACATTTCTATGATTTGGCATCTATGTCATATTTTTCCATGGACAATAACCTTCAAAAATACACAATTACATTCTGCCAAAATAATAGCATCATAGTTGTTTACCTCAGTGAATATGTCGAGTTTCGTTCCAAGTAAATCGCATTTGCGGCATTCGTTGATTTTCTTATTTCATCAAAAGAAAAAAGCAGTTGAAGCTCATCGATTGTTGGTAGAAACTTAGGGTGAACATGCTCCAGTGATTAGAACATGTGAGACATGGTTTCGTCAATTTAAAAGTGGAGATTTCGATTTAACAGACAATGAACATCCTGGTGCAGCGAAAAAGTTCGAAGACGAGGAATTGCAGGCGTTATTGGATGAAGACTCAGCTCAATCGTAACAACAATTGGCACAAACACTAAATGTGGCCCGAAGAGCAATTTGCCAACGTTTAAAAGCCATGGGAAAAATCCAAAAGTATGGAAAATTGGTACCACACCAACTGAACGATAGACAAATGGAAAACCGAAAAACCATTTATGAAATGCTGCTTCAACGGTTCGAAAAGAAATCTTTTCTGCATCGAATTGTCACGGGGGACGAAAAATGGATGTATTTCGAGAACCCGAAGCGTGAAAAATCATGGCTTTCACCTGGTGAGGTCGGTCCAGCGACTCCAAGGCCAAATCGCTTTGGCCGTAAAACAATGCTCTGTGTTTGGTGGGACCAGTGTGGTGTGGTGTACTTCGAGTTATTAAAACCTGGTGAGACAGTGAATACGGATCGCTACCGACAACAAATTATCAATTTAAATCATGCGTTGATCGAAAAACGGCCGGAATGGGCCCGCAGACATGGCAAAGTTATCCTACAACATGACAACGCACCGTCTCATACCGCTAAAGTGGTGAAGAACACATTAAAAGCATTGAATTGGGAAATATTATCGCACCCGCCGTACTCTCCAGACCTCGTCCCATCCGACTATCACCTTTTCGCATCGATGGGACACTCACTCGCAGAGAAGCGCTTCGCCAATTTTAAAGAAGTCGAAAAATGGCTCGTCGAATGGTTTGCCTTGAAAGAGAAAAAGTTTTTTTGGAATGGTATCCATGATTTGCCTGAAAGATGGGCAAAATGTGTAGAATCCAATGGTAAATACTTTGAATAAAAATTTTTTGAGATTCTCTTGAGAATTAAGTGTTTTCTTTATTGAAAAAACCAGCAAACTTCAACTAACACCCCTAGTAAACTACAATAATTAAGCAGATTTAGATATTTTTAATTTACTAACATGTACACATCAGTAAGATTATTCAAAAATGAATAACTGAAATGGTTTTAAGGCAGCACAAAACAGTTTTATAGATGTTACAAGGCAATAAAAGTTTGGAAAAATATCTTCAATTAACGAGTTTACTCACAAAACCTTAAGTGGAATAAGAACCGGTAAAGGAGGCAAGATTCAAACGGTGAGAGGAAGTAGGGATGTTGGGTTCTGGAGGATCAGAAATGAGAGAAAGGAATCTAGATGAGAAGGGCAGTTGCGTAGGGGTTGTTCATTGATAGGTGGGGATGCCTCGAGATCGAGGGTTGGAGGTAGGGGTATCGATTGAAAGTACGCAAGCGTGCTACTGCTAGTGGAGGTGTGCGGTGATGGTTTACGTGTGGTACTTGACCGGACTTTGTGATTCTGAGTGCGCAGATGAGCCTGCGTCAGGAGCTGTTATAGGTTATGCCGGGCGTGTACGCAGGTATATACCACGACGAGAACAGCGGCATCGACGGCAGAGGGACGACGTCATGTGACTGGAGGCGGTACTACACCCCCGCAGGGGATAAGGCGGGGGCGCCACGGTGCCTCTTGCCTCGAGCACAGTGCGACGTCGCGACGCGCCACGTGCAGTGCTATTACAACACAAAATCACTTCCTTCCGCTCGTCTTTATTTCCTTCTTCACAAATCTTTTCTATCTTCCTTCCGTCATTCTCTTTTTCAAAGCGAACTGGACGTGGTCTCTCATCCCCACCAGAAATCGCTTCGCGACTAGTCATCCAGACTCGCCGTCGCCTGAGATACATGAGAGAAAGAGCGAGAGAGAAAGAGTAGGAGTGGGGCAAAGGGGTGGGTGTATAGAAAAAGAGATGGTACGGGGTCTGATGCAGCTTGCATCGGATTGTTAATTCCTTTAAGGATAAGGTGTACACAGTGTGTGTATACCTTGGTGAATACACGTGTGTGCGTGCGACGGTGCGAGCATGTATGCAGGAGTATCTGCGGGCGCGAGTGCGTACTGTCTATTGTAATTGTCCAGTGCTACCTTTACGAAAATCTGGTCCTTCTTTCATTGTTTGTTATTTATACACAAGGTGGTGGTGTCCACTGGGGCCGACGCGGGGTTTATTGTTATTATATCGTTGATTGTTGTTTTTCTTTTGCGTTTACTAACTCTTGTGATTGCGGGGTGTTTTAATTGTGGCAGAGAGTGAAAGAAGGTGAGCTCATGTAGTGAGAATTATGTTATTTGTATAATTGGTGATTATTATGCAAAAAATGGGTAAATAACGTGTGAAACTTAGTAATCTGATACTGATTTGATTCTATTTAGTAGGTTTTGATTTAATAGGTGAAACTGCAGTTTGAAGTTTTATTATATTTCAGGTTTTCGAACTTTGTTAAAATTAAAAGAGTAAAAGTTCAAGAGAAAATAATGACTGTATGTGAACATAGAAGAGTGTTAAAAATGTCTAAAGCAAAAAAATTGAACATGTTGCTATGGGTTTGATTGCAAGTTACGAAACAGTTCTATAAACGTTACTAAATTTTTTTTACTGTGTAATGTGCAATTTGTGAATACATTTTAATTATAAACGAAAAAAAAATTATTAAAATTATATTTTTATTTCAGTCACAAATATTTTGATTTTCCACAATATATTACGTAGGAAAATAAATATTATTGAAGGTGTTGAAACTTTTTTCAATTTGGAATTTCTTTTGATCGACTTTGTTTAATGAAAGATTGGTTTTTATCTAGAATAAAATGATCCAGGAAAAGTTGCAATTGGATAAAAATTATAGTTTTCTACTAGTCGTAATCGAAAGAAAAATTTTAGTTGTTTTGATCTGTTTTTGGATAATATGAATCCAGCAATAAAAAGTGTAGGCTTTACCTGATTCAAGCTTTTGATGACTCATTTTATTCATTACATATATAGGTTTAAAAGTGATCTAAAATAAATATTTAGCAATTTGTTACATCAGATGTTTATTGACAATAAGGCCAACGCTTTGCCATTTCTTCCAGAGGCGACATCAGGGTTCATTGTTTACTTTGGATTACTTCGAAGCTCGGACGTTGAAAATACTATTGACATTAAAAAGTGAATTTTTAAAGTCTTAATTGAAATTGGAGAAAGTAACACGTGTAAAAAGTTAATAAAGTTCAACGAAAGCGTCATAAAATATCGCTTACATTTTGTTAAATTTTTTATTAGAATCAAAAGTAGAACATATCATTGCAAGAAACCAAATGTTTATTGAATTAGAATAAATAATATGTATTAAACATATTGAATATACAGTTATAGAAAATTAAATGAGTAGAATCTTTCATTTTATATATAAAATTTCTTATAGATTAAATGCTGTTCTGTTTTCAATGAGTATTTAATATACGTAGTCTTTGTAGCTAATTAAATATTGTGAATATTCAGCCAATGGCGGATAAGGTGAAATTTATAAAGAAATACCATGAAATACAAACTTGTGCATCAGGATAAAAAAAAGTTTTTTTTAAAAAAGGGATGATCCCCTTCTTTTCTGGAGAATATTTGCAATTAAAATAACGGTTGTGGTACCGTTGGGAGCTGTATGTATTTAACTTTCCTAACTTAATTTTCCGTCGACGCGATTCCCGAGGGATATGAGACTTCGTCAAGGCGATTCATATTTTTACGTCTACCTCTTCATTACATTTGGTTTCATTTATTAATTTTGTTTTCCATTTCTGTTGATTCCTTGATAGAATATGCTTGAATGTACTTAGGAGTTTCAGTAGATATTTTTAAAAAAATACACGGAAAAAAATAGTTCAATAAAGTTTATAGAACTGTTACAGAGTTGAGGATACAAACATTTACGGAACAGAGTTCTGGGAAATTGAAAAAACTTTTAAAAAAAAATTAGGAACATTCAGGAAAAATTATTTAAATTTCCACATTTTATTTCTAAAATTTCTGTTAATTTTGCAGAACTTTGTTCCGTAAATGCCTGTCTAGCTCTATAGTAAAATGTTATGTATTATATATATCTTTGAAATTGCCTTTTCAATTGAATGATTTTCATATTCCAGATTTTACGATTCGCATTTGATCGGGAATGAAATCCTCGGACTCGTTCTGGTTGTGAGTGAAGAATTTGAGAGTTTGAGAAACGAACGTCGGGGATTGCCTCTACGGCAGAGTACATGAACGCCAACATGTCCTACTTGGCTTTGGATTCAAATGCTTGGCAGGTAAGTTTTTAAATATACAAGTCGATTTTTATTTTAAAATAAATCTTATGCCCAATATTAGAGAGGTTTATAAGAAAACAAAAGAAACTGCTGATGAATAATGCACTAGATTCACGATTCAATGGTAAAAGCATGTGATTGCGTGTGCCGAATTAAAGGCCCGAGCTGTCATGATTTACATAGAATATTTAGTAAAAGCTAATGTAAGAAAACTACATTTAATCAAATATAGTCAAATTTGTTCAAAAGTGATTAAATATAGAAAAATATTAGAGTATTACTGAAAAAGTCCGATGGTATTTAAGATTCCAGAATACAATTTTGTTTGAACATATCCTTTGCGGCAGTAAATAATTGGATCCGATTGGCCTCATTTCAGAAACATCATTGAAACCGATTTATTAATCGGATTCAATCAGGCAAAACCATTTTGAATCCGTTTAATAAATCGGATTCAATGATATTTTTGAAATGGATCCAATCGGATCAATCGGTCCCAATCGGGTCGAATTATTTTTTTCTACAAGGGATATTAGGTAAACGTCCTAGAAATCAGCACACAGATAATCTCACATTTTATTGGATTATCATTGATTTTGACAATTTTTTATAATCCATGTTACTAAGTCGTACTATCAGTTGTTGAAAAATACTTCAATTAAAATTGTTTTTCAGTACTTTGTCAAATTTCAAGACTAAAATGAAAAAAAAACTATATACACCGCGAAAAATGGATTATAAAATTCAATATCCAGGTCCAGTGACTATGGGACAGCCATTTATATTATAAACAGTATAATCTAGATTATGAGAAGGATAATCCAGATTATAAGTGACATAACCTACAATTTATTCCATGTTCTAACCTTGTACCGCTTATAATCGAAATTATACTATTTATAATTTTAATGGCTGTCCTATAGTCACTGGATTTGGATATTAAATTTCATAAAACATTTATCTCCGTGTACTATAAAATTGTTCAACAGTCAGTGGAACCTGCAAGTGTAATTTTTTAATTGCAAAATTGATGTTAATTATAACACAAATATTATTATGAAGAGCCTACATAAATGTTCTATTCACTGAGAGAAAAAATTTGATTGAATGAATGAAAATAATTTATTTGAAAGGCTTTTTTTGATTCAAACAAAAGATTTATTTTAATTAAATAAAATTTGTTTAATTCGAACAAAATATCTTTGGGCCAACTAAATATTTGTATGAATCAAATAAATTTTTCTTCAAAATAAACAAATTATACATTCGTATTTGTTAAACGATATAATTTGTTTAATTTAAGGCAGAAATTGATTTGACTTGAACAAATTTTTATTTGGTTCAAAGATACTTTGTTAGAATCAAACAAATCTTATTTAATTAATATAAATCATTTTTCAAATCATAGGAAGTCTTTCTAACAAATAATTTTCTTTAATTTGATCAAATATTTTTTCTAAGTGTTAAAGAGTTTCATATTAGGATTAAAAGAAATAAAACTCACGTGGAATAATCCACTGATCGATGTGAAAAAGGTATTATTGCATTGTTTTCAATTAATATTTCATTAAACCTTCCAATTTCTCTGGTAAAACAATTTTTTGTGAGTGAAAAAAGAGATGGGAAAAATTAAAATGTAATATAAATAGAGATAATAAAGTATGCACAAAGGTTATGGACTAAATATATCACAATATATATTTAAATGAATATATAAATTATTTTCTTGTAATGAATCATGTAAAATATTTTAAACATATCAAATGCACGTGCAAATAAAATTTTGATAAAAACAAAAAATAAGATAAATATCAGAGTAAACGATGTTCTTATTCATTAATTTCTTTTTTATTCAGCTGCAGGAAATCGTTTCGAACGAAAAATTAAAAGTTTTAATGAAATATTTCAACAAAATATGAAAATTATTACATTTCACATTGATATTGTGATTAAAAAGTTAACTAATAAACTTTATAATTGCATGTATGCGTCTATTTTCCTAAAAAAAAGGGTTCTACTAGTTTAAATTGAATTTTTATACACGAAGAAATCCAAGTTTACAATTTTTGCTAAACTACGTTTCAATTTAGGGAAAAACGTGTAATAGTGAGAATTTTTTGCAGCGAAATACTGAACTTTGGATGATCTATATGATAATTTACTATACCTTGTATCAAACATTACTATAACCTATACTAAAGTTTCGTACAATTTTTTTTAAAACATATTTGAATTTACCACTATATTTCACTAAATATTCTATATAAAACATGACGACTCGGACCTCCAACTCGACACACGTTTTTACTATTTGATTTTGTGGAAAGCTTTGCTTTAGGTTAGTTATACTTGAATAATTTAAGTATTAGTTTATCTTTGAACTTTCCTCACGTTGTACATAAAGACAATAAAGGGGTCAAAAGCTAGCTGCCATAAGTTAAAGTTTACTAGGCTCGCCACGCGTAGGCAAGTTTATGCGATTAACTTTGTCGGGTTATCGTAGCCCGACGCCTGGAACTAATTGGATTATCCTTCCTGAATATACCCAAGATACTAAAGATTCTCTGTTCTTAAGCACAACATAAATATTCATATACGGTAGAAAGGCCACATTTGGCCAGGTAAACTCGATATAATAATTTTCATTTTCAAGAAACAATGTCACATTCTTATAAAAGGTTCTTATATCCACTGAAAAATAGTTTCATTCCAAAACCAATTTAAAACAATTTTACTAAAGAGTATTTTGGCTTTAGAGTCCTAAAGCTAACTATCAACATCAACATATATCTTCAATTATTAATTAACGGTAAATACCAATTCCGAATATGAATATTAAGCAAATATTTTATTTGCAGGAAATGAATTGTCAATTATGAAATGTGAAAGTTTCATGGTAGCTAGACATTCAATGTTATAAAGAAATTATCTTTTAAATTTATTTCTCTTACAAATTTGTCATAAGGGAGTATTTCTTTGTATCGAAGAAGTATCATCATAAAATAAAGCTTGGTCTTTTTTGGATAAAAAAAAATCAGCAAACTGGGGAAGAGTTCCGGCCACTTAATCTTTTTTGATAATAACTTGGCTTATAGGGATTAAAATTGAAATTTAGAAGGTTAGTTATAATGTCAATGCTTCTACCAACAACCAAAAAAGAGACATATAAGAAATAAACATATTTTGGAAATAAACAAAGCGATTGAAGTGAGATTTAAAATAGGTTACTAAAAAATAGTGTCGGGTAGCCCCGGCCATCGAAAAAACCGAAATATTTCACTGAGAAAGAAATGCTATTGAATCAAAAGCAAGTACATATACTATTAATTCATAAAAATATACTACAAGAACCAATAAATATGTTACTGATTCTATAGCATATTGATTTGAATCCATGATATACATGCTTTTGATTCAATAGAATTTCTTTCTCAGTGCAGTATTCTTGCGCATCCATAAAGCACACTTTTCCGAATATGCTTGTTTAAAAGGTTTCATAAATTTCCGATCAAGAGGTTGCAATTATCTGTGACTCGTGTGTGGGAGTAAACTTAGAAACTTAGCAGAAAAATGTGGCCAGGGCTACCTGACACGAAATGGCCAGGGCTATCCGACTCTGACAAGTTTCAATAAAACTGCTGTAAATAAAAAAATACGCAAAAATATTAAACAAAAATTACAGGTCACATAGTTATAAAGTGAATTTATATATCCCAATCAGAACCAATCTGATATTTTTTTTAGCTTTAGAAATATTTGATAATAAAGATGGTACATATTTCTCAAAATGCACCTGTTTTCTAGAGATGAAATATTTAGACCGGATTTTCTTTTAAGCTAATGAAAGATATGGGTCCATATCTTTAAAATTACACTTTGGCACAATTCTAAAAGAGAAAAATGTTAATTTATTTTCGCAGAGAGTACAGTTTATCCAATGTCATGAGTGGCCGGGGCTACCCGACTCTCCCCTATATTAAAAAATCAATGCTCCAAAGAAATAAAATTAAAGAAATGTATTTATTAGAATCTAAAATTTTTTGGAGTTTACAATTAAAAAATACAAAATTCGATATATAAATTTAAAACAATAGTTAACTCTGATCATATTAAAAGTTTTTATCAATATTGTTTCTTCTTGTCTACCTCTTTAATAAATTATCCATACCATTAATCTAATTGGAGGAGTACGTTATATAGTAAATTAAAAGTTGAACTGCAATCATCTGCTAAATGCAGATATTCCTACTGTCAGTGCGCAGTACATCCAACAATATTGTGGATCAATCTCGACTGAGCATACGGTGCTAGTAAATCCCCTCCATATACATATCAACCGAGAACTAGTGATACCAATCGTAGTAGACCCTCGACTCATCCCCTCTAGTTGTAGCTATTATTGATGCAAATTAGCAATGGTTGATCCGTATTCTGTCTCATATGCGATATGGATATAGTAAATTTGGATCGGCTGATAACGTACATTTGAAATAATGGAGATCCATCAATTAACGTGCATTAGTCCTGGGAATTTGCAACCGGATTGCAGTGATAGTATGTAATTATAAATATTATTAAAACTTTAATCGAAATATATAATACTTACACCGAAAAAAACATTTTTCCGAGAGTCAACTATCACCCATAGTTAAGTCTAACCTAGTTGAAATAACACGGATTCCTGTTTAAGAGAATCACGTACATATAGTTGAAAAAACCAATATAAACCTTGTTACAGAGAAATAAAGAATTCTAGTTCAATTAACAATTAAATTCAATTAATATTGCTATGTTGTTATTACAAAACTCCGCTGTAAAAAGAACATCTTCTGTATTTATAACTTTTTCACTGTGTAAACAAAAATTTATTTTTGTCAATAATTCTTTAAAATCCACTTTTATCAATATAAATTTTGCTCTAGTAGATCATAAACGTAAAGTTGTTTATTGGTTACGTTTAATACATGCGCCTGAAAGGATCTGTCCGTCAAATCAACTTGCTTTCTTTGTTTTTCTTACTAAACTTGAACTTTTTCATTTCAACTAGGATTGCAAAGTTGGCGCCTGTCCTAACTAGGCAAAATAGTATACGGGTACAAGGAATTTTTTTCGGTGTAGAAAAAATGGTTTTAAAAAGTATTAATACACTTAGAAAAATATTTGGCTGAATCAACAAAATTTTTATTAGACTTAAAAAAGGAATTTCTGAAAATCAGAAGATATCTGATTGAATTTTAGCAAGTCACATGCTGATTGGTGGCTTCGTGGTGGATTTGCTGAATTTCTGCATATTGTATACTAATATAATGTGGAGTGCGTTCTAAATCCCCGTAAGTTATCTTCTACAAATTAGATATTTTCGTTTGAAAATCATACCTTGACTTGCTGAATTATAGTAAAAAAAATCTAAAAATTTCTGAATTTTAACAGTAAACTTTCTGGATTTCAGAATGTCGTGCTCTGAGATTTAGAATTTTGTTCTTCATCTTAGAAGATGGCTTACTGATGTCGAGAAAGTGCTCTACTGAATGATAGCAAGTGGTTTGCTAGATTTTAGAATATTTATTTCGTGTTACAATAAAAAAAAAATTCGGGTATACTTATTTGTTTTTTTTACCTATTATACATTGTTTATCATTTTCGTCGGAGAATTATTACATAATTTTATCCTTAAAAACCTAATCGCCTCTGCTGGGGTTTGAGCCTTGGACGTTGACATGACACGCTGGCATCTTAACCACTACGCTAGTCTACGCTTAGACTACCGGTTCTCATAAAGAATATAGCTTTTTCATGCTTAAATAACAGTAAGGCTTTTGCTCGGAATTCTAGTATGATCCACGCTGAATTTTATGGAGTGATATGCTAAAAGTTAAGACGTATCAGCTAATTTCGAGCATCATCGTTCATTGGTTTTTAGTATCTTCATGTTTCTAGAAAACAGAATAGAATTTTCTTGTTGACAGCAATAGCCTATTAATTTACGAGATATCGTATACTTATTTTCAGCAAGTGAAATTTAGCAATGGACTTACTCGACTGTAGCAGAAGATTTTCTAAAATTTAATACTTATTCGCTTATGTGTAATAATTTTTGTAGCGTTTTGCCGAATTGCTGAAATCTAGAAAGCGCTTTCTGATATTCAGAAATTCCTTTTTTCCGTGTAGTTCAGCCATATTATTTTCTTGTTATACGAACAACAAAATTTTTTATCGATCCAGCAAAATATTTGGTTAATACAACAAAATTATTTTATAGACTCAACAAAATTTTTTGGTTAGTAAAATTTGATTAATCTAACAAACTATCTAAGTTTATTTTAATAAATTTTGAGAATTTATTACATTCAACAGAAAAATTTGGTAAAACGAATAAAATACTTCGTAAATTCTATCAAACGATTTTATTCAATAAACAATTTTTTTTCTGAGTGCATATGATAAGGTGAGAAGAATATTTTTTATTTTTATTTTTTTACCGAATTAATTCATGCCATCCTAAAGCCTAAAGCAATAGTTTTCTTTCACCTCCATTTGAGTTTTATCTAACCGTAAAGCGTTCGAATCATGGAGTAAATTCTGGAACGAAATTTCCCATTGAGAAGTAATGTTCATATGTTCGTGATCTTCATTTTTCGGTAAAAAAAAATCAGTCACTGGGGTAAGATCAGGGGTAAGGACCGGAACTCTATGCTAAAAAAGTTCCCTAATTACCGGAATGTGTTGGACACAGTATGGCGTGAGTCCAGGATCCCCTTCGGCAACTGTAGGAAACTCCACAAGCGAACCGGAAACGTAAGACCTCGACCTTGTCGTATAGGGGAAACAAGGTTATCTAACCCCGGGGAAATTGGATTGTTAGTAGATTTTACTAGGTTTATTGCTGATTTCACTATACGCTTACTTTTGATGTGATTTACTATACTGTTGAAAGCAAAATATTTGAAGACAGATCTCAGTCATAGTTAAAATGATCAATTATTTTTTACATTCCATTTCAAAGTTCTCTTTGGGTTTGAATTATAATATGAAGTTTGATCAACGTTATTTTATGAAGAAACGTATATTTTATTTAAATATTTTTCCCGTGAAAAGAATATTTCTTTAAAGTAAGCAAATATTTTGTTTAAAATCAAATTGCATTTTCTCTATAGCTTTCTTTGTAGCAATTAAATATTCAATCAGGTCTATAATTTGTGAAATTTTTTGGTCCATTGGCATAAATTGTAGATAATAAAAAATGAAATATATTCATTGGATCAAGTTTGGAAAATAATTAAATTGATAAATACATTTTTTTTGCTACTTTCCTTAAGGGGCTACACCACTTTTTCCCACCAATATATTATGCTTTTTCATCAATATTTATTGAAGTAATAAAATGTTTTTATTTAAATTGAAGTACATAATGTATTATACTACTATTAAACTAGGAAATGATTTTTTATTTACTGTTTTTTGCAAAAATGGCGGTTTGACAGGCGATGTACTGGAGAGCTGCAAAAATAGATGGTCGTACGGTGGGAACTCTAGCTTGTCTAATGTTCAATCAATCAACTTAAATTTTTTTAATGGAATCATTAAATGTTTTTCTAGCGAAATACCTAGCCGTTTTTTAAAATATACATTTTTGATAAAATGGTATCGATTTAAAGTAAAAGATAAGTATTTAGCTCTAAATTTCCTTAGTTAAAGTTGCATAAAAAATGCAAATATCAATTTAAAAGAAAAATCCTACTTATTTCACTAGAAAAACATATAATGCTTCCATTAAAAGAAAATTTAAGTCGATTAATTGAAAATTGGCAAAGCTAGAATGACCACCGACTTTAAAAATGCAGTTTCGAGAAAAAATGCGTTTAAAATTTCAAGAATGTTAGCTTGTTAATGCACGCCTCTACTTCTACAGTTCGAAAATTGCCCTTTCACTTTCGATATCGATTTGTAACTAACGGCATATCATTTTCGTATATATAGAGAGTGCTTTAAAAACAAAAAACAAAATTCGATTTTTTGAAGTCATCAAACTGATGAACCCCTTAAGATACTGAGCTAGTACACTACCTGGAGTATATTTTTACTTGGGTTGAGTAAATCCTTCATTGATAAAAGGCATGACACGGATATGAGATAGAGATTAAGGAAGAAAGGTCGTTGTGTATTTGCACGTTTTCTAATAAAGTATGAATCTGCCGCGTGGCAAAGTTGAGTGGCAAGCTATGTCTTCGCTTGAAATAACAAGGGGACACACTTCGCCGAATTAATACTTTGCTCCCACAGTCTATAGAGCATCCGCGCAAATAGGCATAGCAACCACGACGGGGTGTGTGCGAATAATCGAACAGTAGATTTCATTGCCGTGGGAGAGAATAGTACTTGACTGTAGTAAAAGACCCACATTGGTAAACAGTAGCGTTAAAGATCATAAAGTGGAATTATTTGAGCTTGAAATATTTTCCATATTTGAGATTGATTTTACTCTTTTCCCGCAAAAGTATATTAAGTATAATAAGAGGTAGAATTCCCTAAGGTGGGCCTCCTTTCATATTTTATTGAAGTATCATATTTAATTTATGCGACTTTATGGTTCCGTCTTAAAAACTTTCTTCACAGAATTTCTATTTCTTTTTCTATTTGTATGAGGTTTAGATAAAAAGCCTCACTCAATTAGATATTTTTGTGAAATTGCTTATAAATTTGAATTTATTTATAAATACAAGATTTTAAATAACTAAGATGTATAGGGTGTATACTTCAAAGACAAAAAAGACACATGATACATTGATTACTCCAATTTGTCCTAGCGTATCTTTATTTAATGCATGATTCACCGTTTTGCATAGTAGACGAGAACAGTTGGTGGATACATCAAAAACTCACCGCACTTGAAAGATGCAGGATTGAGAACTTAAGGGAAGGGGTCATATTCGCATGTATGTATTGTACAACGAGGCTTCGTTTGCTCGAACCTGTGTAATGGGTAGGAAGGAAAGGGTAGGGTGTAACGAAAACTAAATGATGTCTGAATTAGTGTAATCGCGTAATGGTTTGCAAGGGAAATCCTCATCGCGGTACTGGTTGAAATTTTCAGGGGATGACAAATTGTATTTCGATTCCCATTTTGGTTTCATTTAACTCTAACTACGGTTTTGCAATTAAAAAATCTTATTTTCTTTGTACTTGAAAAACTTCAAAAGCTGAAACTTTTGAAAAACTTTGTGAAATTATCACTTTAAAAGGATTATAACGTATCACTCAATAAGTTTCCGGTCTAACTAAGAAAAACAGTTTTTTCGAGAAATTCGACTTTATTTATCAACATAGTTTCCTTCAAGCGCAATACATTCTTTCCAACGCTTCTCTAACTTTTCGATGATTTCTTGTACACTGAGAAAAATGGTTAGTAAAACCAACTACTTCGGTTTGTAAAATATGCCTCAGCTATTTTATTAGGTAGCACAGCAATTTGTTTTGTTGGTTTTACTATCTCCATTGTTACCACAAGAACTTGTGTAGTAACACCAAACTAATAAAATAGCTGAGGCATATTTTACAAACCGAAGTACAAGTAGTTGGTTTTACTAACCATTTTATTCAGTGTAGAATGATTCGTCTTTGCTCTCAAAAGAGGTCTCAGTTTCGGCAATCACTTCTTCATTGAAGCCAAATCTCTTTCCCTGGAGCATTTTTTTCAGGCCGGCAAAGAGCCAGTAGTCGCTGGGGTCAAATCATGGTGGGTGAGGAAGCAATTCGAAGCTTAATTCATTCAATTTGACATCGTTTTCATGAACTTGTGGCACAGTGCATTGTCTTGGTGGAACAGCACTTTTTTCTTTTGCATGTGAGGCCGTTTTTTCTTGATTTCTGCGCTTTATCGATCCAGTAATGCCATATAATAGTCACTGTTAATGGTTTTACCTTTCTCAAGATAGTTTATTAACAAAATACCATGCGCGTCCTAAAATAAGGATGTCATAACCTTGCCAGCCCACTGTTGAGTTTTTGGTCACTTTGGACGACTTTCACCAGCTGCTGTCTACTCAGCTGACGATTTTTTTATTTCAGGTGTGTAGTGGTGGATCCATGTTTCATCCATTGTCACATACCAACGCAGAAAATCCTTTTAATGTCGGTTGAACAGCTCCAAACAGCGCTCTGAATCCTCAACGCGTCGTTGTTTTTGGTCGGTGTGAGCAAACGCGGCACCCACTTCGAAAACAACTTACGCATCCCCAAAGATTCGTGCAAAATTGTAAACACACTACCTTCTCATATCTTTAAGATGTCAGCTTTCTCACGCAAATTTAATTTACGATCGCCCGAAACTATTTTGTGGACTTTTGTTATGTTTCTCGGAACAACTGCTGATTTCGGGCGACCAGAGCGTTTAGCGTCATCGGTGTTTGTACGATCGCCTTTAAATTCGGCATATCAGTCGATGATTTTTTATTTCTCTGGTGCAGAGTTCCCATAACTTTGCTTCAACAGTATTTTTTCCCATTAAAAAGCAATGTTTGATTAACACTCGAAACTCTTTTTTATCTATTGTTTTGAAAATTACAAAAATTGCTTCACCAAAATCTCTGTAACTTCTGAACTGGACGTCAAACTGTCGTGAAATTTTGATACTTAACGTTTCAAGGTTGGTACTACTCAGAAATCATAGGAATTTAACAACAGTGGTGCCATCTATATGTCAGACCGGAAACTTATTGAATTATGTGTTAGGAGAAAAATTCTTTTTTAAGGTAAAGGTTTGTGTTCAACTAAACAAAATTAAAGTTTTTAGAAGATAATAAGTTTTGGAAGAATTATTTTGTTTTCGTAAAACTAGTTTGCATTTAGACATCCTGAAATTCATGGCATCATTTGCTAAGGTTTAGAAAAGGGTGATTGAATAAGTTATAGAACATGGTGACCAAGTCCACACTCAACTTTACTGTGCGCGATATACACATGGTGGCCGTTGTTTAATACAATGACAATACAACGAGGTACGCGGTGGGTCCTTTGAAACGATATACTCGCGTTCCTCGATACAATGGCTGCAGACACTTTGTAAACGTAGAGTGTCCGGGATACCGTTTTCTATAATGCATAAGGCAAATTTTGTCCGAGTAACTGTACACGAGTTCTGGCTCTGGCTTTCAGTAACCTTTATTCGTTCTCCAAATTAATTTGTAAAGACTTGAAACCAAGTTAGTTTACTCTTTTATTCACCTAAAATAAAAAAATACTAGCAATAAATTACCACATGGAGAATCTTTTGATTCATTAAAGTCAGTTTCAGTTTAAGGGTATGCGTGCAAGAATACAGAATTGATTCCTATTTATTATTGAAAACTACGCATTTTTAAACGTATTTTATTAAATTCAAATCAAGTAATACTTGTATTTCTAGTGAAGTCACACGATGTCAGAACAGAAATAATTCAAAAGACAAATTTTACATAGAAAATTATGATGCTATAATAGAAAAAAATATTTGTAGTAAAAGGCTTTGATAAGCGGATATAAACAACGGAAAAGAGAAAAAGAAATCATGAGAAACAAAGGTGAGTTGGACTTGCGACGACAGCGTCCTTTGTTCTGCCCTTTTGCGGAAGACGGTGTGCAGTGGATAACGTTTGCAGGCACATAGAGAAATAATGACTAGTCCAGAGTTCAACTAATATTTGCTTCCAACTTTTCAGAGAGATTTTTCTAGAGAATGCATTTTCCTTTGTCAGGAGAGTTGAAAGTTGACAGTAAGAGGAATTGCTCTTAGTAAAAACAAGCTTCGCTGAGAAGCTGCACACTGTCAAGACGACGAGATTCAAGATGATTTTTTTAGTCTTTATTGTTCGTTTCTCTACTCTCATCAAAGAAAAATAACCTTGGATTAAGTTTTGAAAAATCTTCATTCTGTGATTGTCTTGCTTGCATGATTTACTTCATTTTGCCATTTTTGTATTTTCTCCAACAATTCTATCTATTGGCATAACTTAAGAGTTGAGATATTTTCAGTTTTGAAGTACAGTTATTGCGATTTCTGAAGACTTCAAATTTCATCAAAATTCAGAATAATCCGATTCATATCAGTGCTTAAGAAAAGGTTGTTGCATTTTTACGGGGTATAACCCTTAGGGTCTTATGGGTCTATCATCGTTCAAAGGAGCAAGAGTGTATGTTCCAAAATCACCCCATATCCAGTTTAGCGGTTCCGGTCTTTCGAGGGCGGATAGTAATGGTGGTACTGAAATCGAGTTAGTCAAATTAACCATGAAATAGACTCTCTCCACCCTTGTGTCTGTCTATCTCGCCGACCGCTTGCGTCGTCCATGCCGCGTCGCCCAAATCGCCCCACTCCTGGCAAAGGTTTATCAGTTCTGTACATCTCCCATCATCCTTATACATATAGATTTATTTTTCAATTCAAACCGAATTTAAAATCAATCCCGGTGAATGCTGCTGCATTTCTATGTAAACTCAACTGATTTCAAAAGAATGCAAATTTTCAAGCGAAATCAATTTCTTTTCAACTGAATTCAATTTGGAACGAGTTCAGTTCTGAATCTAACTTTCTCAACAAAACGAATTGAATAGAGTTAGTTTTTTAAATCTATAGAGTCCTTTTTACACAGAAAACATCCTGGTCCCTTTTTCTTGCAGTCCAGTTCCCTAACCTTAAAATCGCGAGTGAAAATTTCTTACAAAAAAAACTAATCAAATTTTTCTTTGATAATGCATATTATTTCAATAAATTATTTTATTTTAATATTACTCTAAAAACTAAGCATAAATAAGGAACATTCAATGACGTTTCAACCGATGTTAAAAAATATCATTAACCAGGGCTGACTGTTATTAAATCTATTCTGAATTTGACAGATCTTAATCTTTCATCTAAATTTGAAAATAAGATTTTTTTTATTGGGTATTTAAAGGGAATTCTGTTTGTTTTTCTTTTGCCTAAAAGACTTGAATTTCAACGAATATATTTTACATCATTATTTTTTAATTAATAGTCTTGATGACTCTTTACAAAACATTTTATCCCTCTCAAAAAGATACAAAAGATTTTAAGTTTTTTATGTTAACAAATACAGGAAAACTTCACTTTGTATGCTCCATTCTTCGTTAAAATTTTATTTGATGAATTAACATTAAACATAAATATTTTTTTAATTAGAGCCTATGTCAAATTTGCGAAAATGTTAACAATGCATATTAATATTTTCCTATTTACTTCCTGTTAAATGAAAATATGCTTACTGTTAGAGTTTAGATTTGCTAACATGAACGAAATAATGGCAACCCCAATGGTCAACGTTTTACAAGACTTTATCAACGGTGTTAGCCGTCTTCCTAGCCGGGTCGTGATTCATGGGTAATCAGAGTGATCCCATTGACAAATAAGAACGACGAAGGCTGGCCTTTTTCTCATTAGCGGCTCTTTGAACTAAACCGCCCACGTTATGACAAACTAGATTAATTTTCTGTCCAAAGAGAGGCCGCCTCTCTTTCTTCGATCGTTTATTATGAAATTACAACTGTCAGAAGATTCTTTATCGTGCACGGGCCGTACGAAAGGGTTCGCAGTAACGCCATAATACACCTGTCTCGTCGTTCTCAATGCTAAAATCAAACCCTTGGAGACAACTATTCTATATTTATTCCAAATCATAAATTACATCATCTAATCACACATTGATTTGCTTCTAGTATTCCCATTTGAAGGTAAACAAATTTCCTCAGTGGTACAATTTGAACATTAGTTTAAAAGCTTATTAATAAATGAAGGTCAAATTCACTTAAATAAAAGGTGTGATAATTTTCGAAAATATCCGCAAGATATTATCTCAAGATAAAGAATATTCTCTTGTTCACAGGATAAAGAAGTCTTTTCATTGTAAAACTCGTGATCTGCTTGAAAATATTCAGAGGCAAAGGGGCAAGAATGGTGAATGGTGAACGGTGAAGGAATCGAGAGTGGGTGATGGGGGGTTTATAACTCACGTCAGGCAGGTAATTAGCCGCTTTTGCCCAACTGTAATGGACCCGCTAAGGCACCGAGCGAGACCCTTAACTTATTTAAATGAACTGGTAACCCATGTCCATGTCCAGCGTGAGCCAGACACGAGGCGATATAGAAAAACCATTTATAAGGCACTATTTCGGAGGCCTACTTACTTTCTTTTCGTTTTTTGACAATTCGGGTATTGCATTGCTGCACTAGAGATGTTCTTTTTTCAGTCAAGTAATTATTCCACACGATTTCAGAGGATGGATAGGGAAAGGGAAGGAGTGGTGTAATGAATGTCTGCAGATATTAAAACAAAAGAAACAAGAATAAAAAGAAGCAGGTGAAAGTGGAAATTAATATTAAGGTAGTTGCCATGCGATTCAACTCTTTTCAACATAATTTTTCAAGATTTGAGCGAGGGGCTGTTCATTCTCATTTGAATGATTTTTAAGTTACTCGAATCTATTACGAGTTATGCAATTCTTTCCAAGAATCTTTAAAAAATCTGCAGGTCAAGTCAATAGACGCGTACTGGTGAGTCGGCAGCTATGTGAACGTATGTATGTTTGCATTAAGACAAGCGCGATTATCAGCTGTTTAACGAGTAACATCAAATTTCGAAAAAATATGAAAATTGAAACAGAAATTTTAATAATTACAATTTCTACAATTTCTACTAATTAATGATTAAAAATTGGAACAATGTAGAGTGAGTCTATGAGTCTATTAACTTCCTTGCAAATAAGTAAAATTTACAATAAAATTAATTTGATTTTTTACGAATTAAATGTTTTTTTATGGTTGCAATAATTTTTTTCATTATTAAAAATCAAGTATACAATTGAAATTGTGAAAAAAAGATTATGCAATGCCAAAAGTGCGGAAAATAAACTTATCATGAAATTGCCATGAAGTTATTTTCTGTTAAATGTTTCAAAGCTTTCCGTGCACTCAAATCTGTAAAGTACCAGAAATTAGTAAATAAAATATAAAGTATTTGATTTTTACTCAAAATTTATTTTGTCGCCTTCGAAGTATCGCTTTGAGTTCCCTTCGTCACAACCACTTTTATGTCATGTTCGAAGCGCTATTTACTTGATTGTTGCTTTGTTTCCATATCGTACTCATAAACATACATTTCGTCACCAATTACTATGCGTCGGATGAATGTAGGGTTGTTAATTGCCTCAGAAATTAAATTAGAAAGAAATTAGAAGCTCTTTTTGGCCAAAATTTATCTGCTTTGGAACAAGTCAAGCTGCGACATGTCTCATGCTCAAATTTTCAATCAAAATGTTGTGATATAATTCCCTCGAACGAACTGAATAGAGGGTTCCGTTCCTTGTAGATATGAACAATTTTGACTTCACCATTTGTGTATAAAAAGCAATAAAAAGTGTGGAGAAATTGAAAAATTGGAAAAGTATACTATTTTATTATTTTTTCTTCTAAAACACTCTAAAAACAGACTATTGGCTGTCAAATTATTCCTTTGACTATTAAAGGATTTTCTGTTCAAAATTTGCATGAGAGGAAATCTTTTAACGGTTGAAGGATTGTCGTTTCAAATCCCGTCTTTTTACTGTAAAAGTATTTTCTTTGGTCTGGAAATGAAGTCCTTTGTCGTACACTGGGAAAAATGGTTAGTAAATCCAACTACTTCGGTTTGTAAAATATGCCTCAGCTATTTTATTAGTTAGCACAAAAATTTTTTTTGTTGGTGTTACTATCCAAGTTCTTGTGATAATAATTGAGATAGTAAAACCAACAAAAAAAATTGTTGTGCTAACTAATGAAATAGCTGAGGCATATTTAACAAACCGAAGTAGTTGGTTTTACTAACCATTTTTTTTCAGTGTACAAAGGATATATAATTCCGAGGATAAAAGAAAAAAAATTGTATGATATAACCTAATAAGAAATGTACAAAAGCCCAACTTTGACAAATGCGAATATTAAATCGATTATTTTCAATACTATAATATAAGGACCCGCCTTAGATTTCCGCTTGAAGAAATTTTAAGACACAACTTTGATAAAAACCATAATATTCATTGGAATTCGAGCACGCTTTACAAAATCGTTTTAAAAGGAGACGATTGAAAACCCGTCGTTGGTTAAAAACATTAAAAATTAATAAATTTATAATGCTTCAATTGTCAGAAGCAATGAAAATTCAAGTCATGTGGATAAAAATTGTTTGTTTTGGTGTACGTACCTTCCAAAATGTTTACGTCGCACTCTGGCATTCCTAATATTTTAAAGAAATCTATTTCCTTGATGCATCCACGTTAATTAATCGCGATGATGAAAGAATATATCGCGCAACACAAAAATTACTCGCGCGTATTGCACTGTTAAGCACTGGACGATGTAAACTCACTGATGCGCAGGCGCACTTCGTCTGCTAGCCTACAAATTAAGCAGATTTTTTTTGTCCATCAACAGAATCGGTTCACCGTTAAAAAAACCCCACCTGTAAAATGCAAAACGAAAATAGTTTTACCGTTAAACGATTTTTTGACTCTGAAAAGAAATCCTGTAACTATTAAAGGATTGCATTTGTAGGCTAGCAGACGAAGTGCGTCTGCGGATCAGTGAGTGTGCATCGTCCAGTGCTTAACAGTGCAATATACGCGAGTAATTTTTTTGTCGCGCGATATATTCTTTTATCATCGCGATTAATTAACGTGGATGCATAAAGGAAATAGATTTCTTTAAAATATTAGGAATCCCAGAGTGCGACGTAAAAATTTTGCAATTTATGTATACAAAAACAAACAATTTTTATCCACATGACCTCATTTTTTATTGCTTCTGACAATTGAAGCATTATAAATGTATTAATTTTTAATGTTTTTAACCATCGAAGGGTTATCAATCGTCTCTTTTTAAAACGATTTTGTAACGCGTACTTGAATTTCAATGAATATTATTGTTTTTATCAATGTTCTATCTTAAAATTTCTTTAAGCGAAAATCTAAGATGGGACGTTATTATAGTATTGAAAATAATCGATTTAATATTCGCATTTGTCAAAGTTGGGCTTGTTTACATTCCTTATTAGGTTATATCATACAATTTTTGTTCTTTTATCCTCGAAATTATGTTCCGCGCGCTCAAACTTGCGAGCGAAGCGAGCTGTGCGCGATGAGAATGTGCCCGCGAAGCGGGCAGATCTTTTTTTTTAGAGTTTTTTGATTTGTTATTTGTTTATTTGGTAAAGTTGTTAGCAATTTGTGAGAATAATGTGTATTCCAGTTTTTATAAAGCAATGAAATATTTGATTTGTTTTTGATGGAATGTAAAGTCAGGTCTAAAGGGCAGATATTGATTTTATGTTGAACTGTAAAAGTGTGATTTGAATTTTGATTGCGGACTGGGAGAGATCGCGTAACAGGATAGTGCACGCTTTGCCAGGCACACAAGGACCCTTCAAGCAACGCTTACTCGACTAGAAAATTGAAGGAATATAGGTTTTAAAGTGTTGAAACGACCGAAAGTCTTCATGAATGGTTTGCGAACACCTAAACATATTTATCAAATTTGCACTTTTAGAGATTTCTATAATTTTAATGCACATAATATAGTACATAGAATACACATTTTAAAAATTTAAAAAGAAGACTTTCTCAATTCAAATAAAAGTTTATGTTGATCCAAAAAAATGCAATAAGAAAGTTCTCCATTTAGATTGATCAAATTTTTTTCTCTGTTGCATTTTTCAAGTAAAACCATAAAAGAATATGCGGAGACAAAACATTCTTAATATTCGTCATTTCTTGTAACTAAAATAATTTGAAATTTTCCACACTCATAGAAATATTTGGTCAGTCCACCCAAATTTTCGTTTGATAAACTATAGTATATTACATTACAAGGGGGCGAAACAGAGCGATTGCATGAGTGTGAAGTTTGCTGCCCGAGTGAAACGAGGGCTGCAATCACACGAAATGCTTTCGCTGTGTTTTGTTTCGAGTAATGTACACTCGAGATTCCCTATAACGAGATTCCCTGTAACGAAACCTCTCTTTAACGAGCGCGTCACGCCTCCCTATAACGAGCAGACGATCGACCCCTCTTCCCCCACTACTACGGAATGAAGCGCGCTCAAATTTGAAAAAGTAATCAATGAGTTTGATGGCTTTTATCACAAATTAATGAACTAATCACAAATTTTTAGTATTTTGAGTACATATCGTCAAATAAGTTAATTCCATTTTCAATACTCACAGAAATCTTTTTTATACGCTTTTAATTATGTAAATAAATTATTCACATAGCCTCACTGACAGACTGACTGCGCGCATTATATAATGCGCATAACAGCGCGTAGCAACAAGTAAGATATGGAGGGGATCCCTCTCGCGCTCGTTACAGAGGGGTCTCCGATGCTCGAGCTTCTCGTTACAGGGAATCTCGAGTGTATACTATTTTTCATAGCAACTCTTTTGAGAATCTGATTGGCTGTAACTGTGGAGCGGGTTGAAACAGCAACTTTCAACCCTAGGGTTGAAAATCGTAGTTTCAACCTGCTCTACAGGTACCGAAAATCGGATTTTCAACGGAGGCGCTATGAAAAAGAATTTGCTTCTTATATGGTTTACCAAATTTTTGGTTGATTCAACCAAATTTTGTTAAATGAACCAAAAATCTTGGCTCATTTAACAAAATGGCTTGTTCAGGTGAAGTAAATTCTTTTCTGAGTACAGGGATTTTTCAAAATTAGGTTAATGATAGTGTTTAAAATTATGAGCACTCTTTTTTATTTGGCGAATATGACTATGCAAAACAAAAGGAGAAAAAAAGTATTTTGTGCGTAGGCGTAACCATGCATGGCCAAGCGTTTCTTCTAGGGTCTGATTACGATCTTCAGCATAGTATAATTTGATAATGATATGAGAGCACAGTTTTTATTATAAAGACATGCTAATTTCGTGTTAGTCGCGATGACTATAATTTGAAAAGTCTCGAAAATAGGTATTAAAATATCATTTCATGCGATTTCCAAGAATCGAGGGGTCGCAACTTTTCTTTGTGCTCTGTCATCTTGAGCTTTATTTCACCCCCAACGTTTACAATCTCATTTTTTGTTCTTCCTGATTTTACTCGTCCTTATCATACGGAATTGCGATTTAAATTTCATAGAAGTGTTGCAATACTTCCTTCTTCAACACATCTGGCGCATTTTTCTTCAGCAGGATTCCTTTTTTGACTAATGATATTTTAATTTCCAGCAGGCTAGAAAAATAATGCTAATCTAGTTGAATTCAGCACGAGATTGAAAATTACAGGCCTGAATACGTTTACATGTTTTTCTATACAAAGCTGTGATTTTAAAACAATCTTTTTGTTACCTCTAAGTGTCTTGGTAAAATAGCATCAAACGAAAATTAAAAGAATGTTATGTATTGAAGAAGTATTGTATATCTCTTACTGTTTAATAACTTGAAGAAATTATGCAAAAAGAAATGCCACTGGTAATTTATTGGTTGGCACAACAACTTTTTTCTTTCATATTACAATTCTTATTCTTATTTCAAGAAATGCTTGCTAACTAATGAATTATTTGTGGCATAGTTTACAAATCGAAGTAATTGGGTCAACTATTTCTTCAGTGTAATTTCTCATTGACTACTATAACTTTTATGGTCGCGTTAACAAGTTCAACGATGTTAACTATTCTGGTGAAAAAGTTCTCACGTTCTAGTGTCGTGGTATTTTATAATAGTGAAAATTAAGGAACCTGCCGAGAAGAGATTTAACACGTAGTTGTAAAGAATTACCTGCTCATTACTTTTAAACCCTAGACGTCGTTTCTGTATTTTGGTAAGACCAAGTGACTTAAATTTAACGTTTGTAAAAATTCCAATGCTGTAGCATTGTGAAGAAAATCACTCGCCACACGAATCCAGAAGATTGCACGTTTTGAAGAGGTCTAATGGATACCCGGTGCTGAAATTTCTTCAGTGACAAAAAAGAAGCAGGTGCTTTTTACCTTTCTCACAACTGATTGACCTCTTCACACAACAACAGATATACAGTTTGTATTTTTTCTTTTTAATATATTTATGCATGGTAAATATTAATATTAAATATTGTTGGTGTTCTTAGTTGACTTTAGGGTCCAGAAAAAATGTAACTCAAGTTTCATATTTTCAAACATTTCGACTCAGATTGGAGTCTTCATCAGTGAGAATTTATTTCTATAAAAATCCAAAAGGAAGAATCTTGAAAAATTGCACGTGTGACGGATAAACATTTTGGTAACAAAGGATATAAATGAATTGCACGTATGAAACTATAAAATTGGTTTAAATAACTAAATTCACAAAATAAAAACTGTACAAAAAATAATTATTTCTATAAAAATACAAAAGGAAATAACCTTAAAAATTGCACGTGTGACGGATAAAACATTGTGGTATAACAAACGATATAAATGACTATTTTATTGTGATGAGATCACAGTTTTTAGATCTTATAATTCTGTAATGATTCTTCTTAACTTCTCCAATTTTATTGTATATATAATATTTCGTAGGGTAGATTAAAATTTTTTCTGTACGGTTTTTATTTTGTGGATTTAGTTATTTAAACCAATTGGGAATTCGCAAGCAAAAAAATTATACCATTTTAAATAGGCATTTCAAAGTTTATTCTACATAGAAAGTAATTACAATGGCGTTTCTTTTTTATTCATTAATTGTTGATTTGCGATCGATTCAAAGATAATGAGCGTTTGAAACGGATCACTTTGGCGGTCAAGCGTCTCTGACTAGTTCTTGAAATTGTGACATCATATCGTTGTGTTTTCGTATCGGCAACATGCAAACCAAATGCAAGTGAAGTTCTAAATAATTAGAAAACTGGTTTGTTTATTAAAAAATGCCTCCTAAGGTGGATAGTGGCTTCGTAAAAGCAGACTTGGGGAATATTCCAAAAATTTCTATGTTTATGGTGTTGGAATATTTTACATCTAACTCTAAATATGCTGCACCAGAAATCCGTGGTGTCGAAGCTAATTTGTAAAAAAATTTACAAATTATAATCATTGTTCTAATCTGTCGATATAAATAAAAGAAAAAACTACTAATTGATGATAATAAAAAATCACTCATGTATAAGTTAAAGTATTTAGTACATAGTTAAATTATTATCACGTTATTAAAGAAGATGAGTATATTATTGGTAAAATGTATGATATAAATATTAATTTTTTATTGTAAAATTTGTTTCGAAGCCAGAACTTGACATTTTTTTTAATGAAAAATCTGAGAAAAGTAATAACAGCAAGTTCAATTTTTAACATTCGACAAATTGAGGTTAGAATTTGTTTTGAGCGTTACAAATATAAATATAAATAAATATATATATTTTTTCAATTATAGTTTATTCACAGATAACAATATTATATGAACAAGAAATAACAATACTTCTAATACATCTAAATGATCTTGGCAGCAAAACATGTTACTAGTTCCTGGCTTATCTCGGCGCTGTGCACTTTCAAATCATTTATTTCACACACTCGGATTTACCAGAAGCGGAAAAAAAATTTTGGCGAGTGTCTTGGTTGTCGAATTATGACACCCATCATTAATAAATTATTATTAACTAAAAAATTCAGATAAAAATTTTGTATGTAAATGTGACCCCCAAATTTTTTTTTTCACTTTAAAAAAATGTGCAAATTCCTAATTTTATAGTTTCACACATGCAATTCATTTATATTGTTTCTTACCAAAATTTTTTATCCGTCACACATGCAATTTTGTAAGTTTCTTCCTTTTGTATTTTTATAGAACAAAAATTTTTTATACTGTTTTTATTTTGTGAATTTAATTATTTAGACCAATTTTATAGTTTCATACATGCAATTCATTTATATCGTTTGTTACCACAATTTTTTATCCGTCACAGGTGCAATTCTTTAAGTTTCTTCCTTTTGTATTTTTATAGAAATAAATTCTCACTAATGAGGACTCCAATCTGAGTCGAAAAATTTTAAACTATGAAACTTTCAGTTACATCTTTTTTTGGACCCCAAAGCCAACTAAGAACACCAACAATATTTAATATTAATACTAAGGGTCGATATACTCTCTAAATCTGAATCATTCAAAATCTGCTGATTAGCAGTGAAATTTGACTGATTCAAATAGCTAAGTAGAGGTTACTGTAAACCAGTCAAATTTTACTGATCCAATCAGTGAAAAATATTTTTACACAGACGAATCAGTGAAAATTAACTTATTAAACAGTGAAATATATTTTTCACACTGATAAATCAGTGAAAAATATTTTTTACACTGATAAATCAGTGAAAAATATTTTTTACACTGATGAATCAGTGAAAAGGCAACTGACTGATTAAATCAGTGAAAATTTTACTGATTTAGATTTAGAGAGTGAGTCCTGTTCATATTTGTAAATATTAATGTGATCTTTATATTAGAGTTTATTTTTTAAAGAATAATTATCATTTTCTATAGACGTGTGTCATATTGGAGGACAAGGAGTCGGTGTCGTGCTCGTCGTTTCTTTGCCAATAGGCCATCTCCTCCGCCCTTGCTATCACCGCATCATTGTTCGTTTTTATCATGCCAGAAATGTAGACTCCATGGGAGAATATGTAGATCCACATGTTCTTCTCGTCGATCTCCATTGTTAGTGTAACCTGCAAATCCTGCCCCGCTCTGCGGAGCGAGAATTATAGTTAATATATATTTACAGCATGTGATTGGTTTATACTTTCTGTCCCACTTACAAGAAGTTTCAATAACTATAACTCATCATATTTTATAAGCTTTTTTCTAACATGTTGCTTTTAATTATACATAATTATATTTATATGTGTTAGTTCGTGGTTATTATATTCCAATTTGGTTTTCTGCCTTCAGGCCAACTCCATTCGGGATTTAATTGATTTGATAGGTATTGCACGTAGCGCGTGTCCTTGTACTAGTAAATGCGGTTTTACTAGAACCGTAGAACCGATCATAGAAAGTTCTTCAAAGAGAATAAAATGTCATGAACAGGAGTTTGAAATCGTTGAGAGGTCAACAGAAAGTGATTCAAAAGGTTTCTAATATTTTTGTTGTCATTTTTAAGACTTTGCGAAGTTCACGGGTTAGACTTTTATAGGGGAGAGTCATAATAATATAGAAATGATAAATAAGTGATTTTCACTCGTTTCGAAAATTGGGCGGGCAAAATGATACAAATTTATAATTGTTTCGGCGATTTTAAGATATTCGTATATTTAACAAAAAAATCAATCATATTTTAGCAAAAATATATGTGTCATTTAATATATTATACTGATAGCCTTAAGTCATTAAAAATACGAAGTTAAGTGAAATTATCTACAATGACATTGAGATTCATTGATATATTATCTTATAAATCGTTGAACCTAACTTTTTCAATTTTCTTTTTCTGAAATAAATGAACTTTATGAATTGGCTTTAATGGTAGTTAGCAGTTTCCCGCGCCTGATGAAATTTGGTCATTTTCATGCTCCTAAATCTTGGAGTCTACTACACCTATTAACTTGATTTTTTATTATTTTGTTAAGAATTGAGTGATGAACAACTTTGACCATGGAAATTTTTTTTATACAAACTTGGGGAAAATACAGCCGATCTGGAAAATTGTTGAAAAATGCCATTTTTGAACACTGGAAAGAATTCTGTCTCCTTGCCGTTGTAATTGAAAACACACAAAACCCATGGTCAAAGTTGTTCATCATACAATTCTGGACAAAATAAAAAAAATCAAGTTAATAGGTGTAGACTCCAAGCTTTAGGGGCATGAAAATTACCAAATTTCATCAGGGGCGGGAAATTGCCAACTACCGTTAAGAGGTTACAAGTAGTCAGAGGCGAGAAAAAATAGACATTTGGAAGAATTTTTTTTGGACTTCTATAAAAAATGTTTTTTATTTAATATATATAATATATATCTAAAGTTTTTACATTTTATTTTAAGTAATTTTCATGAAAATTTCAAATAAAAATGTTAATTCTGGACCAAGTTATCAGCTCGACTGTTGACCCCTTTCTTACAAATAGTGTCTCGCGATGACCATCAATACTCCTTAGTGGTTCATCAACAATCAATTAAACAAATAAAAATTATTTTAATAGTTTATCTAGTGCTAAATCAAAGCTTTTCTTTAAATTAAAAAAAAAATGTTTACCTCTGAAAGTTTACTTATGAATTTTGAGGAGTTAAAACGCTCGTTTATAGTTTATAAAAAGAAAATTTTGGTAAAAAAAATCCTTCGATTAAGCACTAGTTTTTAATGCCTAGAATATGTTGTATGAATTTCATTTGAAACCATCGAGTAGTTTTTAAAATATACTGGTCACTGTCTTTGAGAACTTAGTTATTATTGAATATCTTTAAAACTATTCTTTAGATCAACTTGAAATTTTCATAGAATATTTTCGTAATATTATACTGCAAGAAAATGCAAAAAAAAATCAATTTTTTGAAAATTCTGACTACTCGTAACCCTATAATCAATACTACTATTCATAATTTATTGCTATGAAATCAGAATTTTGAGTTTTTAAACTTTTGATGAATTCCTACTGTATTTTTGAATTATAGTAAGGTATTTAGTAATTCGTTTTGCAAATTAAACCAATCTTGAGATCTAAATTTATTTCTAGTTTTTCAACTCCACATAAAAAATGTATTTCCGTGTGGAGTTTTTTCAACAATGTACTTGAATTGATATTTATCGAGTTTTATGCCAAGGAACTCATTACAGTCTTGTCTTGAGCCAACTCGCAAGGTGGACGAACTGGCTGTTAACGTATCTGGTTCATTCGCTGAAGATACCCACCACAAGTCCTTCTGTCCCTTTCTTCGCTTTGATTACTTGTTCTATTCCCCCTGATCCTTTTTCCTTATTTCTCTCCTTCACTCTTCTAATATCTCGTGGCTCCAATTAGTTCTGAACGTCGGTCTCGTCGCTATGTCCGTCCGTCCGTCCGTTTCTGATGTTGCTTCGTTCTTAACCCTCAGCTTCATTAAGAAACGGTAATGCGTTTTGTTTTTCTTCTACCGTTCACCCGAAGAGAGAACGAGCTATAGACTCTTTTAATAATTTCGCAGCAAAGCCTCAGAGATTTATTATTTTCGGACTACGTGCCGGATAAGTCCGTGTGGTTGATGCTCCCGTTGGATTTTTTTAAAACTCTTCCTAAATCTTTCACTCGGCCCTCTGAACTTTTGTTCTTTTGGCGACCAATGCTTTTCAAATATTTGCAGACCTTGCTATGCAAAACTACTAAAGTTATACAGGATTTCATATATAATTACCCATTTTAATTTGATTATGCGTTAATGTAATAATTTCATTAGAAGTATTCTCTTTAATTTTCTTCAAAAGTTCTACTCTGATATTTATTATTTACTTTATATCAGTAGTAAAATTAGTGACCAGATGTCTAAAGTTTATAGTCTAACCTACTTCGATTATAATTCTTGAAGGATTCTGTGACTATATAAGCAATTTTCAGTTCCTTTTGATTTAACGAGGTGTGGTGTCGGTTATAGCACAAATGGTATATCAAGGCCTCTATAAACCAAACGGCGAGTCAGTAAATTAGGAGCTGAGGCCTCTCGTAGGGAGCTCTTAAAAATACAATTAACAAGTCGTTTAAAAGGTTCTGAAGGGGTCACTATCGTGTAAAGATCGCCTATCAGTGCAAACAAATATAGGATATGTTTTACATACATATACTTAAAATATTTAATTGCTATTATACATCTAGTAACACTTTTTCGCAAATTATATATCACTATTTTAATTTCTTCAAAAATATAAACAACTCCGAAGATAATTGACATTTTTTAAAGTTGGTGGAACTTTTTCTCCAAATTCAAGTAGTGGCTGAATTTGCAATAGAGAGTGCTGAAATTTTTTAATAAAATGCTATTCTCTTATTTAGTCATGGCAAAAATTTTTATCAAATTTCTATCAACATACAATTCCTTGATGAGATCGAGAAATTTAGAATTTAATTATCGAGTGCTTCCATTCACATGTGAACCTTTTTTTCATTATTTATATACACATACACTTATTAAGCAATTCAAGCGTCGTAAAAAAATGCTAGTCGCAAAAATTTATGGAAAAGTTGCTCTCTTTCAAGTTCATATATTGCTACACTGTTAGAAATTTCTTGAGGTTCCATCACATGTAATAGAGGTTTTTAGTTTCATATATCAAATTTAAAATACTTTCATCTTAAAAAATACAAACCATTCTTTTCAATATTAATACACTTGTGTACATATCTTGTAAATGGTTGTTAATTTTAATATATTTTGATTGGAAAGTTTATTTAAATTTGATAGAAATTTCTTAGGCATCTATATTCTCTGTTAAATTTTTACATAAACATATCTTAGTTTTAGCTTAGAGTTTTCAAAGTTAATGCTGCTATTATTCAATTGTTATTCTTAAGAACTTTCATATGGTTTATGTAAGATGTTGGTATATTTTCATGCAAAAATTGTTCATTTTTTAGTCTTTGTACATTACCAAAGTTTATACCACGGTAGAGCTCATATGTGTAATATTTTAGCAAACATTTTTTTGATATTTTAGAAATAAAGATCATTGATGAGGACTCCAATTAGAGTCGAAATGTTTGAAGGAAAAAATTGGAAGGAAATTGAAATATATTTATAATATATACTTATTTAAATAAAAAAATTATAAGACACTATATATTTTTCAACTTTTACGACTTTTTTACATCAGGTTCAGCTTTGCTTTGTATCTAAAGGAAAAATTCTATAACTATCTTAATAAGTTAATAAAATACTAAATGCTGATTATTCTTGAAATTATTTTGTTTTTAAAAAATAATAGAATTTAACGGATTAGTATAAATGTCGGAAACATAAGGGTGACGATAATTTGAGGCAGTAATGTATAAGAATGAACTTAAATCGATATAAACGATTGTATGGACATATTACCATGATTCCTTCTATCAAATAAACATTCATTACGAGGACAATACCAACCAACGTAGAATTTATGTCCTCGGTTAAAAATTGTTTCTGAATACCAGCAGGTAGTAGGTATACCGCAATCCACAATAAATCATCTTGGGAATCTCTTGTTTAATGAGTTTTTAGTGGCGGTCTCAGCGGCTGTAGCTCAGTTTATTTTTTAATCAAATCATTAACGTCGCTCTCTTTTTCCTCTGCTCTTCTGTCCGCACGACCACCTCTTTTAATCGTCCTTGATACCTTCAACTTTCATGGAGATCCCTACACGTTATGAGTCCTACAACCACAATCCTTAATTCTTCCTCAAAAGTATTTAATGTCTTTCAATTTAAATACACTTGAAAGTTCATGTAAAACTCTATCTGTGTAAAATCATTAAAATACTGCTCCTACATCTTTGAAATTAAAGATATGAAAATTCCTTGCAAGCTTCTTAAAGACTCGGAATTGATTGTTCTACCTTACAGACTAACGTTTCTTTAAATTTGTTTGATTTCATCTTCTGAATTTGTTATACTTCCAAAATTCATATTTATTTCACATTGAAAGAAATTGTAACTGCATAAAACTTCAGTCACAAAAGTTTCGGAAATTTTCTCAAGAAATGTTCAACAGTGTGTTTACAGGGGATTGAAGAAAGTATTTTTGAAACTTGAGTAAAAATATTGTTGGAGCAATAATTCATATAGTTAAAATGTCAATATGTTTTAGAACTGCTACATTCCGAACTAGGATGATATGTAGCTACTGAAATCCACAATTCCGACCAATGTGACAAGTTGAAACGCAACTCTTTTACATCAGGGCATCTTTCATGTAGTTAACAAGAAGAAAGAGGGTGTTGGAGTCAGAACCCCGCGGGATACGACCCCTGTGGTGCGCACACGACTCCTGTATAAGCATCTGTTTGGAAATCGCGCTTCTTACTTGCCAAAGGTCAAAACCTCTTGGTCAGACTTTCTTTCATGGAAGATAAAACGATGAATCTTCATCTATATACTCTTAGTCAAAGATTGTACACCTAACAATACAGGTTTTTGCCCTTTAAACATCATTAATTACTCATGAAATTATCTCACTCATGATTAATTTGTAAATAAGGATCGCACACATTGGTACACATTTTTATTTGATACCCAAAAAAATAAATAAAATCGAGTTTCAGGTAATTTGCGTGGAAATATTCAACTTTATGTTGCACAAAATGCGTCGTGATTTCGAAGACGATGAATGAGATTAAAATGAACAGAAAATGATGAGATAGAAAAATGGGCATAAGAACGAAATGAAGCCGGTTCGAAACATTACGCGAGAGGCGGAATTTTAGCGAAGGCGCGGTCGTTGAAAAGAGACGGATCTATTAAGGCATCCTGGCTCTTGGCTATGGTGTATAGGGTTAACCCTGTAATTAACCGGTAGCTCTTTTACTCGCGAGAGAGAGCAAGTCTGACCGTTAAACGGTCTGCTTTTATTGGCCGCTTATTGGTTATTTTTGGCTCTTCGTGCCTCCGGCTATATAGTGCCTTTGGCATCCGGAAAGCGGAAGTACAAAAGTGGAATGCCATACGTGGAAAATTTGACAATATTGAATATTGATTTTAGTTATGTATTTCAAAATTCAAACTATTTGATGTCATTATACATTAAAATAATGAAAAACTGCTTTTAAGATTTGTTTTTAAAATCTTAAATGTAGTGATATTTTTCAGTACAATTTTTTGAATAAACTTTCGCTCAATATATGTTTTTAATTTTTGTATAAATTTATTTTTAATTCATTTTCAATTCAATTTTAAATTCATGATTAATAAAGCATTTTGGCTTTAAAATTTAATGACCAAAGTTGTTGGGTTTTAAAAATTGACCAAATTTGTACATTTTTTTATTTCAGTATGAAAATGTTAACCTTCTGCTGGTCATAAACCGATTCAAATACTACGTTCAAAATCAAATTTAAAATTTACTTCAATTGAATTCACTTTTCTCCTGATAAAGTTCCAGACAGTAAATTCAATTATTTTCAATCAAATTCTTCTTATAGGGAAGATAATCCATAATACCTTATTTAGACATCACTTAATGAACAAATTATCATATGTAAAAAAAGTATTAAAAGAGCAACAAAGTTTTTTATCTCAATTCTTTTTATTGATTGACTAATTGACATTAACATGGAAATAAAACAATAAAATTGAGATTCTCTTCACATATGTTTGTTTATTGGACCCAGGAGTAATTGAATGAACATAATTGTCGAAAAGCGTGAGCAATGAGCATAAAAGATGGAGTGTTGATCCATTTAGGTGTAGCTGTCGATCCCCTAAATCCTTTTGCTGTTGGTCTAACGTACTCGAGTCTAGTGATACTTGAGTCGAACGAACCAAACAAAAGTAAAGCTTACAGTATCATGATTTTAGCTTTGCACGTGTCCAGCGAGACTATCTTGCTTGCTAAATGAAAAGCACTCGATGCCTCGTTGTTTATTATCGGGCACCATTAATTGCACTTCAGTTATCCCGTCCCAATTCATTTGGATCTTCAATTTTTAATCCAACAGTATGAATAGAAAAGGTTTTATACATGAACCTGCAGTTATAATGTTTCGGGGACAACATTTAAATTTAATAACTAAATTAAATTTTTCAGTTGATGATCAACTTTTTCCGATTCTCTCTGATTTCATTAGAACCTTCGACTCGAGAAGAGGCTTCTTCTTCGGAAGTATAAACTACCGCTTCCCTGACCAATCTATAGCTGTGGGGGTTGAGATTATCCGTAATTAACGCCATAACTACCGGCCTTAAGAAATTGGATTATTTTTACGCTGCAACATTTCAATCAGGCCATCAACGTCCCCCTAAGCAATACCAAAAGATTCAACCCAGCAATTACTTTTCTAATTAAATCAATATCGCGTCACTACATGATTTGCCGATCGAAGACCCGCATCTCAGGTTACCTCTTTTATATTCACGATTACGCATTTTTAACAATTTTATTCTTAAATATTACTTCATTCACTCATCTCGGATTTTTTTCTCGTATATTCATCAATCGCTTCTTACATTTTTGCACAAAGTACACGGAGAAAAATGGGTTTAAAAGTATTCGATTTTACTACTATCATTTCGGACCTCATTCCCAAACGAGTCTTTTCAGATCCAGGATGGAATCAGTCAGGTCGAGTCTAGTAGTCAGTCCTATACCAAAAAATAAGGTGTGCACGGGCGAAAAAAATATTATTGCCCACGGAAAATACAGCTACTATTAATATATTTTAGCAATGTATGAACTTCTCGAACAAAGTAATTATCAACAATTGAATTGCAAAAGATTCTGTAGCAACTGGATATTTATATTAAAAATGTACACGGAAAAAATAAGTTCTATGAAGTTTAGAGAAGTAGTTCTAGATTAGATGATACAACGGATAGTTGAATAAGAATTATTGCTGTCTGTTATAGGATATAATGATATAATGTATGAAAATGTGGTGTAATATTAGTAATTATATTAGTTAGTAATATACAGGGTGGGCCATTTAACATTTGGAATTTGAATCGACTATAAAAAAAAACTTATGGATATTTTTTCAAAAGTATGGTTTTATTAGAAAGATTGAACCTTTTCATTTGAGAATGAAACACAACATCATTCAAATGACTGCCACATCTGGCCTTACAGTACCCCATTCGACCAACCCAATTTTTCAGTATATTTTCGATTGTTTGAGCTTCATTCCCACGAATAGGAACTTCGATTTCGTGTTTCAAGGCACACTTATCCTTAACGGCTCCCCACAAAAAATAGTCCAGCCGGGTCAAATCACAGTTCCGAGGCGGCCAATTGACATTAGAATTTCGGCTGATTATTCGATTTTCGAAAACGGTGTACAAAAAATCGATTGTTACGTTGGCTGTGTGGCAAGTGGTCCCGTCCTGTTGAAACAAATTTTTGGAAACAAAAATTCGTCGAACATGGCACGGTAATGCTCGCCATTGATCGTAACAGTGGCTCCTTGCTAATTTTCGAAGAAAAATGGCCCAATGATGCCACCGTACCAAAATCTCCACCAAACATTCACTCGTTGTGGGTGCATCGGTTTCTAAATGATGACGTTTAGATTTTCTGAGCCCAAAATGCGACAATTTTGCTTATTGACCTTATTGACCTTTTTCCCAAACAATCGAAAATGTACTGAAAAATTGGGTTGATCGAATCGGGTACTGTAAGGCCAGCCGTGGAAGTCATTTGAATGATGTTGTATTTCATTCTGAAATTGAAAGGTTCAATCTTTCTAATAAAACCATACTTTTGAAAAAATATCCATAAGTTTTTTTTTATAGTCGATTCAAATTCCAAATGTTAGATGGCCCACCCTCACGGAAAAAACACTATAGCTGCTCGACCTATACCGGTATATAGTGTGTCGACCCATGCGGTATAGGTGAGACAACTATACTGGTTTGCCGCGCGACCTATAAATTGCTTCGGAGGCACGCGACTCTAACCTCGAAATGAGAAAGAAGTGTCATTTTTTCGAGGCGTTTTTTCGAAGCGTTTGTCGATTTGTTTGGAGCATTTTTTCTTTCTTTGAAAGATCATTTTTGCGTATCGCGTATTGTTTTATCACACGCGAAAATTCACAAGAGCGTTAACGATGGCATAATATTTTGTTTACGATCGCTATACATAGTATTGTCATATCAACGAACTGTAGTAATAATTTTATAAAATCTGAAACTGAAAGCAATATATAATCTATCGGAGTGCCCTCAAAACTTTAGAAAAATGTTCATTAAAATGATGACTCATTTTTAAACGAAAAAAAATATTCTTCATATTATTATCAATTTATACTTAATTTATTTTAAAGACACACTAACTCACTATTGCAAACACTTACTACACATATAATATAATTGCTTGTTCAAAAGATATTAAAATTATTCCTAATTGCTGCGGGTTTGAACCCTCTATACTTATAACTAACGCATACTAAGCTACCGATAAAGCCTATCGGCTACGCACGCTTAAAGTAATAAAAAGAAAATAACTGTTATAAGCTGCATGGACAGTTGAGACGCGTGGTGCAGTGGCATGGTGATCAACCTTCCAAACTCTGCGAATCACGAGAGTTCGAGGTACATTAGCTTATGCATCGTCTTCTGGAAGTATAGGACTGACTAATAAATGTTTTGAAGTGTGCGCAAAATGACACTTACAAACTCGACAGTGCGTTCCACAATTTATACCGTAACGCATTTTTTGACCAGTACCATTGCATCTACATATGGTAATAAGCTTTCATTTTATAATTCCAGTTACAATGATTAATCCTCAAAATATATTTCTACCTTTAAACTCAATTTAAAAATAGTTAGGTTTACTTTTATTTGAAGAGCCGATACATGTATTTTATGTGCCACCGGCGCGCAAAATCGTGTTTTCGCTACAGTCAACAGTAGCGCAATGTAGTATATTGCGCTACAGAGGAATGAAATGTAAAGATTGAACTGCGCATGCGCCTAAAGCCATGCAACGGAGCACAATCTTCTTCTTATTCTTCTTCGTACAGCGTTAGCACCTTACTGGCAAAGCCTTGTACATTTGAACTGCGCATGCGTCTTTTAAAATCCATTACTATTACACAAGATCGATAAAATCAAAATGGCCGGGACTAGTCGTGACATATCAAGTGTAATGAATAGCGCCGCAAACAACTACAATACTAGATTAGATTCAAGTGTACGCATAAAAACTCGTATACGCACCGGAGTCACATAAAATAGAATACGTGCCAATGCACACAATTCGGGAAATTACGAGACTCGCGACAATGCTCGCAGGACTGATCGCGTCTCAGCTTCGTCTCAGCTTTGTCTCGGCTTTGCCTCAGCTACGTCTCGGCTATGCCTCGACTACGTCTTACCTACGCCTCGACTACGCCTTGGCTTCGATCTCCTGCGAGCATTGTCGCTCGTCACGCAATGACCTTCATTGCGCGCCTAGGCACGTAATATACTATTATTTAATAGAGCACAAAACTTTGAATTACGATTACATTTTGTATAACTAAATAAAATCGTAAGATATCTTCAACATTGCTTTCTTCAACAAAACGTATAGAACTATGATATATAATGGCACTTAATCCCGTTAGCATACCAAATATTTGTGAATATATTTAGGAGTCATTTTAATTTATTATGGTTGCTAAAATATCTAGGAACAGAATTTATATTCATGCATTCTTTCCTACTTTAATAGCACTTTTTAAAAAAGTTTGGCAGTCTTTCCGAACCCAAAATTTACATTTTTCTCCGTGTAATAGAAAAATCCGCTATAGAGAATCAGTGAGTAGAAGGAAATAAATTTGGCTTTTTTAATGTGCTCTTTTACTGTTAGTTTATTGAAATCCCTTTATTTGTTCTTGAAACACGACTTTCTGTGTTATGATCCCAAAACATCTCAAGACAATGCAACCATGGCGAGCACCACTATTGCCACGCCCTAGTTGCAGTTCTGACAGTTCTTGTCGGAATCTTGGTATTATAAACGGTGTATCCTGACCATCACCTTTGTTTATGATCAGTAAAACGTGTTCGTTTCGTTGGGCACGATCTGCCGCTCTCTTTTCTCTTCCAACCTTTCCAACATCCCCGCCTGGTCCATGTTCACCTTTCCGTTTCTTCACCTCTCATGTTCCTTTTCTCTTCGTTGAGCTCACGATACTGGTGTGTCCCTCCGAAGAAACCTAAAACTGATGATTAATTATATTCGCCCCGCAACTGAAGTTGGATGAACAAGAGCACGAAGGGTCTTTTTTAGTTTGCGCCACGCGCCGCCACGTGTCGGCTACGGTACCTCTGAAAAAGGAAACGAACCAACACCGCGGGCCGCGATGTTGAGTGTTATCGATAGCCAGGCTTCGTATAAAAGGCGCTCGTACGATCTTGACGAGACCAAAAGGCCCCGGATTATCAGCCGGAAGATTACATTATTAAATCCTTCTCGACGATCTTTATTTTCATGACTTAGAGCTCCTAAATACGCTCCAAGAAAAACCGATTTATCTGCTTCACGTTCAATTTTTTCAATTTAGATTTACAAAGAGTTGTCTAAATGTTAAATTATTTTAAGAACTTTTCAGGAAGCATTCATGTTGTCACGCTCCACAGCGAATCATATTTCTATATTTAATTACACTGTGATGAGATTTTGTGTTTATGCACCCAGAAAACAGTTTCTTTGAAAGAAACAAATTTGAATTAATAAAACTTTCTTTAATTCAAAGACATTTTTTCTTTAACCATATATCAAAGAAATGTTTCTTTGATTCAAAGAAACTGTTTACTTAGTGTGTATCATTCATGGACCCTCAGGCCAATTTTTCCAACAAACGTACCATTATTGTTTTAAGTTACCTTTCTAAAAATTTGAAGAACATGATAAAAGACAATAAAGAACGTCTTTAAACTTCTTTTCGGTAAAAATTTTGGAAAGCATTTTTTAGAGAAAATTAAACTAGAATAGTTACCGAAAATTATAGTTATAACTGCAAACATTTTTGTTCACTTTTTTCAACTAATTTATATAGCTTTCTTTATTGCTCAAATTCAGAATGATAGCGCACACAACTCTGGTTGATATTTTTTGACGTTTCCCAAAAACTTGACGTAAAGTATTCTGTATTTTATTTTATTTATTTTTATATTTTTTACAGTAAAGAAGCATTTTTTGAAAAAATGTTACCAGTGAAAATATATTTTATTATGTGAATTTTAATAATTTTATTATTTAGTTTTATTTCTCTTGCATAATAAAACACATTTACTGGTCATTTTTTTCAAATAATGCTCTCTTTTACTGTAGAAATTCACAAATAAGATCTTTTTCCATACATTTCCAATTAAATCAATTCCCTCGTTGTTCAGTGAATGAAGTTAGCTGTTAATGAAGTGAAAATACTTAATCGAACCTCCGTTCTATGTATGCTTTCCGATGAGTTACTGCAATAAATTCACGTTTATGTTTGCAATTGCTACCTAATAGTCACCACAAGTCCAAGTTTTAAATTATATTCAGCAGGTTTTTTCCGAAATATAGTACAATACATATTCTGAATATTTTTTGGAAAAAATTTGAGACATGCGGAAGACCGTCTAAACAGAAATAGCCGCATTATCAATGGTTTAGGATCTGTCCCAGTAACCAATTGCCTCTTGTAATATTTATTAAGGATTTTTTGTTCGGTGAAGGGATAGATATATTTTGATTTCTTGAAACATCTAATAAGTGCATTTTATGAATGTCAGTGTGGATTAAAATACAAGTTAGAGATAAAGCGGTTGATATTAACACTAACCCTAAAGCACTCAAAGTTTTTTCTTGTAATTGATACGGGAAGAAGTTGATAGGGTAAATTCACCAATTGAGACCCAGGATCGTGTAAGAAGGCATGTCAGTTTTGAATTCGAGCGCCAATGAAATATTACTATTCAAAAGAACTTCCTGAATATTTTTTTATGGGATTCAAGCAAATTTCCTACATTAGCTGCTTTTGTGAAAATTATGTTTAGAAAAAATTTAAGATGTGAGAAGTCATTGCACTCGAAATAAAAAGCATGTTTCTTATTTGATCCGACGCCTCAATTTTTAAGAAGGTACCAATTGTCTATTGCATAGATAACATTCTTGCCATTTTCACTGTGTTAGCTAGTACAATTAATTTATATGTTTCAAATGCTTAATTCAGACTTATTTACTGACTTTTACAAAGAGAACAAAAAAATTTGCTAACTAATAAAGATATTCTTAGAATTTTTCCCTGGATTCTACTCTGGGGCCAAAGATGGTACGAAAACGTTGTAACATTTAAATTAAAGACTGTAGTCCATACATTGCATAATTAAATACAAAATATTAGTATTTTCATAAATATTCCTAAATTCTATTAGAATATGATATACATTGAATTATGAAAAATTCTTATAAGAAGCTACACATTTTTTAAATTTTACGACTATTTTGTGTTATGTTAGACTCCAGGGTAAAATATAGGAAATAGTTCTGAAAATATCTTGAGCAGTTAACAAATTACTATGAAAACTTACCTTTAAAACAATACCAAAAATTTTTTTAAATGTTTTTTTGTAATATATTCTTATAAATTTAACATTTTGCCTTCAACTTGGGATCATTAAATAAAAAATTTTATTAACATTCATGACATTATCGGAAAAAACTGTTTAACTTGTTTTGATTAAAATTGAGACACTTCGACAATGGCTTAAACAACAGGTGAATTTAAACTTTTGACCGGTAGTGCATATTATGTAATTTATACACTGAAAACAATCGGCTATAGTTGTGGAAACTATATTTACTCAGTTGTTTGGCTTACAGTTAGATGTAGTGTATTTTGCATTTCGGTTTGGCGCCAACTAATTCTCGCAGTTGACGCTACTATAAAATACATTTGCCCCAATTCAAAGTCACGCAGTTGCGACAACTGTCGTTGATGTTGTTTTTAACTGACAATCTTAGAAACTAACAATGGCGGATGATTTTTGTTTCGAAATACGTATTAACATGTAATTCAAAACAAATCTCATATCACGTTATGATATACATTTTTTTCGCATGGTTATAAACATTCGATGACACAATGAGGTACTGCTTTTGAGTTTTTGTTTGTTTTAAAATGTAATTTAATTGCATTTTCAATGTTGGTTAAATTTTAGTATTTCGTCAAGATATTCATTTTTTTATTTTTAACGGCAATTTATAGTAGACAGAACGATACTATTTCCAAGATGTTCCAACTGCGATTTATAGTTAAGAGAACAGTATTATTCAATTTCTTAAATTGTACTATACTGTAGGGATAACTGTAATGTAAAGTAGGCCCAACTATCAAAGGTCTAGTTGTCACCGAAACAAACAGTATTTTATAGTTGAGATCACTCTTTTTTTACAGTTCTCTCGACCGAAAATTTTTTTCAGTTTATAATTATCAAATCCTTCACTTCAATTTGCAAAATCCGTGTTACTGCAATGTTTATCCATCACACTTCAATTCTTTAAGTCTCTTCATTATGTATTCTTATATATTTAGACCAATTCCATAGTGTCATATATGCAACTCTTTTATATCATTTTTACCACAAAGTTTTTCGTCACATGTGTAATTTTTAAGGTTCTTCCTTTGCATTTTTATAGGGGAAAATTTTGCACATCTTATTTGTTATATTTTTTATTTTTAGACTAATTTTATGGTTGCACTGTGCAATTAAGTTATATCGTTTACCACAATGTTTATCAGTCACACTTCAAATTTTCTAAGTCTTCCCTATGTAATTTCACACAAAAAAACCTTTTGTATAGTTTCTTTCTCAAACTCAGTTATTCAGACCAATTTTATAGTTTCATACGTGCAATTCTTTCATATCATTTTTACCATAATGTCTATCCGTCACATGTGTAATTTTTAAGGTTCTTCCTTTGCATTTTTTATAGAAAAATTCTGCACACTTTTTATTTTTTTTGTTCGAATTTAGTTAGTATGGACCAATTATATGGTTTACATGTGCAATTTTATCATAATGTTATCCGTCACACGTGTACATTTTTTAAGTCCCTTCTTTATGTATATAGCAAATTTTGTACAATTTTCAATTTTTTATTCGTAAATTTAGTGAGACCTATTCTATAGTTTCACAAGTGCAACTCATTTATATCGTTTGTCAACACAATGTTTATCCGTCACACGTGCAATTTTTTATTCTTTTCTTCCTTTGTATTTTTATAGAAATAAATCTCGCTGATGAGGACTCCAATCTGAGTCGAAACGTTTGAGGAAAAAATGAAACCCTGAGTTTACATTATTTCTGGACCCTAAAGCCAAAGTAAAAAATCATCTATCTATTAATATTATTGAGGGTCGATATAAGCCAGTTATTTATAATTATTTATAAATGAATGATGCGTAAAGCGACAAATTGTATAAAATCTTCTACCTATGAGTGGAAAAGATTTGTTTAATTTGGCTGTCACAGAACCATGACGTTCGAGAAGTATTCTACATATTCTTAACTAAGTGTCCCTAATCTTCCTTACTTATTGAGTAGCAGAAACATTTCGCCTGACGAAATTCCAATTTTTTGCACCTTTTCCGATTACTCTCTCTCTCTCTCTCTCTCTCTCTCTCGCTGTAGGGCAGACAAAAGAACGCTGCCATTACAAAAAGATAAATGCCCGGTTGTCTGTATTAAGTAGAGAGCGCTAACTGAACTATTCAAAATACCTATCCTGCAGCAAAATGCAATCATGACGCGTGGGATTTGGGACAGATGTGCGCGTGCTGAGGACGATTAACATGAATTATACTAAATGCCTTTGGAGCAGCCAGAAGGTCCACTATGAACGGGCATCATCCAAGTCCGGGCGGTTCTACCCTCGGGGCTGTCGAAATGTACGATGTATACCATTCGTGTCGATTCCAATGGGAAAGATTTTTTTTCGACAATCAGCAGGTGCTTTCCTCCTTCTCTTTTTCAAACTTACTTTTTGTCAATCATCTAATTATGCTTAATCATTTGCAAAAATGTGTTTTGAGTCAATTAAAATAATTTTGTTTTCAAACTTATTATCGCAAGGTGCATGAGGTTTTTGATTATCTTTAAATCAACACATACTTTAATCACCCAATTATGCATCAAAACTTTCTTATACAAGTTTTGTTTTGAAGTTAAAATGTAACGGGAAATTACATTAAATTTACAATACTTTTAGGAAAACCAATCTTTAATTTGCTAAAAATTGAGCAAAATTTTCTTCAAATTACGAAATTGTACGGAATTTCCTTAAATTTATCTTAAAATCACGCAGCTGTAACAGAATTTTTAGTCACATTTAATTTTATAAAGCTTCAGTTACCTAGAACGTAAAATTTTTAATTAATTTATTTATTTATTATTAATTTCTTAAGAAATATATAATTTTCGAGGTTAAAACAATGAATGATATAATTTTTTCATATACCGCCATTTGCTCTTTCTCATGAATTTTTCGTAATCCGGAGCTTTGAGAGCTCGTGTTCCATGGAACACATGGAACATTGATAGTTACGCCATTGGATTTTTTCTTAGTTTATTAAAAAGTAATCGAATTTCCGCAAATTTTATCTCAATTTTATGGAATTATAACTACATGAAACTTCAGTTACAATACAAGTTTCGGAAAATTCTGCTAGAAATTTCCAACTGTGTACGTGTTTCTGAAAATTCCGGCAGAAATTTCTAACAGTGTAGCAATGATCTGTTAAGCAATCCTCATGATTTGAAATCGACTTGCATTTTATTCTGCATAAAACATTAAAGGTTACAATTGGTGATTTAATATTCACAAATTTTTCGAATAAGAGATTCTTAATTTTTGTTACTGCTATCGTATTTAACGTGAATTTAATATGAGATTTTTTCACTGAATAAAAAATCTGCTTCTTTAGAGAAGAAGTACACAGTAAGGATATTTCTTATACGTTTTTTATGTTTTTACTCTCTTTACTTCCGTTACTTACAGTAGTTCCGATTGTTTAATATTAGATTTAAGGCATGGCTTAAAGTTTTAAGCGTTAACTCGTTTCGCTGTCGTAACTTTCTACCCTCGAGATTAAGTTACCATAACTAAATCCCGGACAGAACAAGGTGACGTTACCTGCAGGTAATCGCTTTTCCGAGACCTCTTCCTTTACAGCCATTAATATATTTTACCTCACATGCCGCGGGTATCAGGATCAATATACCGGTGGCTATTAGTTGCTAATTTTTTCGTTGTAAGACCGATGTGCAGTAATTACTAGCTTACGATTTCCTAAGGCTCTCTCTTATATATTGAGGAGAGTGCCAGATAAGTAAAGAATACTCTCAGAGTTTTACTCTCATTTTTAGACAAAAATATTTATTTCGATCTTGTAGATTTTTGTTATAACAAAAAAACTCAAGTTCGCTGAGCAATTATTTTTTAAATATTGAAGATGGAGGTTTTGTTGGATTTTTGGCCTTGATTGGATTCAACTTGGAATTAACTAAACTTGAAGTTATAAGTTAAAAGTCCAAAAAAATGCCTATGGGATATCGATTAAAAATATTAGGGTAAGAAATTTTTGTATTAATTTTAATATTAAAGTAATTGAAGTCATTTGCATACTCAATTTATAAAATTTAATATACATCATGCAAAGTTTTAATAAAACAGAGTTTCATAGATTATTTGATAACTCGTACATCATTGAAACTGGTATAGATAATATCTTCAATCAATTTAATCATCAATTAGATATCTTTACTTCCATAAACAGATAACTTCACTTCATTGAGTACTGGTGGTATCCCAGCAAACACTATTATATAACATGTATGTAACTTTTACGTAACTGATTGTAACACGTTAAATAGCTGGTGACTTACAGAGGTGAGTCACCTGTGACGCAAAATGTCACACACTGTGTGATGAATTAGTTCTATAACAGCTCTGTAACGCTGTGATGTAATGGGTATGTAACAGACTTATGTAACATATGTGCTATATTGTTACGCAGCATCAATGTAAATATGTTCTATATGTGTTATGCAATTATGTTATATAGAAGTTTTGTAAAAGCGATATGTAAATAGTATGTAACGGAGATATGTTAAACAGATATACGATGATAAAATATTGATAATACACAACTCATTTCTGTGAGTCAAATTTTGCACCTTTGTGTTATTTGTCGATTACTGAATATTATACTTGGAGCATGTGAAATTTTACCATAAGAGCAATTTAGTTTACACAAGTTATTATCCAAAATTTTTATTTTTTCCAACTATTATTGATGTCGGTATTTGGGAAATTAAAATATCTATATATAATATTACATGATTGTTACATATCTGATAATAACGTGCATTATACATAACTTACAGAGAAGCACTACACAATAATGCCGTCATAGTACACTTACGTAACACTGCAAAGAAAGTGTTATAGATCATTAGCGTAACCAAGTTACAGAATCAAAGTTACAGTATTGTCACATAAAAATTATGTCACACTGTTACGTAGCTGTTACTAATGTACATTATACACAACTAACATAACTATTCCGTAACATTGTTACATTACCCTTACGTAACAAAGCAACGAAATTGTAATAGATCATTTGGGTAACCAAGTTATAGAAAAGATGTTACGTGATTCTTACATAAAAATTACGTAACATTGTTACATAGCTTTTACTAATGTACATTATACACGACTTACATAATTATGCAGTAATGCCGTGACAGTTCACTTACATAAAATTATGACAAAACTGTTACAGATCATGTGTGTAACACAATTAGAGAACGAATTTTACATTGTTTTTCTGTAGCATATGCATCCCACTGCTACAGAATTGTTACATTCGCTCTTTTCTTGATCGTTTACATCTTCACGCGGTAACAATCTTACATAACCAGAAATAACTATGTTACCCTTTTGTTATGGAACTGTTACATAACGTGTTTGTTGGGATTGTTTTTATTGAAAAAATATGGAAAGGAATCTTTTTTTTCAATTTCTCAAAGTTCAATTTACACAAATAACATTTATTCAATAAATGTTTTTTTATTGCAGTAATTGAAGAATAACATTCCTCCCCACATATTTCCAATTGAGAAAATACCACCAGTATCTTTCTTATTAATTATATTAGAAATGCGACATACAGAGGCGGACTCAAGTTAAAGATTTTAAATATGGAAGTCCTGAATTTGGAAATTCATGACATGTACATATATGTACGTATATCTAATTTTTTAAATAATTGGATATTATAAATAAGTTAAAAATGAATTTGTATCTGGATGAAAAAATAACCTATCTAAATCTGTTTAAAGTTGAGTAAACTCAAATTACGAGATTTTTTGATTTTATGGTATACCAAATTGAATACACCAGTATATTGATTCACATGCAAATAGTATACACGAGAGATTAAATTTCATGTACAAATATATATGAAATTTAACAACATTTCTATTAACAATGTATATACTATGCAGTAAAATATTAAAAGATAACATCTAGACTATATGATTTAATAAATGTATATTTCACTTGAATATCTATTTTCCTCAATATTATACAGGAACTTCATTGCAGCCCAACGCTGTACTACACTGAAAAAAAATGCTATTGAATCAATAGCATTTCTTTCCAAAAGCAAGTATATCGTGGAATCAAATCAATATGCTATAGAATTAGTAACATATTTATTGGTTCTTGTAGTATATTTTTATGAATTCATAGTATACATGCACTGAAAAAAATGGTTAGTAAAACCAACTACTTCGGTTTGTAAAATATGCCTCAGCTATTTTATTAGTTAGCACAACAATTTTTTTTGTTGGTGTTACTATCTAAATTGTTATCACAAGAACTTGGGTAGTAACACCAACAAAAAAAATTGTTGTGCTAACTAATAAAATAGCTGAGGCATATTTTACAAACCGAAGTAGTTGGTTTTACTAACCATTTTTTTCAGTGTGCTTTTGGAAAGAAATGCTTTTGATTCAATAGCATTTTTTTCTCAGTGTAGTGATATTTATATGCAATGCTCTTTTTATATGAAATTAAAAGAATTCAAATCTTAGTACTATTGATTTTTGTTGGTTAATTTGTTTGTTTATTTTGCTGAGGTCTGAGATGCTTAGGGCAGTCTAATCGCAGGATTTCCGAGAGGGCGTAAATCCGAGTCAAAGAGTCAAGTTGAACGAGAAATTTTGTCTTGAGTTAAAGTTAGGTCGAGCGAGTAACCACCCTTTTATGTGAGAGAAGATACGGTCGGTTTGAGGGTGGGTCGAGCTGGATACAGAACCGATAGCTGCGGGCTGATAGATGTTGGCTAATTATGTGGCCGAGAAGTCTTGGCCTCGACTGGCCAGGAAGAGCAGCCCTTCCATGCAGCCGTCTCGCCCTTAGCCATACAATGTATGGTACATACTCGTGTGTAGTGACCACCTATTGATATTAAACTTGATTATTAGCAACCCCTAAACCTTGTCTTATTTTTTTCACAAAAAAATAGCAACTTTTATCATTAATTTCGAAAGGAATCAAATATTCTAAATATTTGTGAATTATAACATTCACTTCTTGCTTGAATTTTTCTTCAAGAAAATAACAACTAAAAGATTCATTTATAAGTCTGGACGCAGTATAGATTGGAAGCTGAAATTAATCAAGGAAGTGCGATATAATTTAACATTTTGTCATTTTGAAGCCAATCATCAGCTAATAAATTGGACTCAGAACAAAAATTTACTTGATCAAACCAAATCATTTTCTCAAGGACATGGACCAACCTGACCATGTGACCAAACATTTCTTTTCGTAAAAATTGCAAACCATTTTTTACAGAAAATGAAGCTGGAAAAGTTTTACTAAAACTTACCATACAGACGTTCATTACTGTATTCTGTCATATCTTTCAAATTTTCAGAATGATATTTTGTGTACAAAAACAGTTATCTTACATGAATATAAACTATGATTAAGTCGCGTGTTTAGATTGGTCAATGGCCTTAAAGGAACCAAGGTCTTTGGTGAATTCAACCAAAATATGGTTGAGGAACTGAAATATTTGCTTTATTTAATCAAATTGTAAGTTTCTGAGTCTACTATATGAGGAGAAGAAAGATTCAAAGAGTTAAAAGGTGTAAGGAAAAAAGTAACATTGCAAGATTTATTTGAACTATTAGAAGAAAAAGGATGTGGTAAATAAAATTGTATTAAGTTCCTATTATCGTCGCGCACGTGGATCAAATGGTTTATTAATTGCACGAGTTGGGACTGAGTCGTTGTGTCGGCAGTGGGCTTAGGTGGGTTGGGAATATGGTAAACGCTAATTGCAGGGTCGGCTCTGCTGTCTCGTTATGTGTCTTGATAAATGGGACTCACTGTAAGTGGAATGTCCTAGAAACGGAGTCACGTTGAATTCACTGCTGTGCGAATATCGATCTAATCGATACCCTACGTGCGTGACGTGCATAAGGAGTTGCACGTCATGCGCGGGCTATAACGCCTTCCAGCAATACTCTTGCGAGTATTATCCCTATCAATCTACTGTTACTTCACAGAACCATTAAATACCATTTAGAGAGAATATTTATACTTATAATTTTCCCGTGACTAAATCGATGAATCTAATTCCGTTAAATTAATTTTCATTGACTACCCTAGTAGAAATTGGTCTGGTTATTCCTTATTTCTGGTGAGGCACTAACCAGGTTTAGTACGAAAAAACTTATCAAGACCCGCCTAGGACACAGTCTGTAAAACTGGTCTAGTTGTAAATCGACTCTGGTTAACTAGTAACCAAGTTAGTAAACTAACTTTGAATCCCTAGCTAGTTATAACTCGATTCCGGCAGTCGAGTCCATATTTAGTTTTATATATTTTAATTATATGTAAATTATCTTTTTAAATAACAATCAAAAATCATTTTAAGAATTACAATTGTTGATTCATTTTTCAAATATTTAATTTTTGATTACTAAGTATCTGTGCTCACAGTTTTTAACAGATTCAACTCCGGGAGATGAAATTACAGACGAATATGTTAGTACCGCAGCATCAACTCATTCGATTTTTTTCCTTACTTCTCTAGTCAATGCCAAAGACTGGAGTGGAGGTAGAAGTCAAAGAGAAAAGAAAGAAAATACCGAAGAGGCCAAATAATATTGTAAAATTTTTCAATTCTCGTTAATTAATTTTATTGGTTAAATATTTTTCTTGCAACTCATCGGGTGTTCGTAACATTTACTAAACATCAAACAATTAATTAACGTTCACTAGTTTCAAGCTAGTTTTAATTGCCAGTTTAAAGCTAGTTTTTCCACACTATCGCCTGGGAAGGGAAATTGTTACATGACTAGCCCGGAACTAGTAGGGATTCCCAGTGGGTCGCTGGTTGCACCAAGGGAAAAATTAACTAGTGCCTACTTTTTCCCCAGTTTTAATTCTACTTGGGTATAAGTTTAAAACTTCAAAAATGAGGATTAAAGTATCTTTGCTGCGAGGGGTGAACTACTGTAAAATCAACAAGACAATGTTCATCGTTATACAGACGTTGTGCTCTGATTTTTCAATATCGGTGATCCTAAAGTAATTAAAATAAAGAATCTGTCTTATAAGACTGTTAGAGTAGCACCAACACAATAGGCGATCGTTATTCGTATGCGAATGATTTAATTTTATGGAATAAGAAGCTTATGTTATACATAACAAAATATTCTACCGACAGTTACACTGCGTTAAGCACAATAAAGCTACGCTTATTTAAACACCATCTACAGATTTTTAATTTTGAAAAATCATGAATTTAGAGTGGTTTACCCCTCGCTTCACTGTTAAAAATGTTCTGAATGAAAAGCTTGGACTTTTAAAGAGTTTACTCTAAATAGCGCTAACTCCGTAAAAGATGTTGGATTCTGGCAAGGGCGATACTGCGTCTTTACGAATTCTTTGCACGACCTTGAATACCGCAAGCAAGAGTTGAGGCGATCGCGATGCTCGAAAGTCTCGAACGTGGAGGCGTTCGTTCGGTGGTACTGGCCCTGTAATTGGGCCCAAACTCTTAGCTCCACTCGGCCAGCCAAAGATTATACACCCGCATGTCCCGAGGGCCTTCGGTCAAACGTTCTTGTGTGATATATTATGCTGCAGATACCTGTATCTGATTCACGAGGTGAAACAACGTAAACGGAGTAAGTTTTGTTAGTGTTGAGTCCAAAAGTAAAGAGAAAAAAAGAATTTTAGCCTTTGGTCCAGGCATCATGTACTATGACCTATATTTTGAAATCCTAAAGTTTCGTCCTAACATACGCCCGCAGTCGTCGCCGTCGCTTCTTCAGCACACCTCTAATGCACCCGATGACCCAACTTAACCTCAGCTCTCCACCAGGCTCAAAAACTACACTTCTGGCTATTCCATCGAAACGTTCTCGTGTAGTTATAGTAATTATAACAATAGGTCCCCTTTCTTCCACTCGAAGAGGACTATTCTATAAACCTGTAAACTTACCCAGTGCGTTTAAGTCCCCTTGCCCTTAGCTGCTTTTTTCTTTGAAAACTTTTTACGGATGTTCTTTACCGCGGTGGACAAATTCTGTTAACGATTCTTCTTCTATAATAACTGTTTTCTTGCACTGACCGGTTTTTCATTACGTACATTATAATTAGCTTCACGACAATAATCTTTGTTTTCTTCAAATATTTAGTACTTTCTGGAGAAAAAACTTGGAATTTAAAAGAACATTTTTTGCTTTTCTTGCAGTTCTTGACAGTCGCTATACTTAGTAGTATATTCTTTGCAAAAAAGTAAGTACTATAATTATCCACTCCTAAACATCATTAGGTTTTTACAGAGTTCAGATTGAAGAAAGAATGTTGAAATAATAACGTTGACTGGTCATTAGGCGAATGACACACGTGAAAAAGGTCTCTGTTGATGAAAAGGCCCAAAGAAGTCTCTAACAAGAATACAAGGTGAAAAAATGTTGAAGAAGGAGATGGTTAAGAGGAAAAAGAAAACGAAGAAGCTGCGCACTCGTTGATGTAGCCACGCCCGTGGCGGATTCTTGATACGTAACTCGTGCGATGGTTCGACCTACCAGTTCCCGTTCTCCTTCCTACGCTCTCCGTCTAAGATTATTGCCGTACTGCTTTTATTGCAATTGAATCCATGAATCCCTCTCCAGTATAATTCCGCGTGATGCCCCTCGCCACCGCTTTATTCTTACTACCCCCTACTCCTGGGACTCTTAACAGGACCGCCTTTAACCTCTCGTAGGTCCCTGAGCATTCCATAAGGCCCCTGCCTCCCTGATTAAATTTCATATCATTTACAACATAGACATGTAGGAAAATATTTAGTGATTTAAAATGATATTCATTATCATCTCACCAAATTGTTTTCCCTCCAGTAAGAAATTTTCTAAGAATTTTTACTAGGTACCTTAAGTGTTTAATTATTTGAAGTAACTATTCAGTTTGTTGATGTAACAATTTGACTAGTTACTTCGAATAATTAAATAGTTGATGTAAAAATAACAAAAATTTCCAGATAATAATAATTAGTTAAGTGTTTGGCACAACTGTTCATTTCATTTAGTTTATTGCCTCCATCTAACAAGGATCATTAGGTAGGTGTCCCCCTCCGATTTTTTTCGTTCTCACATATATTGTAGTACTCGAAAAACTAAGCGACACGTATTTTTTCTTATGTGCCAAACTGGTTTTTAGGGGGTAAAAATCATCCCCGAAAATTGTGGTACCAAATACCCATTCAATTTTTTCACGTATAATAACAGAATCTTTCACAATCAAACCAATCCGAGCAATGCCCTCACAATATAAGATGAAAAATGTAATTTTGTCAACTAGATCAAAAAGATTTTTGGTGGGTAAAGTACCCCACAATAATTTTTAATTATACAAAAAATTTCCAAACGGGCAAATAGCGAGTAGCTAATTCTGGAAAAGTTTTGAACACAGAATCGAGGTGTTAAACTGTCCCGGCTGGGAGAGTTTTTGTTATTATAGGTTGCATTTACCCGAATTTTAGGGTTTTTTAGAGACTATGTATTTCCGAAGGTAACTTCGAAAGTTTTGTCAAAGTAATGGAAAGAAAAATTTCCCAATCGCCTTTGTATTCTATAAACTTTTTCATCTGTTCGAACCAATCAGTAAAGCAATTATTTCAAACAGAAGGCGGTATGCTCAAAATGTATGTTTTGTGTGCTACAACTGTCTCTTCAGGCGATGAAAATCGTTGACCGCTCATTTGATATTTGATTATCGGAAATTTGTGGGTTTCGCTTCAGTTTGAAACACTCAAACATGCGATTGATTTTGTTTCTCGGGCTCGTATGCATATATCCTTGATTTGTCACCACTTATGATTTTATGAGCGATAGTTGATAAACCTGATTTGAATCGTTTTAATGTTTTCTTGCACTGTATTCGACATGAGCTTTTTTGGATCATCCGATAAATTGTGAGGGATCCAACATGCACATAATTTTTTCTCGCGCGAATAATAATGGCAGAGGTCAGAATCTGGCCCAAAATCTGCTTCCTCTAGTCGACTAGACGAATTGAAGAAATAACTAAACTAATCGGAAAACAGAATCTGGCGACTAAAGGAACCAGATTCTGACACCTAATTTCAATATTAGTAATTGATGTAGAAAGTAATCAAATATTATTTTGCATTCTACCGCAAATTTGACGAAAATATGCAAAAATTATCGACAAAAAATGTACTTTTCAAGCTGTTTTCATAAAATATATTTCTTCTTTATGAAAAATCGATAGCCCTGCGACTGTTTAATAGGGTCACCAGATCCGGGATACGAAAAAACAAAACGTACGCTAACCGAATTTCGCGTTCTCGTCCTTTTGATAAAAAAACAGGACATTGCTGAAAAAAGCAGGACATTACTGAAAAAACCAGAACACCAGGACAGGCATCGCAAAATCAGAACATGTACCGAAAAATCAGGACGTCTGGTTTCATTTTTTGCCAGATGTCAACTAAAAACTGTGCCATTAAGACAAATGGAGCGATACACGCTTCAACAACGCATTGAAATTATTAAAATTCACTACAAAAATGCATGAAAATGAACCTGAATTTCACCGGAAAATCATTATGAGTGATGAGGCTCATTTTCACCTTGGAGGCTACGTTAATAAGCAGAATTGTCGCATTGAAGGCTCGGAAAACCCAAAAATGATTATTGAAAAGCCTCTCTATTCGCAACATGTAACTGTTTGGGGCGGTTTTTGGGCAGGAGGGATGATTGGGCCTTATTTTTTTGAATTTGAAGCTGGAGCGTCAGTTTCGGTGAATGGATTGCGCTATCGAACCATGATTAATGAATTTTTATGGCCAAAATTGGAAGATATGGATATGGACGATTTTTGTTTCCAACTAGACGGCGCTACGTACTACAAAAGTGGTGAAACCATCGGTTTTTTGCGTGAAAAGTTTCCAAGCCGAGTGATTTTTCGAAACGGCGATTACAATTGGCCGCCAAGATTATGCGAATTAACACCTCTAGACTCTTTTCTTTGGGGTTACGTGAGAGATAAGGTTTATTTTGATGCTCCACAGTCAATTCAAGAACTCAAAAAGAAGATTCATGCCGTTATCGACGAAATAGAGCCCCAAATGTGCGAAAATGCAATGGAAAATTTAGTGGGTTACATTATTTTAAATTAATCTGCTGTATAACATGACTAATTCGGGCCAGGATGTGCCACACCAGATTCTGGTGCCAGAACCGCACGCCAATGCGGAACAAGCCGGGCGCCAGATTGCAACAAAATTCGTCTTTCTATGGCGCCCAGCTAGCACCAGTCTGCAATTACCTTGCTACTAGGGTTATTGAGTTAATTTTTATGTCTAAGGATGATTGAACTTCAGCGTATGTCACGAAATTCATCACTGAATTTAGTGAATCTAAATTTTATTTCATTAAACCAGCAATAAATTGTTCTTATCGATTGTGCTTCATTATCAAAAGCAGGAATAAACCATTACGAACATCTTTCACACTAAAATTAGATAGAGAGTCATTGCCTGAACACACTTGATAAGTTTGAAATGACACTTAAAGGAAAAAATTACTATTTTTACGTCCGCACTGATAGAAAATAATGACCGTTACAACCATATTTATGATCAATTTAACTTTACCTTATTGCTGTCATAGATACTGGAATATGAGATGTGTATCTTGACCATTCGATTATAACTATGAATAAATATGAAATAATCAACCATATTATTGGATGCTATAGCAATATTTATTGTCCGTCTTCCCATATTAAATGTCTGATTCGACCAGTTTTACTTACAATATTTCGATTGCTGTCTTCAACATGCTGGATTGTTAAGAGAGACGTATTATATTATAGATACAATTAAAAATCACCAAGCTACAACCAAATGGCTAAAACTCCTAAATCATTTCTATCAGTGCGAATTTTTACTGTCGTCTATAGAAACATCCAAGTTTTGCAACATATATGTGTAATTCATTTAGAATACTAAAACATCCCTGTGGACAAAACTTTCGAAGTGCTCGAAGTAAATACATTCTATCAAAAAAGTACCGGGAATTGATCATTCGAAAAGCCCGCTTAAAGAGATTGTCAAAAACCTTTTTGACGCTATATTGGCACCATTGTCCTCTACACTGACATGGAGTTTGAGCGCCATTTGTCATTTAGTTTGTTCACAGTGCTCGATGTTGTCAGTTTATCTCAAGTATCAAGATGTGGTGGAAGATTCGCCTCGGTCTCGTCGGCCATCAAAGTCTTCAACTGAACTTAACATCGCTAAAGTGAAGGAAATTGTGACTGAAAATCGTTATTTAAGTTTAAGAGAGATAGCCTCTGAATTTTCTGTGTTTCACGAATCCATTCGTACCATTTTAAACGATTGTTTAGGCATGAAACGCGTTGCTGCTCGACCAGTTCCGAAAGACCTAAATTTTCTACAAAAACTCAATCACGTAAAGGCCAAAACTCAACGAATATCATCGAACAACCGCCGTATTCACCTGATATGGCTCAGGCCAACTATTTTTCCTTTCCAAAACTCAAATTACCACTTCGAGGCACCCGTTTTCAGTCGATAGAAGACATAAAAGAGAATTCGTGGCGAGAACTGAAGTCGATTCCGGAAAATGCGTTTAAAAAATGTTTTGATAAATTTTGATGAATAATAAACAGTTTGTGTTTTATTCACCAATTCCAGGTACTTTTTTGACAGAATGTATACAGTCGGCTTTTTCAAACTTTTAAAATTATAACGTGATATTTTTGAAGACATGTCTGCTATTATATTGACCCAAAATTCACAGAATATTTATTCATTTTATGTTATTTTGGCAAAGGGTCAGTTTCATGTTATTTTCATCATTTAAAAATTATCAATGGTAAATTTAAAAAACATAAAAAGGACTGACAATTTTTTTTTTTTTAATGCTATCCGTAAAGATCAACACAACCGTCTCGAATTTCTTAACTAGGTATAGGACAATTGTCTTTTTCAAGGAGGAAATTTTTTTTCTTTTTTTTAATGCTATCCGTAAAGATCACCACAACCGTCTCGAATTTCTTAACTAGGTATAGGACAATTGTCTTCTTCATGGAGGAAAAGAACTTCTTAGGATAGCATTAAAAAAAAAAAAATTGTCACTCAGCATAGCCATCCAGGCCGGTTCAATTGCAAATTTTTAAGTTTTGTTCGTTTTATTCGGTTGTTTGTATACAGTTAATTCTACATCTTTTTGCAATACGTGTTGTGCGTACTGGACTGCTTCATTTTGATTAGCAAGCTATGAGATAAGTTTTTGAATTTTTTGTTTTTCCTCATTTTAATTATCTCCTATATTTTAATCTTTCACAGAAATTTTGAATTATTCTTTTAATTTATGGCACTGAAGAGGGCCCCCATATATGGCCGAAACGTTTGCTTTCCTTTTTATGTTTTTTATATCTGCCATTGGTAATTTTTGAATGATGAAAATAAAATGATACTGATCCTATGCTAAAATAACATGAAATGAATAAAAATTGTTTTAAAATTATATTCTATACCCTAGAAAATTGTGTTTAAGACGAACAGCACTGTTTTTTTATACCACATTGAAAGAACAATTTGTTTGAATCAAACAAAATTATCTTTGATATACAGCCAAAGAAAAAATTTGTTTGAATCAATTTAACCCAAATAAATCATTTTAAATTTAAAGAAAACGATTTGTTTCGATTAAAGAAAATTTTCTTGAAACAATTTTTTTTTTATTATGTTTATTTGATTTAAACGAACTATTCTTTCAGTGCATCAAGTGTTTTTGATCTCTTGGATTCTTATTCTCTATATTTCTCGGTGGCGTTCTTCTCTTGTTCTTAGCTCTCTATCTGTTCCTCTATCTCTTCGTCTCCTGACCCCTCCCCCTCGCATGAAATATTTTGCTCACACATGTCTTCTTCTTTCTGTATCCCCGTTGGCTTTGCTTTTACATTACGAGTTTTGCTCTTGCACGTCGCGGTCCGCTCTTATATTCTTCATCCGCCCTGCGGCTCATTAAAGCGATGCCTCCTTGATCCTCTAATTACAAGATGGCGGCTGCGCTTACATGGCGGCTCTGCACCTCTATAAGAGACACTCCACCATGTATAATACCACGGCAATTTACGCTTTCATAAACGCCACTTACGATAATCTATATTTACCAATTTATTTCACAATTTCCTTGATTTTTGTCATTTGGTTCAAGAAATCATCATTTTAATTTTTGTTTTCATTAAAGATGTATAAATCTTTGAAACATCGACTGCAGTGTTTATTCGAATATTCAAAAGCATAACTAAAAATTTTAAATAAATATAATCTAAGAGACTTGTAATGTACAATTATATATTATAAATAAACTAGATAAACTGTCTAGATAACGGAAATTCTGCACTTACTCTGATGTACTAAGAGATATGGTTTGAAATGAAAGCACGTTTCGCGATAGGATCGGATTAGAAATATTAAAATTTGAATTTTATTTATTTTCACCTTTCATAATCACTCCATGAAAAACTTTCACGTATAAGAGAATTATCCAGCAGGTTTCTTAGAAATTAAATATAAAATTAGGAAAATTGTTATTATATATTGTTGTCCTTTATTAATTCATTGGTGAAACAATGCTTATTAATAAATACTTTGCAGGATTTTATTTGCCTTTTACACTGAAAATTTTTTTTGCAGAAACTCCTATAGATTATAAAAATTGTGGTTATCAAGCAAATCGTGATAAGTTTTCACATAGCCATAGGAAAGATTTATAAAAGAATTGTAGAATTAAATGTTTCTACAAAAAAATGTTCTCAGTGTACAATGTCTATATTACATTAAGGAAATTTGAGTTGAAAAGTGAACATTTTTATGCTAACAAGTTTCAATTCTCTAAATTTGTATTTATTACATACACGTGTGAAACGTAATCCTCATAGGCATCTTAGTTTCATAAAGTGGCACATCTATATGAACAGGGGAAAGTTTATTAAATAATTGCATTTAGAAAGGAACTTGAGCATATATTGTGGCTTCAGGCTCTTAACTAACTTTTACTTTATCTTCCTAGAAGAATGATTAAAACATTGTAAAGTTCGTAAGTTCTTTTTCTCAAAATGCAGTTACACAGGAAAAAGTATATTGTAAAAAATTACGATTTAGCACTTCTTGCAAACTCCTCAAATTGCACTATGAGAAAAAGTTAGGGCCACAGTAGGGGCATAACTTTGTAGCTCTCATCAGGTTAGGCGTTTCATTTCTCATCGGGCGCTAGCGGGATCGCCTCATCAGGGACTCTTTTCACTCCATTATGGCCAAAAGGGCGCCACACTAAAATTTCTGTACGGGTATATTGTAATTTGAGTCCAGATCATATATATGTAGTTTCCTGTGTGGTTCGTCATGTGGTTTCCTATGCCCGATGCTTTTATTGAATGATTGTTTTGAAATTGTAAAATATCATAATTTTAAACGTTAAAATTGTATCTTGAGTGATAGATCATTTATATAATGCATGTATCTTTTACAAGATATGAAAAGACTCGCTTAGTATAGGAGCGGATGGAGAACTACATCAAACCAGTCCCAGGGCTGCTGACTATAACAACAATTACTACCCGAGTCGAAAAATCGAAGGCCTCATTTGAGCCTCTGCGACATAATTTTGAGGCTGAAGAGGGGTAAAAGAGGTTCTTGTTCGTATTTTTGAACCTCTTTTAAGCCTCCAGACTTGACTTACGTCCGTTTTAGGCTCAAGAGGTTCAAATGAGGTCATACATTACGACGGGAAAAGGGCCTGTGAGGCTCTTTTCGATCGAAGAGGTTCCTGGGCGTTAAAGGAGGTTGAAAAATAAAATACAAGGGCTAAAGAGGGTTAAATGGTGACTTAACGATTATCAATAGGTTTTATAGAGGTTGTGGAGGCTTAAAATGTTTCAAATGAGCTTCAACATCACCAAGAGGCTCATATGAGGCCCTCGAAATTTCGACTCGGGTACAATTCCACAATGTGAAGTTAGCTGTTCATGCAAGTGAAAATGCCTAATTGCAAGCAAAGCATTCAGATTGTAACAACAAACTTACCCATAATGGCAAAAATCCTTTGGATATGTCTTGTCAATTTAACCTTCGAGAAATTAGAATTTGAACCTAAATATTTCCAAACACAAAAAGTTATAGATTAAAAGATGAAAGACAGGTTTAGTGAACGGACTCTGAAGTTAGTAGCAGCTCATGACATGCAAGGCAGCCAATTTATAAAAAATTATTTTTAAAGAAAGTGTGAACTAAGAGTATCATGGCTATCTTCAAATGGTACATCTGAGGTGATCAAGTTTCAAACACGCAAGACCATGCTTGTTAATTATTACATGTCTTTAGAAGGTTTTGCGTTTTTGTAACTAAGTAGCCTTAGATGTATCAAAATTCTCTTTCTGAAATAATTTGGGCAAACGTGCAGAAGGACAGGAGGGACACTTTAAAGCTCCGGGCAAAAGTGGCGGAGCGTATGCTTTGACCGTCATGTTTTGTTTCCATTTATTTCTTATTTGGCTTCACTCCCATGCGAGATTCCATCGTTAAGGGGTTAGGGTCAATTAAGAATTTGAAAAAATCGATTTGTATGAAATTGCTTCTACAGAGGCTGCAAATGAGGCAGAAGGGTCATTATATGGTCCTAGAATCTATGACTCTATGTTAATTGAAAAAAAAAAAACCTATAACATTAAAAAAAAACATAAAATTCAATATAAAATAAGCCTTTGAAAAATAAGTTCGAATTTTGGGCTATTTTTTCAACATTTTTGACCCCCAAAAAGTATTTTATTAACGCGAAATATCTGAAATTTTAGGTTTATCCTTCCGATAATAATGTAGAGATAAACCTCTCAAAATTTCAGACAAATCGGTCGATAACTTTTCGAGTTACAACACGAGCAGTTTTTAAAAATACAGTTTCGAAATAATCGCGTTTAAAGTTTTAGTACAGTATAACGACCAGTTTTAGTTACTTACCGATTAATCTGCAATCCCAGGTCCATACAATAGTCCTTCTGAGTCTTCAAAAAACTGATTTTCTTCAATCTGTTGCTGTTTGCGAGCTGTACGATTTTTTTGTTTTGTTCGTCGATAAAATTGCGCATTAGTCGGATATAAATTAATAGTTTGCAATGAGGAAATTATTGTAACTTCTTGAAACATGTATGATTTGATCATAAAGCATTGGTCAAAAAATAGATGAACGAGTCTTCAAAAATAATTTGTAAAAAATCCTTTTTCGGCCTTTTAATTAACCCAATACCTTAAGGGGGCAGCCCACCTTTAAGGCCTCTTTTGTCACCATTTTTTTTCTTTCAGAAATTTTTATTTTACCATTTCAAGTTTTTTACATCATGTTCCATGGTTATTGAAGTACAAGAGAAAATTTTTTTGGCCAATTTAGGTGACACCCCGCTGAGTTATGGCCGGCCGAATGGTTAACAATTTTTTCCTTGTCGACACGATTTCTTATGTTTGAATGATCTGAAACAGTAAATCCATATTTATTCTTAAAGAGGGCATGAATGATTATCATCCCTAGCAAAATTGTGAAAATTCGTTTATAAATAAACAAATAGTGAACTTTTCATGTTTTTTTCCATTTTTCACCCTGTTTTTCAACATGAATGTTGCTACAATATTGTTAATAAACAATTGGCATGCACGTCCGTGCCAGGGACGATAGCGAGGTGTTTTATAAACATTTAAAAAAAAAAGTTTAAGCAAATCCGGCCAGTAGTTTTGCCGGAATCATGCCGACAAGTTGAAAAAATAGTGTTTTGAGAAAAACGCGTTTAAAGCTTGAGATGCAGAAAAAACACATAAGTATCCAAGTTAATGTGGTACATTCGACCATCTTTTGATGGAAAAGAAGGTTTCTACATGAATTCCAAGGCTTTGAACTAAGTAAAAATGAAAAAAAAAGAAAATCGAATTTTTGAAAATTGAAAGGTGGGCTGACCCCTTAATACACGAAGGAAAAAATTATTAACAATCACAAATAAAGAGGAATATTAATGAACATTAAAAGATGAAATATTAACAAAATTATTATAAATTGGTACGTTGTTGAAGAAATTGTCTTTAGGGTCTGAAAAAGATAATGTCGATTTAATCAGACGTTTCGGCTCAAATTGGAGCCCTCATCAGTGATATTTATTAAAATCTTTCACGTAGTTGGAGAAATATTAAATAAGTTGTACACTTTCGAGGTTGTTGGTTTTTTCCTCTTTTTCTTAGAATGTTTTTTCGAAGGACACATACTGTCCACCAAACACATCAGTCTAGGAAAATCGACATCATGTTTTTTAGACCCTAAAGCCAATTTTTCCAACAATGTACCAATTTATTAATATTGCGGGTCAATACAACTTACAGTACTTAAAATTATTATACCCTGTTAAAAAATGCAATCAAATCGTTAATTAATTTACAGTATTTGTTCCGCTTCTGTAACTTATTACGTCTTTTTATATCTCTTCAAATTGCATAATTTCAATTTTGTGTTGTTGGGGAATATGTAATTATCTCTAAGTGTGCTGCCTCGCATATTATGAGCTGCAACTAGCTTCAGAGTTTAGTCATAAACCTGACTCTTACCAATATGAAAAAGAGGTTTTTAGAAATCTGAAGATAGAGTTAAGATTTAATGAAGCATAAATAATGTAACGAGAACGAAAAGCATTTAAAACGATACTATACATTTCTTTCATATAAATATAAAAAGTGTCATATAATTAATAATTATTATCCGTTACGTCAGAAATTATAATCTATGATACAAAAACACTATACACTTGATTGAATAAATAACCTTTACGATACATTTCCAAATATGTAATATTATTTTACATCTGTTGTCGCAACTCCGCGTGGTTCGAGTTCAGTATTTTCCTTCACGAATGAAGCAAACATCCAACTCAACACGATCGTAGCAAGCGGAGGTCACCAAATCTAAGTACTTTTTGATCGCTTGCTGAAAGTTTGAGAGTAAAAGAAAGGGGAAAGATTGTATAAGAAACGGAGCAAGAAACCGACGCGTATAGGCATTGTTTCCAAGTGGTCGCCCGAAGGGTGTGGGCTTCTTCAGGGTGCGGGCGTCCTACCGAGCGGCCCACGCCGACTGCCGCTCATCGACAACCCGACAGCCTGGGGACTCGAATCCAGAACCTCCGTGCAGCTCTGTTCCTCCTTGAACTGTTCGAGAACCGAGTTCTTAGGGGTTCCTTCTCTCTTTTCTCTGGTCCGGTTCGGCCGGTCTTGGTCTTGAAATGAACCATGGTCGTTGGTTCGCTCTCCGGTTTGTTCATTCGTGCAGGCGTGGGTGTGCGTGCCTTCACTTTGGTCAGTAATCGTATGTAAATCGTATAGCAGCGGATCTCCCGTCCTGGTCGCGCGAACGCTTATATCGCCCCGGACAGAGTAGGATGAACGATCCTGAGAGATGGTTGCCGAGGTTACCCCAAGGCACATTCGGAGGAGGATAGCCGTGTGCGTTGCTCGTAAACAAATTATCCGGACCTAAGGGTCGAAGGTCTATTGAACCGAAGCGATCCGTTCTCCGTTCTCATTTACATAGTTAGCCCCGGAGCTGCCGATGGCTCTCCTTCTTACTTGCGGCCGCCCTGCCAACGACAATCTTGCATATGCGTAAGTACATGCATATACGGTAATGCGTGCTTCAGCCCCTATAAGAGGAACACGCTCACTTCTCAGTAAAGTCCTACCGAAGGCTTCCGGACAAGAATCTCGACTATAGGGTGCATAATAAGCAAAATGAGAAATGTCGATGGCATGACTTCGTATGCAAGATCTCTTTCGCGCAATCACAGGTCTCTGATATAGCTGAATTTCCGAACATGCGGTGGATGCTTGCTGCCGGCGATCTTCAATATTCCAGAATGAACTAGCGGAAGATGAAACCAATAAGCGGTTGGTAGCAGCATTTCGTACTTACAGTTCTAAGGGGAATTGCTGAACGAGAACTGCTGTCACGATATCGTAGATGAATACCTCGCAGCGTAAAATACTAGACCTTGAAATTCAAGAAGGAAGAGATGCAGCGTCGTTAGCCAATTATATTTTTATGCATGCATTTGTTTCCTCTGCAGTTTGCATCTAGTGAAATGTGGTAAATACTTTTCAGCACGATAGGTTTGATGCTAGCAACTTCATGCTTTTAGTATTTATGGCTTCTCACTTACACCATGATTTTGAAAACATTTACTTTATAACAATGCTTCTTGATTTTCAGTGGAACATTAATCATTGACTACTATAACATTTCGTTACTTGCATATTAATATTTTTGATGTGTTTATAAGAAAATAAAAAAAATTTGTATGATGCCAACTTGAAAATTCCAGTACCTTTCAGGATGACTTTCTTTTTCATTTTATTACGCAACAATTTTATGTAAATTGGTATAGAAACTGACAAAACCTGGAAAGTAACCCTTTTTGCGAAAAATATTTGCAACATGTTCCAATGACTTGAAGCGAGAGTATAAGAGTTGATTAGTTCTTGAGTATTATCGCTCGATATTGAAAAAATATTATTATCGGAAATTTTCAAACTTCTTTTACTTATTAGTATTATGCCTATTTCTATTTCCATTTTCCAATCAATCAATATTCTTATATCTTGAAATGAATGGAATAAACTTATATTCATAAAATTTCCTCCAATGAGAAACAGAGACTTGTGAGTAGAATTTTAATCTCTGCAGATATTTGCTTGATATAATATTTTAATTGAATTTGGTATATTCATATTTATCTGGACAATATTTCAATAAATTAAAGTTTGATAAAATTGATCATATTTGTCAAATTAACATTCAGAAATTAGACCAAATACATGATCATCACTGCACAGAAAAAGTCTGTGGCTCTGTTTTGTTGCAGTTCAATTTCCTAACTTCAAATCCCGGTTATAAATTCTCCAAAGAAGACTAAATTTAATTCAAATCCTAGTGCCAGTGTCAAAATTATGGTTATTTATTCCTTTTATTAATAGGAGTTCCAATATGGCAATGATTTTAATTATGAATTTATATTGTATGTTTTACGTACTCTCCAAATCTAAATAAGTCATTATTAACTAATTCAGAGTAAAATTTACTAATTAATTTAGGTGAATGTGTTCACTTCCAATTAGTAAGAAAGTGTTTACTATAAATTAGTTGAAATTTTACTCTGAATTTTTTAAATTCACTTCTTTATTGGTCAAATGTTACTAATAATTAGTAATATTTTCACTGATTGGAAAGTAAACGAATTGAGACCAATTTAAAATTTAGAGAGTATGAAAAAATTTAAATATCACCCCAAAGAGGGAAAGGACCTTAACCATGCATTTTAATTTTTACATCTCCGTTTCCCGAAGCGCTGCTGGATACATTAAATTTCGAAACACCTCGTTAAAATGCACAGACAGCGTTATTTTATGGTCTGTTAGTTACACCCTGCTCAACCTAAAAACTTGTTTACTCTTGAAAAAGACTTCCGCATTTGGGACATAAAGTAACCGGAATTCAATTTAAATGACAGAAAACAAAAGAAGACGAGACATCGTCCGTGAACTATAAGGTTACACCTACATTGAAGTAGAAATTTGCGATACACGGACGAGTCGGTAAGTCGTGGTCCGTCGAGTGCAACCAGTAAAGATGGGGGCCCATCGAGAGCTACAGGTTGGAGGAGAGGGCGGTGAATAGGGCCCTGTAAGAGGGGTCTGACACGCGATGCCTGCCTCGGGGGGAGTAATCACGTGGCGGGCGGCGGGGGCGACTCGAGAGGGCCCCAAATACCGCATTGCTCCCCTTGCACCCATCTACCTCCAGCTACACCTCGCACAACCCCTCGACCGCTCCTAAACCTGCCATCTAGCTAGCTGACTCTTCTTTCATCTCCCACCTCTCTCTTTTCCTCTTATCTTCCTCGCTCCCTCAGTTTAAAAAAATGAGTCCCCACCAAGCCGATCTTTTGCTTCTCTGACCGTAGCACTGCTAGGGGGCACTGTGATTATGCTCGTAGTACACACCGCCGACAAAACGAGATGGCTGTGCAATGGCTATACCAGTCACTCGTCTACCTTCTAATGAGTATTACCTATGGTGTCCAACCTGTTCTTCATGTGGATGCATTATTTTTTACATTCCCGGATGGTATTCGAATTTTTAGGATTAGTGTTCTTATCAATTTTATTCACCAGAATTTCAAGCATGAAGACAAAAATATAGTAGCGGGTAAAATTACCGTGAACTTTCCCGGATGGTATTAGAATTTTTAGGACTAGTGGTCTTATCAATTTTATTCTTCAGAATTTCTAACATGAAGAGAAAAATATAGTAGCGGGTACAATCACCATGAATGCCGTCCTTATATGAAGAATAAAATATTGTAGAAGATACCATGATTATAACACGTACAAAAAAACGACACACGGATAGAAATTGGATGGTTAGAAATACCATTTTTGACGGTAAATCAGAACTATTGGGAATTTTTACCAGTTAGTCCCAAAAATATGCTACTTAATATAACACGTGTCGGGAAATATCACCAAGAATGATTGTAAAAATTGAAAATTTATATGCCAACTTTTTTTTGACAAAATGTACCTTTAAAGATGTGCATGCATATCTTTCGCGTTTACATTAAAAAACGCTTCGGCCAATCAGCGAAGAGCAGACTTCTAATACAAGTTCCAAAATTTGGACCCATTTAGGTACGTTTTATGCGGCTAAAATGTTTTCTACCTGACAAATAAATGAAGGAAATCGATAAGGAGCAATGAAGATCAACAGTGGCACTGCGAAATTATGCAATGAATGAAAAAATTTTCATCAATTTGGGATTATTACCAACGAAGGTGGTAAAATCCATTTTTATTGATTTGACTTTCTAAGCCCTACCGTAACTCCATAACTTTGCTCTATACGATGACGTATATTTACATCAGAAGATTTGGTAAAATGACATGAATGCTGCTATTGTGTCTTATTATTAGATTCAAATTTCAGACAGACAGCGAGTAATGAATGACATAATAAATTTTACCATTATGATGGGACTTTTTCACAACTTTTTCCAATAGTTCTGGTTTTTTGCAATCACACCGTAACATATGTCATTCGAGTTGTAAAGTTAACTATTCGCATCCCAAGTTTCCCCATTGGTGTTATGAATTAGTTTCCCTAAATTTCTTTCGTAAATAAAAATTGAAGAGTTTCACAGCAAAAGGTCCTAATAAGTGTAAAAAAAAATTCAAGTGCAACAAAAAATTGCTCAACTTTTAGACATTTGATTGAAATTTAAAAGAAAAAGAATGCATTCTAGTATACATCGAGCTCTATTGATTCTAAAAAAATTAACTCGAAAACTGTTATTAGTTCTGAGAAAAAAAATGCTTAATTACTAGCTTTTGAGCAGAACGTCTTAAGTGCTATTGAGCAAAAAAATTTCGAACTTCCATGCATAATGATTATGAAAAATAATTAATTATTACTCTTTATTTTATTAATAAGGTATGACTTTTTGCATTAGTGACAGGTTATTTTATATTAATTTATCATACAATCCTGAAAGCATCATTATATTTTATTTTCAAACAGAGTTTAAAATATTAAATTTGTGAGAAAAAAAAACTAAAGCATTGTTATTTTTTCGTGGGTGCTCAGATTTTATTTATATTAATTGCTTGAAATTCAACATGTGTTACATATCAATAAAGCAATTAAAAAAATTAATGCAGTAAAACAAGTTTTAAAAATTTTGGCACTTATGTCATGAAACCATTTAATTCTTTCTTTCTGAAATTTTGGGTCGTGATAAAGGACTTGCTTAGACAGATCCCGTGAATTCTTTTAGATTGATTGATCAAAAAATTTATTTTCTTTATCAAGTCGGAATGACAATGAATAACTTTTTTGATTATTCAATCTGAAAAAAAGTCACGGGACCTGTCATGCCAGGTCCTTTATCACGTTCAAAAATTTCAGCAAGTAATAATTATTATTTTCGAAAAAAAATTTGTGGAAACTTAGTAATTTCTTTGTCGTTGTGGTAAATGCCCTTAAGAGAAGAAATCAAATAGTAAATAATATAATGCAAGTGGTAGAACTTGAAGTGCGAATGGTAAAAGTTGCAAAAAAATAGTGAATCATTTATCATTTCATACTTCGAAGGTACATTTGCCGATTCCGAATAGCAGAATTGTTTTATTTCTATTCGGAAAGCAAGCATGATAATTGTACTGATAATGGAATCTTAATTTAATATTCGGTAAAATACGAATTGTATTACAAGCCTGATTAAGTTCTTTTGATATCCCGAAAAATATCTTCTATAGTTTTTACGAAACTGTTTCATACTCTTATGGGATAGGATATAATCTATTACTAAATACAATTTTGTATATATTCCTAAAATTTCTTGAATAATTACAAAACTTTTTGTAATTACTGCGAAACTTTGTAAATTTTGCAGAGTTCTCTAATTGTTTTTAAAAGTTTTAGAATACATACAAAACTTTCTTCCGTAATAACTTATATCCAAGACCATGAAAGACTTCTGTAAATTTCATGTAACTTATTTTTTCTCCTGTCCGTAAATATTTTATTATTTGTATACATGAATGGAAATCACATGGATTGTACTTAGTTTTATATTTTTTCTTCGTAAAAAGTCCTCACTTTTAAAAGAAAGCATAAAGAATCAATAAAAGATTTCATGGGTGCGAATGTAAAATATTTGCTCCACAAGTTCGCAATTCGAGCCTTATACCTTAATGACGGATACTTAATACCTTTCTTGCTGCTGCTAAGCCAATTAGTACTGAATAGTGAGCAACCAAACGATGCGTTTATGTTCAAGTGCAAAAAGCTATCTCCTCAAAGTCGTATCTTTATTACAGTTAACAGAATTAAACACCCGTTTTTGAAACATAATTTGTTAATAAAAACAGAATTTCTAATTCCAAGAATATCTTTCCTAGAACTTTAAGATTCGTTCTCCAACCAAGACCTTCGGGTTGCACATAATAGCGTGCAGCATGGTGGAAACGTTTGCTAGTGTAAAATTAAGCGAATTAACAGCGATGCTGGATCACTTGCAACATTACTACCGTGATGGAATTCTCGTTTCTCTGCTATTGCACGCGAAGAAAGACCCTGAAAAAAAACCCGACCTCGAGAAAGAAAATGGCTGCTCGGAATTCTCGACATCCACCAATCAAATCTTGGCAAGAGTTAAGATTTCTATAGCTACCATTTTGTAATTTCTCAATTCCATGATTCTTCTATAACTCTTTCGTTATCTCTAATTATTGGGCTGAATTCAAATAAAATTGATCCTATACTTTTAAAAGAATACATAAATATATTCTCAATGATTTTAATGACATTTTTCAATTCACCTAGAAAACAAATTTAAATTAGAATAGAAAATGTTCTATTTCATTTTTACCCATTTCAGAATTTTGCTGAGAGACTTTGATATTATTAGGCCTAGAGACTCGTGAACCACCGTTTCTTTCTTTCGTGTTGTTACTTTGCCGTGATCATTAGTTCCGCTTAATCCAATGTAATTCGTTAGATAATTTTGCACTCGATACCTCATCATTTAGTCCCTCAAGCGTTGCCCTAAATCTCTTACTCATGGTTCGATCTTTCAAAAAGAATCCGCCTTTTGGATATATCTTAATTGAACCTGAAAAAAGTACAGAAGAGTTAACTTTATAGTTTACTACTAATTTATATTTACATGGAAAAGGCATAAACTTGTGATAATAATAAGAATAAAAAAGGTCTCTTTGGAGATTAGAGTATTTGAAACATTGTGTTATCAATTCTTTCACTTTAGGAAAACCTGTAAAAAAATATATTACACCTATTCATGCCATAAGAATTTGCATCATCAGGCCCTGTGACTTGTGGCTATAGATAATCGTTTGCCCTTAATTTTATGAAGTGATTAGTTGAAACTAATACTTGGTCTGGTCTAGATAGAAAATACTGCATATTTACATATTTACATATCCATGAATCCATTTTATTGAAGAAGATAAAATGTGATTTTAGACCTTTTAAAGCCAATTCGTTTTTTGAATCCATGCAATACCTTTGCTATCTATATCTTTCTTTAAAAAGGTCCACTTTTGTAAATATTATTTCAAAGAAATTTTAACTGTTAAAGAGATGATTTCTTTAACCTATATATAATTATAATAATCCCATCGGAAATTCTATAATAGCCAACCCTCATCTTCTGTTGATGGTTAAATGCCCCGTCTTTTTCAAATTAGGTTGGACGCTTCTGAAAATTAAATAATAATTATTTTTATACATTAAACAGGTTTTAAATCTCCCTTTTGGAATATGCAACCAAATATACACCGTTCAAATGATCCTTTATAAAGATTTGTATGTCATTTCCAAGGCTGCTTTCATATAAACAACTTTTTATGCGATAATAATTGCACTGTAAGCACAAAGAACATTAATTTCCTCAGATCCACGTTTAATATCTGATATTTTCTTAGGACTGTCTCTTTTTTCATTCATTCTTCAAATATATCTACCCTGCAGCGCAATGTTTCTTTGGCCACTTTGTCAATTACTGTAAAGCTTCTTTCGTGTATTTCGTTTCCTAACTGATTATAATCACAAGGTGTTACCTTTTCAAAAATTATTTAAACTCAACTGTTTCTTGATGTGCAGGCTAATACTTCAAAATATTTTTCCTCGGTGCAATATCATTTTTTTATAGTCGATGTAGACTTAATTATGTACAAGTATATTTAATAATTAAGAAAATATCGGAAACGTAAGAAACACTATGTGCTTACAGTTTTGAACGTTCATTGAACGATCACAAAATTTTTTTTTCCATAAAAAAATTAATTATTATATTTATATTCAAGGCCCTTCAAATATACAGTCGTTCATGAACAATACACTATTTTTTAATTTTCTGGACCAAAAACTAATGATTTAGTTTAACAAAAAAATTTTTCCATCGTTCAATGAACGTTCAAAACTGTAAGTACATAGAAACACTCGAAAGTAATTAAAAACACAACTTTTATTGAGCCTCAACTTTAAAAAAATACTGGTACATTGTAGGAAACAATTGTCTTTACGCTCTATAAATAATGAAGTCGATCTAATCAGACGTGTCGGCTCAAATCGGAGCCCTTATCAGTGGTTTTTATTGAAATTTTAAAAATACAGAAAAACGAGATTCCTAAATGGACATTTTTTTGGAATAAAATACTTTGTGACTTGAAAAAAAGCATCTTTTTAAAATGATATATTAAATGTGTAAATAAAAATGAAAGATTATATCGTGGCATGTTCCCGTATATGTTCATTGTTTTATTGATCTACAGTAGTAAATCTGTGAAAGTTAATTTGGCATAGGGTCAGTTCTTTTCCTAATTTTTATGTGATAAAGAGCATAAAATGACCCCATGCCGAATTATCTATTGTTTAATTATTTATAGAATTCATTGTTTAGAAAGTATATAAAATTCTATTAATTTAATAGTCATAAAAAATTGTTCATGCACTGAAAAAAAAAATTTGATTGAATGAAAGAAAATAATTTGTTTGAATTTAAATCAAATAAATCATTTCTTCAAAGCAAAGAATGTCTTCCAAACAAATTATTTTCTTTGATTCAATAAAAAAAATTTTCTAAGTGTGGAATAATAGTTTTCTATTAACAATAAAGTTTATGATATGTGCTTAATAATTTGAAATGTTGTCATCATGATTTTCAGGATTTTTTCTAATATCGTTTGGAAGTAGTTTACTTAAGTAGGAAACATTTTATCTAGATTCGTATTCCTTTCCAGTGCTGGTCGTACTATAAATTCGCTCGCAGGCAGGCAAGCAGGCAGTTGTAGCCAACATAAAACACTGTGAATGGCGCGGAGTAAGTTTATGGAAAATATAATTAACAGATCGTACACAGTACTCCAGTCAACTTGTTTCCTTTGAAGAAGATAACTTGCTCAGCAGATACTAAAAGACTATTACTGCACTTACAAATATCAGCTTTTTATAACTTGTTAATAAAATTATTCCATTTCCTCATAATACATCGGTGAATGAATTTATGTAATATTTGCTGATTCGGTATATTATTTTTTTTTCAATCATATTAGCCATGAGAAAAAGGTAATTAAATTTGTAAATTTCATAAAAAGCACCCAACCCGCAACTTGTTGGTACGAAGAGCCGAAACCACAAATCTATAATTTACCCTTTGCGATGCGTATAATCTTCGAATGCCAGAAACTATCCTATTCATTATTTCGTTCTGTGCGTTTGCTACCAGCTATTTCTTTTGCGAACACAATATAAATTCCTAGTCATTATGCTAATCTACCAAATGATAGTCTCCACCGAAAAGAGATTCGGATTGCCTTGCGCGGCATCTTGCGTACAGGTACTTCGAGAATAGTCATTTCTTAGGTATTCGAATTCGCAAATTTGTAACCTTTTGATTCCTCTGGTACTTTTCAAGGTCACAAAAGGAATCCTACGTGAAAATAAGATCTCATAGTGTTTTAACCTGCACGGATTAAGCTGGAATTGATTTATTAATTCGTGATAATATACACTACTGGTCAGAATTGTGGGACCACCTATTTTTCGATGATTGCTTAAATTACCTTAATTTTAATTCTCTGAGTGATGAAATTTGTACTCTTAATAATGTGAAAGCCACAAAATTATTTTCAAAATTAATCCAGAATGAAGTCGTTTTGTTAAATTTTGAAGAAGTTATTGCAAAAAAGTCCAAATTTTTAAATGTTCTTGGGCTCATTTTAAGGCTAAAATTCTACAGAATCACATTGAATTGTCATTATAAATGTATAATATTTTTCTTGCATAATGCAAAAAGGTAAAATTGTAACAAAAAAATAGGGAAAAGTCGAAAACATTTCATCTTTAGGTGAATCATAATAAGGATTATATGAATATATATTTTCAGGGGATTCTATAGAAAATCCATGATTATATGTTTTATATATCTTATAAAAATGTTTTTCTCAGCAAAAGCAATATTGGAATTTTTCCAACCTTTTTATTTGAAATTTAACCACGTGCACTATGTAAGAAAAAAATAACACATCAATGCTAATAATTTGGTTCGATTTTGTAGAAATTTAGCTTTAAAATGAGTTCAAGAACATTAAAAAATGTCGATTATTTCGAAAGTTATTTAAAATTTAAGAAAGCATTGAAATCTTGACTATTTCTGCAATAACTTCTTCAAAATTCAACAAAACGAATTCATGCTGGGCTTATTTTATAAAGAATTTTGATAGCTTCGAATCTAATTAAGAGAATAAATTTTTTCACTTGCATAATTCAAATTAGGATAATTTAAGCAATTATCGAAAAACAGGTGGTCCCACAATTCTGACCGGTAGTGTAAGCATTTCTAGAAATCTATAAGATTCTTCATTAATGAGGAATGTACTATTAGTAAATTTTCTTTCATTATAAGCATTTTTATTTCATTACTTGGCACGCAGCCAAACCACCCACGCGTCAAGTTCGATGAGTTACGGCCTTATGTGCGCGCACCTGATCCACGATAATCGTCTCTAATCTTCCACTTTGGTCCATTGCTGGGCATTACCTCTTCTTCTACTCGTGGTCAAACGGCGTATAAATCATCCGTTCTAATAAATCATCCTAGTAAAAGCGAGGAAAGTTTCGACCGAGTTTCTGCCAAAAAGCCCTGCAAATAAGTTTCTTAGTAAGTTCAGTCTAATAATAATAATTTATTAAATTTACTGTCAGAGCCTTGATCGGTGTGTTTCTTTCAGGTCTGTTTTTTGTTATTTATAGGAACCCCACGTTGGGAAAATGTTTTTTTACTTTCGAACAAATGAATTTTGTTGTATATCGTATTAAATAAAGTTGTTTTATAATTTTACTTAATACAATTTTTAAATCGATAATTTTAATCCAAATTTAGTATGTTAAGAAATTTTTTGATTCAGTGCGTTATTTAAGCACTGAGAGGAATCCTATTAGTTGTGTTGACTAAAAGGTCACAACTATATATTTTTAGTAAGCAGTACCAAAAATTTTGTAAAACTTACCAATGCTCAAAAGTCCATGGAACTAAGTATGCTACTAATGTTTTTTGTAAAATTGATCAAATTCATTTATTTTGAGAAATGTAAATATTTTATTTCTATAGGCAATATTTCGTGTGTAAACATCACTTGCAATTCTTTGGTAATAGTAAGCTTTAAGAAATAATAATTGTACAGACGAATTAGATTTTACCTGCTTATCAACTGTTTTGAATCGTTTTGAAATCGTTACATATATTGATTTCTTAAAATTTTGCTTTTGTTCTTCATCAAAATGAGAAGAATTAAATCATGGTAATTTTAAAGTATAATTGTAAACTGTTGTGCAATTTTTGATGAAAAAAATCTCAATAATTATCATCCTTTGTTATATTTTGAAAAAAAAATAATTAAAAAAGTTTTTCTCCTGAACAATTCTAACCTAAAAAAGTTCCCATCGATATTAACAGAAATAAAATAGATAGAATGATAAATTTAACATTTTTCTCAATGTTGGAATTACTATTTTAATCATGTACGAATGAAAAAATTAATCAGTTTCTAATTAAGATATTGGAATAGTTTGTAATACAAATTTTCTCCGTTATGTCGAAAAAATATATATTTTTGTAATAACTAAACTGGACAAATAGTAATAGCAATTAACGCAATTAGTAAGTTTTACAAAAACGTATTGGTAACATCTATTATAAGCTCGATACGATGTGGGAATGCATGAAAATAGTCCCGGCTACAAAACGGACCGACTAATCGGATTTTGTAAGTTTTACTAAAAAATTTAATCATTGCTACTCAGTTAATATTGCTGTAAGAACTAAGGTGCTTAGATGATACAGAGTATAAAACACACTTGTGACCCTTTTTTACAAAAAAAAAATTGGTAACCACAACTAATACTTTCTCTCAGTGAGGAAGAACAATTGATGAAAATTAGAGGCATAAAAATGCTAATTAAAATTAAAATAACATGATATGGAACTTGATAAAAGCTTCTTTAAATATACACCACTCTTAATTTTTATAAAAACAAGTTTACATTTTTCTTTTAATAATAACATAATGATAATAATGATAATAACATATATCCATATACCACGTGGACAGTTTAGGGGGGAAAGGTGGTATAGCAAAATTTCATGCTTATCCACGAAGGGGGCCGTGGGATTGACACACCTCCCCCTAAATCTGCGAAAAATATACTAATTTTGATACATAATTGACTCGAATATTTGATTGGATCAAGCAAATTTTTGATTTGATCAACCAAATTTTACTAACCAAAGAATTCTGTTAGGGGCATATCATTGACGTGATTCTATCCAATACTTTTTGTCCTTCCCATTCTTAAATTAACAACTCAAATGGATTTTTTTATATCAGATAAACGTAAAAGAAAGATCAAAATATGTTTATCTGCTATAAAAATCCATTTGAATCATTAATTCAAGAATGGAAAGGACAAAAAATATTAGATAAAGTCACGTCCATGATATGGCCTTAAGTCAATAAAAGAATGTTGTTGAATCAAACAAACATTTTATGTCTATATTTTTCCGTTATTTAAAAATCACTATGGTTGAACCAACAAAAAGTTTGTTGATTTAACCAAATTTTTTTCTGAATTTGTTTCATACGACCAATTCGTATGCATATAATAATATATATATAATCGTTTGGATACGGTTTGACTAATTCAAAGGAACATTTCAGTTAATTCGAACAAATTTTGTTTGAATTATAAAATAGTTTAGTTAGATTGAGTATAAATTTTTTTTCTTTGTTTTGTATTTCATCAGATTTTAAACTGAGCAAAATATTTGCTTGAATAAAAAAAATTCTTTAGTTGGTTAAACCATAGAATTTTGTACTTACGCAGACAACAAAATATTTAGTTGAATCAACTATAGATTTTGTTTTATTCAAGCAGATTGTTTTCTTTTGCTATAATTTTATTGAATTCAACCAAATATTTGGACTTAACGGACAAAATGGTTTGATTAAATATATATTTTTCTTGGTGTACCGGATAATATCTCTTCGCTTAATAAATATTGCATAAGGTCAGATAGGATTTTCATAAAAAATTATACAAAAATTGAGTGAAATTGGTAGGCCATGTTTAAGATTTATTCGCATTGAAAAGTAGATTTAGAAATTCGGATTGAATTTGATAAGAATTCTTTCTACCAGGCCTTATAACTTTTTTCCAAAAAGGATCTAATAAACCTTATTTCCTCCTTATTCTCTTTTTTCCATGAGTGAGATTTGGAAGCACAATTTTATCGGTTTAATAAGTCGGTAATATTTTTTTCTCGGCGATACGATATTATTAATTATGCGCAAGGTGTGTTCACGGCACGCGTGCTGGAGGGGCTCGACGATTTTTCGAGCAGTCTGAAAAGCTTATGGCTAGGAAGTACGAGGGACGAAGAACTCCTATAACAGTGGTTGTTTGGTGCAAAACCACTTCTCGTCTTCCAGCCCGCGGCTTATTCGTAGATACATGTGCATGTGTAGTAAGACGAAGAGTGCACTGCCCACGCGCGTGTGCATTCCTCCACGGTTCTGCTTCTTTCGTTCTTATGTCCGTTCGTTTGTCCGTTCCAACGTTTATCCAACCCTCCGTTCGACTTTTACCTTTTCACACAACAACCAAAAACGTGCATAACCTTAGGGCTTCATTGCAAAAGGCCCGGTAAGGTCCAGACACTCTATACCTGTATTGTTTTACACTCAACGAGTTATGACCAAATTTGCAAGCTTTTGCTAAATTCGACGGTGAGCTCATGTATACTTTTCACCAAACACAAAAATAATCGCCGAAAATCTTTTTCAAGAGGAAGGCAAAGAAATGCGATCACTCCAGGCCATTCGTAGTTTGCAATTCCATGTGATTTTCATATGGCAATGTTTTTGCATGACCTCGATATCAATCCTCTCACATTATTGAGAAGTTTATAAAATTTATGTTGGGAAATGGAGTTCTGGATGATTATGGAGTGTTTTATTTGATTAGTGTGATGAGTGTATAACCCCTACTTATTTTAAAGCTTAAATTCTTTTTAATGATTTTCAGGAGATCGACATCCTTTCTTTAAGGCCATGTATCAATTATAATACAATACAAATTGAGTCTTGAACAAGAAATGTAGTTGAAAATAAACTGCTGATATATATATATCATCGACAGAAAATGTTTTACATATGATATCTTGAAGCGGAAATACAAAAGGAAGGAAAACTGACGAGTAGTCAGCAAATTTGTCTTTCTGTTAGAAATTGAATTTTCATACAAATCTTCGCATCATAACAGACGTCAGACAACAATTGAATCTAGTAGATAATGGGTTGTTCTGGTTTTGACCCTCAAGGGTATAAAGGTTTGTCTGTCCGCGTGTCTATTGGTTTGACTGCTTGTCTGTCTGTCTGTCTGTCTGCGTATTTCCATGCAACACATACTAAGTTCGTATTCTCTTAGTTGCAACTATTATCGTTTCATCAAACCAATATACGTATTATGGGTGCGGTTCAAATTAAAAAACTCCATCACTTAGGGTAAGAGATACAATTGTCGTTAGTTGATCATTTTGGATTATACATAGTAGAAAAAACATAACAAGCACATTAATATTTTAATCGAAAATAAAAAAAGTGTCAACAATTTTACATTTTGCTGTACTACAAGAAAAAATGTCTTAAGCAGTCATGGGCAATTTAGATTTCGTAACATTTTTAATATTGCCATATCTGCTATCAGATTTTTAAGGAAAGTTTTGTTAAGAATCTAGTATTCATAAAAAAGGACTTGTACCAACCCTTAAATAATAATTTCATACGATGTTGTTGTTAATAATTGGCTTTAGGGTCCAGAAATAATAACTCAGAAGGTTAAATACTTTTAAACGTATTGACTCTGATCGGAGTCCTCACCAGTGATCTTTATTTCTAAAATATCAAAACATTAAATAAAATATAATGTGACATGTTTGAGAACATCTCTGCTATTATATTGACCCAAAATCCACAGAATTTTTATTCATTTTATTATTTTGACATAGGGTCAGATTCTTTTTATTTTCGCATTTAAAACATTTTTTTTTTATATCTGCCATTGATAATTTTTAATGTGAAAGTAAAAAAAATCTGACCCTATGCCAAAATAAGAAAATGAATAAAAATGAAACAAAATATTGCACATATGAGCCCTATTTTGGAGTAAACTTTAGTAATGTGGAAAAATGTAAAAAATCGTGAGAAAATTTTCATAAAATTCTACAGAAAACATCGTTAAAATGATTAAAAACTTTCTTAGGAATAACAAAAAAATTGTAGCAAATAACTTTAAGATACATAATTTATAAAACTAGTATATATTTGTATCTAAATGTTACTCAAGATATAGATGAAAGTACATATATAGTCTCAAGTTACAAAGGATTATTTATGAAAATAGCTAAAAATTGTTAATACGAATTCTACATAGTTAGAAATTTCTACCGTAATTTCCCGAAACATCTGACTGGAGTTTTATTCACTTACAGCCTCGCGAAATTAAGATAGAATTTCAGAAAATTCAGTTACTTTTTAGTACATTTAAGAAATAAATTTCAATTTTCGGTTACAAAGTGTTTAATATTCTGTATATGTTTCTCTGGAGATTCTAAAACTTGTAATAGAAATAACTTTACATTTTGGGTAACTGAAGTTTAATGCAGTTACATGTAATCGAAAATTCAGTTGCAGTTTCGTAATTTTATGATAAATTTTATAAAATTTCTGTTACAGTTTGGTAGTTTTAAGATACATATTTTATGATCATCATCATTTATCATGATACAATCTTCAAAAAACTTCCGTAACGTACATATGGGGTGAGGCTAACCCTATCCAACTTTGATTGTTTATGTCTTTTGTTCTGATTGGTTTTTTTTTTTTTTTTGAATGAAGGAAAATTTTATCAGGAATACGTTGATCACTGTTAAATCACTGTTTTTCCTTGAATTATGTAAGTTCTTTGTCGAGTTTATTATATATTTTTCACAGTTTCAAGATATACTGAAAGAAATGCTTGGGATTTATCAGCCATATAAATATAGTTGAATGTTTTTAAGTAATTCAACAAAATATATTTGACAATTAACCAAAAATATTGCTGCAATAGTAATTTATATGGTTGGAATACACATAGAGGCTGAAATGATACAAGCAAACCTTGGTTTTCGGTAAATCTCCAATATAATATAGGTCAAAGAACCACAATTATGTCTGTATCGTCGAATTTTTTTTTCATTGTACCTCTACTCAAAAACATTATAAATTGTTATTCCCAAGAAAGTTTTTAGGAATTTTATCGATTTTTTTTGTACAATTAATGTAAATTTTCTTACGGTTTTTTTTTACATATTTCCACATTACCAAAGTTTACTCCAAAATAGGGCTGATATGTGCAATATTTTATTTAATGTTTTGATATCTTAGAAATGAAGATACTGATGAAGACTCCGATCAGAGTTGAAACGTTTGAAAGTACCCGAGTCGAACTATTGATTCTCTTTTGCTTCTCTTTATACTCTCTTGATTCTCTTTTGCTTCTCTTGATACTCTTTTGATTCTCTTTTGCTTCTCTATTTTCTCTAACTATTAGAGATTTTTAAACTTTTTTTTTTTAATGAAAGTACATTTAAAGGACTACGGCTCAATTACCAAGACGATTCAGTAGCGTTTGAATCGTCGGAAAGAGCAGACTTGAGTCATAATGAGTTCTGTGTACGCGAAACGTTTTGAAGCGGTCTTCTTGTGTATGTTATAAAGCCAATAAAAACACCCCGTGAAGGTCCATGTTTGGGGATGCTTCTCACAGCGCGGTTTTGGGTGTTTAGAGCTCTTCACCGAGAACTTGAATGCTCAGAAAATGCTCCAAATATATGAACGTGGTCTTCTAAGGTCTGCTACAAAGATGTTTGGAGCCGATACGGCCGATTGGATCTTACAAGAAAATAACGACCCGAAACATCGAAGCCGTCTCTGCACCGCCTGGAAAACAGAAAATGGCATCACAACTTTGGACTAGCCATCACAGTCCTCCGATGCGAATCCAATCGAAAATGTCTGGAGTGTTTTAAAGAGGAAGCTTGCGGCAAAACGTGTGTTCACCCTGAAACAGCTCTCATAAAAAATAAGGAGGATATAGCAAGAATTACCAACGGACTACGCTGAAAAATTAGTGGAAAGCATGCCGAAAAGGTGCCAGGCCATTTTGAACAACGGTGGGGACTGGACTATCTATTGGATAGTAGCGCCGTAGTCCTTCAAGAGTACTTTTATTTTAAAAAAAAAACGTTTTAAAATCTCTAATACACGGAGAAACTTTTTATATCAATTTTTACCATAGTACTTTTCAATTTAGGGAAAAACGTATCACTTTGAGAATTTTTGTTAGTAAAAATACTAAACTTTAGACAGATGATATGAAACTTTAGTATAAACTATAGTAAAATTTGCTATGAACTATGCTGAAGTTCCATATCATTATTATAAAGTTTAGTATTTTTACTAACAAAAATTCTCAAAGTGATGAGTTTTTCCCTAAATTATAAAATACTATAGTAAAAATTGATATAAAAATTTTCTCCGTGTAGTTTTAAAAAAATCGAGGACTCGCTCTTGTTGAACCCTTTTCATTCTGGTACTTGAGGGTATGTGATGCGTAATGACGTCACAAATGACCAAACATTTTATATTATTTATATTCATCGGGTTGAGTAGGACAGGAATGTAAATATAATCATGAAATTGTAGGCAACAATGAGGAATCCACCATAAAATCAATCTCCGGTACCATTCGGTTTTTTATTTCGAAAAATAAAATTTTTCAAAATTAATGTTTTCAAAACAAAATTCGACATGTACCAGAAATTGATACTTTGTTACATTCCTCATTATTTTCCAAAAGTCTGGTACTATATTTTCGTTTCTCTCTTAATCAACACGATAAATATAAATAATAATAAACCGTTGCTAATTCCTGACGTCATTAGGAATTATATACTTTTAAGAATGGAGAATCATAGAGGAGGTAAGGAGAATCTTCGTTGCTACTCTTTAAGATCCTCCAAGGTGCAGAAACGGAAATATCTGCAGGAAAAGAGCATCAACAGAGGATCAAAATTACATTGATTTAAACAGCTAATACGCCTCTTTTGATTCTCTCAGGTCCTCAAAAATGGAGCATCTTAGAGAATCAATAGAGAATCAATAGTTCAACTCGGGTACGTAACCTTCTGAGTTATTATCTCTGAACCCTAAAGCCAATTAGTAACAACAGCATCGTATGAAACTACTATCTAGTACCTTTTAAATGTTTCAACTGGTTGTCTTGCACACATACATTACACTAATGTAACTTCGACCAAACCTTTCGGAAACACTTATAATCATTCTGAAATAAGTTTTGGTACAATTGTGAGTCATTAGAATACCAATTTAAAAGAAATACTCCCCCAAATTCAATTTGATCGATTTTGAAAAGGTCCTGAGTTTCTTGGAATGCTCAGATATTGAAATTTACACGAAACTTTTTATTGAGAAACTTTTACTCACTCTTTAAATCTTTGTTAAGTGACCCGTGGGATCTGGCTGTCAAGATAAAGATAAAGAAATATCATCTACGTCGTAACCTGATTTGAGATTGATTGAAAAAAATGCAGTAAAGAAAAAACGTTACTTTGTGTACTTAAAGTAATTGAAGCACTGCGGGGGATGCTGCGAGCAAAAATGAAAAAGCAAGGACGTGTTGTTTCAAGGTAAAAAAGTTAGTAAAAGTACTCAGTTCCCACGGGTGATAAGTTTAAAACTGTTCCTCATGGTGTTCGAGTTGAGGAAATTAAAACAGCCGAAAAAAATATATTCGTTAATTTGAAATTATTTTAAGATACATAATTTTGTTTGATAATTAGAAAGTATATGTCTCCAAGTTGCGATCATTTTGTGGCGCCAGCAAATTACAAGGCTTGTATATTCTCGACACACTAATAATTATATACTTTGTAGCATAGAATTCGTAGGAGATCATTGTTTGCGTCAATGTTTAGAAGCTTTATAGACCGCGATGCGGCCTACCCGGGGTTAGCTAATGAAAAGGTTAGTTGACCCTGCCAGAACGCCCTGGCGCCTCCTTCTCTATCTAGTATTCTCCTGTGCCAAACTACACCGAAGTCCACTCTCTATCTGAGGGTCAAACCAGATCTAATTCATAAGAATTATCCACATCTTCTTTTCGTCTATAAAGAAAAAAGAAATTTCAGTTTAAGATCATCATGGGTTTCGAACATTTGTGGGAGGATCGACGATTCTTTTACACAATTTGTAGGATATTGATGAAATTAAATCTTCTTTGATGTATTATGTAAACAGTTAATTTACCAGTGAGTCACTCCAGACAATATTGACTGATAGATATAAATCAATATTCCGATTAACAATGTGGAACGATGATTACCCAATTTTACACATAGTGTTCCATAATCGAGTTCAATACTGGAATTTAATTACAAGTATACACAATATCTAGCTTGGTTAATAGAATGAAAATAGACTGTTTCATTCTCAAGTTTAAATAATCTCAAATTCTGAAACAGAAACAGAGGATATTTTAAGGTAGTAGTCTGGTAACTTGGGTTCAAAAAATCGAAAATTTTTTTTTTGCTTAATTTGAAAGTACAATGTCTTGAGAATATACTGTGAAAATTTCAGACAGAAATTCGAAATATTTCGGGAGTTATAACGAGTTTCCTAGAGCGCCTCGGAGTCCAACCTTTAAGGAAAGATGTTTAGGAAGAAACACACAGAATAATAACGAGGCTTTTAATCATTGTGTTTGGAGTTTTGCACCAAAACATATTTTTGTAGGCCAAAAAACGTTAGAAATTGCTGCATTCACTGCAGCATGTATATTTAACGAAGGATTTTTCCCAGTACTAAAAATATTGGAAGTCATGGACGTTACGCTTGGCCCGTGCGCTGTCGCGTTTGCAAAATCCTACAATAAATCTCGGATTGCAAAAGCGGAAAATGCCACAGCAATGTCATCGAAAGAAGCCCGAAAGAGTCGAAGAGCGGACAAAGTTGCGGAGAATGATGCCTATGAAGAGGATGAAGGCATATTATACGCTCCAGGCATAGACGATTGACGTAAGTATAAGTTTACTTATGAAAATTTGTTGTTGAACTTTAAACGCGTTTTTCTCAAAACATTGTTTTTCTGGTCGGCCCGGGTCCTAACTTTTTTTCTACTGAACCGATTGCTTTCAAATTTTAACAGGCTGTTCTACACACTTATAGTTCTCGTCGGTACTAACGAGAATTTTTTTCACCCCTAACTTTTTATTTTACAACCCTTTCTTTGCTAAAATAAAAGGACTTTTTTTTTCAAAGTCCGCCATTTTGTTATTTACCCTTGAAATTTAACTTCAGTAGTTCCGACCAGAATGACATGTCTATAGATTAAGAATAATCAAGAATATTTGATTTCAGATAACATCAAGAGCCAAAATCACCCGGGCCACCCACGTGCATTTTTTTTGAGGTTCCAACTTTGAGTGACAATAATAATAGTAATAAACTATTAAATTTTTTCAAATAAATTTTTTTTTATATTTTCAATATGTAAATAAAAACACTCTAAATATTCAAGATAATTCATTTTTATTTTCCTATAAAAAACCACCCTCCAAAGAAGTCATGAAAATAGGCATAAGTTACCAGACTACTACCTTAACTGTGAAGAGTTGCCAAAAAAATGTTATCTGAAGGGTATTTATAAATCATTGGATTTAAATATCATTAACTTATATTGCCATCGGAAAAATGTTCAAGGGTCTGATTTAATTATCAAATATCATTTTGCCCACAATCCCCCTCGATTGTAATTGTTCAAGCGTTTCTCTATGGTAATTGAGTAATTATGCCAGGGACTACCATACATTATTAAGGGTAATCAATTTTCGGGACACCAAAAGGAGTAAAAAATTAGGTCATGTGATGGGAGTAAAATGTAATTCATCGGTTATTATACTTTGTCCTCCTTTTCCTAATCATCTTTCAAATCTGCAAGTATAAAGATTCGTCGAAGCACGAATTGTGTGAGATGTGAATTGTGGAATTCCGGAGCGGGGAAAGTTCGGAAATGAATGGTTTGCACATTCGGAACGATTACACGAAATCCCTAATGGAAATTACAGTGGTTCTTAAGTGGCGCGAGGATATACTTACCTCGCAGGACTCCGTTAGCGCTTTTTAGCTGAGTTTGACTTATTCCACGACTGAGATTGTGTGGGAAGAAGCGTTTCGGTAATCAATGGTTCTGGCAGGTAGGCGCCCTTTTAGTGGTTCTTGAAGAGTATATAACCACAGTTTCGGATTCAAGCTAGGCAACCGTTGAAACGGGTGGGAGTGGAACATTCCCTCTTCGCAACTTCACTGATTATTTTTCTCCTGGAACTGCTTTCGTGGGAGGTTTGAATCTTCTTTAATTTCTGGTTCTTATTCCGTTTCCCAAATTCCCATCGTATCAACTCACCTTTTTCTGAATGGCCTTTCACCTCGAATTGCTACCTCCTATTTTCGTAGGATGGACTAGAATTATATTTCTTGAACTTTGACTGACAATAGTAATGAATAACTTTATGTTTCGATAAATTGTTATAGCTTTGATGGTTATTGATGTGAAGTACTTCGGAAGAATATTGTTGACCAAATTTTTGATCAATCCAACCAAAAATTTGTTTCATCCCATCAAAGATGGTTTGTTTTGATACGATTTGTTCAAATTAAACGAATATTTTAGTTTGTTCAACCAAAAATATTGGTTTATTTAACAAAATGATTTAGTTAGATTAAATATATTTTTTTAGTGTAGAATATTTTGAAGTGCGTTATCTTAAAAATGGGAATTCTTCACGTAGAATGAAGTAGATTAAACGTACGTGACAAGGATGCTTTCTAATATTAGAACCACTCGATAGCTGTATAAGAGATTTTTCGAACCTCGTCCAAATCATTGTACACATACCACCTTCGCATGTTTGGATAGCAAGGGACTGATCTTCCATTATGGCTCGCTGACTTGTATCCTCTTGATTATTTTTTCTTTTTGGAATCACAGCAAAAATGAAAAAAAAGATAATATCTCAATATCTTTAACACTATCTATTATTTTATGTGTCCTAGTTATTAAAGATGCGAACATATAAACAGGACCTATGAAATAGATAATTAAATTAATAAATTTACAAAAAATTTCGATCGTATACATTTTATTGTTACAGCAATAATTTCTGTTAGGTGTGAAAAAAACTTTTCTGAGTCACCAATTAACATGACCTATAATCGTGTGGTTAATGGGCCACACGCTTTGCTTTTGGTGTTTATATAGAATAATAAAACTCCCAAGTTTTGAACTTTCTGACAAGAAAGCGCAAAAATTCTTTTATTTTTGCTAAAATGTCGCATGTAAAGCCGCAATAGACCCGCGGCTTACTTTTTCAGCTCGCTGATGAAAAGGCTAGCATTACGTGTGTCGGCTTGTTCCTTTCTTCCATCGGTCAGACCCGCCGTCTGATCGACCTCCGACCCCTTAAGCCTCTTTTCATCTCTTTCTTTGGATCTCCCTCGTGCTCGGGCCAGAAAAAAAGTAAAAAAATCGTCGCTGAGGGGCGTACGGTGCGCCACGTCGTAAACATATTTTTATTAAATAATTAGATATTAGGGTTCCTCTTAATGGATGGTTAGCCCTCGCGTGCCCTCCATTCCGAACATGCCAATGCGATGTACGTGAGATTCCCACACTTTTTGTCTCTTTAGAGTTTTAACTCGCTTTGTAAACTACTGCCAAATGGATACAAACAAACGCTTAAGCATTCCCTTCCCTCCAAGAATAAAATGATTCTTTTTAACTGAAACGATCAGTAAATATATGTTTTGACAAGAGCACAGATTTGAGAACTAAATTTGTACTTTTATTCACTCAAGAGCATTTCATTTCATTCCTTTGAAAAACTTTGTACTTAAACTGTTGAAAATGTCTGCTTTTTGTATGAAAAAGATGAAGCTACTCGAGGCAGTTTTCTTAACGAAAGGCAAACATATGTATAAAATGTAACAGCAATATGAGTCAATGAATAAAAAACATGTGAATTTAAGACAACTTCTATTATTCTTTTTGTTGAAAATGTTAAATATTAAGCTTTGAATTCTCGGGCGTGCAAACAGTCTTATATATTCACTAAAAATAGTTCCTCTACTAAAGAATTTCAGGTCACGAGTTACATCAAAGAAACTACCTAGAGTACGACGTAGTTAAAAAGTTAGAAAGGGAATGGTTAAGTTAGTCGGATAGTAAGAAACCTTTTCTTAGCAGCTGACTATGCGTACGCTTCGATGGCGTCGAGAACTTAGCAAGTACTTTTTCTAAGAAGTATTCACTTAATTTTTAAAGTGACATGTTTGATAACATGTCTGCTATTATATTGACCCAAAATTCATAGAAATTTTTTCATTTCTCATTATTTTGGCATAGGGTCAGGTTCTTTTTATTTTCTTCGATTAAAATGTTCACTATTAGATATAAAAATACTCAAAAAAACTCAAAAAAAGAAGAAAGCAAGGCAAACGTTTCGGCCACATATGGGGGCTCTCTTCAGTGCCATAAATTAAAGATTAATTCGAAATTTCTGTAAAACGGAGATAATTAAAATAAGGATTATCATAAAATTGAAAAACTTATCTCATAGCTTGCAATTCAAAATGAAGTAGTCCAGTATACAGCATCACGAATTGAAAAAATATTTAGAGTTCACTGTGAATAAAAAACCGGAAAACATAAAAATTTTTGCACACGAACCGACCGCAATTTGAAAAAATTTTATTATTAAAGAACGATGCCAAATTGGTTATCAATGGCAAAACGCGAACAAGGTTTACATTTTTTAAAAACTTTTCGTGAAGATTTTGTGACCGGAGTCTCTCACAGAATGATCTGAACTGTTTTCAAAACCGACTCGAGACATGTGGCTTTGCCGACCGCAAATTTTTTTATATAAGGGTCATTTCATGGGAGATTTACAGTCAACATTTTTTTTCGACGAAACATTTTTTTTTGCCTTTTTACTTTGAAAATAATCGAGACGTTTTCTTTTTTCCAATGTGATACTTGACAATTTCGAGATATAATTTTTTTAATTTTAGCACTCGGGCAAAATTTTTTTTTTTCAACAGCTCACTGTAAAAGCAGTTTTGAATATAAAATGTAACCCTTGCACTTGAAATGCGCAAAAGAGTACAAGCTTTCAAAAAAGTTATAGCACACATTTCGTTGTTTTTTTTGTAATAATAATATAGTACATTTTTATAAACAATTGAATTTTTTTCTAATTTGGAACTAATTTTTTTCCGATTTTTTTGTTTCTAAATCTTTGTTGGAGTTTTTTCAATATGCATGTAAAATTTTGGAATGGAAAAATGAAAACTGTAGGTGTAATTAATCTATAAAATCTGTCCCGCGCGTTGCAACGAGCGAGCTCGCACGCTGCAACTATGCTTAAGCTTGATTAGGCATGCTCGTACTCGAAGCACGTGTGGCAGTGAATGCAGTGACCGCTGTTTTAGTTTTCTGTGAATGTTCCTCAAGTGTTCACCTATTTCAAATTAATACAGAAATGTCAAGCTCTCCATTTAAACATGTCTGCTGCAATCCGTTTAATAAAAAAAATCATGGTGGAAAAAAGCAAAAAAAAAATTTGCGTCGCGTTTCATCCTCGATACTTGAAAAATTGAAATTTTCAAACCGGATGATGTTTCTTGTACTCAATGCAAAATAGAAGCAAATGAAATGGAGGTGGAAGATTTTTGTTGTAAGTACATTCAAACTTGTGCGTAGACTATTTCAAAACGAATCATTAGTTATAATGATGAATTGATGAGTGAAGTTTTACGATAAAATTACTCTAAATGATACACTTAAGACGTAAATTTTTTTTTTGCTTTTTTCCACTATGATTTTTTTTATTATACGGATTGCAGCAGACATGTTTAAATCGAGAGCTTGGCATTTCTCTATTAATCTGAAATAGGTGAACACTTGAGGAACATTCACAGAAAACTAAAACAGCGGTCACTGCATTCACTGCCACACGTGCTTCCAGTACGAGCATGCCTAATCAAGCTTAAGCATAGTTGCAGCGTGCGAGCTCGCTCGTTGCAACGCGCGGGACAGATTTTATAAATTAATTACACCTACAGTTTTCATTTTTCCATTCCAAAATTTTACATGCATATTGAAAAAACTCCAACAAAGATTTAGAAACAAAAAAATCGGAAAAAAATTAGTTCCAAATTAAAAAAAATTCAATTGTTTATAAAAATGTACTATATTGTTATTACAAACAAAACAACGAAATGTGTGCTATAACTTTTTTGAAAGCTTGTACTCTTTTGCGCATTTCAAGTGCAAGGGTTACATTTTATATTCAAAACTGCTTTTACAGTGAGCTGTTGAAAAAAAAAAATTTTGCCCGAGTGCTAAAATTAAAAAAATTATATCTCGAAATTTTAAAGTATCACATTAAAAAAAAAAAATAGGTGTATTTTTCAAGAAACGATTTTTTATATCAGCTTCACGGACAATCCATTTAATATTGAATTTGCAAGCAAGGCATTACAGAAACATAAATTATTATAATATCTATACATGTAGTTTTACTCGATATTATTTGAGTATGTTAAGAAATAAATAAAAAAAATTGAAAGTTGTTTATTACTGCATTCAGATTTATTCTGAGATGTTTGGAAAAATAATACATTTATCTTTAAAAAATAACAAAAATGCAATTTTAGTATTCGTGATATTCAGTATCACATTTTAAAAAGTATTATTAAATTTAATTTGTTCTGAAAATGGTCAGAACTATGATATATTCAACCTTTATACTAAATGTGCCATTTTTAAATTTTAAAGTGACATGTTTGATAACATGTCTGCTATTATATTGACCCAAAATTCATAAAATTTTTTTCATTTCTCGTTATTTTGGCATAGGGTCAGATTTGCTTTCTTTTTTTGAGTATTTTTATATCTAATAGTGAAAATTTTAATCGAAGAAAATAAAAAGAATCTAATGTATTTTATTGCCCTACTTTATTTCTTTCTGAAACATTCTAAACTATAATGTGACATGTTTGAGAACATGTATGCTATTATATTGACCCGAAATTCACAGAATTTTTATTCATTTCTTGTTATTATGGCATAGGGTCAAATTCTTTTTATTTTCAGATTTAAAAATTATCAATGGCAGATATAAAAAACGTATAAAGGAAGGCAAACATTTCGGCCACATTTGGAGGCCCTCTTCACTCCCATAAATTAAAAGATTAGTTCAAAATTTCTGTGAAAGGTTAAAGTATAGGAGATGATTGAAATAAGGAAAGACATAAAAGTCAAAAACTTATCTCATAGCTTGCAAATAAAAATGAAGCAGTCCTGTATGTACAACACATATTGAAATAAAAATATGTCGTTTTTTGTATCTGCCATTGATAATTTTTAAATGTGAAAAAAAAATAATCTGACCCTGAGCCATAATAACAAGAAATGGATAAAAATTCTAAGCTATGTTTTGAATCTTACTCTAAGAAGAATAGATAGTACTATTTAATATCATCGAAGATATAAGGCCGTACAATCTAGATGTTAACTTTATGATCTTAGAAAGTCAAACATATTTTCGATTGCACGGTTTAATATCTATAGATGGTCATCCGAAATCCAGCAATTTATTTTTCTCAGTGTGCACTTTTAGATTTAAAAATCTTGTTATGCATGTTTGATCTCTCATCTCGTACGGTTAAGTTATTTACAAACGGGTTTTGTTTATGTTATAGGACGTTTACATCCGTTTAGGATAGTAAGTACATAGAGCTATTAGGTTATTATCGTCTGTTTAGGAGGTTGTAAGTGCTTGCGGTTTCTTGTGGCTTAAGTGGCTTGTTCGAGCTTAAAGTTTCCTTCCTTTGTGATACGTTATGCGCTAACAGGAATTGTTAAATACATTCGGCAACAAATAAATGACAATTGGGAGGAAATAGGAAATTGATTCGCTGATTAATCTATTATGTATATAGGAATATTAATAGAGATATTACAGTTTCCTTGATATTACTATGTTACATATATACGTCTGTAATGATATGATCTTCTACATCAAGTGTATAATTTCTGATTTCATAGGCACTCATACGTGCTTGCTCTACTTCCATATATACCTATCTCATTTCTTTCACTTCTGCATTGTATTCTCAATCATATAGGGAAAGAGGATTAAAATAGTGGAAAAATTCGAGTTTCGTCTTTTTCTTAAGTTAGAAAATATAGGCACTTGGTTAGAATGAAAGATGTAATACTTCAGTTATACATACACAAGTAGAGTAGAGGCACCAATTGTAGATTTCAAAGATTAATTTCTTTCTATTTACATTATTTTCACGTATATAATTAGTTTTCATGTTTTAAATACTTAATTACACGTATTTGATGACTTTTATTAAGGAAAAACATATTAAAGTTTTAGAGTAATTGAAAGCAACAGTTTAATTGAAAAATATTTGTTATATAATCATCAGGAAATATATACAGTTTCCTCGGTGAAATGAAAAGTTTAATAATTGTAGTGATATATTAAGAAAGTTATATTGGGTGATGATTTGGATCGAGACAATCAGATTGGGGGAAGTTAGATCGACCCCGAGGTCGATTCCTTTGACGTTAATGCCAACCCAGGTGTTGTGTTGTAATTAATCGAAGGTTTAGGGTCCGCAGTCAGGCGGCGAAAGTAAAAACCTGAAAGGAAGCCCAGGAGACAGGACCCGCGGGCGTTACGAGTGCCGACTGCCGACACAGGAACATGGTACTCATTCAATTATGACGCTGACACCAACCACATCGATCTTGTGGCCGGCGCTACGTTACTATGCTTTTTACTTCTATTCCCGGTTCCTCTCTCTTCCGGAAGTAAACCGTATTCTTTCATTTTTCTCCCATTCATAAACCAAATTTCTGGACGCGAATTTCAAACCCAAAATGAGTATTCAAATTAATTTTAGCTATTTACATTTATAGACGGGGAAAAAATATGGTACTGGATACTATTAAGATGCTCATCCCTTAGAAGAATAAAGTATTTTAGAGGTTATCATCTGTATAGTAGTGGGTGTGATACAAATGGTAATCCTTACAATATTCACGTGCGGGTTACTATTTGTATTGTACTGGATACAATGTTCTGGTTACCATCTGTATCTGTAGAAGAAAATCTTATAGTGTTGGTTCAAAAATCCAAAAGGAAACACCTTAAAGATCCACCGACTCTTACAATTGTATGGGTTACTATTTGTGTTGTACTGGGTACAATACAAGTGGTAACCAGAGCATTGTCCCCAGTACAATACAAATAGTAACCCATACAATTGTAAGAGTCGGTGGATCTTTAAGGCGTTTCCTTTTGGATTTTTGAACCAACACTGTAAGATTTTCTCCTTCAAAAAAATGTTTCATCGATTTTTTTTTTAATAGTGGTTGCTTTTTAACTTGTCTTTGAAGTTTAAACCAAAGTAGGGCTCATATATGAAATATTTTAGCAAAAATCTTTTTGATATCTTAGAAATAAAGATCACTGATGAGGACTCCGATTAGAGTCGAAACGTTTGAAGGAGAAAAATGAAACTCTAAGATACATTATTTCTGGACCCTAAAGCCAAGTTAAAAACCAACCACTATTAATATTATTGAGGGTCGATATAAGCCAGCCATTTATGATTTTTTTTAAATACATTAATACATTTTTCATACTTTTATGAAAGAAAAAATTCTTCTGTGAAAAAATGTATTTATTTGATGCCACATATTGCAAAGGATAGCAGATTTATTCACCAAGAAAACGCAAATTTAGAACTAGACAGATTAAAATTTATATTCAGATGCAAATAAATTATTGGGAAATTATTTCAGAATGTTTGAAAAGGGATACACAATGAAAAATAAAAGGTAACATGCTCATGACGTTTGTAGCAAACGTATCGACCTCTCGTGAATGATGTTTTCCCGCGTAGTTTTTACCATCATGTTTACGCTTCATCCTGCTAAATTGAATTTTGTCCTGGGGCAAAAGAGGGAATGGAACTGGGATCGCGTTTGTTTACCCGAAAACAGATGGCGCGACCGAGAAGCGCCTGGGGATGTAGCCAAAAAAGGGGCGAACCTAATCCTTTCGGTGCGGGATCAAGAAAAGAATGCGAATCACTTCAATAAAATCTCACCTGGTGCTGACCTTATCTGACGTCTTATTCTTTTAACCAATTTAGAATCTTAACTTCATTTGTACAGAAAACAAAGTTTGAAATTATTCAAATTTAAATATCCAAAGAAGGGAAAGTATAATCTTGCTATATTATGACAGCAACAAGTGAAAAAAGCATACATCGTCAGACAAAATCTTGTCATAATATCGTAACTTTAATTCGTTACTGAAGTAGGCACTAATTTGCTGTTGAAATGTTTGCCTTTTATCACAAAGATACAATAATTTGGCATTTCAATCAAAATTTTCAAAAATTATATTTTCGGTTCTTAAAATTTCAGGTTGATATCTTTGTTATTTTAGTTGAAACCCAACTAAATAGAAACGCGAGATTCCAGTTGTATGAAGAGTAAACGACAAACTTAACATGAATTTGCATATAGTGGGGTACATTTTACTTGATATGAAAATATTAATTTAATCAAAATGATATGCTTTTAATGACAGTATATTTTGTGATATTTTATAATTGAAATAGTTTGTACATGGTTATAGTTCTCTTAATTTTTAAGCATAGTTTTTATGCAATTGATCCTAATACATAGGAATATTGGATTTTAATGCATACGTTGTTCTTTTATCTTGAATTGTGTGTGACAAGTGTCCAGTTGAGATCTTTAGATATTTCAAAATATCCGGTGCAAATGTTGCGATGAACGAAACATGAGGCGTGGAATTTGCAGAGAGGCCGCGGGACACAAAACGAAATTTAGTCACATCTGGCCGTTCTCATGCGACGCTACGGTTCTCAGCTTACATTGTGGGTCGGAGTGGGATGGAAAATCACGATTGCTCCCGGGTACCTGCACATATAAGGGATAGAGGAAAAGGGACAGGTAGAGAGATTCGTGCACAGTCACACACATGGTTTACAGAGTAGTTACACGCATTTACCTGCTCGACATTGTCCCAACATAGAATCCACATGCATAACCACGTATTTATGCCGTAGTCCCACCCAGAGGCTAATCATAAATAATAAATAATTTTATAATTGCAATTGAAGCAAGAGTAGTTTGTCTAAAAAATGTATGATCATAATAATAACAAGTCAATAATAACGAATAATCGTCTGCGATGAATAATGGCTTGCTATAAACTTTCATTTTTTTGAATATTTTTCAAATCGATGTTATGATATATATTTTTTATTTTATTACAATATAATAACACATTGAATCTCGAGGTATTCTTTTTAGAACAAAACTTTGCAGATATTTTTTTAAACAGTTGATAATATGGGGCAAATATTTTTAATAGCTTTGTTGCAGATTAAAATTGGCCGATTTTTAGTATTATTTTTGTTCTTTTAAGTTTAGTATCATGGTTTTAAATTACGCATTTTGCATTTTTTAATTTAGCAACAATATTTTGCTGCCGGAAATTATCGGTACACTCAGAGAACATTTAATTCTTGTAATCTGATACGGAAACTCAAGTCAATTTTATTATATTGTAAATGTAAATTAATTTTCTCAGTTACTAAATTTGTTTATGATTTCAAATAATAAAGGAAATTCAATTTACTTAAGGCTCTATCGGCCTTAAGGAGCACATTCTCATCATGAAACTCGCGCTCGATTTTTTACTTTATATCCATTAGAGCCACATTTGCTTTGCGTTCAGTGTTCTATGTCCTTTAAATACAAATTACTAAATTTCTCCCCAACATTTTTTTCGTATTCCGCGTAGATTTTTGCTTCTGAAGAGGTTTTTCTTCATTTTTAATAATATTTTTCATTAATAAACTATGAAAAAGTTATACAATTAGTTATATATATATAATTCTTATGAAAAAATTTTCACGACCAAAGTTGTAGATCTTCTTGAAATAAACAATTTTCTTCCGCAGCTCGTATATTTTGGCGGGAAAATTGAATTTTTGATTTTTAGATAAAAGTTTTTTATGGATAAAACCGAAATCATTAAGTCAAAAATGGCTGGTTAACGAACCCGTCCTTTATTTTTGGGCCCTCAAAAGGTCAAATTTCAAATAACAACAACTTTTTCTAATACTTCTGGTTTACCCTCTAAAATGGTACTTCTTATCACGAAACGTAATACGTTTAGCCATCAAATTTCTTCCCGTTTCGATCAGTTTCACTTACATCATTTCGATTCCTGTTTTGCTTAAAAAGGATTGTATATCTCAGAAGAGCCAAGATCCTCATCTCCAAAATCATATTTCTGCGTAGATATACCGTTAAACGCGTCTTTTCGTGACGAATCCGTCGACATTAAACATTAATTTTTCATAAAAAATGTAGATACCCATTTTTTACAATAGGAGGGCAGTATATGGTTTTTATTCTAAAAATATGGATAAACATCTTGACACTAATTTTCTAGCACATTTTTCTCTATGAAAAAATATTAATCATTGAATTGGTTGAAAATACGTTTTTTTAAAATTTTAATGAATTAAAAAATATGAAAGAAATTATAGTACACGGAGGAAAAAGGAGAGTATTGAACAGTATATGACTCATTCCCAAACTGTATTACTCTTCTCGCACCTAGTAATCATTCATATTCTTCTGATCTTCATTTTTCTCCGTGTAGATATCCTGTTTTGTAGACACTTGAAAGGTATTAATTCTCATGATTGTGTATACATTAAGTTTTATACACTGAATATGAAAATTACTGCATAATAGTTTTATATTAAGAATATGAAATTTATTAACAGTCTAATTACATGTACAAGATATTAATATTAAATACATGAAATGCTTAAAAATTATTGTTGATTTGGCCAACTAAAATGTATTATAAGGTTGTGTATAAATCTATAGACATAACTGTTTGTTTCTTGCATAGCGTGTATATGTGTAGTAGAGCGTCATTTTATGATCGTTTCAGTCAGAACCCTTGTATTTAAATGAAGTAACAGGAGGCTTGGTGATGCTTGCTAAATGCATGCATAGGGAAGTTACATCAAATGGGTGTTTATACGGCGAACGAATACCCGTGCGTTGTACGATCATGTATATACCTTTCAACTCAACCGTTCACTCAATGTTACCCTCTCTATATGTGAAAAGGAAGATATGTTATTGGATGAAAACGTGCGTGTGCCATTTTGATTTCTCTGCATGCACGAACCCTTCACAATAATACAGCGTAACATGCGGCTATTATAATCTCACAATTTCTCTCGTTACATCTTCTTATAACGCACATAACTTTACATTTTTATTAAATTTAATATGTAAAAGCGGACATGGGATTTCTGTAAAAGAAAGCACAATTAGTTATTACATTTTGCAGTTTTTCAACTGATCTACCTTTTTAGCAATTTCATTACATTGTTTCCTTAGTGAGAGCCTGATGTAACAAAATTCAATTTTGTTTAGGATCCAGGTAATCATTTTTGCTTCATGAAATTAATCTTCAGTGTTCTTGCTCTGTAACTCATATGAGAAATAAGTCTACCATAATATCTGATTACAATCGAGTTGGTATATACAATCTGGACCAGTTGTGTATGGCAATATTTAAGTCCAATTACTCGCTTACTACGATTCCAGACACAACTTTATGGTTAGACTGAACAGGATCAGGTGTACCATACCTGTTATATACGACGTAACTCATCGTCTTATTTTATCGGATGGCTTTGTTTATAGGCTTTATGGTTGTTTACGATTTTAAGCTGCTTCACGCAAGTGTATATACTATACATATCGCTGCTGTCGTTTTTTTATTTTATAGTTATTTATCCTTATACTATAACGATACAAATAATATCTACACCGAAAAAAAAAATTTTCCGAGAGTCAACTATCACCCATAGTTAAGTCTAACCTAGTTGAAATAACACGGATTCCTGTTTAAGAGAATCACGTACATACAGTTAAAAAAACCAATATAAACTTTGTTACAGAGAAATAAATAATTCTAGTTCTATTAACAATTAAATTCAATCAATATTGCTATGCTGTTATTACAAAACTCCGCTGTAAAAAGAATATTTTCTTTATTTATTACTTTTTCACTGTGCAAACAAAAATTTATTTTTGTCAATAATTCTTTAAGACCCACTTTTATCAATATAAATTTTGCTCCAGTAGATTATAAACGCAAAGTTGTTTTTTGGTTATGTTTAATACATGCGCCTGAAAGGATCTGTCCGTCAAATCAACTTGCTTTCTTTGTTTTTCTTACTAAACTTGAACTTTGTCATTTCAACTAGGATTGCAAAGTTGACGCCTGTCCTAACTAGGCAAAATAGTTGATTCCTTGTACACTGGTACAAGGAATTTTTTTCGGTGTACCTCTGAGATTCCTGAATTTATCCTCTTGTTTGAGCCAGATGATGTCATTACAGTGAGTGATTAAATTATTATGATCACTGCGATACTTCATTCTAATGAAAGTTAGCAGTGTTACAGATAAAAAAAATGATAGTTATTAAATTTGAAACATATTGGCTTATGTGAAATGTAGATGAGCTAATGTACTCCCAGTTTTGAATGTTCATTGAACGATGACAAAATATTTTCTTTCAAAACAAAATTAATTACTGTGTCTATATTCAGGGCCTTTCAAATATACAATCTGTTATGAAATATACGCTACTTTTTAATGTACTACTGGGGCAAAAATCAATCATTTCGTTTAAAAACAAATGTTTTTTAACGTTCAATGAACGTTCAGAACTGTAAGACCATGATGAGCTAATGTTTTATAAGATTAAATATACACTATTAGAAATGTTCTGAAATTGGCGAAATTTTTAAGTTACAAAAGTAATAGGAGACTTTATGAAATGTACAATACGTTTGAGTATACGTATCCTAAAATTGTGAAAAATTGACAGAAATTGACAAAACCTATCTGAATTTTATATCACACGTTACTGTATGAATAAGCATCACATAAAATTTTGTTGTTGCAAGTTTCAAACTTTTCAGATACAAGTATAAAAATATTCAGTAATTTAATTTCTATTCAATAATTTTAAATTTACTAAAAAGTTACTGAATCTTCTTCAATTGATGTTTTAATTTTACGGAACTGTAACTATATAAAACTGTATTTCGTGTGAAAAACGAAAATTTAAAATCTCTTAATTGCGGATGCTGATTAGGACATCTTTAGGAGATTAAATATCCTTTCTTTGAATTTTATTTTGTGAGTCTATTATGAATGTGACTTGTTTTGATCTTAACGGGTTACACCGCTTTGCCCTGTCAAAATATTATGCTTTTTCAAGAATATTTGTTGAAGTAATAAAACATTTTTATTTAAATTGAAGTACATTAATGTATTATACTACTATTAAACTAGAAAATGATTTATTATTTTTTCTGCAAAATGGCGGCTTGACAGACGATGTACTGGAGCGCTGCAAAAATAGATGGTCGTACGGTTTAGTTTCTTTAGTCCAAAAACCAGCGAAATACGTATCCGTTTTTGAAAATATACATTTTTAATAAAATGGCGTCGATTGAAAGTAAAAGATATGTATTTGGCCTTTAAATTTCGTTACTTAAAGTTGCATTAAAAATGCAAATATAAATTTCAAAAAAAAATCCTACGTATTTTTCTAGAAAAACATCTAATGATACCATTAAAAAAATATTTGAATCAATTGATTGAAAATTGGCAAAGCTAGAGTGCCCACCGACTTTGAAAATTCAGTTTCGAGAAAGACGCGTTTAAAGTTTTCGTTATGGTTTAGTCGTGATTATAAATGATTAAAATCAAAATTACCTTTAATTTGAGATACCAGGCCCATACAGCATCCCTTATGCATCCATTTCATCTATTGGGTTGGCAACAAAGTCATTTCGCTGTTTTCCGCTAGATGACTTTAGTCGTTCGAAGTCGTTCTTTTCCATTTCAAACTTCAGACCGTATATGGTATTTGGCTGCTGACGTTTCATAGATTATTCAGTAAAAGAAATGTTTCAAGTTCTGTTGTGTATTTATTTTTTTGCATTGATTTGAAATGGAGATCATGATCATGTCATGTTTATGGTGAAAAATCATTAACAGACCGCCAGTGACAGAATTGGTTTGCTCGTTTTCGTTTCGGAGATTTGACCTCAAAGATGCACCACGCTTTGGACGCCCATCTGAAGTTGACGACGACAAAATAAAAGCAATGATAGAAAATAACCGGCGTAGTACGACACGAGAGATTTTTGAAGCGAATCATATCGGGCGATGAAAAATGGGTTGTTTACGATACCGTCGTGTAAAAATATCATGGAGCAAGCGAGATGAGCCTGCACAATCGACATCAAAAGCCGATATTCATCAAAAGAAGGTTAGGCTGAGTGTTTGGTGGGACTTCAAAGGTATTGTTTATTTTGATCTGCTCCCAAGGAACTAAACTATCAATTCGAATGTCTCCTGTTGACAGATAATGAAATAGGACAATGAAATCAAGGAAAAGATGCCAGAACTGGCAATTCGTAAAGGCGTCATCTTCCATCAAGATAACGCCAGACCACATACATCTTTGGCCACTCGCAAAAAGTTATTGGAGATAGCCTGGGAAGTGATGCCTCATCTACCATATATTCCTGACCTTGCACCATCCGATTATCATTTATTCCGTTAACTTCAAAACCATTTGGATGGCTTTGAAAATCATTGAATGAAACGAAATGACTTTGTTGCCAACTTAACATATTCGATTTTTTAAAGCGACCAAAGTGGTGTAACCCCTTGAAAGTATTTTTATAGATCACAAATACATATTATGGTTTCTCAAAGTTATTATGGGGCCTAATTCAAATCACTTGTTAACTTTCATGATACGCATCAAGACCACATCATTTCCATAATCCTGAATCCAGCTGAAGATATAATCAAGTGGAACAATTGTTACGTAGCTAATAAGAAAATTTAGAAATTAAAGGGGTGATGATAAAAATTATTAATTGAATTTTCAGTTGCGTTTATCATTGAGGAGAGTATTCCCAGTGGATTAATACAGAACACACGTATCGATATTCATTTTGCATCTTCGTAAAGAAGCTCGAGGCAGCACCTTCTAGCCCGGTTAAATAATTCAATTCCTTACACATTGGTAAATCCTCGGTTGAGCGGTGGGTCTCGTGTCTCCTAAGGTGCATCGATTTCCTTATACCACCTTCCACATTCGTATACAGTTGAGACAAAGAGACCCAGATAGACGGAAGCCTTACCCCGTACAAGCGGAATAGCGCACGCGAAAGGAATGGGAACGCTGCCAGCGGCCATTTTGTAAGCTCTTCCCGGAGGAATCGATGTGACGTTGCCCGAGGGGCGCTTGCGCTGCAGGCAACCCTCCATTCGGCCCTTCGATTTCTCCTCTGCACCCCTTCTCCAGCCTCTCTACTCATCCTCTGATCAATTCTAACATCGGTCGTTCTCTAGCTACCTCCACCGACGTTTTGACGTGACATGCAAATTTCCATTTGCTTCTGTCATTACATATTTGATTCAACTTCATACACAAATCTTTGATTTCTAATGATCCATCATTAATTTCATGTGTATGAGATTAATTGCATTTCCATATTATATGTTAATACAAATAGTTGTAATTTACTTTAACTTATGCCGCGTGCATGATTTTATCTGTTTTGTTCCTTTTTAAACGGGATCAGTCCTGTTGAGTCATATTTTAAGGTAGTTCATTCGCAAAAATTAAACTTCAGGTAATAATACATAATTTTGCTATCAAGAATCCCAATATTATTATTAAAGGGATCATTTGAAAGAAAAGAGATTATTTTCCAAGAAAAAAGTTTAAAACATAAAAAAATAATGCATTTAACAAATTTTATTTTTACCCAAACTTCTTTTCTTATCGCTTCATACCAAATTTTAAAAAGGTAACAATATTTAAAAGGATGATTTTGGTTCATATATGTCAAATTATAATCCCACTTCAAAAGTCTCCGTATGGCGCAATGGTTAAAATTTCGAGTTTCGATTTCTCTTTTCTCACGCGTATTACGTTCGAATCCTGGTTCTGCTATCTAAGAAATAAAATTTTCATTCAACATGAAGCATATGGGTCGTTGACAAAAAGTTGCGATAATAGGTCTATCAATTTTTTAAAAAAATTTCAGATTTAACGAAAGTCATTTTTTTTATTATTTTCAATCTCAAAAAAACATAGACACTGATTTTAAAGATCAATCAATATTTTTATCATGAGAATAAATGAAAGTACTCACTGGTAAGGTTACCGGAAGCATTCAATGAACACAATACAAAATTTTAATTACACTACAAATATCTAGAGCGTTGATAATTTTTTTTAAAATACTGTAAAAATATCTTTTTTGCACTCTATTTGACTGTTTTGACCAATTTTTATTTTTCTATGCTGATAAAATTATTTCGAAATTTAATTTTTTAGAATTTTTTTCGAGTTCTACCCTAACATATATGATGGTTACTAAGTGCATATGAAACTTGACGAACACTTAAAAATATTTTCAAATATCTTTTTTAGAATATCGATTTCTATTCATAGTTTCTAAATTCTCCAAGCCAATAAATATAACTCATATGATTATTAATCATTTATGAAATTAGTAATTTATTGTTTCTAAATTATACAGTTAGAGAGGTTAGTGTATGCATTCTGTATGATTCAGTTATTCATACATTTATACGAACAGTATGCTAATGAAACATTTAGTATAATAATCCATAATAGTTCTTTATTTTTGATAGGTTACACCTAGAAAACAGTTCCTTTGAATCAAAGAAACATTTCTTTCATATACGCTTAAAGAAAAAATTTCTATGAATTGAAGAAAGTTTTGTTGATTCAAAAAATCACCGATCGGTTTCTCGAGGAATGGAGAACAGTGATGAGGAAATAAGGAGGAAGAAGTGCATCTGCATTTTGGTCTTTGACGAAGAGCAACGAAAATTTATAACGTCAGTAATCGTAGCAGGGCGTGCACGCACCTGGGTACTAGGGTACTGGCACGTTATTATGATTAGCTACTTTCGTCTGGCCGAGTGCTGGAGATTCCGATGGGATACGCGATACGCGATGCACACCTCGGATTACAGTTGAGATGATCTTCGTGTGGACGCCTGAGGCCGTCGTCAGGTACCTACCCTACCCACATCCTACCAAGCAATACTTCATTTATTATGACTGTGATCATCGATTATGCACCGACATCTTTGTCTCTTTTTCTCCTCTCTTCTCCACAACTTCCACCCCTTCCACGAATCTCTTCTTCGTCTTGAACATCGTTTCTTCTTTTTTTCTTCCTTTTCTTCTTTTTCTTGCTTCTCTTACTGGTATATACTCGGGTTATATCCTTTGCCCAAGTTGGCGAGGTGGATTACGCTCTGGGGGAAGAACGAAGAATGCTGCCGGGTCTGATGAGGGTGTCTGGTAAGATCCGTTGCGAATTTTCAGAAGGGCTCTCTCTTCCTCTCTGTCTCCGCTTCTTTCTCGCCTCTTGCTTCTTTTTTCTGGTACTCCTTTTGGAATGGTTCCAACGTGTTTTACATACTGGATGCGCGTAGAGTGCCGGCGGGATAACGATCTAGATTTTTGGTGATGGCTGCTCGCGAATTATAATTTTTGCGTGGTATATGTTGCGTTAGGATCAAGATCAACTCGATTTTCAAGACTGATATTGTCTTGAGAGTCGCTTGCTGCATTGATCATATGGCATTCCAGAACTATTCTTTGCGTATTAGACAATAATGGAGTTACTTTTCTATTGCGGCTCGAATTAAAAGTGGTTCCTTTAGAACTTTTCATAATAAATGGTTCTTTTAGAGTAGTTGTTGAAAAACTCCTGCTAGATCCAGATGGAAATTTACTACTGGCGCGATACTACGCCAGTACCATCTTCGGATTTCTGGCATTGACAGGGTTCTGGTGCAATATCGACATAGATACTGGCTAGACCCCTAATGATAAATCGGCTGGGAGTTGGCAGTCAGTACTGGCGTGGTACTTGAAAGCAGTATTGGTCCAGTGCTATAGTCGGTACTGACATAGTACTGACTAGACCCCTAATTATAACTTGTCTGGGAGTTGGCAGTCAGTATTGAGCTGGTACTTTAAAGTAGTACTAATCGAGTACTAGCAGCCGATACTAACTGAATTTTATCCGGTGAAAGTTTGTAATTTCAAAAGTATTCTAACTTCTAGTATAACTACATTAAAAGCTAGATTGATCGTTATGTTATACAATACTATTTAAAAGTAAATTTAGACAAATCGAATTAAAAACATTTTATTGAAATTTTATATTTTGTATTGAGAAATATAGTTCTTCTGCAAAAAAACTGAAAAATGTATGAAACACTCAACGAAAAATAATTATGAAATTATTTATAAAAATAAATTTTTAATCGATTTGTCAAAAATAGATAAGTAAAGGGTTGTGAAAATATAGTACGTCGGCAATTTGCCAGTAATGATAATTAGTAGTCGGTTGATATCCCGTATTTTGATGTTGTATACAGCCAGCACTCAACCAGTACTGTGCGCAAGGTTGGCACACCTCCTTTGTCGGTATTTTGCCAGTAATAGTAATCAGTGCTGCGCCCGTAGTAAACCAGTAGAGTGCCAACTGTCAATTATATCCTTACTTCAGAGTTTCACCAGTACTGCTAAAGAATACCTCGCCAGTAATATTCCAATGTTTGGCACAGAATTGACAGGCCGTACTGGCATTACTCCTCGGTTACAACTGGCACAGTACTGTGCCGGTTGTAAAAACTGTCTGACCTTCAACTTTTTCACCTGGGGACCCTAACTCATCCGCGTTTGCAGAAGACCTGGCAAAAATCAAAGAGGATTCTTTGTTGAATGGTCAAATGAAAGGTTTAAAAATTTTGAAATATTGTATTTATTTGAAAGTATTCAATTGAATTAATCTGATGATTACGGATGCATAGAATTTATCTCTAAAAATTCACAAAATTGTTTTGAACGACTGATAAATTCAAATGTTATTTTCAACTTTTAAAATAGTTTTTATATTATTGTAATCGCAAAAATTTATGGATTATAAATTTCTAATATTTACATTTCTGATTGCAAAAGTAACAAATTTTTAGTTTAAACATTTTAATCCTATTTGTAAATAGTGGATCTCGAATGGCTTCGTTTCGACTACAGCTATACAAAACAGGTACCAATTTCCAATGGTATAGAAAGGCTTATTGCAAATCGGTTCTTTTCCAGACATTTTATCGACAAAATTGCTTCTGGTTCCATTTGATACTTTTTGGCAAGGGGCTGAATTCCACACCACAGAGGTATAGAAAGGCTTCTTGCAAATCGGTTCTTTTCCAGAAATTTTATCGACGAAATTACTTCTGGTTCCATTTGATACTTTTTGGCAAGGGGTTGAATTTCACACCACAGAGGTTTTTTTCCGTTGCAGCTCCATTGAACCCTAAAAATGGGCCCTATTTAACACTCTGGTTTGTAGTGTATGACTTTTATGGTTTGGTATTGTGCTCTTGCAATAACTGTTGCATATACCAACTGATCCTCAAAAACCTCTAGAAATTATTTATTCTAAAATCCATTCTGAACGGTTTTCTGTTTGGAAATGTGAGAATGTAAATTACTTCAATTTTCCTCAACTTTCAATTATTTTTATTTTATTCTAATTATTTGATAATGTAATCAGAGAAACAATCAAGAAGATTGTTAGTGGTTAGTAGAGTAGACGCTGGTGAATTCGTTTTCTACTGAAAAGTTTTTGACGAACCCGCTAAGGGTGAGAAACGTTTCTAGCTCCTGGTGATTGGAAGTCAACCCTTAGGCAGAGAAGAAGCAGGACATGAGCGCAAGCGCGGATGCTCCAAACCCCTGTGCTTTAGGGTTAGCTGCGGTCCTCCCTGCGGCCAAACAGCCTAGGATGACACGCCCCGGGCTACCAGATCAATAAGATACCTTACTCTATACCCACCTATCTACCTACCAACCTACCTGACTTACCGCCTGCCAACCTCTTCGGTTACGCCCTGAAACACGTTCCAAAATCAAAATACTTTAGACCTCCATGAAAGAGAAAAAAATAAGCGTTACTACTGTTTGTCGTTCCAAAAATAATAGTTCATGTCAGGATATCCAACTTGTTTGAAAATAGTATATTTCGTATCAAGTGTGGAAAGGCGTATTTTAACGCAAGAGCGACTCGCGCGTTAAAACACGTTTCGCACGTGATACGAACGATTTTGTTTGTTCGCTGTATACCGAAAGTTAGTGGAGTCCGTGTCGTTTTGCGAGCGATAACTTGATTTTCCCGCACTAATGCCGTAAAATTTTAAGTGTGCGGAAAATTTAAACAAATCATCAACAAATCAACTTTCCGCACGCAAAACAATGTCGACAAGGCTAACTTTCGGTGTAAGGCGGACAAAAATTATTATCATACCCAGAACAACATTTTAGTTATTAAACAAAATCATTTTTTTACTGTATTTGGTTGATTTCTAAAAATATTTTGGTTAGATTAATTGAATTTTTTTGAGTGCATATATTATACAGAAACTGATAATACTCACTTCTATTTACGGAAAAGATTATTTTATACAAGTAAAATAGTAATAAATTTGGGGTAAATTAAAGAAGAAGCGTGCAGGAAAAACTAGAGTATTTTGAAACATTGCGAAACTGGAGAAGTATTGTTCTGAAGATTCGTAGAATAAATTTTACATATTTTCAGTGATAATTGCAGTTTCCTCAAAATGAATTTAAAGAATTTTTTTGCTAGTTTAACAGTGATACTTTTAACCAACAAGTCCATGAAAACGTGTGGTCACACAGGTTATATTTCAGTCATTGAAAATAATACTAATTGTCTTTCAGCAATAGGTACAGGAAGGATTTCCTGTAACTAGGTCAGTAACAATAACGAGCAAAGAATAATCGTAACAAATAGCCCTTTTCACCCTCGGTAATAACAATTACAAAAGGCTAGTATACTTTTCTTTACACCTTTAAATAATCTTTAATTATAATTTTTGATCAAATATTATGTTAAAGTGTAGTATGTTAATGGAAAGAGAAGACAAAGAAAAATAAATAGTGAACACCGTGTTGGCTTTAATTTCTTAAATCAGCCTTGGAAATTATAGTTTAGGTGGAGCCGCAATAATTTAATGCTAATTGTGGTTTCCTGTGGTAAATATTCGAGAGAATAACGCGTTACGTAACATGTTAAAGAGGAAATCATGAAAAAAGCTCGCGGTCGGATATGCACAAAGCCAGTTTGATAATTGAATGTTGTATCGTTGATATTTTGTTTTGTCTGTTTCCTAGCGCGCGTGCGATGAAATTCGCGGAACACATCCTGCGATTTTGCGAAGAGAAAGAGACAGAAAGAAGAGGTTAGCCTGCAGTCGTCGGGTTCAGTGGCGACCTGCTCGTTAAAAGACTCCCCTTCCAATTTCGTTAGGTCAATCGCAAATTTTCTTGTAAGCTCGCGTGTATGCCCAGGGCCATCACGATCTGGACGTTCGAATAACCGATTCAAAAATTCCTCGTAAAAGCAATTTCATCGACGAAATTCTTTTTGCGCCCTTGCACAGGGCACCTTGGTCTGCATTTCTATTTCAAAGAAATATGCAGACTTAGCTGAATGCAAAAGATGAGAATTTATTGTCAGCGTCTTGAAATCATGGATCGGATGGATCTCGTTACAATTGTAATTACAATCTGTAAGGTTATTCAGAAATTATTAACTTAAATGGATTTTCTGTACGAGATAAACAATTTGGTTGAATATACCATTGATGAAAAAGAGGTAATCATCTAGTCATTAATGTTGTTTCTCTTAGACGATACCTTTTCTTTAAATTATTATCTGGAATTACTCTCCTCTTCTAGTTTTTTAAGTGTACATGTCAGAAAATGATGGTTGATTAAATTGCTATTAGAAAAATTTTATGAGGTTTTTACACTCGAAGCAAACACGTCAAGGCTTTTTGCAGTAAGTAAGCTGGAGGGGTCATGAACATTACCTTGTGTTTGTTATGTAATTGTGGAACTATTTTCACAATTACATAAGGAAGTTAAAGAGTGTAAAATCAAGTGCGTGAGAAGACGCCTGGTATTAGGTACTTTCATTACTTTTCTGTCGAGATCTCATAAGAATCTGGAAGTCTACAGGAATAAGGTCCCTATTAACACTAATGTATGTATGTTTAAACACGATCGTTAAAACGTTATGTGTGATTATCAGACGCGTGTTCTTACGAGTTACCTTCCTCTATATTTGCATTAAGCCCTGCAGCAACCTACTCAAATTATTCCAAGACATATAAAAAATATTACAAATCGCACATTTAAAAATCCTTTTTTTGAACAAATAAAATATATTCGTTTGGGTATATATGAATTTGAATTATTATGCAGTTTATCCATTATGTATACCAATGATCCCGATGTATAATTTCATCTTGTATTCACCTTTGATTCGAAATGTGGATTTAATATTTAACACCATGGACACTATTTAACATCACTTGATTCAAATAATCGTGATTATGTACCCAAAAGCCAATCGATGAATTTAAAACATGATGAATACTAACAAATGTTGTGATCTGTTAAGATTATAAAGTCTAACTGACGAAAGTTAAGAATATTTGAAGACATTTCTGCTTTGCTTGGAAAATCAAACTTGCTAAAAGGAGTGGCTTATTTTCAGCGTGAGATTAGGGAAATCATCGATTCGTTTATTGTCTAGTCAGCCAATCCAGAATCTGCCCTGAAATCGCCACCCCTCGGGGGAATGGTCGTTCAACCGAATGGGCCGGGTTTTCATAGCAATGGACCCCATTCAAACTTGAAGGGTGGCATTCATCACATGGTAACTGCAAACAGAAAGTGTCGATATTTAAAGTCTTTAAATCTCTAACCATTTTAGATTTCAACTCCCATTTTATACATTCAAAACCTAGATCCTTTGACACTATCTTTTAGTTTTTTTACATTTTAAAGAGTGATATTAAAATAGGTGTCAAATTTCACCCTAACCTTCATATTTATAAGTTCGAATAATTTTTGATTCATTTAAGCGCCAGTTTTTAAAGTCCCCTCACTCCAACACTTTACCTCTCCTATGACCCATCAAGTTCCTGCATATTTTCGATTTATCGTTGAAAGTTGAACAGAGAAGTTTTATCGGTGGGCAAAAAGAAGAAATCCGAGCTTGCTCATGCTTAATCCCTGAAATAAAATTCGCTGAGGTTATCCAGCAGTTATCTAACAACGGTGGAGGCTTGGACCAATCGTGTATAAGACTGGGCGTGACCAAGGCCCCGTAATGCCCCACGAGTAGACGCTTCATTGGACTTCAATCCACCCTGCATGACCAATCCGCGAGTTGGCTGGTATAATCGGGCCTTAAGGCCGCTCCCAGTTTCCCCCTCGTGTTCTCTGGCACGTCTTTCTGGTAGCTAAGGCCCCGCGGGCGCAGTAACCCTCGAGTCTTCCTGTAAGACGGTTAAGACGAACCCATACACAAAGGACGAGATATCGGAAACAATATCCTGGCCGTAACTTGATATATATCCCGGACCCAAGTCGCGACTTTTCCCCGAGGCCGTGGCAGCCTTCGACCCTGGTCGTCTGTCAAGTCCGAATTTGCATAAATTTCTGCCAAATCGACAAAGTGATCGAGTAAAAGGAACCACTGAATGTCCTTCGGTCGAACCTTTTTTGTGTGTGTTTCTTTCGAAACGGATTATACGGACTGTTTGGATTATCGTGCAGCTTCAATTCATGAGGAAAGGTGTTTGGTTATTGCGAAGTCAACATCTATAAGGATTTCGACAGTGATACGTGATCAGTAGTGCAGACTATCGTTTTCGAAACGGTTTCAGTGTCAAGTTGGTGCGGACTTCATTGAGAAATGGATCAACGCGATTATTAAATTTGCGATATTTGCTAATCGTCGAAGTGTTCGGGGATTGGGACCGTATCAAGACAGTTATTTCCTACAAACAGCCGAATGCCTAACCTAGACTACTATAACACCGCGAGAATGCACCAAATGGTAAACTCTTTTCAGAATATTTCCTTTTCTTGTTATAATGATTCGAGAGTGAGTTCAAAGCGGGATGTGTTTTCTACATAATGAAATATATCTATTTATGACTCATCAGAATACTGGTAAAATTTAACATAGATATTCACTGCCAACAATTCTCACTATGACACGTTTTTCCGTAAATTAAAATGCAGTTTAGCAAAAAATGTAAATTTCGGTTTCTCCGTGTAGGCAATTTTTTACCATAATTCGGAGAACGGTCGGTACAACAGAGTAATAACTGAAAAATTGTTGAGGAAATTGTCCTATATAGGTTTTCAAGCAGAAAGCTGTGGTCCTGGCCGGGTGCTAAACGGGCAAACCAAATCAGCAATGAAACATACGGCCCGACCGGGCGCAGATCTGGCAACTTGGTTATGTGGTATCATTTGGGCCGTGTATTTCATTACTGGTCTGGGTTATAATATGACGATTTCTGCACAGGTTTTGATGGTTTAATGAAAGTTAACTCGTTGAGACACGGCGATATTACGGGGTTAGATCATTGTGGTGGTCGTTCTTTCAGGGTAATTTTAAGGAATTAATTTCTAACTAAATATTTATGAAACAGCGATCATTTTTTTTTATCTTCTATACATCATTTCGCGAAAAACAGTCGCCTGAAACAAAAATAAAAAATATGCTCATTACCTATATTGTATTGGTTTTCGGTTGACGGAGTATTTTTGTTTTTTCATTTTTGCCGAAAATAAAAAAATTCCTGAATATTTTACTGCAATTTTTGGGCCCAAATTACATGTTATTATTTATAATTATTGAACAAAACATAATATTGACAAAATCTTTCGTCAACCGAAAGACACTAGTCCTTAGAATAAGTGTACCAAATTTCAAGTCGATTCGTTAATTAGATCTCGAGATATCGTATCCCGCCTTTTTAATGAGTGAATATGCACGGTGGGACTATTTGAGTCTCACCCTATAACAACAAACTTTATTGAATTATTATTATTTTTTATATTTTTTTTATTATACGATTCCTTTATTAATCAAAATAATCCCACTTTGTTCAATTCAAAAAGTAATAAAATTTCTGTGCAAGATAAGCCTTTTTTCAAAGTGACGTGTTTGATAACATGTCTAGTATTATATTGACCCCAATTTATAGAATTTTTGTTCATTTCTCGTTATTTTGGCATAGGGTCAGTTTCTTAATTTCTTTGATTAAAATTATCACTATTAGATTTGAAATTGCGCAAAAAGAAAGAAAAGCAAACGTTTCGGCCACATATGGGGGCCCTCTTCAGTGCCATAAATTCAAAAATTCATTCAAAATTTCTGTAAAAGATTAGAATATAGGAGATTATTAAAAAAAGGGTTATCATAGAAAATAAAACCTTATCTCATAGCTTGCAATTCAAAATGAAGTAGTCCAGTATGTAGCACCACGAATTGAAAAAATATTTAAAGTTCGCTGTGAATAAAAAACCGGATAAAATGAAATAATATAAAACATTTTGCATACGAGCCGACCGGAATATTTTTAAAAAAAAATTTTATTATTAAAGAAGGATGCCAAATTGGTTATCAATGGAAAAACGCGAACAAGGTTTACATTTATGAAAACTTTGTTACCGGAGTCTCTCACAGAATGATCTGAACTGTTTTAAAAACCGACTCGGGACATGTGGCTTTGCTGACCGACAATTTTTTTTCTATAAGATAAGCCTTTTTATTTTCTAAAATTCCGTGCCTTAAAGGGTTAATTCCAATGCGTAAGAATTAGCGTAGCTCAGACCGATAAACAAGACGGAAAAGGATGTTTTGGCTTACATATTCAGAAAACGTCCTCTTCGACACATGCTTGATTCATGGTGAAGGTAAAAAATTTTAATCTGGATTACTCTGAGTCTATAGAAAATCATAAAATGTAATAAGAACCAATTACTAATAGAGTTAATATCGACTTTATATCCAATACACATGTATATATATTAGAATTGAACATCAGGTGTAACATATTTTTTGAGATTTGTAAAGAAGAAGAAATTGAAAAGTGCAAACACTCCTCCCACAGTTGGAGTATTTGAGAGTGTCAATTATCAGGCCAAATTTTTCCTAATCGACATAATTATCGTTATTCCAAGTAGAGAAGTCGGATTCATGCCAGTATTTAAAAATGGCACAGTACCGCGCCAGTTGTAAACAAGGAGCAATGCGTGTATTGGACAGTTGGTACCGGCCCCAGGGTTGACGCGGTACTGGCATAGTACAGCCCCAGTCCTGAGACTGTGTCGGCTAACAACCGACTTCGAAGTAATGCCAGTACTGGACCAGTACAGATTTCAGTGCTGGCATGGTACCGATGTCCAGTACCGCGCCAGTACAAAAATGGACAACTCCCAGCCAAATTACCTTTCGGAGCGGCGCCGGTGGTAGGCCTTGCTTATGCCAGTACCGCGCCAGTACTGAAAATCCTTCTGCGGCACCAAGCCGGTTGTAAATTTCCACCTGGGATGTGATAATATATCAATTTTCAGTTTTTTACATAAAATAATAGTTTTTACTCGCTCTTTTCATTGGTGAAAATCAGAAAATTTTAAGTCAGTTACTGTTTTTGTTGTTACAATATGTTGCAAAGGTAGACATAATAAGCTCAAACCTGCTAACGGACTCAGTTACGATCGTTCGCCTCCTGTAAAATTTAACTTTCAGGCGTTAGGTCCATTTCTTCAGGGACGGTCACATATTCCGGAACGATGTAAACACATCATTGAATCATTCGTAACCCGCGGCTTGCTTAAGTGAAAATAGACACGTTAGGCTTATGGAATATAAATTCGCAATATTGAGTAGTAAATCACCGAGAATTTCTTCGTAGTTGTTCGCATGCAGCAACCGCAGACGCCGTAATGACAGGCTTTAAGCGCAACTCGTAAAATTCTGGCACAATGGAATCATTCTTGCGCATTCACCCCTAGGTACACCAGAGATGGGTGTCTGTACAGGTGTGCGTATGAATGCTTACGTGCAAATGTCTCTTATGCTAAAAGGCAAGTTGATATCTTCCAAAGATGATATGAGATGAGCAAAAGTCTCAAATAGAAGAAATAGATATATGTACTTTAAATTTTATGTTCTTTTCAGTTGTAAATGGAATTAATTCTATTTGATGGAATATGTAATTGCATGCTTAAGTTTCTTTCACCTCCGCCGATGATATGGTCATAAAATGGTAATGGCTGATTATTGCGTTGGAAACAATATGGTGATGTGTTGTGTTAAGAGAATATTACACGGATTAAGTAATCTTTAAGTATGTACTTTTTATTACATAATTATAAGTTAACGAAAAACGTCATTTTCATTACAGAAGACTATTTTGCGTTTTGTTTTCACAAATGTCAATGAATTGCTAGTATAGGAGGTGCAAAGAATTGATTATTTAGAATTTTTTCTATATTGCTTTCAAGCTCATTTCATCAGAAATTATGAGTCTGTTTAGCCGTTCCAATCAGTTAGAATGGCTCTGGTCATGATTCACAGAAAGTCCTTATTAGGTTGTTAATCGTTCGTTAACACTGCCGGGAGGAAGAAGCAACAATTCCGTTGTTGCTGTTAGCGCCTCAATACTTTACGATCGCCAATTACTCGATTCTTCTCATTGGTGTGTCTTGTACAAACATTCGTACATGCACAAACTTACTATTACATATGTCAGAACGAGTACATGTAGTAGTGCAATGAAGAATATAAGAACGAGCTGTGTAACTATATAGTTACAATCACGTTGTACACAGAGTGTAAAGTGTACCACTCTGGTACATAACTCCTGCGGGCTGACGTTTCAATCATCCGGAGCGTGCGTTACTTCCCATCAGTTTTTATCACAACCCTGCGCCGGCCCATTCGAGACATCTTCGACTGTTCAGTCAGCCCTCCACGATTTATAGTTTTCTAGTACATAGACTGGTGATTAGGTAGCTTTAGTTCGGTCAGCAGAGGCAGTATTCGTGGGTGGACTTGAAACTTCATGAACGAGATGCAACCTCCTACTTCAATAATCCAAACTCATTAATCTGAATGTCCAATGGACCACATCGTCACATAATCTATTTTATTTTTATTTAATGTTCAAAACATATCCACTGCCCATCCCCAGGAGAGGAGGTTTGACCTCGAGTTTGATTTAGTTTGCATTTCAAAAATTTGGTTTTTGCTGATTCAATTATGGTTTATATTCACGTAAGATAACTTTTTTCGTAAACAAAATATTTACAGTTATTTTTAATTGCAGAAAACTTTTCCAGGTTTATCCATTGCAGAAAAATATTTTTTCAAAATTTTCACAAAAATGAAGAGGCAGATGTTCCTTATTGTATTTAATCTTATTTCTGAAATTTTCAGAAAGATATTTTGTTACTTAAACAATATCTCTTTCAGAAATATATTCTTTTATATATTTAGTCATCTGGTGAGATTGGTCCATGGCCTTAAGGCTATCAACTAGTCCATGTGACGTCAGTGATTCTGAATAACTACAGGATGCAATTGCAGTTACTGACGTCACGTGGTCTGATTGATTCATAGCCGTAAGGGTACTTTTATTTTATTTCCTGCAAGATTTTCTTTGGGTTTAAGGGGAGGTTCTACACTTCAGTGGGAAAATCGGGCCTATTTTTCGGAAATGAATTGCAAAGGATCTACTAAAGATATCAACACAAATTTTTCTTATTCAAAGATACATCCTTTCACTTTAAATCTGTATTTTTGCAAATTTTCAAACATGAATTCCGCGACCTTGGAAAGTCTTTGAACTTGTCGCTACCAAAAACAACATGGGTGTCATTGTTGTATCACATCGACCAGTTGAGTTATCTGAAATAAAAAAAATGAAATATTTTTTGATTGAGGCCGGTATTGGCTGTGATCGGCCGAAGCGAATTTTTCGCTACATCAAATTTGTTCAAATAATGCAATGTTAAATTAAAAGTTTGAAATTTCACCTAATTTTTTTACCTATTGGGGGCTATACAAATTTTAAAAATTAAAATTTTGAAAATCATGCTCGGCCAATCAGAGAGGCATGTTTACTGATCAAATAAAAAAAAATTGAGTCAATTCGATAAATATTTCTAGTGAAAGGCTTACAATCCAGCTCGAAAAGAGTTACATTTGGGAAATCGCGACCGCGTCGCGCTAAAGACGCATGAAAAGACCGGAGATGGGTACTTTTGAGGTCCCAAAAACGTGGGAAGGAATATGTTTTCGACAAAATCCTTTTACTGGCATATTTTCAGATACATACAGATTCAAAAAATGCAACAAAAAAAAACCGATTTTTTGAAACGTGAAGTGTAGAACCTCCTCTTATGTAACAAAATTCTTATCATGACACCCACACTTCTGGTATACATTTTTTTATTCAGAGAATTATAATTTGATACAGGATTTTTGTATTTTTAAAAATATGTCGAATACGATACGAGATATCGAAAAAGACCTGTATAAGTTCATAGAAGGTTTTTAAATCTTTCATTAAAGAGGAATTATTCTCTCTTAACTATTTTAATATTTTTCTGACATGGAGAAATTCGATTTCAAATGGATTCATTCTCGTGAGCTGTATTTCACTCCTAGAACGGTTGTGTGTGTATATAATTTAACAAAAGGAAAAACTTGGTTTGACTACAGCGCCTTTTTTGTGCTAAAAAGGTGTAAAGAGTAGAAAATTCCATTATATCCTTTTCGCAGGTTGTAATCAGAACTGTTGGTCACGGAAGGCTAGTTAACTGACTTTACCTTTGTTTTGTGCGATTAAAAATGCAAAAATGATTTTATACTGTATTGGAGTGTATATTTAACCAAGGAACGATTGTAAAAGCATGTGCAAGAATTAACAAAAAATGTTGTGTATATGTAAGAGAGAGAAATAACCAAAATGTTGTAAAAACTTCTCCAAACGTATTGAATATATTCAATGCATCTATATATGCTATGCATATATTCTTTAAATCTGAAACAGAATTTGATTGATTTGAAATCTGTAGCACAATTCTTGCTTTACAATAAGTTGATTTCGATTCACTTGACCAAATCATCAGTCAAAAACAACCATTTGCAAAGCAAAAAGAGTCTTATAAGTTTAAAATCTGTCATATTCTAACTGATTCAGATTTCGAGAGTACTACACAATAGGAAATGGTTAAAGTATACGACCTCTATAAAAATGTTCCAAAAAGGTGGAAACATTAAAAACAAAAATTTTCTGTGTTAGGGGGACGAAAAACCAAATTTTTATCAAGTTGTAAATTTCATAATTTGAAAATGCATTTTTTTACGTGAAAAGAGATTTTTTTGTGAATTCCTAACATTTATCGATTAAAACATTACTTTAAACCGTGAAAAATAGAAGTTCCATTTTTACGATGTCAAAACTCACACACGAAAAAAGGGAATTTCCGAAAATCAGAAGATATCTGATTGAATTTTAGCAAGTCGCTTGCTGAATGGTGGCTTCGTGGTGGATTTGCTGAATTTTAGCATATTGTATACTAATATAATGTAGAGTGCGTTCTAAATCCCCGCAAGTTATATTCTTCAAATTAGATATTTTCTTTTGAAAATTATACTTTGACTTACTCAACTATAGTAAACATTTTTGAATTGTAGCAGTAGACTTTCCGGATTTCGGAATGTTGCGCTCTGAGATTTATAATTTTGTTCTTAATCTTAGAAGATGGCTTACTGATGTCGAGAAAGCGCGCTACTGAATTTTAGCAAGTGGTCTGTTAGATTTTAGCATATTTATTTCGTGTCGCAATAAAAAAAAAATTTCGGGTACACTTATTCATTTTTTTTATCTATTATACATTGTTTATCATTTTCGCCGGTGGATTATTACATATATTTATCTTTAAAAACCTAATCGCCCCTGCTAGGGTTCGAACCTTGGACGCTGACATGACACGCTCGCATCTTAACCACTACGCTAGTCTACGCTTAGACTACCGGTTCTCATAAAAACATATAAACTGGGACTAAGCGTATTGAAGATATTCTGAATTTTAGCAAGTGATATGCTAATAATTAGAACATTTTTGCTGCTCTTGAGCATTTTCATGCTTGAATAACAGTAAGTCTTTTGCTCTGAATTTCAGTATGCTCCACGCTGAATTTTATAAAGTGGTATGCTAAAAGTTAAGACGTATTAGCTAATTTCGAGCATCTTCACTGATTTTTAGCATCTTCATGTTTCTATAGAACATTTTCTAAAATTTACTACTTATCCGCTGATGTCTAGTAATTTTTGTACCGTTTAGACGAATTGTTAAAATCTAGAAAGCGCTTCTGATATTCAGAAAATAATTCTAATTTTAAAGAATTTGAAATCTTTCTGTGGAAAAAAGACGCTTTTGACTACGCTGGGATTCGAGCCCAGGTCTTTCGATTGCCAAACTCAACTAATTAATTTGAAATAATTCTAATCTTCAGAAATTCCCTTTTTCCGTGCATGGATCATAGATGGTCTCCATGTATGCCATGAAGGAGAAGGGGAATTCAGACTCTTTTTTCACTTTTGTAGTTTAGGATACAGGTTACAGAAATGGAAATATACATTGTACGTTGATCATGAAACTAAAAATATGTCCATGAAATTACCGAGGACAAGTAGTCTTGACTTGATTTGAATAACTTACACATCTCTTAAAATTTTTAAATAAATTTTTGAAGCAAAAGTCATTATTTTTTGACGTCTGAAGAGATAGACAGTAGAGGTCCTCAAACACCCAAATTGTCTGGTGAAACTAGATCTTGGACAATGGTTCTGTAAAGTTGAAGGGCAAAGGTAGAAGTCGAATCGCAGGAACGATCTCTGGCGTTAAATACGTTTTGGGTGAGGGACTTGGTTTCTTTTCACCTGTGCCACCGCGAGCAATAAATAACCACCAGCTTAGCTGATTTTACTGCCGCGTGTTTGGGTGATCCCAATAACGCCGCTCAGAGCAAGGACCAATAACGCGAAGAAAGCCAATCTTCGCGCTAACTAGCCGTTGAAACGGCCAACTGCCAGACAATACCAGGACCCTGGTTAACCTCTGAACGAAAGACTTGAAACCTTTGGGTGCATTAAACATTTTTTATTAGCGTAACCAAGCGAGTTGCGATTAATTATGTCTTCAGAATAATAAATAGTGTTTCATGTTTACGTACTACTTCATTTTCATGATTTAGTTTCTTCGAGAACTATACAACAGGTAACGTCAGGAAAGAATTTGTATACTACTTTACGTTCATTTAGAAATAGTCTACAAATCACGAGAGAAGGTATCTCCATACACACAGAAGAAAAATTTAGCAACCGCAACAAAATGGCTTTGATACACTGAGAAAAATGGATTGTAAATGGTAATGAAAAATATGTTACCGGATATAATTTTGGACTATTAACTATGGGACAGCGATCTAGATTATTAAAACCATAATCTGTAGATATTAAAAAAAAAGATAGTATCGGATAATATCTTGGATTATAAACTGAAACATACCAGATTTTAACATTTATAATCTACAGATATTATAGTTTATTTTTCCTCCTAAAAATGGGTTCCAATCTTCGAACACGGAAAATGCCCAGCCGAGAAGTCGCAAAGATACACAAAGCACACAAGTTTAAGACAACAGCGGAAGATCTATTCACGCCATGATAATTAACGGACGCCCGGAATATATTAAATAAATGACTCTACACTTAGAAAACTGGAGTGTCAACCTAAACATTTGGAGGGTGAAGCAGACTATATTTGAGGTTAAACTATAGGACAGCCTTCTAGATAGTGTAACTTATTACCTGTGAATTGTGAAAATAAGATGGTCAACTTGAATACTTTAGAGGGAAAAGTTGATCATTGCAGAGAGAAAAATAGATTATCGAAGAGGGAAAAACAGACTATAATCTACCTCTATGGCTAACCTCAAAACTATTACATTTAAGCTTTCACAATTATTATGTTATTATAGCAAGTGAAATAGGTACTCAACAATTAGTTGGCAAAAATAACCCTCGTGACACTTTAACACATAAAGGACGCGAAACCGGCAATGAGGTTAGAGTCCACGCTGGTGATATTGGAGGAAAAATAGGCGAACCCACGTGACTTTACAATTTTGGCGCGTATTTCACCAATCGACACTCATTATAGTGATTCTGACCCTCTAGTAACAGTTAAGCAGAATATCAAATGAGTGTCTCCCTGACCAAAAAGAAAAAATTTCGGAGAAAGTGTTGTACTATCTAAATAGAAGTTCAAACTAACTATCTAAATTTTGACACTCCAGTTTTCTCAGTGTAGAGTCACGTGACCTTAAAATTTTGCGCGCGCATATAGGTTTATTATCTTCAGATGTTACGAATTATTTTCTGAAGATTATAAGAATGTAACATCTAGAGATTATGTTTAGTAATATCTTTATATATTAGATAAAGACTATAGATCATACGCTTTAACATATTTTATGTTACCGAATACTATCCTTACTTTTAACATCCAGGTTTTATGATCCATTTTTCTCAGTGTAAGCATTTTTCGTTGTCACAGAAAAATGTTTGTTATTGACATGAAATCATCTTGTTGGGTCTCATTTTGTTGTCCTAAACAAAGTTTTTCTGTGTCGACAAAACTTTCTGGTTAACCCAAAAACAAAGAAAACAAAACTGTTTTGTTGCACAAATACTAGCAAAACTTTTTTGGTCATATCAAACTGTTTTCTCATTGTATGTACATTTATTTTTATTAATTTGATTTGATGGATAATTATAAGGCTAGTTTTCCGACAAGGTTCGTTTTAATTACTTCGGAAGCGTTTCAACAAAAAATGGAAATGCTTATCGCGTTGTTAACTTATTTGGAACTTTTAAATATGATAATTCAGATGAATTTGCATCTTCATAAATCATGAAATAATGAAACCGCGAAAGAAAGTTAGTTCTTTGTAGGAAGTTTATTCAATCTTTATTTGTCTGATAGCTGGAATTAAATTGTTTTATGTCTTTGAGAAGTTCACTTTGTGATTATCGTTTTCGTTTGTTCAAGTGGATTTATATTGGAAGGGGAGAGTTATATGACGAAAGTAGGGAAAAAAGAAGTTTATTTGCGGGCGAACCCTGCGATTAAATTGAAATTTGGCCGCGATCCTAGAATTATGAGAATTATCTCGATTGCCCTACCATCAAAAATTCTCCTTTGATTAATTTATCCGGCTGCTATTTAGGAGCACGGAATTCGACGGGTTTTGCATCGCTGCTTGCCGGTGATAAATCGTTTAACTTAATGGCTAATATTCTAACGAAGCATAGCTTTTTTGAGTCACTTCGTCACCACGTCAGGTATTCTGCCCACGAAGATTTGACCATGTGGTCTGTGTTTCATCTCGAAGAAGAATATAATAATTTATTTCCAAAATTACTACAATTAAGGTAGTATTTTATAAAATTATAATGGGAAAACAATAGTCATTTAAATACTTTTAGAAAAGGAAGTATTTTACTTTGATGCTATATTACATATTCTACACTTTGTAACTATTAAATTACACAGATGCATATATAATTAGCAACTAGAGATAATGAGTTTAAAGTTTTGCCACAGTGGATTCGACTTGTTGAAAAGGACATTGCGGAGCTACAAATTGGAGTTGATAGTAGGTTGAGAACCTAATTTTGGTGAGCACGTTTTTTCCTAACGCGTATACACAGGGCTCGTAGTCAGTATCTATATAATAACTGGTTAAATTCCAGTAGTAGCCATCCTTACGAACGGTAGCCCCTAATCAACCTAATTTCAGGTTCCTTCGCCTCAGCGTAGGGCAACATTGGAATTATTTGGTAATTGTAACTGTAACTGATTGGAATGTTGCAAGCTCACTCTTTAGTCCAACGAAATCTATCCACATCTGATTCCGAATTTTTATTTTTATCGATCAAGATCTTGGTTTAGGATATATTTTCAAATGAAATTTTCTTTTGTTAGAAAATTGATAAAAAATTAATGAACCTTATGAATTATCATTGTTGCTCATAACTGACCATAGCCAGTTTCATTTATTAAGCTTAAGGCTATGGATTAATCAAACTACGTGACCAAATTCCTGTAAAAAAATCATCTAATGTAACTTTTATTTCACAAAATATCTTTTCCTGAAAATTTAGAAAATAGAATAGAAGACGATAAAGAACGTGTGTTAACTTCATTTGAGTGGAAATTTTGCAAAAATTTTTACAGTTAAGTTTAATTGTCGCTATTTTTTCGAATTTTTTCAAAATTTTTATTTAAAAAAGTTAACAGATGTTCTTCATTGTCTTTTTTTATGTTTCCCAAATTTTTAGAAAGATGTTTTGTAAATTAAAAAAGTTTTCTTACATGAACGAATTAATGTCAGATTTTTCTTAAAATAATTCATCCGTGTATGAATTTTTTGTTTGTAAACGGTATATACTTTCTTTCTAAAGAACCAACGTTGTAGTTCAGTAACTCTTGTTAAAGCTACCCTTAGCGTCTTATCGATATTCAATATTCGGATGGTTGTGTCACATGCTCATGTTTCTATCGAGTAATAAAGCAAAATTTAATAACCGGCTAAGAAAATCGTACCGCCTTAATGCCCAGTCTAGTGCAGTATGAAAACGAAACAACAAATCAAGCCTGCAATTAAAAGTCATCCCATCGCGGAATTTTGTACAGAAAGAGAGCGAGAATCCATTATGTTAGAAAAAAAAACATATTAGTTTCGCATTTAGATTGAGAAGCAATAACAAAAATGTATCTTCGATAGATTATCAAACTTTAGTATTTGTATAAGAATAGAGAACAATTTCTATTAAGGGGTTACACCACCTTGGTGCATGGAAAAATAGGTATAAAAAAAATTTGACGCAGCTATTGAATATATAAATTAATTTTTATTTCACACAAATAAATTGTAGTTTCATGAACGATTTCAAAAATAAAATAATACAAAAAAAAAATTTCAATGATGAAGATATGAGTTGTCAAGTAGGACCCTTTTTGAAAATCCTTGCATATATGTCATGTGGAACAATTTCAGGCCCCGCATAAAACCCAGATAAAACCCTTTGAAATCCTTCTTAGAATCTGCTGGACACCCATATAGAACCTGATTGGCGCAGAATTTTTTGAACCATTTAGAAGGGTCGGGTACAACCTGGTTCCAACCCATGTAGAACACGATAGTCGCACATTTTTTGTATCCATGTAGAACCCTTCTTAGGACTGGATAAAACCCGGGACAGGACCCATTTGCGAAAACCGTGTACAACTCCGTTTACAACCAGATAGAAACCCATGTTCTAACAGGGTTCAATCGGGTTCTAACGGTTTTTTTAAGCAGGGTGGTATAACCCCTTAACAAAGCATTATTTTTATGATTTATTTCCAAAATTAATGGAAATAATGATGTTCTCCTATTTCGTAAAAAATACACGATTTATAAATATTTTCTCTTTTTGCGATTAATATATTTATCAGTATAAGGTGCCAGTGTCTAAGAGGTAGAAATATTTTTGATCCCTACATCTTTGGGAAATCCCTCCTAAGTCTGGCTATTCTGCAGATACACATGAATCAGTCGATGTTCCGTCCAGAAACTATAGTCGACCAATAGCTCGCCTTCTCTCCATCATTAACTCGATTTAATAGCACATCGTTAGAAGTCGTATACTCGAGAAATGGGTCCGTAAAAAATCTAACTTAGATTTAGGCCACTCTAGATCGTGTTGGTTTTTTTTGACATTGGCACACTGCATGTTGTATCCTATAGTATTTTATATTTTTGCAAGATAGATGCTTAAAAACTATTACCAGAAATATTCTATCAAAGTATAGTCATAAAAATGGGATGAGTCTTTTTTTTGACATGGAATATTTGGCACTATTAATTTATTGTATTTTTGACGGTCAACTAATTTAAAAAAAAAAAATTCAGGCGTTTGATATATATTGAACAATTTTGATTATTTGGGTTCTTGTTTCATTTAGGAGGACACAATGTATTTATACAAGGAGACGAAAGCAAATATTTTGAATTTAAGGATTTATATAATATAGATAGTTTAATTAATTAATTTTTAATTAAGGTTTTACAGCTTTACCTTTTAGCAAATTTAGTTATTTAGACCAATTTTTTAATTTCAAACTTGCAATTCTTTTACATCATTTTTAACATAATTTTCATCGGTCACAGTTTCAAATTGTTCAAGTTTCTTCCTTTGTATTTTTATAGGAAAATTTTTTTCTGTCCAGTTCATTACATTCAGTTTAGACCAATTTTATAGATTCACATGCATAATTCATTTATATCATTTTATTACAATGTTTCTTTAAGGTTCTCTTTAGAAATTTTACGGAAAAAATTTTTACATTCTCATCATGGATGAGAAGGTATTGGTTTTATGTGAAAAATGACTTTCGAAATTTTCATCAAATCTTTACGTTTTGAGACCCCCTGAGTCAGAAAAAATGGTTTTTACGAAAGTGTCTGTCTGTCTGTCTGTCTGTCTGTAGGTCGTGTGCGGCATAACTCTCGATAGAATTATCAGATTGAATTGAGCTTTGGTACACTTTATCGGAGCCGAAAAAGTAAGGACAAGTTCGTTAACCAGCCACATCCAATCAAAATTGAGGGGTTGAGCACTACTTTTGTGTTTTTGAAAATAATTTTTTGAAAAAATCAAAAATTTCAATACTGGTTTTAGATAGTGCTCATAAATGTCTAAAAATTATCCTGATAACATTTTTTGATTAAATCAAAATTATAAATGTTACAGCATATTCAAATTCGAAAAAAGTCAATATCAAAATTCCATTTTCCAGTTAAATTATACGAGATACGAAAAAACGTTATGATACAATATTATTGAATAAATAAAGACCTAAAAATTTGAATTGTAACATTTTTTCATAAGATGCATATTTTTCTTTTTAATTAAAAAAAAAACTATTGAAAATCCAAAATTCAATTTTTTAACAATAATATGTAAAATAAGAAAAAAACGTAAGAATACAATGTTGTTAGTTTCAAAAAGATCTACAAGTTTTGTCTCACACAGTTTCTGATAAAAGATATATTTTTCGTTTCAATTCCAAAAAATACGATTAAAATTCAAAAATTCCATTTTTTAGACAAAATATGTGAGATACAAAAAAAACTTTGAGATGAAAAATTGTTTGGCTAAATAAGGTCTACACATTCTTATCGAGAAATTTCTCGACAGGATGTATATTTTAATTTTTTGATTTTTAATATTGAAAAAATTCGATTTGTTTCACCAAAATATGTGAGATACGAAATAAGCGTTATTCTGCAAAATCGTTTCCTTAAATAAAGTCTACGATTGTTTTTCCTTTTTGAGATATTTGGAAGAAAATTAATTTATCAATAATCATGTAATTTATTAAAAAGTTACAAAAATGCATACAGAAAATCGAGCGCGAAGCGCGAGCGCCATGATGAGAATGTGTTCCTTAAGGCCGATAGAGCCTTAAGTAAATTGAATTTCCTGTTTCACTTAAATTCAAAAAGAAATAGAGTGACTTCGAGAAAATGACTAATTTACATCATCTTTAATATCATTAAATTGGTTTGAGCTTCAGTATTAAATTATAAGAAATAAACTTAAACGTATGCCAAGAGCACAAGACCGAGCGCGAAGCGCGACGTTCAAAAATTCCGGAGCGCGCAGCGCGACGATCGAGTATTACGGAGCGCGAAGCGCGACGATCGAATCGCGCGCCCTAGGCGCGCTCAAACTTGCGAGCGAAGCGAGCTGCGCGCCAAGCGCGCAATGAGAATGTGCCCGCGAAAAGGGTAGATTTTTTTGTACAGTTTTGATACAGTTTTACTGTATTGCAAATTTAGTTACTTAGTCCAATTTTATTTTCACACCTGCAATTCTTATATCACTTTTTTACTACAATGTTTATCCGTCACACGGGCAATTTTTAAGATTCCTCCTTTGTATTTTTTATAGAAATAAATTCTCACTGATGAGGACTCCAACCTGAGTCGAAACGTTTGAAAGAATGTAAGAACTGAGTTTTCATTATTTCTGGACCCTAAAGCCAATTTATACATATATCGAATATTCATCAAAGGGTCGATACAAGTCCTATCTATAATTAATAACATTTGTATGTTATTGAGAAAGGAACATAATTTTTTGAGTATGCACCAGAAAATTTGATTTCAAAACAAGCAAAAATAATTTTGAATAACTTGCAGTGAAAATTTGTTTACTCTGACCAAAATCTATTCCGTATAAAAATTCATTTTTACTACATATGATTCTAAACTTTTTTTGGATTTCAAAGAAGGCGATTATCAATTCAAGTAAACCAGGTAATGAACAAAAACTAGCCATAAAGGGGTAAGATAAGGCGATTTCTAAAACCATTTCTTTATTTTATTTTGATTTTTATTATGTTATATTATGTTTATTAAACCCAGCAAATATTTTGCCAAATTCTTAAAGAAACAATGCTTTTGTGCTTTTATTATTTTTATCTGATGGAAACTTTTGATAACTCATTTTATTCAACATAACATTTTTCAGACTTTCACAATAAAAACACGATAAAAGAATATTTAAAATGAAAAAAACTAAAGAAATGGTCGCTTTTACAAAGTTGTTTTACGAAAGTGTGTCCAATTCTTCCTTAAAGGGAATCGAGTAAGTAGATTACGTGACAAAGAAAAAATTTTCAGTCTGCCTCTAAATTTTTCTGCAATAATGAATTTTTTTGGTTGAAAATTTTAAACATGTTAAAGGACATATTGAAATATATTAATTACTGTAACAAAATTGTCGGATAAACTAACAATTTTTTCTCAATCACGTAATCTACTTATTCCATGTCCTCAAATTATAAAACTGGGAAATTGATAAATTGCTGTGAAAATTCATGGAGCAATCTTTCCTAGACTTTTTGAGATTGCATGGATATTTAAGAATTCGGGAAGTTATTACTAATACCAGTTTCGAAATTTTTACTGAATTTTGACAATTTTTTTTAGATTTTGATGTAAAAAATTTGCTCAAGCTCTATACAATCTTTATACTTGTATATTGAAAAATTAGACATAATGTTCTAGAAGATTCAGTGCTTTCTACCAGACTTAAACAAATTTTCGACACGTGTTGACCGAGTCGAGCTCTGTTCTTACTATGTAATGTGACATGTTTGAAAATATGTCTGCTATTATATTGACCCAAAGTTCATAGAATTTTTATTCATTATGTTATTTTGGCATTGGGTCAGATTCTTTTTTTTTCACATTTAAATTATCAATGGCAGATATATAAAAAACCGTAAAAAGTAAGGCAAACGTTTCGGCCAAATGTGGGGGCCCTCTTCAGTGCCATAAATTCAAAGAATAATTCAAGATTTCATTTGAAGATTAAAATATAGGAGATTACTAAAATAAGGAAAGGTATAAAAATCAAAAACTTATCTCATAGCTTGCAAATAAAAATGAAGCAGTCCAGTATGCACAACGTGTTGAAAAAATACATCAAATTCACTGAATACAGAAAATCGGATACAACGAACAAAACTTAGAATTTTACAGAACGAACCGGCCGTAAAATTTATTTATATTTCTTTTTTTTCTTTTTTTTATGAATGTGAATGGATAAATCTTGTCAACCGAACACTAGTCAATTTTAAGAATTTTTCTTGAGGACTTTGTTACCGGAGTCTCTCAAGAATCGATTTGAACTGTTTTAAGAACCGACTCGGGACATGTAGCTTTGCTAACTGAAATTTTTATTTTTAAATGCTATCCTGAGAGGTTCTTTTCCTCCTTGAAGAAGACAATTGTCCTATACCTAGTTAAGAAATTAGAGACGGTTGTGGTGATCTTTACGAGTGGAGGGAAGCCTGTATTTTTTGAATGAAAATTATTTGGTATATCGGCTTTACGGACAATCCCTTTTATATTGAATTTGCAAGTAAGGCTTTACAGAAATATAAATTACTATCATATCTGAATATTTTAATTCAAAATTCTTTAAATTTGAATTATTTGGGTACGTTTAGTGATGAAATAAGATCGAAGGTTATTTATAATTTTTGAACTTTAGTTTTATTCTTAGATGTTTAAACTTCATTAGTTCTAAAAATGTTCATAACTATTGCCAAAATAACATAATGAATATAAATTCTATTCTTACTACCAAAATAGTTTGCCCAAGAAATTTTCTCTACGTACTCAAAGAAGTCCCTGATCATTTTATGTTTCTTACAACCTACAAAATTGATTTTAAAAACAATTATAAAGATTTTTGAACTTGCAATGTATACACTCTTAGGAATTTCTACCGAAGAACTGCAATTTTATACAGTTACAATTCCGTAAAATTACGCTTCTCGTAAATTTGAGAAAATTTAGTTACTTTCAAAAATTAATTTACCTGATATTCTAATACTTGTATCTGAAACTTTCAAAACTTGCAACAAAATTTTACGTTCTGGGCAACTGAAGCTTCATACGTGTGACAGAAAATTCAGATAAGTTTCATAATCATAAAAAAAATTTCGGCAATTTAAGTCATCTTTTCGCAATTTAAAAATATTTACTCAAACGTATCGTGGATTTCACATAATATACAGTTGAGTCTCGTTTATTTCAAGTTTCACGCTCCCTTCCACGTCCCACTATTTCACTGTCACGTGACGCTCTGAGGACCGCTCGGAAGAAGTGAGAAGAGTGGGGGCGAGGTGCATTCAGTTGGTATGGCAACTGAGGCAGTGGTGGGAACCCCTCGCGACTTGAAATAAACAAGGCTCTGTCGTTTCGGGATACTTGAAATAAACGAGACTTGACTGTATGTTCCATAAGTTTTGAGACTACATTCAGGTGTTTATTAAGTTGCATCAACGAAAGCGAAAATGTCAACCAATGCAAACAAAAGACTGAAAGAAGTATTAACGGAACCTTTGAATGCGAATGTCACCAAAATTCGTTTCCATTCTGGCATACAAACTCGATTTACGTAAGTCTGTCGCAAATATTTCTGGCAGAATGAGTTCGCGTCAGATTCTTCAAGTGTTTAAAGACAAGCCAATCTCACGTGTAACTATTTTTCGCGTTTTAAGAGATTGTCGAGATGGTAAAAAACAAGAAAATAAAAAAAATCCAGTCGTCCACCAAAATTAGAGGTAAGAACAACAAAGAGTTTTCTGTCAAGTGCCAAAAACAGGGTTGCTCAATCCACCAGGTGATTAGGGCAGAAATTTGGTATTTCCCAAAGCACAGTCCACCGAATTTCGACGAAAAATAATATTTCCTATCGTAAAAGTAAACGAGCATCAAAATATTCAGCCAGGCAGCTCGAAATAATACCGAAATGTTGCCGTGCACTTCGAGACAAGCACTTTGCAAATGGAAAATTCATCGTTTTGGATGATTAATCTTACTTCACTTTTTCGCATCATGAATTGATTGGAAATGATGGCTATTACACAGACAACTTTGAAACAACTCCAGACAATGCAAAATATGCCAAAAAAACAAATTTTGAGCCGAAGGTGTTGGTTTGGTTGGCGATTTCATCCAAAGGTATTTCAGCACCAGTTATTCGACCACGTGGTTCAAAAGCGATCAATGCCGACATTTATATCGACCAATGCTTGCCAAAATTAAAGCGATTCATCGAAAGGAAGCATACTCAAGACGAAATCATGTTTTGCGCGGACCTGGCAAGCAGTCATTATGCGAGAAAAACATTGAATTGTTTCTCTGAACAGAACATTTCATATGTACCGAAGAAAGACAATCTTCCAAACGTCCCACAAGCACGTCCAATCGAAGATTTCTGGCCTGTTCTGAAACGTAAAGTGTACGAGAAGGGCTGGGAAGCTCAAAACGAGCAACAATTGGTTGGAAGAATAAAGCGAAAATCGAAAGAAATCGACCCATTACTCTGCCAGAGGATGATTTTGAAGGTTCCTTACTTGCTTGGAAAAACTGAAGACAGCGGACCATTGAGTGTAATTTGAATGTGCTTTTCAATAGTTCATGAATAAATTTAAATATCAAAAAAAGCTTTTTTCCAAATCATTTGCTTTTTGTTTAAATATCGTACGTTCGAATTTGTCTCAAAACTTATAGAACATATGTTATTCAGAATGTACACGAAATGTACCTGAGTTTTCATATAATATATTATTTGGAAAGAAATTAAGTTAGATGTAGCTAGATTTCGCGTATAAGCTAATATATTGAGAAATTAATGAACTAATTTTGTTACCTATAACACTGCTATCATTAAAATGAAGTATCGCAGTGGTCATAATAATTAGATCACCTTCTATGCATCATATATCAAAAATCCAAATCTAATTTTCCAGTTTCAATCTTACAGTACAATTTTGTGAGTTGGATGAAGATACATTTAGTTTTAAGATGTGTGTTCGTATATTTTGGGAACCATTGAAGCGACTGACGCTACCTGCTCCATATTCAAGCAGGTAGCAAGCAGGGTTTGATCAAACTGCAGAGTTTGGGTGTGCTTGCCAGAGCTCTGCTCCCCCAGCACCATACACGCGTGCTTTCTCAAGTATATATGAACATATGAGGTATACGTAGATTCACACGCGTATTGGGACCACACGAACCCAGATTTCACTCTGCTATACATCTATAGCGAAGCATTATGAATATTCAACTGGGTGCCGGCATGGCTGCGTTCGAATCCATTATTCATTTCTCTCTGGCACCATCGTATCGCGGGTCTCGGCAGCGCTTTTGGTTGTGTTTTCTGTAGTGGGTCTCTGAAGAAAGAGCAAGAGAACGAAAATGGATTGGTGTTAGAAGAAGAAAGAGAGAAGTGTAGCGCAGTCGCTGTTTTTGTTTTATCTCTTCTTAAAGAATGCGCCCTGTTCGGTCTAATAATCACTTGGAGCGGGAACTCGGTCCGCTTATGTAATAACCGCCTCCTGGATTTTTCGGATTCCTTCACTGCAAATTACACTCACGCAGCAGAGTGCAGAAACTCGATCGAATTCATGTATCATCCCCATATGCTGTCCAAGTGTCTAGTGAACCATAAATTCTTGAAATACTTTTTCATCATATCACTATAAGAGAAAAATATTCTATCACTAATCATCAAGATACTTGTCGTTATTTGAAGAATAAAAATATTTCACAGGCTACTATCTGTTTTTATTGCCCGCATAATATTTAATCCCTCAATTTGTGATTCAAAATTTACGCATTAGGAGAGATTCTTTTTATAGACTATTACTATTACTGGACTTGTATTAAACAACTATAGCGAAATGTTAAGACGATTTCATTTGTATACAATATTTTTTTCTACAGAAAGTGTTTTTTTATCAAAAATATTAAGAATTGTTTTAATCAGAAATTGAAATCCGAAAATATCTTTCGAATGTTGGTTCTTAATCAAGACAAATCTCTGTTTTTTCTGTAAAAAACACTTTCTGTAGAAAATGTTTTGCGAATTAATGAAACCAACTCGGATTGGAACATTAAATATGGCTTACGTCAGTCGAATACAAAAACCTAAATAGATAATTTGGTCTATTATTATACTACCTTATTCTAGAACAACACGCAAAAGAGTTTTAAACCTTCAAAAAGATTTGAAATCTGTTCCAATTATTGATGAATTATAATTTTTAGCGAAATGCCATATTTGAATGATAATTTTAAGTATATATATATTGAGATACAACTAAAACATCTTTTAACCAGTTTTAGTGCTTGAATTTGTCCTTAACTACATTATTCAGATCATGGTAACCAGAAATCTGATCAAATCATTATTTCCATATAGTTAACTGACCTGAAAACATAGGTGAGAACGAATTCAACCATGCGCAATTTTCTCATTCTACGTTATCGATTATCATCAAGATGCTTATTTATATTTAAAGGATAATATATTTTGCAATTTAGAACATGCGAATAATAATCAGTACGCAAATATGGTTCGGGTTCTTGAATCTGGGATCTGAATTGTATTAGATGTAACGCATAAAGTGACTCGTAAAATATTATATTATTATATTTCTATTGCACCATGTTTTATTAATCAAATACAGATAAGAATCTCATATATTCGGTAACATATTTTTGTCTTACTACATTAACTTGTATAATAAAAATAAAGGACTCGAACTTTTCACAATAGTTATACATTAAAAATGTTTGTATTTGATCAAAATCAGGCATATGTGTATATTTTTCTGATTTCACAATACATGGCTTTTTATCTACATTTTTAAGAGAGAAAATTTATACAAATTAAACTTTAGACGGCTCATTTCATTTGCGATACAATTTTCCACATCTTCACTGAAAAAATTCAATAAAAGAATACCCTAAAGATGCTCGCTTTGACTAAATTTTTTCTGACTATTTGTTCAATTCTACGTTAAGAAAGAAATTACAAATTGTTTTCGAAATTCGAGAAAGATTGAGATACATAATTTTCAATTCCTAGAAATGATTGGACACTAGAAGAAGATTGTTTGCTACTTTTGGAGTAGAGTACAAATGTTTGTTTTCAATAACCTATACGGCTGATACATTTTTATTATCATGAATTATAGATCTCATATTTACTTGAATACCTTTAGCGATATATCTTACCTGTATATATGTATTCAACTATGGGACAGCCATCTCATATATTTGGTTGCAATATCTAAATATTCATCTGTATATGATATTGTATTAATGCTCGTGTTGCAGCTGTCTTGATGGTCGAAATGTCATTAAAAAACATCCTTTCAACATCAATTTTGGGAATAGAAATAATATGCGCCAGTAATTGTTTGGACAGTTGGAACGAATTTCCTGTGGATAATTCCTTTGCTATCGAGGAATGTATGTCTAATGAGTATTGATTTGATTTTTGATGGAACTTTCCGTTTTTTTAGCTTGTGATGAATTTTTCGACTTCCATTTCGCACTTTAACGCTTGCGTTTTGGTTCGTACTGAAAACACCATGTTTCGTCACCCGTAACAATTGATTTCAGGAAGTTTGGATCATTTCTGGCGGATGCAACGATTTCTTTGGAATGATTGATTTTTTTCATGTTAGTATTTCAACATCGACAAGAAATTTGTTTTAGGAGAACTGCCATAACTTTGCTATTTGCTTATTTGTCGCGCTGTGTATCACACAGTTTATTCACCATGATTTTACTTATAAAATGATTCAACATTACTATATTTTAATGCGTGTAATTTTCCAGATTCATTGTTTGTGATATATGTACGTGTATTCCAATCATTGGAATGCGATTTAAAATAATTGCAGCAAAGCTTTTATATCTATCGTTCCAATACCTTCAAGCAAGTAAAGTTTTTACAAATGAATCTGGCAGCACGTGTGTTCGTTAATGGCGATCGAATAAGTGTCGCACCCTTCTCTATACACAACCCTTATTTATCAGCATGATCTCAGATATCAGTAACTGCAATCTCCTGAAATCCATCGTAGTTCTTGATTAATGTATTACATGGCATAGAATCGTAGCATGGTATCTAATTTACGATTTATCATTGCACTCACATTGAGCAATAATTACTGGTTATTCCGATGCTTCAGATTTGTTGACATGGTTGTAATTATTCACTGACAAGTTACGGTACTTTATTAAGAAAGATTTGTGAAGTTTTCTTCGTCTATCGTTTGAATATCATACATGGTTTCAAGCTATATGTTTTCACTTTCTGTATGAGCAGAGAGCTACAAATCATTCACCCGATGTTATACTCGTTTAATTCCCAATATGAATTCATGAATACATAAGTGATGAATATGTTAAAACAGAATTTTAATCAGCAAAATAAGTTTTACTAGTCATCTCTATTTTGCAACTGGGCCTTAGAGTGTAATACTATTTGAAATTCATTTTAAGAAATTATATCTTAGTGTAAGATAAAAAAGAAATTGGTTATCGCTCGACCGCTAACTATGTGTTTTGCTTTGTTCTAGGTAAGTTGTGACCGGAGAACAGTTATCGACCTTTCGCTAATAGTCCAAGGGTGAAACCCAGGATGACGTTTAGGTGTGTGCCGGCCTTTCAGACACTTGGAGGCGGTGACTGTGGTGCATCCTGGGTGAGTGCATTTTCCAAGAAATCATTCAAATGATAAACTGAAAATGTTTGATCCTATGGAACATGAATGGGAAACTTATGTTGAAACTTTCTTTAACGCTTTAACGTATACATTCTGTTCAGAAAGTACCCGAAATTATTAAATAAAACACATGTAACGTACATGTGTCTGTACCTTTTATCCATTCTATAAAATAATTTTTGTAAGCCGATGAAAATATGGCCTTTAGCTCCTTTAGCGAAAATTTTACAGCCTCTCTTGACTCGAAATTGGGCCGGGATTTGAGCTCGGGTCTTTCGATTGCCGGTTGACTGCTCTAACCAACTGAGCTACACAGGCGCCCGACATCCCTTTCTCCACAGGGAGACCTTGTTATTATTCCATGATTTAAGAGTTGAAATTGTCTCCGAGGACATCTGTCGGGAAAGTATCCTATCTGATACCGAGACTTCTGTCCTGATAAAGTAGACATTGACATTTCAACTCCACCATCAAAATTGTAAAAGTAATTTTAATCTTTTATACGAAAAGAAATCACATAAGACAGTATTGTGGTGCTAAATCCACAATAACAAGAGAAAACAATCAACATTGTATAGTAGTTTAAAATTTTCTTCATTCCGGATTAAAAATCAAATTACTTTACGATATCCTTTGGATGCAGAAGAAATTTCGTTGAAAACATAAAATTGGAGATATATTCTTTGTTCTTGTTTCTTGATATTATAAAAATTGCTGTGAGGACCGGAAGTCGATTTACATTAACCGTATAGAAACTAATAAGTACATCGTTCTGAAACTGCATGAAAGTAAAGTGCAATTGCAGCAACTTAGCGGAAAAAGCGGGAATTCAGTTCCAGTTCAACCGTTTCGTTAAAATAGACAATTCATTGTCTGAATGACACTCGAAATAATATAATGTTTTTTTTTCTCATTTCTGAATTCAATATTGTCAAACATTGATTTTCCCTTTTCTTTTCACGCGCCGAATGAAATTAAGGGGCGAATCATTGGTTTTGCTGCCAACCGCTCAAACGTAATTGTGAGTGATTTATTAAACGAGTAGTAAGACGAGTCCCCATAGGTACAAAGATCTCGCGAGAGAGGTAAGAGGAAAATATTCACTAATGAGCAAACTTGAAATGGCGCCTTTACTGAGTTGCACGCAAAAGCAATGGTGGAACTGGTCGGTCTACGGAGTAATAATAAAATGTACACCTTAGTAAGTACGCCTGCGCGACTTTAAACTCAGATTCATACCTTTCTTCTTATTCTTATTTTATTATTATTGCTTTGTTCCTTTCCTCTCTGTGCCCTCTTCCCTGACTCTCTTTCTCTCTTTCGAGCGGGTAAATAACTCCTTACAGTTTGCTTACTCTACCTCTGGGTTTATAATGGAGATTATCTTATTTGTGTTAGTACTTGAGACTCGTTTCGGTCTTGGGTAACCTTCGAGTACTTGTGAGAGGGCACGGAGTAAGGGTAAGGATGAAACGAAGACGAGTAAGCTTTAGAGAACGAAAGAAAGAGATAGTCGAAGAAAGTGTAGTTTAGAGTTTCAGGAGAAGAGGGTGGCTATGTTCTATGTTGGAAGGGAGAGCGAAATTATTACGCGGTCTTCTTGATTCTACGGTCTCGTTTTTCTTCTTTAGAAAAAAGTTCTAGTCCTTAAAGAACTCTCTGAAAGGCAAACTTAGTTTTCCCTCGTTATCATTGTTCGTTATTTTAACAGACGCAAATGTAAACGATGGAGAATAGTAATTTTTAAATATAATAGACTCTTAGTCAATTAATGATGTCAATTTACTTGTAGGTGATTTTTTAAAAATTTTATTAAAAATATAGCATTGCATATATTTTGATAGTATTAGATAAAATTTTTGTTAATTTATCATTTTTTTGGCATTGGATCAGCCTCTTTTTATTTTCTTCTATTAAAATTTTCAATGGTACTTACGATAAAAAAACGCAAAAAAAGAGAAAAGGCAAACGTTTCGGCCACATATGGGGGCCCTCTTCAGTGCCATAGATTTAAAGATTAATTCAAAATTTTCGTGAAAGATAAAATTGTAGAAGATAGTTAAAATAAGGATATTAATGAAACTCAAAAACTTATCTCATCGCTTGCAATTCAAAATGAAGAAGTCCAGTAAGCAACAACACGAATTGGAAAAATAATGTAGAAATCACTGTACATAGAAAACCGGGTAAAATAACGAAAAACTTAGAATTTTGTAAACAACGGACCGGAATTTTTTGTTTGTTTTATTTTCCTTTATCAAGAACGCATGACCAATTGGTTATTAATAATAAACGCGAACAGTTTTCAATTTTGAAAACTTTCATTGAGGACTTTGTTACCGGAGTCTCTCAATGATCGAACTAAACTCTTTTTAAAAACCGACTCGGGACATGCGGCTTTGCTGACTGACAATTTTTTCCGTTTTAAAAGCTATCCTGAGAGGTTCTTCTCCTCCTTGAAGAAGACTATTGTCCTAAACCTTGTTAAGAAATTCGAGACGGTTATGGTGATTTTTACGAGTGCACGAAAGTGTATATTTATGAAGAAAAAGATAATGTATATCAGTTTTCCGGACAAATCATTTTGTATTGAATTTGCAAGCACGTCTTTGCTAAATTATAAATTATTATAAATCTATATTTGTCATTTTACTTAATATTATTCGAGTATCTTCAGAAATGAAGAAAAAATGGAAAGTTGTTTATATCTGAATTTAGTTTTATTCTGAGATGTTTTGAAAAAAAAAAATAATAGAATCATCTTTAAAAAATTAAGTATCACATTTAAAAGTATTTTTAAATTTAATTTGTTTTTACAAAATAGTCAGAACTATGAAATATTCAACATTTGTTGAATTATTCTTGATAAAGGAAAATAAAACAAACAAAAAATTCCGGTCCGTTGTTTACAAAATTCTAAGTTTTTCGTTATTTTACCCGGTTTTCTATGTACAGTGATTTCTACATAATTTTTCCAATTCGTGTTGTTGCTAACTGGAATTCTTCATTTTGAATTGCAAGCGATGAGATAAGTTTTTGAGTTTCATTAATATCCTTATTTTAACTATCTTCTACAATTTTATCTTTCACGAAAATTTGGAATTAATCTTTAAATCTATGGCACTGAAGAGGGCCCCCATATGTGGCCGAAACGTTTGCCTTTTCTCTTTTTTTGCGTTTTTTTATCGTAAGTAGCATTGAAAATTTTAATAGAAGAAAATAAAAAGAGGCTGACCCAATGCCAAAAAAATGATAAATTAACAAAAATTCTGTGAATTTTGGGTCAATATAATAGCAGACATGTCATGAAACATGTCACTTTACAATTAGAGATAAAGTTTATAGGGTTTTTAATTCATTTTTTTCATAAAAATGAATTATATTTTGGTATAATATCGTTTCAAAATGAGGCAAACAGGGTTTACGTATCAGATATTGATATAGTGGTTTTCAAGCTGCAAAGCTAATATATTTTTATTCTAACGCGTGCAAAACAAATTGAAGGTAGAGGGGAGCTTTGGCACTGAGAAGAGGGAAGGTTTCAGTGAAAACACATACACAAATATTATTATTATACCTTATTTATTTATGTTCACATATTTGAGTACGCAATGATACACTATTTATAATAATTAAATTTCAGAACCACTATTGGGTTCGAACCTTCTAACCTACCTATATCTACATAACTAAATGCATTCCTATAACGCCTAAAGCCTCTCCGCTATTCTCGCTTGCCATATTCCGAAAGAAATCTTGCTTATAAGCTACTGCGACTACGACTTATTAGAATTATTTTTAAACAACTTAGTAATCATCATTTTTTCGTACTTTCAATTTTTCGAATGGAGATTCATAATTTTTGGTATTTAAAAAACTAAATTTTCTTATACATGTTTTAAAGACTGTTATGACTATATTGAATTTCAATGACATAATATAAATAACACATCACTCAATAAGTTTTCAGTCTGACGTATAGATGGCACCACTGTTGTCAAATCCATATGATTTCTGAATAGTACAAATCTTCAAACGTTGAGTATTTAAACACCGATGATGCTGAACGCTCTGGTTGTCCAAAATCAGCAGTTGTTCCGGATTACATAACAAAAGTCCACAAAATAGTTTTGAGCGATCATAAATTAAAGTTGCGTGAGATAGCTGGCACCTGGAAGATATCAGAAGGTAGTGTGTTTACAATTTTGCATGAATCTTTGGGCAAGGTTATGGCATCCAAATTTTGGGACGCGCATCGTATTTTGTTTATCAACTATCTTGAGAAAGGTAAAAGCATTAACAGCGACTATTACATGGCATTACTGGACCGATCGAGCGCAAAAATCAAGAAAAAACGGCATCACATGCAAAAGAATATGTGTTTTTCCACCAAGACACTGCACCATGCCACAAGTCCAGAAAAACAATGGTCAAATTAAATGAATTAAGCTTCGGATTGCTTCTTCATCCACCATATTCTCCAGATCTGTCCCCCAACGACTGCTGGCTCTTTGCTGACCTGAAAAAATGCTCCAGGGAAAGAGATTTGGCTCCAATTAAGAAGTGATTGCCGAAACTGAGGCCTATTTTGAGAGCAAATACGAATCATTCTACAAAAAAGGCATCGAAAAGTTAGAGAAGCGTTGGAACAAATGTATTATGCTTGAATGAAACTATTTTGATGAATAAAGTCGAATTTATCGAAAAAAATCTAACGAAAAGTCTCTCAGTGTAGGTTGTACTTATAAGTCCAGGCTGAAATATTTACCAAAATAAAGTACTTTGCATACAAATCCCTAGACAAAGTTTCAGAAACGATTTCAAGCGGAGCCATTCCAAAATCTGTCCCCGAAACAATAAGAAAACGTTTCAAATCTCGTTTGATGAAAATCGGTTGTAAATCTAAACGAATGAATACGATGCAATCCAAATTTGGTTTTATCAAAACCGAATATTTAATCCGGACCAATTCGCATGAATCTGAGCTCAAAGTGATTTGTATTGAAATTTCGGCTTGAAAACTTGATGCGGAATATTTATATTGGAGTCTTGGGTTGAGTAGGATTGATTTTCAACCGATTTGCATTGAATGAGATTCAAAACCTTTTTCTTATTAGTACGGAATCTTTTGGAAACAGATTTCAGAATGGCTTGGAGTAGCTCTGATTAGCTCAGATTGAATTCCTATCCGAAATTTCGGCAGGGATGCTAATCCTTATAATTTTTCACTCTTCAAATAGGAATGAGCATCTTGTTAATAATTCAATATTTAGAAATTTATATGAGTTTTCAAACGTTATTTATGTGCGCACACACAAAAAAGCTTGAGTTTAATCGAGTTGGTTAATTTAGAACTTTTTGCAGTTTATGCTGAACTTGTGTTTTTTTCTGTGCAGAATTATACTATATCTTATCATTTGAAATAATGATGAAGCTAAGTGAGGGGTTTAGTGTTGATTTTCTTCTTTCATTCGAAGAAAACAGCGGCTGAAGCGCATCGAGAGCTCCAAAAAGTTTACGGAGATGCTGCTCTAAGTGAAACAACGTGCCGCGATTGGTTCCGTCGCTTCAAAAACGGCGATTTCGATGTGGACGACCGTCTGCGTCAAGGAAGGCCAAAAACCTTCGAAGACGCTGATGTTATTATTAGCTGTTGAAACCGAACGAAACCATCACTGGGGAACGGTATCGAACGTAATTGATGCGTTTGAGCCGAGCACTGTGCAAAAAATGGCCACAATACGAGCAGAGGCACGAAAAAGTGATTCTACTATACAGCATGACAACGCTCGGCCTCACGTTGCCAAACCTGTTAAAACCTAGCTGGAAATGCTCAAATGGGAACTCCTACCCCACCCGCCATATTCCCCATATATTGCACCGTCCGCTCATTTGAAGACATCGAAAAATGGCTTGATTCGTGGATAGTCTCAAAAGATGAACACTTTTACCGTAACGGTATTCGAGCTCTACCAGAAAGGTGGGCAAAAGTTGTAGCTAACGATGGGCAATACTTTGAATGATTCATTTGTTACCTTTTTTCCACAATAAAGTTGCATTTTCATCAAAAAAACAGCGGGAACTATTGGAAAAGTGAATAATATTTGAGGAATTGTGAGGTAGGCTAAAACCCAGTGAGTTTTGTCAGAATTTAAATGTCAGACAAGATGATTGTGGTGTACAATTAGTTGGGCCCACCTTCTCTACGTAACCAATGCAGTGATTTTCAGGGCAAAAGGCGTCCACTGGTTCGTTATTAATTATCAGGTTGCCACTATGTTATTAGTGCATTAGGCGAAACCGCCCGCTTCATGCTGAAGGCGAAACCTAAGAGTTAACTCCTAAGTCTGCAGTGATAAATGCTACGTACTGTTCTCCTAGCCGTGGGGGCTTTTGTTTGGAGTGACACACAGTTGTAATTACTGTTATCAGCTGACGAATCGGTGAACCTGTTGTACCAGAACCATCTATCAAGATTTTTCTTTCTAGATCGAAATTGTAGATCAACGACAGAATTTTTATTAACGTAATTTCAAATGATTCATATCAAGAAACTTTCTAGTCAAAAAATAACTGTAATTTTTTAAAAAGATACCGAAAAATTATTTAATTTTTTCTGAAATTTTAATTGGAGAAGAATAAAAAAAATAAAAAAATAGAATTATCTTTATTGCTATGAAAATTGCAGTATAGCTTAAAAAAGGAGTAGAATTATTCTTATACGACGATTCATGTGAGAATTAAAATATCGTATCATTACTAATTCAGAAGTAAAAAAGCTTCTAAATTATCGAACTATCGAGTACTGCCAGTGGTTAATGAATCGTTGAGGTCTTAACGAACTTAGTTACTCAATGAACTACTAACATGGACACCTAATACCAATGTTCATACTTATAATATTCTGCGAGAATTTTTTTGCGACATATACCAATTGTATGGAAATTCTTATTTGTGGTCATAAAATATATTTTCAACTACGTTTCCTAAAAGAAAAATATGTTTTTGGTGCCACTACTCTTAATAAAATATATAAACTTTTCTATGCTTCAAAGACATTTTCATCAAATTATGCCACCTTTATTTCCTATTCTATATAACTGATTAAGTGAGACGAAAATAGTATGGGCCTTATCAGTTTTTTCTGGACAAGATTCTCTGGCAAAAACCTTATTAGATACGTATCATGTCCCAACTCTAAATAGAAAAAAAGGATTAATTTTTATTGAAGACCATGGACTAAGTGGGTCATGTGGTACAGAAAAGAATTTTAGTTTTCTACACCGGCAATCGAAAGACCAGTGCTCGAATCCCGGAAAAGTCGAAAGCGTCTCTTTTTCCACAGAAAGATTTCAAATTCTTTCAATTTGAATTTAATTTGCATTATTGCGATATCAGAGTTTGAAATTGTCTACGAGGACACCTGTTGGTAACGTATCCTATCTGATACAGGACTAATGATCCTTTGATAATGTAGGCAGTTGTAAAAATTTCGAACTCAACCATCTAATTTCTCTGTAATAATTGATATTTTTGGCTGAAACTTTGAGAGATCGTGAAGAACATATTAGAGGAGGATTGTAGACTTTAAATATTTTTGAACAATTTAAAAAATTCTAATATGGGTGAAACAAGAATTTATGTTTTTAATTGTTCAACAAAAATTAAAGTCTACAACCCTGCGTTAATATGACATTCATCATACCCCAAAGTTTCAACCAAAAATATTTGTCATTGTCAAAAAAATTTCGGGGAAACTATAATTCTTTCTTTAATTACATGATCCACTTACTTCATGCCCTTAAAATTAATGAAGTCGCTTTTAATATAGATATATCAAAAAATAATTAGCCTTCATCACTTTGGTTGATTAATTATTATTAATGTTTGTATTTCCTTTCCTTAACTACATTGAATGTTTCCATGTTTCATTTTCAGTATCTGTATCAAAGCGTATACTTTTGGTATCATAGTGGTTCTAACCTATATTACCTGCTGAACAAGCGTGTGCTGCAGAAAAGCCCCTAAGGGGCGGTTGGTATTTGACCAGACTTACCTAGCAATTAACGCTCCTAATACTGCCAAAGTATAATTATAATTAGTGAGATACACCTTTCACACCGCCCCTTCTGAACTTTGCCGGTCATCTAGCCTGCACGAGTGCTTTGGCTTTTTACTTATTCGCAAGTTCGGACGGGAAATTTTTTCATGAAACTATTTTAGTCTCATCAGAATGTAAAACAACATAGAAATAGAAATCTTATAATATATTTTGTTTCTGAATTAAAGGAATCTAATACTATGTGCGTGTGAGCAAGTAGAGGTTAAATTTTCTAAATGTTCATGTCCAAAATAATTATAACACATCACTCAATGAATTTCCGGTCTAACTAAGAAAAACACAGTTTTCTCGAGAAATTCGACTTTATTCATCAACATAGTTTCCTTTAAGCGTAATACATTCATTCCAACGCTTCGCTAATTTTTCGATGCCTTATTTGTAGAATGATTCGTCTTTGGTCTCAAAATAGGCCTCAGTTTCGGCAATCACTGCTTCATTGGAGCCAAATCTCTTTCCCTAGAGCATTTTTTTCAGGTCAGCAAAGAGCCAGTAGTGGTTGGGGGCCAGATCTGGAGAATATAGTGGGTGAAGGAGCAATTCAAAGCTTAATTCATTCAATTTGACCATTGTTTTTCTGGACTTGTGGCACGGTGCATTGTCTTGGTGGAAAAACACATTTTCTTTTGCATGTGAGGCCGTTTTTTTTATTTCTACGCTCAATCGATCCAGTAATGCCATGTAACAGTCGCTGTTAATGCTTTTACCTTTCTCAAGATAGTCAATAAACAAAATACCATGCGCGTCCCAAAATAAGGATGTCATAACCTTGCCAGCCCACCGTTGAGTTTTTGGTCGCTTTGGACGACTTTCGCCAGCTGCTGTCCACTCAGCTGACGATCTTTTTGTTTCAGGTCGGTAGTGGTAGATCCATGTTTCATCCATTGTCACATATCGACTCAGAAAATCCTGTTAATCTCTGTTGAATAGCTCCAAACAGCGCTCTGAATCCTCAACGCGTTGTTGTTTTTGGTTGGGTGTGAGCAAACGCGGCACCCACTTCGAAAACAACTTACGCATCCCCAAAGATTCGCGCAAAATTGTAAACATACTACCTTCTCATATCTTTAAGGCGTCAGCTATCTCACGCAACTTTAATTTACGATCGCCCAAAACTATTTTGTGGACTTTTGTTATGTTTGCCGGAACAGCTGCTGATTTTGTGCGACCAGAGCGTTCAGCGACATCGATGTTTGTACGATTGCGTTTAAATTCGGCATATCAGTCGATGATTGTTGATTTCTCTGGTGCAGAGTCCCCATAACACTTATCAAGCCACTGCTTTGCTTCAACAGTATTTTTTCCCATGAAAAAGCTATGTTTGATTAACACTCGAAATTCTTTTTTATCCATTGTTTTGAAAATGACAAAAGTTACTTCACCAAAACCTTTGTAACTTCTAAACTAAACGTCAGATTGTCATGAAATTTTGACACAACGTTTGAAGGTTGATACTATCCACAAATCATATGGATTTTATAATCAAACTGCTTTATTGTTTTTCAAAATATTTGTCTTTGCATTCGATAAACTTTTTAATTCGTTTATGTGCTTTCTATAACTTCAACTGACTTTTCAGGGAATAAAAATTATTGAGCGCGCATTTTATTTTCAGTTTTTGAAAACATGAAAAGGCCATTTGATGATATATCTGGGCTGTACGATAGAGTGTTCAATAACACTACAGGTGAATTTTCAACTTTTATAATAACACAGCGTGGTAACTATCACCATGGGTTAGGTATTCATGAGTAGAGTTTATGTACATAGCCATTTGGCAAAGTTGGCGCTTGTTCTCAAGGTATTTAATTATAAAAATATAAATTTTTTTAACATAATTTTTCTTCATTGTTTGCATTAAAAGTGTCTAAATCTTTATTGAATCAACTTAAAATGTTGTAAAGTTTTTTTTATGTGTTGGAACTTAATCGTAGCTACCATAATCTTTCATTTGATTGCTCATTTTAGGAATTTTTTATTCGTTTCAGGCACTATTTTGTGTTTTTTTCCACTATTTTTTCAATTTTTTCATAGAAATAAAATCGAAAAAATTGAAAAAATAGAGATAAAAAACACAAAATAGTGCCTGAAACGAATAAAAAATTCCTAAAATGCTCAATCAAATGAAAGATTATGGTAGCTACGATTAAGTTCCAATACAAAAAGAAAACTTTACAACATTTTAAGTTGATTCAATAAAGATTTAGACGTTTTTTTTTTTTTTTTAAGAATGATGAAACGATTAGTATTGTTTTTTATTAATTCAGCATTTAACTCAGGCAAACAAATGGTTGTATACCAATTAGCATTAACAATGCGACAATCTTCAAGAGCCACGGTTCCTATATGACCAATTTTAGTTACAAATAAAGCAATCATTTTTTCAAATACCTCGAGAACAAACAACTTTTGTGGGGTTTGCTTCAGTTTGAAACACTCAAACAGCCGATTGTTTTTTTTTCTCTGCCTCGTATATTGATATATCCATGATTCGTCATCATTTACGATGTTATAAACGAAATTTGATGGACTTGATTTCAATCGTTTCAATGTTTTATTGATATTTATTTCAGCGTATGTTACATGTCGGTCCACATCAATCATTTTACGCAGAGCATCGATGTCAACTGGAACAAAAGCAGTTGATGGTCAATCTTAACGAAATTCATCACTGAGACTAGTGCTTTCAAGTTTGAATTCATTAAATCAACGATAAATTGTTCTTTTCTATAGTACTTTATCATCAAAAGCACAAATAAGTCGTTGCGAGCACACTTCCACATCTAAATTATATCGAAAATCATAAAAAATCATTGCACAAAAATATTTTCTTTATAAATCCACTTTGTTCTATACACTTGATAAGTTTAAAATGACACTTAAAACAGATAAATCAATATTTTTACATTCGGATTTTTGCTGTCGTCTATATATATATCCAAATTTTGCAACATAGATGTGTAATTCATCTGGCATACTTAAAACCTTTATTCACCAAAAAACAATAACTTGATTAAATTGAACCTTTTTTCAATTTTCCAAACTAAAAATATATTATGTACGTTCATTTTGATATTCTTTACGATTTCACAAAATTTCATTTATTTTGGACATAAAAATTTATAAACCTAAAAATCAATCAAATTTGAAAATTTCCTGAGTATCATATGCCATTAAGGTTATAAAACAACGTAAATATTAGTAATACAATTTACTAACATTTTGGTACAAATTCTAATTCCGTCCTTTTAAGTACATCATAATTTCATTGTATGAGTTTACATTTCATTCAATCTTCTCAATATGCTTTCAGCTTTTCATGCGTCTTCATGAATCACTTTACCTCATCCGCACAAGTAAATTTTAAAGCACGTTTAGTCTGTGCCAAATATATAGGTAACTATGTCCGACGTTTGAGTTTACATGCACTTTAACCGGCCGAATTTATGACCGACGCTTGAGATATAGTTGGCAGGTAAGGCAGGTCGTCATTGGTTGTTTCATCAGCCTTTTTTGACAATGAAAAAGCTCTAGTCTTTATTAAAAGTATTTTTAAGAAGACATTATTTAAATAGGTACACCGAAGGTACTCCTTTGGAAAAAACATTGAAAACGAATAAGCCTTTTAAGACACAATAGGTAACGATTCAAAACAATTTTCTCCTCAATCTTTCTCATTTGGGTCCAATACTTTTTCTTCTAGACGATTCACCATATCGTGAAACATGCCCTTTGTAAAAAATCAACACATACTCGTATAAACCTTTTCAAATAAAAATATACAAAGTTCAAAATAATTCTGCGTATGCAAATTCCATTTTCTTTACTTTTCTAAGCAATGAAACACATTATTGAAATATTTTTCACTTTGAAGAGAAAAGCCTTTAAATTCAGAAAGTGATACAAAAGTTTGACGAAACACTTTAAAGAATAACGCAAATTGAAAAAAAAGGATATGAATTGAAATAAAGCTGTTTAAAAAGTAAAAATAATTTAAAAATCGTTGGACCACGCACGAATCCATCAAACGGCAGAAGATCACTGTCTGAAAGGGATATTATGCGGAGCGAGGAACTGCTTCACGAATGGCCACTTAACGTGGTATGAGATGTAGTTGCATGCATGTGTGTACTTGCAAAGTATGTGCAGATTGCGTTTGTATGGTTAATGTCCGAAGGTATAGGTTGGGCCTCACGTAGAGGCACGACACCAACCAATCGCACAGAATTACGTAGCGAGAGGACCCTGCGCGTGCCTCAGGGCGAAGTCTTGGGCCTCTTCGCGTGCCCAAGCATGGCCTCGCCTCTCTCTTCACGGTCAGAGGTCATCATCGAGCACGAGCCACCTTTGGGTTCTCAACCTCTTCTCTTAAACACTTTATTATTATCATTATTATTGTCTTAACGGACGACCACCCTGCCCTCCAAGATCAGAAGAGACGTACTGAGTCTTGCCGGCTATTGCACAAAATGGCCTTGAACCTTCAAGTTATTTTAATTCCAAATACTACTAAAATTGTCAGATTTATTTTTCATATTTTTAAGAGCATCTGATACACTGAGAAAATAAATTCTTAGATCCAAAAAAATGCATTTAATAATACTTTGTATCAAATAATTCGTTACCCAATTCAATTGAATATTTTTTAGAAGCATGAAACATGTGCTCTGATTCAAAGAAATATTTTATTTGAGAGGCATTTCTTCAATAGAAAGAAATATTTCTTTGCTTGTGAATGTGAGCAAATTAACTCAACCGAATCATGTCTTTGAAACTAAGTACCTAGTTTATTTGAATCTTGCTTTCGCACTCAAAGAAATATTTATTCGATTCAATAAGTTCTATTTTTTGAATTCAAGAAGACGCATTTCAATCAAATAATTTAATTTAATTTAATTATTCATTTTTTAAAGAAAATCAAAATATTTCTTTGATCTGAAAAAATATTCATTTGTCACCATCCAGCTCAACCATTTATTTGAATCAAAGAAATATTCTTTTTTCTCAGTGTACTTGGAAAATCAGCAAATTTTATTGGTTATGTGTTTCTACATGTTTGTGTCCAAAATACATAAAATTTTTTTTCAAAATTTTGGAAATGGTAGAGAAGATATAAACGAACTTAGACTTGCTACTTCGCTCGCAAGTTTGAGCGTGCCTAGGGCGCGCGATTCGATCGTCGCGCTCCGTTCTGTGTGGATATCGCGCTTCGCGCTCGATCTTATATTCTTCACATAAAGATACTCTCTAAATTTGGATCAGTCAAAATCTACTGATTATCAGTGAAATTTGACTGCTTCAAATAGATAAAAAGAGGTTACTGTGAATCAGTCAAATTTCACTGATTATTTCAGTGGAAATTAACTGATTTAACAGTGAAAAATATTTTTTCACTGATGAATCAGTGAAAAGGCAAATCACTGATTCAATCAGTGAAAATTTGACTGATTCAGATTTAGAGAGTAAGTTTATTTCTTGGAATTTTGACACTGAAGCTCTAGTCAGTTTTTTTAATACTGTAGATGTGAATCACATTTTCTCAAAGTTACTGAATTTGTTATTGATTTCAAAGAAAAAAGGAAATTCAATTTATTTAAAGCTCTATTAGCCTTAAGGAACATATTCTCATCATGACATTCGCGCTCGATTCTCTGTTTACATTTCTGTAACTTTCTAATAATTTACATGATTTAAATTATCTATTTACTTCCAGGTATCTACAAAAGCAAACAAAATTCGTAGACTGTTTTTAAGCAAACTATTTTCTATGTTAACGCTTTTTTTTGTACCTCACATATTTTGGTTAAAGAATAGGATTTTTTATTTTCAATATTTTAAATCAAAACATAAAATTTATATCTTGTCAAAAAATGTCCGACTGAGAATTTGTAGACCTCATTTAGGCAAATAATTTTTCATCTCGACGTTTTTTTCGTATCTCACATATTTTGTTTTAATAATGGTATTTTTAAATTTCAATCGTATTTTTTGGAATTGAAATGAAAATATACGTTTTGTCAGAAACTATGTCTTTACTTTTTCGGCTCCAATAAAGTGTGCCAAAGCTTAATTCAATCCGATAAGTCTATCGTGAGTTAGATATATATAATGAAAACTTTCAAATAACAGTAAACATAACCCAATATCTTCTCATACGATGAGAATGTAAAAAAATATGCCAACAGATTGCCACCGTTTTGTAGACAGAGTTGTAAACGTTCCAACAATACAAATATGTACTCGTGTTCTATTTTTAATGGGACACGACAAATTTAAAAAGTCTAATTTGAATTTTATTAATATTTTTTGTTTCCACTAAGTTTTTTTTTTAATTTATTGATACCATTGATAATATATGAAAAATACATCATCATTGTTAGCAAAATCAATCAAGTTTCCAATAATTTCATAAATAAAAATGTATACCTCATTTTTGAAGCGCATGAGTTTTTTGACTTTTTAAATTCCTATAAAGTTTAAATGAAAAATTATCTATTGAATCATATTTTTCCAAAAAAGTAGTACCATTTCTTTGACTTTATATAGCTTTTTTATTTTATGGTACACTAATCAGAAGTAGACTATTTTTTGTAAAAATAACAATTGAAGGCTTCAATGTTTTTTTTTGTATTGGAAGTAAATAGTTTAGACGCTAGGAAGGCTACTAAACGAACATTTATTGAACAAAACATCAAACTTCAAAAATACTTTGAAAATATGTAGAGTAGTAATATAAAATTCAAAAACTACAATAAAAATTTATTTTATTGGCCTCTACTTCACGGTATCTTCAGATTTCCAGTTATATTTTCATGCTGTTAACATTATTTAGAAATAGGTTATCAAGCGAACATTTTTATGAATCATAGGTATTGATGGATTATATAAAACTGGTGGGATTTAGGATAAATGAGCAAACATTGGTTTCTCATTGAAAATTTATTGAACAAAATTCCAAAAATAAAAATTCCATATTTAACATAATTATCGAAATCAAGAATGTCGCTTCGAAATATAATTTTTGTAAATAATATTAATACATTATTATTATCCGAGATTATTTTCTATATTGATGAAACCCAGGCAATGAACTCTATAATCAAAGACAAATTAATTACAGTATTTAGAATCATAAAAGTTAACTACTTTCTTGACTACTTTACTTTTTTGAATTTATTCAAGGTTTTAAATCCATAAATCAACATTTTTAGACATTATAGAAAAGAAATTTAAAAATTCAAATCAAGAGTTATAGAATATGATATATTTAATTTACGTTTCGAAATTAAATAAAAGCAACACTCATAAATGTGGTATTTATAGTGAATATTTATTGCCATACAAGTATTTACAATTCTAAACACGGATATTAAACACATATTCCCTGCTTCGTAACAGGATTGACGTTACAAGAAATGCAACATTGCTTATCCTCGGTACACGCATCATTAGTTGTGCCGCAATCTATGCATAAAATATCATTATTAATATTATAGTTATTAAAGATTTAGAAAATAATATTTATCAACATTCTAATACGCCGCTAAAAATGTTTGTCTGAAACTTCAAAAAAAATGTCTGAAGTTTTCAGCCAAACCTATAAAAGTATAATATGAAATTTCATGAACAGATGCGATTGAAATTTCAATATCTCTTGAATTTTTAATATAAACCCAGAAAAAAAATGTTATTTAAATTTTAAAAATCGATTTTTTAACTTCATTTTTTCAATTTAAAGTAAAAACACCTTCAGAAAAAATATAAATTTATTTGATTTTAAGGAATCACGTTTTTGACCTTTTTTAAATGAAAGAAATTCATTTCTTTGATTCAAAGAAAAAAACAATCAAGAAATTTCGTTAAGAAAAGAAACTTTTTTCTGGGTGTAGTTTTCTTTTTACAAATTTCTAATACATTAGCACTAGTTTTATTACATAGGTATTTGGATACTTATTTTCTCTCTACATTCAACGGACACATATCTCTTATTTCATTTATACGTTTTTAGTTTACAAATGCTTATGTATAGACTTTTGTAAATGTGTTTTTAATTTGATCACATTTTTTTTCAAATTTAATATAACTCATCTATAATAATGTTTAAAAAATTTTGAACAGTATCATGATTACGAAATTATGAATTGGTACGAGTATCTTACCATATTTGACTTGCAATTTTTCCAATTTTGCTGCTTGTGAAACTAAGATCACAGTAAAGCACAAGAAGAATATAGATATTATGGATAAGAGATGCATTTTTTCAAAAGAGATTAGTTTTTCAATGCTACGCCAAGGAAAACTTCGGATCAACTAAATTTTTTGGTGAGTAGTTATCATTTTATGTAATCATGGTTTAGGATGAAAATCATATATCTATGTCGAAAGTGATGTCATATAACAAAGTAGTTCGAGGTCGAAAGAAGTTCCTCTTCTAGGTAAACGCATGTGTGATTAAATAAGTTTAAGAAACTATGTTCAATGTATGGCTAAACTTTATGTAATGTTAGAATCATAAAAAGTTTATGGTTTTATTATCATATTTTTTCAATCACAGCCGTAATTTATGGTTTTTAAAAATGATTTATGCCGTATGGCTTAAAAAGACATAAAATTAGCAAAGTCTAGCAAACTTTGAATTTTTTATATTTGAGGTAATGGATTACCCGTACCACGTGACTATATTATAATTGAGCACACCGATCAAATAAGGGCCTCTCCGCTCGAAAACGGGTAGAAGTATTGTCCACTTTCCAAATCGAGGCGAAAATTTTTTTTTCAAAACAACGTTAAACAAAAAATACTGTGATGCTCAGCTCAATAAAGCGCATCTTTTTTGTTATATTAATTTTCTTCCCTGATAATTTGTTTATTCACTGTAAAATAAACAATAGGTTTTTTCATACCTTCGAAAATTAATGCCGTTTGGAACTAAAATTGCTGAAACTCAACTAATATTAAACCGATTTTTTTGAAATCATAGAATTTTCGAAAAATATGATATTATTATTATTAATTAATTTGTCAGCAGCGGTTGGAAATCAATCAATTTTTTTTCGACATGTGAGGAAGTTTTTTCCTATTGAAGCTAGGAAAAACTTCCAGCGGAGGAGTTGGTGAGGATCGTTTGAAAAAGTTTTTGGGTAAAAGTGATGTCAGTTGGAGCAATACTTGATGAGATGGAAACGTTTTACTGAGAGCGCGGACAAAGTCGCTCGTGCGCCCGTTGTTCTCGTGCCCGTATTAAAAAAAAGAACATTTACTTTACATGCACTAAAAAAATCGCACTAAATAACAAAATAACAAAATAAAATTGCACTAGATCACGCTTTTATTTTTAATATAAACTATGCATTAAAAACTTAACATCTACCTTGCTAGTTCCTTTTAATTTAGAGAAACTGTTTCTCTTTAACTTTCGCAGTTTTGTTTCGGAATTATCTTTTAAAACAGTCGTTTTCACTATTGTCATAGATTTTTCTACTTTTTCTTTTGCACAATTTTTCTCGAATTTTTCGTTGTATTCAAATTCAAAGAGGAATCTTCAATTATTTTGTGAAAAAATTCTTTACCTTCTGGACTTAAATAACGAAGCAAAGACTTGACATCAGTGATTTTTGCTGCATTTATACCAATGGAACTCGCAACTTCTGTTTTCTGTATACAATACACATAAAATGAAACTGTAGAGATTATTTAAGTACGATTTTATAAAATAAATAATATCAAAAACTCATCTAGTGCAATTTTCGGAATAAATTAATTATCTCATCGCTGAGCATGTATTTCCAACGGATACAAATATAGAATAAAAAAAGATGTAATTAAAGAATGTAGAAGCACGTAATAAAAAATTCTATAAATAAATTAATCCGGTCATTTTCTATTATTTTGCATGAAAGACATAATTTTAAATTATATTGCATAATTTGCGACGCTCTTTGAATTTCACAATGTCAGAAGGTCTAAGATTCTAAGTTGAAAAAGATAAGTGTCAGTGGTTTTGTAACTCATGAAACTTATTAACAATTTCATTGTAAATGTTCAAAATAAATTTTTTAACAACCATCGTTCAATTGCATGCAAAGTAAATGTATTTTTTTTTATACGAGCACGAGAACAACGGGCGCGCGAGCGCCTTTGTCCGCTCTCTCAGTAAAACGTTTCTATCTTATCAAGTATTGCTCCAATCAACATCACTTTTTCCCAAAAACTTTTTCAAACGATCCTCACCAACTTCTCCGCTGGAAGTTTTTCCTAGCTACAATAGGAAAAAACTTCCTCGCATGTCGAAAAAAAATTGATTGATTTCCAACTGCTGCTAATAAATTAATAAATAAAAATAATAATATCATATTTTTCGGAAATTCTATGATTTCGGTGCCGAGTATAGCGTCATGGGAATTCACAAACCAAATTTCAACAAAATCGGTTTAATATTAGTTAAGTTTCAGCAATTTTAGTTCCAAACGGCATTGATTTTCGAAAGTATGTAAAAACCTATTGTTTATTTTACAGTGAATAAACAAATTTTTTGCCTCGATTTGGAAAGTGGACAATACTTCTACCCGTTTTCGAACGGAAAGGCCCTTATTTGATCGGTGTGCTCATATTTATATTCAGGCAAGATAACTTTTTTCCGTGCAAAAATAACTTTTTGAAAGTGCTGGAGCTATGCTATAGAATACAATACCGAACGCATGCCTGGTTCGTTACAGTAATAATTTTGCAAAACCATTCACAACTAACTGTAATTGCCGATAACTTTTTCAGTTCTATTTTTTGCAAAAAGAATTTTTTTTAAATATCTACTAAATCAAATCAGACAGGCGTTTTTCATTGTATTATAAAGGGTTTTCCAATTAGAGGTTTCATTTTGTTTGATAAGAAAAACGCGTGTTTTTTGTGAAAAATCATTTCATTTTTATTTCGTTCAATAGCGGAAGGTTTGCCATTAATAATGAAAAACAATATCATTGACATGGTCTCCACGGCTACGTTTGCAGGACCATGCTCTTTTGATGAAATTTTCCATTACATTTTCACACATTTGGGGCTTTATTTCGTCAATAACGACACGAATCTTCTTTTTGAGTTTTTGAATTGACCGAGGAGCATCAACATTAACTTTATCTTTTACGTGATCCAATGAAAAAAGTCTAGAAGTGTTATATCGCATGATCTCGGCGGCCAATTATAATCGCCGTTTCGAGAAATCACTCGGCCTGGAAACATTTCATGCAAAAGACCGATGGTTTTTCCACTTGTGTCGGACGTAGCACCGTCTTGTTGGAAATAAACATCGTCTACATCCATATCTTCCAATTCTGGTCATAAAAATCCATTAATCATGGTTCGGTAGCGCAATTCATTCACCGAAACAGCCGCTCAGCTTCATTTTCAACAAAAATAAAACCCAATTATCCCTCCTGCCCAAAAACTGCACCAAACAGTTACACGTTGCGGATAGAGAGGCTTTTCAATAATCATTTTTGGGTTTTCCGAGCCCCAAACGCGCAATTCTGCTTATTAACGTAGCCTCCAAGGGGAAAATGAGTCTCGTCGCTCATAATTTTTTTTCACCATTTTTGTAGTGAATTTTAACAATTTCAATGCGTTGAGGCGTGTATCGTTCCATTTTTATTAATGGCATAGTTTTGAGTTGTCATCTGTCAAAAAATGACACCTTTTATGCCAAAATAGCGGGCTATTCAAAATAAAACCTCTAATTGGAAAACCCTGTATTATATTTCCCGAATTTTCAAAGAGATATTTTATATACAAAAAAGTTGTCTTACACGAAAAAATTGATCTATAAATTAAGTCACGTGGTCAGATTCGGTTCTATATTTTGAGATTGGAGACTATACTTACGTCATTATTGTTCAGCAATATTTTTTCTGAAATGTTACTATAATGCCGCTAATCTTAGAATTATTGATAACTTATAAAATAATAGTTCTATTCATTAAAACATTCACAGCTTAGGAATCATGAACTTATCTTACCCATGATTCCTTAACCTCTTTTCAACCATATTTGACAACACTCGATTGCACCCGCGACAAAAAGCAAAATTTTTGCCATTTTCCCTTTTTAAAATAAAATTTAGTTCTTCCCAAAAGGAATGTCTGGGCCTGCCACTCCTAGTCATTTTTTAATAACTTAATAAGCTGTCATGAAAGTCAGTGTTAAAGAATTAAGTTATGCTTATTTTCTATATAAGCGCAGTCACCATCTTGAAAACGTAAATTACATGCAAAAAACTAGGGTGAGTTACCGATAAGTTACCAACTGTGTGATATTAACCAGAATAATTTGCTAGACTCAGAACTGTACAGTAGCCTACTACCAATATTGCAGTTAATGTTGGTAAGGGTAGGTTTCTCTAATTTTTGTCTCCTTGCTATGCCGGTAACTGAAGTCGATAATGAAGGTATCTGTTCAGTTTACGAGAATACCGCATGGTAATACAGTTTGATAGGAAACTGTTCCTTCTCTACTGATGATACTTCTGTGTCGTACCAACAGAGCTTCTGAATTAGTTACTCATACTAACGACTAAAAGCAGAATAAAACAAATATTCGATTCAAAAATAGTTTTAGTTAACGTTTAATAAATAAATATCAACACCGCAAAATTCTTCAGATGATTCCTTCGCTATTAAATTTTAAAACACAGACGCCAAATATTTAACGTTTTATTATAAATATTTAAAGAATTTGAAAATCTTTCTGTGGAAAAAAAGACGCTTTCGACTGCGCTGGGATTCGATTGAGTAGTCGACCGGCAATCGAAAGACCTGGGCTCGAATCCCAGCGCAGTCGAAAGCGTCTTTTTTTCCACAGAAAGATTTTCAAATTCTTTAAATATTGAATTAATTTGCATTTATTTGCGATATAAGAGTTTGAAATTGTCTACGAGGACACCTGTCGACAACGTTTCTTATCTGATACGCGACTAGTGATCTTCCGATAATGTAGGCAGTGACAAAAATTTCAAATTCAACTAATTAATTTTTAATTATAAAATTTACTTTTTTTATGTCTTTCAATTATATTGTATCATCAATTCATAAAACATGGAGAACTGCTTTTTTATTTTACCCTTTGTTTCCAAGGTTACTAATTGATATCGTAAATAGGAACTGAGCTAATTTATACTGGTTTTTGTTCATCCGTGACTATTTAATATGTACGTGAAGCAATCAACGGAATCAAGAGAAGCTACAAGTAATTTATTACTCGCAATATGCGAACTCATTCTGTTGTAGTCGTTGTAAGATGTAACATCATAGACAGCGCCTTTGAGATTTACGCGCAGATAGGTATTCTCTGAAATTTTTGTCCAACGCAAAAGGCGCAAGAAGTTTTCTTCCGTTAGTCTTGATACTATCTACGTATTGATAGAGACCTGAAACGAAAGAATTTTTAATCAACTTGGAGCACTTCGATTAAATCCTGCCGAGTAATTATTGTACGACGATCGACGATTGAGTAGAGAGACGTTACGCAGCAGAACGCATGGCAAATCACGTGTATACTTTATTATTTGGTACTAATAAAAAAATAAAACGCTCAAACAAAAAATTGTTGAATTAACAATGAGAATTCAATTATTAAATATCTTTTATTCTACAGCCTAATCGTAAACAATAGGTTTTCCAAAATTCATCATAAATAATTCTAACGTTATTTTCTCGCTACTATGAATTCACTATCCACAATTGTTGGAACTCAGCTTTCTACTACTTTTCGTAAATTACAGAGGAGTTAGATTTATTTTGTACGCCTAAAGCGATCTTCATTGAAGAGTGAAAATTATTGAGAATTTCAAAATGGGTTTGCTTGTCTGTTTTAATAGATCATCGTGTATGCAAATGATTCCACTGGAAAGTAACCTGCAGATTTCGTAAATGCGGTCAAAAGACCAATTTACCAATATACGATTGGTAATTGGTAGGTGTATATGTGAGAGTTACCTTTGTGCTGAATACTTTAGAATAAGTCACGATGCTCCCACAACGTACGCGTAATCAGGCAACTAAGCCGTATCCAGTATTTGGATGTACTATGATTGTCAATTATCCGTTTTAAAGACCACTTGAAAAAGAAAACCTTTCCAAATACGGATAGGTAAGACTGTAAACATCGGTAATGAAGCTAATCTTTTTCTATTTGGACACCATCTCTTTAATGATTGAGATTTCCTTCTTCCTAAATAAATATTTCTTTTTTTAAAGGGAATATTTCCATTTTTGGAATTGACTTAGTAATGTTTTTCTTTATAAGCGCAATAGAAAATTAAGTCTGAATATTGATTTATCCCTTTCATGGAAATTTCAAAGATGAAGTACCTCTTTCAATTTTGTACGAAATTCGTATTCTTGCAATTATATATAATAAATAGAGAACAATATGCTCTCTAAATCTGAATCAGTCAAAATCTACTGATTATCAGTGAAATTTGACTGATTCAAATAGCTAAAAAGAGGTTACTGCGAATCAGTCAAATTTCACTGACTACTTCAGTGAAAAGTAACTTATTTAACAGTGGGAAATATTGTTTTCACTAATTAAACCGTGAAATTAACTGATTTAACAGTAAAAATATTGTTTCCACTGATTCAATCAGTGAAAATTTGACTGATTCAGATTTAGAAAGTGGTGAATTTCCTTCGAAGTGGGAAGATGAAATATGAAATAGGAGCAAAAAGGTAGATTATGAGTTAAAGGATTGCAGTGATTGTAATGCTGATTTGTGTTTAATAGCTCGTTTAATGATGATTCGTGATGATTACTAATATATCATCACACTCTGGGTGAGATAATTACTCCAACTGGATTGATGATTTGAGATTTATAAGTTATCAAGAATACAGCCTTTTTACTAAACTATTTACTATAGTGTCGCAACTCGCAGCTGCATCCATATTTTTATTTTTTATAATCTATTAATCTGTGATCGATTAACTCTCTAAATTTTCAATTAGTAAGAATTCATTCAGCTTCAATTAGTGCCAAAATTTACTAATTTTTAGTAACATGCAACTAACTAATAAGTCAATTTAATTAATTCAGAGAATAATTTTGACTAATTTTTAGTGAAAATTTCTTACTAATTGAAAGTGAACACATTCACGCTAATTCATTAGCAAATTTTACTCGGAATCAGTTAATATTGATTGATTCTGATTTGGATAGAAGAATAATTGTAATTGGAAATATGAGCTTTTTGGAAATCTCTTTCAAATCGTAGAAACGTTGGTGTTCATGAATATTTTAGTATGATTGCAAAAAATAGCTAAACGATTGATCGAGTTTTCTTTCTTTCTTCAGATAACTGACGTAAAAGTCTCATTATACGCATCGTTCCTCAATCGATCATCGATTTGAAAGCTGCTTGACGTGCGCATAATCAAATAAAGTTGCGTACTCTTACGCGAACGATAGAAAGTCCGTAAGTTGACTATCGGTTAACTTTAAGATCGAAAATATCTCTCATGCATTAATCATAAATCTACGCACGCGAACCCTACATCAGATCTCAGTAACTGTCGCGATATTTCAATAAACAGAGATACATCCTGACAAAACATACTAGAATCACTCAGATTTATAGAATAGACAAAATCTAAATGGTTTGTGTTTCACGGCAGTTTATAAAACGTAAAAATTGAAAGGTGGTATTGTAATTTTAAAAAACGGCTGGTAAGGAAATAAATTAATTTTGGAAAGCAATTATCATGACATGCATGATTAATTAAAAACAAATAAAAAATTATATATTTAACTTTTAATTAATAATTCTCGCTTGAAAAACTTTCTTTACTTTTTTGAACTCTTTTTCAAATCTTTGTTCGAAGAAATGATTTATCGAAAGAAGATTCTATCCTGTCAAGATCTGGTAGGCTTATCCAATTACCGAGTCCATATTGACTTAACCTAGACGTATGCGTACAAATAGAGAACTGAAGAAAAGTACTTCATCATATTTAAAATGTCAGAAGTATATCCTACTTTATTTCTGGTTCGCATATTTTATTAATCACCAAATTCTTTTTAGAAACAACATTAATTAATTAATAATATTGGATAAAATGTCCTTTCTGGTGTTTTTTTAAAGATCTTTTTCAAAATAAAGAATTCTTTTAAGAATTTCAAAAAAAAATTTTTGTTTCCAACAAGTCAACGTTTCGACTGAAGCTTCAGCCCTTATCGAGACTTTGAAAGTTGTGGAATCGTTAAATTAAAAGTGGAGTGCAAAATGTGATAGAATACTATGAAGAACTTTCCTTATTGTATTTTATATTGTAATGTATTGTGGGTATGGACAATGAGATTGATTATTCAGAATATACACTGAAGTTTACACGAATGCAACATAAATATAAACTAATTAAGGGAGGATTCTAGTTAGGATTTTTATTTTTCGTTGATAATTGGCTTAAACCGAGTTTCATGTGTAAAAAGTACATCCTGTTAATTTCATTGCAAAATGATCTAGGTATGATGTGTACTTTGTAACGTTGTTTTTAAAATTTTTATTAATCCTTTTCCAAAATGAAACTGAAAAAACACTATTCATATCATACCTAACCACTACCACAACATTTATACAATATATATCTATCAAGATAGACGCTTTATGAAAAAATAATCGAAAATTCTATAACAAATATTATCTTTGGCAACTTTTACAATTATGATTCAATATATGGGTGAGACTTTCTCATGTGGGCCCTGACTTACAAAGGTATGTATTTTTCATTGACATTTGTCTTAAATCGAGTTTCATGTGTAAAAAGTACATCCTGTTAATTTCGTTGCAAAATGATCTAGGTATGATGTGTACTTTGTAACGTTGTTTTTAAAATCTTTATAATCCTTTTCCAAAATGAAACTGAAAAAACACTATTCATATCATACTTAACCTCTACCAAAACAATTATTCAATAAATATCTATCCTGATAGACGCTTTATGAAAAAATAATGCAAGATTTTATAACAAATATTACCTATGGCAACTTTTACAATTATGATTCAATAAATGGGTGAGACTTTCTCATGTGGGCCCCGATTTTATAAAGGTTTGTATTTTTCGTTGATATTTGGCTTAAACCGAGTTTCATGTGTAAAAAGTACATCCTATTAATTTCGTTACAAAATTGCTTTTTTTCAGTATGCACAAATGTTTATTACATAACTCGTTGCTGTCAATGTTGACCCTAAAGGCACAGAAATAGTTTTTATTTTTATTTGTTTATAAAAAAAATGTTTTTAATAAACATTAAAATTGAGATGAATAAAAATTCTGTGAATTTTGGGTCAGTATAATAGCATACTGTTTTGTAGTGTCATGTCTTATTGACGCGCAATTAAAAAATCATTTAATCCGGGTACTCACTTGCTGAGAAAAAAATTAATTCCCAAAAAACAACGAAAAACTTTGATTGCTTATAAAAAATTTTAAATTTGGAATTTTGCAACGAAATTAACAGGATATACTTTTTACACATGAAACTTGGTTTAAGCCAAATATCAACGAAAAATACAAACCTTTGCAAAATTAGGACCTACTTGATAAAGTTATTATGTGACATGTTTGTATTCATGTCTTTGTTTTTTATCTTGACCCAAAATTGAATATTTCAATTATAGTTTCTCTGCACTAATTACGTATTATCTAATATAAACTATAAAACTCCTTTAATTCGGATCATTGGTTTATTTTAACAATCGTGGCATTCTTTTACCCAGTTGTAATTATGGTTGAAGTGAGGGAGTGTAAGCTTTGTCCCCGATGTGATAGGCAAAGGGACACGGCATACCTTCGAAATTAAAACCTTGGAGGGCATCGCGAAGGGAGACGCAATTATGATGGGAATCCCTGTGGCCGACGTATCATTGCCCGAGACCTCGTAGTCGGATAATGTTCGGTAAGTCCTGGTTGCCTACGTGCCCAGGGGACTCTACACCGGGATTCCATAAGAAGATGCAAGCACGTTCTTCTAAAGGCTATGCAGTCCTCACTGTCGCACGCACCTAAATGGAACTCTGGTTTATTCTCTTCCGTCATTCCAGAAAATCGCTTCAAACAAAAAATGCAAAATCGGTAATAGTCCTCGCGCTCGTGCGAAACAATTGTTTGCGGCGGCACAACATTAAACCCTGTTTACAACGTCGATCACTCCTATTAGATTCGTTGTCGTGCCTCGATATTATACTTGAAAAATCTGAACGTGATTCACTCTTGCAGGTTTGTTTATCCCAAACTATTTTGAGTGAAAAATATCTTTTAAGGGTCTATGTTACTGGGACAGTTAAAAGGGACCTATTGTCCGAAAACAAGTTTTCGAGAAAACGACTGTTAAAGTTAACAAGTCGATACTGATACTCTTGCGAATTGCTACGGCTTAAAACTTGTTACCCGAGGGTTTTTAGGGTCGCTGAACACAAATCTGAAGTCAGTTTTCAAAAATTCAAAATGGCATATCCAATATGGCGGATTTTTTTCAAGTTCATCAGATCTGCTTAAAAGTCGTTACTCTTGTATTTTCGAGATCGATGATTACGAATCCGATGTCAGTTTATCAAAATTCAAAAGGGCGGAGGAATTTTGAAAAAATTATCAGATTTTTATATAAATTGGTATTTATCATATCAATTGGTAAGTAAACTTATTCTAGGGATTTATTAAAGTTATTTATTACTAAGCATTTATTTATGTTCTTCCCTGAAGTGCATTTGTAAAATAAATAATGCATTTCAAAATATACAGTTTGTTTCATTAAAAAGAGCGTACTTTTTTCTATCAGAATCGACAAAAAAGAGAAAATCGATTTTTTCGAACAATAAGTCCCTTTTTACTGCCCTGATCACCTATGTGATAGTTAAGTTGTGCAGAGCTTATATTTTTTGAAGTTGATTTAAGATTATTTCCTTGAGTAGCTGGATTTGACTTGAATTCGGCAAAAATCAGATAATTCAAGCTGATAATATGTATTGAAGTTTCGGGGGCTATAAGCTTGACAAGGACCTTTTTATTATTGGCACCGTGTGGTAAAATTACACGTTTACCTCCCATGCTCAGACTTGTCCAGAAATGTTGCGTACTCTCATACACCAGTTTTAACGACACCAGTTCTTGATCGTTAAATTTCATCTTAAGTTGAGCGCCTGTTCCCCATCGTGTAACGAGCTTAAACTGGACACTGCACCGGGCCAATCGAAAGCAGTATGCCTTTATGATACCAGGAGACTCTGATACACGAATGAACGTATGAACGAAGGAACGAATGGACGAAGAAGGTGCGCTGGTCACTGGGGCGTTGACCTGATGCTGGTCCGGACCAAACGAGTGTGAGTACAACGGAATCTTGGGTTGAGCGAGGGGTGGAAGAGAGGTCGGAAAAGGCTCAGAGCTCTGGAGAAAAAGAGAGATGCGTTGAGAGAAGATGCTAAGAGTGTTAAAGAAAAAGACAGAGAGCAAGCGGTGAAAGAAAAATGCGGGACTCACACACGAGGGGACTTATCTGACTGAATGTCTTTCGACGTTTATATTAGTGATTCTCGATTCGAGGACTGGAGTGAGTGGACTCCAATAATAGTTGAGACGATGATAATGAGCTGATCGTTGTGTCAAGTGTCAGGTCACAATTGCGAGACGTCTTATTTAGTCAAACAAAATCAATAATACTTACGATAAAAGGACCTCTATGTATTTATCTGCCAAGTTGATATTGTGAGTCACTTGAACATTTAGCGACTTAGCAAAGATCATTCTCATATCAGACTGTCCTATTTATGGCAATGGACCAACCAGACCATGTGACCAAATTTATAGGTCAATATATTTATGCAAGATTTATTTTGAATCTAAAAAATACATATAACAATTTTGGTAATTTAGGATTTCTTTGATGGGGAATTATATTTTTTACGATTTTTCATTGTGGGTATGGACAATGAGATTGATTATTCTTAATATACACTGAATTTTACACGAATTCAACATAAATATAAACTAATTAAAGGAGGATTCTACTTTGTTGGGTAAAAAAAATCGATGATTTTTTAGGAATTTGTTTTTAGGATACTAGTAAAGATAGAAAGCTACAATTTAGTATGGTTTTAAAAAAACATTTATTCTGTATATATTTTTTTTTTTTGACTGGCTACATGAAAGAGGGGCGAGGGGGACGTTGAACAATGGCGGTATGTCCTTGAGGAGATGACTCGCTAGCGGAAGTAATTGAGCCAAAACCGATGATCTGAAACACAAAAACCTGACATATTCTTAATCTGTACCGATTTCTGCATATAATGAACCACGATCATTTAATAATAACGGAAAACTAAAAAGTTATGAATTTTTCAAAAAAATTCTTGATTTTTTTCAAATTTTTTGTCACAAATTATTATGTAAAACGAGCAATTGTTAATATTTTTTGACGATTGTGGTTCACTTTTTGCACACAACCCTGATACATATTTGTGCCAATTCTGTAACGATTGGTCAATTAGAACGTCTTGAATCACTTCCGTTAGGTCGAAAAACGTGGTTTTGAGATAAACGCGTTTAAAGTTTTTACAAACAGTTTTGTCTTACGTAGGTATCATTATAAATACAGCTATAGCATTTTTTCTATTTCGAATTTCTTAATCAAATTTTAGGGCAGTATTTCTATAGAAAGCAAAAAAACGCTTTTTTTGTAAATTTTTTTTAAATATGGGTTTTATTTATTATAGACCTATATTATACAGTTTGAATAACATATGTTTCAAGTAGTTACAGTAATCTTTTCATGAGAAAATATTGAAAAACAAGTGAGTTGTAGTCTATTTTCTAGAGGTCTTAAAAAAAGGGTAGTCATGCGGTGAACCTTGTTACTCATGACTGGTTTATCTGAAACAAAAAATACCAGGTGGTTAGTTAAAATACAATATTACCGTGTACTTATCGTGCGATTTTTGTCAAAATTTGAATTTCTAACAAAATTACAGATGTTTGAAAAAAAAAATTTCTATAAAAAAATTTCTCATTTTTCAATCAACAAAAAATAATAATGAACTAAATCGAAATATCGCACCGATAAGTACACCACATTTATGTCACAAATAACTAGAAGAAATTTGGTAACGATCCGTTGAGCCGTTATTGAGATAGAGTGTTTCCCGTATTTGAAAACGTAGTTTCGAGAATAATGCGATTAAAGTATGAAGTACGATTTATATGTAAATAAAAATTTTATTTTTCAACTTACATAGAGTCATCTATTCCGTAAATTAAAGTTGACCGTAAAGTTCACCTTCTTCCCCAATAGCAACTTTCATAAAATGCAATAAAAAAATTGATTTTTTGAAATTTCTAAGCATATACGTACCCCCTTAAGTAGTTTGAATTACATTATAAAAATGAAGTATTGATTCTGAAGACTGGAATTAATAACTTGGGATTAATCACTTTGAACTCCAGACACCTTCGACAATATTGAACTCTCTTTGTTATGTAAGCGGGGGATGACTTGTGTTACTGCAAAGTATTCACTTTCGACAGCAGTGAGAATTGGAGCGTGGCCAAACCAAACCCATTGCATCCTTGTTCATTGCTCTTGATTTATTGCCGGATCCGCAGTGGCGACATGTCCTCGTTACCGTCGAATTTCGCATCCCTTTGATCCGCTCAGGTTCGAGATACCACTATGTTCGAGTAAAAAAGAAAATGAAGTATCAAACAAGCCTTTTATTTCGAGAATTGTCGTTGATAATAAATCTGCTGCATCATTTGTAAGCTCTTTCTCCAGAATCGTACGAGCTCCATGATACATAATTATTGTCCCGATAACGTAAATTACTCCAGTATATAAGGTGTTTTACGTGCAGATAAAGATGCAAAAATCTTCCTTGATATTTTTTTTTGCTGAATAGAATTTAAAAGAAGTTTTTTTTGTAAATATTTTTATTCTGCTCGAAAGCTGCTCCCATTCCTGTGGTGATCAGAATTACCATACCGCAAAACAGATACACCACAGAATAGATCATCAGTGCTGTTCAAGATATTTCCAATCGATACTTGATGAGTCTATTATGAATAATAGCTATCGTGAATCGATCTCTAGTTTTCGTCAGCAATTTCTCTCTAGGTATAGGAGCAGATGGTAAAAAATCAAATTTGTGATTACATCCTGATTCAAAGGAGGTAATTTAAACGAGAAGCAACACCACAAGTGCTCAAAGAAAATATGTTTGATAGCTGAATGAAAATGATATCGACTGGATCATAGAAAATCTCTGCTCTCTCAATCAAATTATTTTTGCATAGATGTTGAAAATTGTATAAATACAGGGTTTTCCAATTAGAGGTTTCATTTTGAACAGCCCGCTATTTTGGCAGCTGTCATAATAAGAGGTGTCATTTTTTGACAGATGGCAACTAAAAAATACGCCATTAATAAAAATGGAACGATACACGCTTCAAGCATTGAAATTATTAAAATTCACTACAAAAATACATCAAAATAAACCTGAATTTTACCGAAAAATCATTATGAGCGATAAGGCTTGGAGGTTACGTTAATAAGCAGAATTGTCGCATTTGAGGCATGGAAAACCCAAAAATGTTTATTGAAAAGCCTTTTCTTTTACCCGTGCAGAAATTTCAGTCTGGCCCCGATCAGGGCCAGACCGGTCCAAATCGGGGCCAGATCGGGAATCCCGATTGGGGCCAGATCGCGGATGAAATACACGCCCAGACCGGGGCCAGGTTGGGAATCCAGATCGGGAAACCCGATTGGTGCCCGATCGGTACCCGATCAGTCTCATTATAATACGTTTTATGAAATTTATAAATAAAGAACATTTTATAAATGTTACAATATTTATTCAGAATAAAAATAAAGACATTTGTTAATGTTTTTGAGCTAGTGGATGGACCTCTCCCTTCGACGGCCACCCCAATCTTTAGAATCTCCAATTATAGTGCCAATGTGACTAAGCGCCTCCTCCTCCGTCGTTTGAAATTTGACACAAATCACATCTGAAAAAATATATAATTGCAACAGTATTTTAGGTGAAAATTAATGTTGTACGGGCACATAAAGAGCAGGTTTCAGAAAAAATTAAATTTTATTTAACATTTTTTTCATAAAAAACAAACATTTTCTTGCCAACTTATGCATTCTTTAATAATTTTACGATACTTAAAAGTATAATTTAACATTTTTTTCTGAAAACTGCTCTTTACATGCCCGTACTATCTTAATAAGCATAAGATTTGTAATCTTATCAGTATTTTACGGTAATAATAAATTATTACCCAGTAAGTGTGTGCAAAAGTTGTACTTTTTAAATAAGTGCTTGTTCGCCACTTCTTTAACAGCAGTGAAGTTCATTATCAAGTCTTTGTGAATTCATTTAAACTAATCTGCATGACGTACGATCTTAATCGTATATTCAGGCCAATATTTAGGCGCAGATGCTTTTTTCTATTAAATCATATAGAATGGTGGTTCTTTCATCTGTGTATGGTCCCGACATATATTTTGTTACAAATCGTTTTTTGATTTTGTCATACCTAATCCATTTAAACGGGGTAATATCAACAGATCTTGTGACTGCCTTTCTGCCCGAGCGAATAAAGTTCACTAATTGATACGGTTTCGTGGTTAAAACTATATCCGACATATTTTCACTAAAAAAAAAAATTAACATCCATTTACAAATAATGTTATAAGGTTATTTTTGAAGAAAAATTGGATGATTACATACATTGAGCACACACAGAAAAAATGATGCTTTTTACTCACAAATTATGCTCTTCTTTGTGAAATTAGAAATCGATGGTTGAATTTTGTATTAAAAATTATTTCAACAATTATACAGAGATCACAAAGACTATGCTCCAGAAAACCAAACAAAAAGGTCGTCATTGACTCGATTACAGGGTTCGTAACTATGGATAACAAAAGACTGTAAACTAATGTACTTACTAATTATGATATTTTGATTCTACTGCTTGATTTCAAAATTCATATTATGAAAAGGTGTTCACTTTGTATTTTAATAATGAATTTATTATTAAAAGAGAATCTAAGTTTTAATTTCACATTTGATTGTCCCACATATATTCTTATTATCACTATATCACTATTTTTAACTATATTCAAAATTTATTTTAATATTCGAATCACGCCAAATCATACTGCGCTGTCAAAACACAATGGCCACATCGCCATTTCTGTAAGCGCATGAAGATGGCGCTTCAATAGGAAACCGGTCTAGCCCGATCTGGCCCGACTATGGGCCACAGAGTTGTACCGATCAGGGCCAGATCGGTATTACGTTCGAAATCTGGCGATTTCTGCACGGGTAAATGAATCTGGTGCGGCTGTTTCAGTGCATGGATTGCGCTATCGAACCATGATTAATGAATTTTTATAACTAGAATTTGAAGATATGGATGTGGACGACGTTTATTTCGAACAAGACGGCGCCACGTGCTACACAAGTGGCGAAACCATCGGTCTTTTGCGAAAAAAGTTTCCAGGCCGAGTGATTTCTCGAAACGTCGAATACAATTGGCCGCCGAGATCATGCGATTCAACATCTCTAGACTTTTTTCATTGGGGTCACGTGAAAGATAAGTTTTATGTTGATGCTCCTCAGTCAATTCAAGAACTCAAAAAGAACATTCGTGTCGTTATTGACGAAATAGAGCCCCAAATGTGCGAAAATATAATGGAAATTTTCATCAAAAGCGCATATGGTCCTGCAAACGTAGCCGTGGAGGCCATATGAATGATATTGTTTTTTATTATTAATGGCAAACCATCCGCTATTAAATCAAATAAAAATCAAATCATTTTTCACAAAAAACACGCGTCTTTCTTATAAATCAAAATGAAGCCTCTAATTGGAAAACCCTCTATATACACGAAAATGTTTGTTGAACCGTTTTATCACAATCTATGGATATTATTTGTTTTCAGCCGGTATAACTGCTCTTACTTGATTTTCCAGAGCTAGCGATAAGCAGATAAAGTGGAGAAAAAAAGAAGCGTCAGTGGGCGTGTATGAAAGAACTTGCTGTGTTTACTTCGTGGTGGTGAAGGAGCGGAGAAACGAACTAATCAGCCGCACGTTGGCAGCAGTTGTGAACTGCTGCATGTCTGTATAATCGCGTGGTCGTGAACGTGATTGAAATAATAACGAATCTCGGTAAGTCACGCCCATATTGCTTGGTCATTGGTGAGTGCAAAGATAACCCAAGTCCTATTAATGGTTAGGGAAACTCCTTTGCACTTACACTTCCGTTTAATCGCATGTTTGACGATGCCCGTCAATTTACAACCAACATGTTGATACTTGGTCCTCTGCTGACTGCTCCTTGATTGGTCTAGATACATAAATTGTCAGTTAGTCTTCATCAGGATCTTCCAAAAATTGTGTAGCCAATTATAGATCCGATTATCAGATCATATTTTGCTGAAAGTAGATTATCAGAGTTACGGATTCATTAGTTTATTTCTAGATCTATATCATTATTTCTTTGAACGTGTCCTGAATTCCACCATCACTGAAGAATCTGCTGTGTGTGATTTCGAAAACTTGATCATTATAGCAAACTACATTAATTTAAGTATGTCATACACTTTTACCTTGAATTATATTAACTGTTGGTTTTAATTAATCAGTACTTAAACTGACAGCATTAGTCTTCACATATATGCTACTTAATTAGCTACATTAATTATAAATAGTCATGGATGATTGATACGTCAATCTGAGAGGATGACTAATTTCAGTAGAAGAATATCATTTTTATATACATCTCACATCTTCTTGGGCCTTTGAAGAGGCTTTTAACGGATATCTCGCCAACTCCGGGTGCATACATGAGTCTTATCCGGGCACAAAAGGCGTGATATAATAATAAACGCTTTGCGCGAGTCGACTTGGCAGATAGCTGAATACATGTATAGACTTGGCCATTTTTACAGTAATATTTTACACGAACGGGCATTATATCGTATCGCGCCGGTTGGATGGCCTTTCCCATCAGGGGGATATTGTGAGACTTGCATACGTGCCCACATATTCTATGAGACAGCTTCGCTATCTGCATCCGGCAGAGACGCCCCGGAGTAGACGTGAAAATATGCTCAAAGATTTCTCCTGGGAAAAGTATCAAAGCGGTTTACTCCCTTTCGTCCTCGCGACATATTATCGAAGGACAGTTAATCTGGAAAAATCTTCCTCGTTTCTAAACTCGCTAACATTACTGCTCGTTTCTCCCCTAGGTTACTAAACTTTGCACATATGTTTTCAAGCTACTCAATCTTCACATGATTTCACAATTTCAGAGTTGTCCTCTTTAAAAAATGTCAGAACTTCTTGTCCATTAGTTTAATGTAAATTTGTAGAGAAAGACTATATTCTTCGAACTTGAAATTTATTTATTTAAGAATATACGAGAATTCGGTGCCAACGTAAAGAATCTCAATAGGATTAGCATATTCAATAAAAAAATATACGTTATAATTTTTAAAACAATTACCACTTGAAGGTAAAATATCCTTCAGTACACATATTTTTCGTTTATAAAATGTTACTACGTATTTTCTGAAGTCCTTCTTTTTATCGTTTTACATTCTCATAACATATGAGAAGATATAAGATTTGTGTGAAATTTTATACCCACTCTTTTTAACAAATATCCACGTTTCATCATTCTTTGGATCCAAAAAAAGGGGTTTTTCAATCCTGTGTGTCCGTCTGTTATTGTCATTTTCATTGTCGTTGCCTGTAGACATGATAACTTCAGAAAGAATTTCTGGTTTTGGTACACTTTATCAGAGCCAAAAAAAGGTCATGTTCATTTCTCAGACATATACGACAAAAATTCTAAAAATTAGAGCGTTTTTAGTATTTTTGAAAAGTACTTTTAGAAAAAACCGAAAATGTAAATATTTGTTTCTGATAGTACTTAAATAGCTCTACAAATTGTTTCTTATGAAATTTATCAATTAAATTATAATTAAACAACTTTCAGTACACGCAGAAAAAAGATTCGTAAAATTTACACTACTTATTTTTATAATTAGACTTTTTAATAGATTTCACAGAAAGTTCAGTCTAATCAACAGGTTTTCTGTATCTTTCACGTGTCTTCTAGCAAAATCTACTAAATTTGGATTTTTCTCGTATTTTTTAGACTTCACTGGACACTAAAGTGAAAGGTACAGAAAATTTGTTGATTGAACGGGACTTTTTGTTAAATCTACTAAGAGTCAAGTTGTAAAAATAAGTATCGAACTTCCTCTAAATTTTACGAATATATTTTCTGCGTGTATTTTAAAACTTAAAAAAATTGATGATCAAATTTCATTTTCCAGTCAAACTATTCAAGATACGACAACACGTTAGAGTGCAGAATTATTGACTTGAAAGAGACCTACAAATTATTATTTGCACATTTTTATATTAAATGTATGTTTTCCGGTTGAATTTTATAGAAAATACCATTGATCAATATTTTTTTTTAATTAAAAAATACCATTGACAATCAAACATCCTATTTTTCAGTCAAATTATGCAATTTACGAAAATATTAAAGGTAAATTATTTGCCTCAAAGATGTCTACAAAATTGATGACGTTTATTTTATTTTATTGCAAAATTCATCACAAATTTTACTTCTATACGTTTGCAAATTTCTCTCTCCTGTCAACCCTTACTGTGAACCACTGCTTACCGTCTATGTGAATATCATGACAATTTGTACTCGAGTGTGCCGAAAAGACCACTGATTGCAAAATTTCATCAATAACTTATCAGTCGAATAGATATGGCAGCAGAGCAAGTGTAAAAGGCGACTCGATCTGGATTAACGTAACAGATGGAATAGATTAGCTAAACTCGTTTTGCCAACGACTCGTTAACTTGGACTTTATGTGCCAAACGAATTGTGTTCGATCGAAGCACACAGTAAAAATGAATACTTAGATTTATTATTACAGGTAGCAAAAAAAGTAATGAGAGTAGAGTATGGATAATTTTTCTGTCAATGATAAAATATTCGGCTTTATGACCCAAGCGATTAGCTTCAATTTTGATCTTCCGGATAAAGTTGATGGTCTGAAAAATCTAGTTCTCGTATCAGCAACAAACGAGATCGCCGAGGCAGCACCCAACCAGCTCGGACAGGTGTGCATACGACGATAGAGAGAGAAAGAGATAGAGATAGAGGGGGAAAAGAGGTGATCTGTCTTGGTATGTTGGCTGCCGGAGGGAGCAGCCTCCGGTGAAAGCCTCGAGCCCCAAGGTCCACCGCCACATCTTTTCGCTCAGCTACTGGGATAAATTTATAAATTTATTCCAGAGAACGGTTTATTAGTATCTAATGATCTCCAAGACGCGTTTACCTGTCTTGCCTGTCCCGATACATGCGCAGATACAATCCGGTTGTGTCCATCAGAAGTTCGCTCCATTGATTTTTCGAAACTAAGAGATATCAGCATCGCAAAAGATTATTCAACTTATCTTCGAGTAAAAAAAGTAACACATGTTTGCAAAAAATAATATCTATGACTAATCATAAATCATGATTAATCTCACTTCTTTTCTCTATCAAAATAACATTTAGTGTTCGTTAGCGGCGTCAACAATGTTTTTTCTCTATTGTTTATCCACTTTTTGCAGAGTATTTCGCTCATTTTGAATACTGATGATAAAAATTATGTGCAGAGGTCGATTCTCCTTCGGAATAATGTCTCGCAGTAACATAAATCTGACTTTTTGGGTCGTGACTTGCAAGCAGTGTCGTTTATATAGCTGTGCGTTTACTAAAGTATACGCATTCTTTCTTAACGAGACGATCATTGCGTTTTGCTCCTGCTTGTATTTGGGTTAACGTATGGAGGAATGTCACCCGTGTGACAAGCTAATTCGATGACGGACACGCGTTTCAGGTGTATGTATTGGAGAAATAAACGTGCGTATCGATAAATCTGGAAATCTATTTGGGATTGCGAGCTGTGAAAATGAAAGCAGAATGACTAATATAAACACATCACTTGCCAATTACACGCTCAAGGGAAAAAATTCCTATATTAAACTTCCTCATCACATATATATAATTTGCCAGTAAGGAAGCGACCTCTGTTTTCTGACAAGATCAAATTATTTTGACCTTAGCTCATTTTTGCGTAAACATGTCACCAAGACAGATACATACGTGTCCTACGACAAGTACTTTCTGGCAGCAATGCTTTCAGCCGGTGTATTCCTATACAGTACATAACTGCAGACAGAATCTGCAACTACTAATAGGAAATATATCCTGGGAATAACAATGGTCATTTGCATCTCTGAATAGGATTGTCGATCTTCACAATGGAACCGAAGAAGTAGTATTGTTGTATTTCTCTAACGTTTAAGCTTTAGAAGTTTGGTTTACTGCATCTTTATGGCAGTGAACTAAGCTGCATCGACTTTCGATTACAGAGCAGTCGTTAAAATACCTGAAGGAAAGATAGGGTCTAGGATGTGACGGACATGAGATGTGCAGTATTATCATTACCTGTTTACGAGACCAAATGTAGCTTTCAATTTTCCTTAATTGAAAGCGCCTGTGTATAGGAATTTCAAATGTGTTGATATGTCTAGCAATTTTTCCAATAAAATTTCTGGTGTTCCTTATCTGATATTAAGGGATTATACAACCCAGCAATTTTTTTTTCATTTTTTTATTGGCTTAAATGATGCATAAACTATCCAAGAATGATATTCAAAAACTATTTTGTGGAAACAAATTTGATAAACAATTTTTTAGCTTATTTTCCAAGACGCCTTTGAAAGCTTCAAAACATTTAAAAAGGCCGCTTAGCTGCGCGCGGCATTTTAAGTGTATTACAGCTCTGTTGGTAGTTTTTGCCGGTGGATTTACTCAAAACGCCAACGAAAGTCTAAATGCCGTCGTTTGGTCTATTGCACCGAAAGCGATATTCAGCGGTTAGAGCGTGGCTGATATTGCAACTAACATCGCTGTTATCACATATAATGGCGGTTTTCGAGGACTTTTAGATATCATGAACACACTTCAAATGAAGGTCAACTCAGAATTATACAATTTTTCTATGGGAGTCATTCAACGTTGAATTAAAGTCGCAAACTGCTCAGCATCAAAATATCGAAAAAGTGCTCGGAAAGACCTTACGTCGCTTAGAAAAGAAGTAGAAGAGCATAAGGCATACTTGGAAGGGCAGTTATGTGGTGCTGGGATAGCAGAGTAAAGGTAAAAAAATTAGCAAGTCGATATTTTGAATATTTCATATAGTAAATGCGTTTTGTAACTTTAAACGGATTGTTTTCGAAACAATGTTTTTCAAATTCGCGTACATCGTAACTCTCTCAATTTTTGCCGGGTTCTCTTGAAATTTTAGCCGTAACTTCATAGATCGATTATCTAGGAAAGTACTCTCAATTTTTAAATTGATAAATAATTACATTTTTTATAAATAATTTAAAGTCGATTTTTAGCCAAAAAATGAAAAAAAAATCAAATTGATGCCAATTTGCGAATTTTCTAAAAAAAATTATAATCTTGGGTACTTCCCTAGAAAAATTAATGTAGATTAAACAAAAGTTTTTTTTATGCTCTAGGTGGTGTTTGAAGACTGCTATGTTGTGCGCCAATTTTCCTTCGTAAAAAACACATGTTCAAGTTACCAAGTGCCGCAATGTCATTTTGTATCGTAAATTAAAATAAAAATATTTTTTGTATACCTTAATACATGTATAATAAAGTCTCAGAATTTCATTTTAATCCATTGACTAGTTTTCGAGACAAAAATTCCCAAAAAAAGGTTCATTTTTCAGTGTGCCTGGGTAGTATAACCCCTTAAGAGGGGAAGTCCATGTAAACGCCTCAAAGTCAGTCATATTTTATAAATGTTTTTAAAGGTGATAAAATAATTTTTTTGTTTTAAATTTGTAACATAACTTTATTTAACCTTTCTAATGTATAATTTTTTTTTTCCTTCCAAAATGGCGGCTCAGGATAATTTTTCGTCTGTCGTCTTCGGCGCGAGGTCCAAAAGTGCTCTATTTACCACACATTAGCCATTGATCTGAAATAAAAAAATTAAATTTCTTTCTTTTTATAACATATTAACGGGAAGGATAAACCTATAACACTAAAAAAACATCAAATTCAATATAAAAGAAGCCTTTGAAAAATAAGTTAAAATTTTGGGCTATTTTTTCGACATTTTTAACCCCCAAAAAGTATTTTATTAACGCTAAATATCTGAAATTTTGGGTTTATCCTTCCCATAATAATATAGAGAAAAGTCTCTTGAAATTTCAGACAAATCGGGTGATAACTTTTTGAGTTACAACGAGCAGTTTTTAAAAATACAGTTTCGAGATAATCGCGCTTTAAGTTTTAGTACAGTATAACGACCAGTTTTAGTTACTTACCGATTTATCTGCAATCCCAGGTCCATACAATAGTCCTTCTGAGTCTTCAAAAAACTGATTTTCTTCAATCTGTTGCTGTTTGCAAAAAAAATCAATTTTTTGAAATTTTTACATGGATTTCCCCCTTTAAGGTAATTGAATGATTGCAAATTTTGATATAGATCGGAAGATCTTCTTAAGACTGGGAACGGACATTATCACTCAGCATCAATAGGTTGCAACAATCAAGTTATTCAAGAAGCTGTATTTTCAAATCCAGAGATTGTATTATTTATGGGTAGCTCTTATGGATTGTACCTAAGTGATGTGAAACCATAGAGGTTTACGTGTTGGGAAGAAGTAGCATCTATTTACCAGTTAAGAAAGAGGGTATAGGGGAAACCAAAGAAGTATAGCAAGCTGGCGATCTCGGAAGATTGGAAAGAATGAACAAACCAAAGGGAAAGACTGAACTTGTGGACATCGCATCGATGTCAATCTACGGAAAGGAAGCATGAAAGATGGAAAAGATACCTAACCAGGCTGATTTAACGTAATAAGGAACTTGAACCCGAGTAGACCAATAAGAGGACCAATGGTACGAATGTTGATCTTCAGAAGACGAGGAGGGGAGTGAGGGTCAAATGCAACAGAACAAAATAAGTCGCGTACTCGTTGATATGCGACTACATACATGAATACACAAGAAATCGAGACAAAGCATAACTTGAAAATGGTTTCGCCAGGTGAGGACGGGAACCAGAAGATCATTGAGGAAGAGAATAGTCACTCCTGAAAAGAGAGGATGAATACCTTGAACATCTTGCTAGACTAAGAAGAACACAATAAAAAAAAGAGACAACGATAAAGAGAAGCAGAACAATAAAGAAAAGGATCGCGATCAAGTAAAGGGCAACATTATAGCATAGGAAAACTATAAAGAAAAGTAAGAATGTCGCGAACGAATAAAACTGGTCGGGTCGATAAGGACGCGCACAGTCCAGTTACCTGGAGCGAGAAGAAGAGAAATCAGAAGATAAAGAGGGGGAGTAAAAGAATGAGAAGCAGAGACGGAGAAGGCGAATCCGACAGGTGGTGGTGGATGCTGTGGTGATGGTGGTGGTCAGCAAGCACCGTAGCAGTTCAACACTTGCTCCACGCACGGAGATTTGCCCCCTCCTGCCGCGGGCGGCGCCACTCGACTCCTTTCCTCTTTTCGCCTCTAGGCCATTCTCAAGAGGCGCGCGCGCCAAAGCGGTATGTCCAGACCTCATGTCTTCTCACGGACCTTAACCAATACGCGTGCGCGAACGTGCTTTCCCGAGGACTTTTCCGAAACTCGGCCACGTGACTACCTGTTCACGTGACGACGCCTCATATACCTGTTAGTGCCCTCAAGGCTTAAGCCTAACGTGCCGTGGGACCGGAAGTGACTTTTAAGTGAACCTAAAAATCCAAAACCCAGCTTTTTGGACACACATTCTATCATCTGATCAGCCATCGGCACCAAAGATCTGTTTCGAGCTTCGATCGATGTTGAAATATTAAGACGTCACGTGACATGAGTGTGGCAAATGACGTATTCAGGAGGTGAAGGACGAGCAGAAAAGCCATAAGTGAAGTGTGAATAAGATTCGATGCAAGAAAATTAAAATGTTAAGGAATCGAGGAATGGTTCTATTCATCATATTCAGATGATCTGTACAAACTTTTCAAGAACCTGAATTGATCTGATTAAGATGATGTTATGTGAATAATTGAACTTACTCTCGCAAAGATCAAAGTTTTACTCACACTAACTATCAATTTATGATTAAAAAATGGGATGAGAATTGAGCATAAATAGTACCAAGTTATTTTGGAGTTGAGTGAGATCTGAAGATAAACTGTTTACACATTATAACTGGAATTCAAGATTGATAGACACCTCGGATGAAGGTATAACTAATCAGAGAGCATAGTCCAAGCTATGTCGGTACTCGAGAGCAGTGAGGTTGACAGATCTACAATGTCTCCACTGGATGAGGTTGCGTCTCCGACTAGCGTCGGCTCTGAACTGATGGTCACGGACATGTTAGACGAACATGACTCCGGTCTCAACGATCCTAGGAACGGAAAGTGCAAGAGAGACACAGATGGAGAGGGTCTCAGTCCAAGGAAGCTTCCGTCCTTGTCGAGTAATAATAACGACGTGGGATTCGTTCTCGAAGAAAGCGGCGATGATGGAATGCATGATGATGCAGATAATGTAAGTCTAGAATTTGTTTTATGATGAGCCTCATCCATTCTACTTTTATTTTCTAATTCTTATTCTCGAAAACACAGGAAGATTTTGAAACTTACAAGGAAAGGAATGTAGCATGTTAGGCATTGAGATTATAAAAATCTATCTCTTTTGTGAGTATGTCATGTTCCTGATCTTGCAATTGACTTTACTGATCAGAAAAGAAGATGTAACCTTAGTCTTTCCAAGATTCTTGGAATATCAAAAACCAGTTCCTGTATTCGCTTTCTTCGGCTTCGAAGACGAGAGGAGACACATTTTGCCTAAGGCATCGCCGAGTTTATTTTACTTCTCTGCATGAACTTTATCTCTCCTGTTCTCGATTTAAAGAGAAAGATAGAGAGAAGCGAGGGTTCCCCAGTCACCCCGAGGGTGCTTCAGGTTTGAGTCACTGCTACACCTTCGGGCAGTTCGTGTTTACGGACGTGCACCATTACTTATGTTTTATACTACTATTCGTGTACACCTAGTGGATATAGGGGCTTCTTTTTTGCTCCTGCTTGCTTTTCCTCGTTTCTATTTTTATTTCTCGGACCTCACACTTGCTGAAAGAGGCATCGATGCGAAAATGAGGACAGTATAAACGCGTAGGCAGGAGAGTCATAGGATAAGCACCTCTTCGAGGTCACAAAGCAGGTTTTAGGAAAAATCTATGAACGAACTCTGGAAAGTAGCAGATAAACCGTTCGACTTGCAATTGTGTATTTTGATGTCATAGTAAGGAATTTGTCTGTTCGAGCGAGGTCATTCTAAACATTAGGTTCTAATGAATAAAAAACTGCATCGCTCTGAAGAAAGGTTTATGCAATTGAAAATGAACTATATTGTTACTGATTCATTTTCCATTTAATTACATTTTCTTTACTGTGGTAACAAAAAATGTTTAATTCATATCATGTATGTAAGAGAAGTTAATCAGCTTTCGAAAATTTACGGTTGGTCTTCAAATGAAACGAATCCTGTTGGATTTGTAAAGCTGTCTCCTGAAGGAGTGGTTTGTGCACGCGATAACTCTAGAAAAATTAACTACGACACGGTTTTAACGTAATTATATACGTCGGTAATAACATATCGACTTGGTGACTTCCACACAGAGAATAAAGACAAGTTTTTCGTCCCTTCGTCATTTTATCTATAATTTTCAGTCGATGAACTTTCAGAAAACTTGATTTTTTACTTCGGCGAAGTAAATTTACTTTCTTGTTTAACCATTATCTGCCTTCGTGACTGAAAAATGAAAATAATAAATAATTGTCCTATTATAGAAGAATGTTTCCTCAATATTCTAATTATCAAAAAAATTTTCTTATATTCCTATCAATATTTACTAATTGGTAAACAACTACCTTCGTAAATAACGTGTTGCAAAATAACATCAATAAAATAACCATTATGGATATCGATTATGACACAATATAGCTTGATTCTCTGAAGATTACGTCAACGATATTTTTATATCATAGGTGTCATCAATTATTTTCAACAACAGCAAGAAATGCAAATGTGATTCACACAGTACTTTTTGAATTTGTGTTGAAGTAATATGCAATATAAGTTATCCCTTATTCAATGATGCCCCTCCTTACTTTTCGCGGTTTCGCAGATTCATTTGCAGTCTTAAATGACAGATAGTCGTACGCAACAAACGTAAACGTCCATGAAAATACTAATTTTCCGACACAAGTCGCGGCAGACTAAAGGCCAAAGATTAATCACTTGTGGTATTTTAGATAATGATAGTTCTATGTGATATTCATATGCATTATGGCGTGATATATTGCCTGAGGCTGGAAGAAGCCTCAGTTAACATTCTTGAGGAAAGATTCCCAGACTGAGTCGACGTTGGCGCATCCGTGATTCCTAGAATCATAGAATACGATTGCTACAATAAAGTTGACAAAAGTCATCGATCAATCTGTTGTTTTTGTGCGACGCAGACTTCATCGCAATTTCATGGCCATCCTCCAACTTCATTCGAATTGCTCTAATGTCCGTAATGCTATCTGGAACATCAGATTTTCTCGCCAAATCAATTGAGTTAATTTTTAAAAATTAATGTACGCCTTTCTTCATCATTGAAAGTGTAAAATTTAGATTTTATAAAATAACAACAAAGTTGAAGAATTATAACGGACCTTGAATGTTTTCTTCATTGCAAAAGGTAGTGTAGTCACTTTTACAACTCGCTAATTGTTCTTCTTACTGATGTAAAACGATTGAAGATTTTTTATTTGTGTATAATGACTTCGCTCGTAAAACGTATTGAAAGAACAAATCGTAATTAAGCAACTGTATAATTTTTACAGTAAAGTCACTTCAGCTCGTCATTCATACGATAATTTCAAGCAGAAATCTCAACAAACTTGTATTTGAATGGTATATTATGTTCCTTTCATAATTTATTTTTTACTTTTTTCGGATTTAATTATGTTACATGGCACTACAACAAAGATTGTTATTGTTATAACGAATGGTAATAAACTGATCGGTGTAATGCATAATAATGATGTACACCTTTGCCCTCATTATCTGTGTCGATTATTATGAGATGCCTCAGATTTTAACTCATATCATCTAACTTTTCTGTGTTGTACTTGTACAGTTTTTCACTAAAAATTAGAATGCCTACAGAAAATATAGACATCTTTTTTTATAAATTAATAGAGTAACGTCTCAAAATGACGCTCTTATCTTCAATTACTTACACTGAGAAAAAAATGCTATTGAATCAAAAGCATGTATACTATGAATTCATAAAAATATACTACAAGAACCAATAAATATGTTACTAATTCTATAGCATATTGATTTGAATCCGTGATATACATGCTTTTGGAAAGAAATGCTATTGATTCAATAGCATTTTTTTCCCAGTATAGGGAATAGCGATGAGCTTTACGTCTCGTTTTCTTTACGACTATAAATGGTTATCAAAATAACACTTTTATGTCAATTTAGTACTATTTTAGTTGAAGAAACTCGAGATATTACTAGACATTTCAAAAACCACGTTACTCGAACTGAAAAAAAAATTTTGTCCACGAACAATAAACGACGATTTGTTAAACAATAAAAAAGATTCTCTTGTATTCTATTTCTGGAGTAGAAGACGATTCTGTCAATACCGGAGATTACATCTTGCTTGTAATCATCTCGCCTGGATTGTAATTAACTGACCGTTCTTATCCCAGAATAGGTCAAGTAACCAAGGTGATTCTTGGTCTAACCACAAGGGGTCTCAGTCCCAAATGCTTTCTTTGCCTTTTGTTATACGGTTGAATTAAAAACCGCTTCTATCCGAAATTAAGGGTCATCTTTGGCAACTATGAGGGACAAAAAATTGATTAGTTGTTCCTTTATTTCCAATTTTTACATTCCCATCAAATATGAGAATGTCTTAGATTTTTGTGAAATTTCACATCCTCTTTCTTAACAAATGATAATGTTTCATGATACTTTAATCCTGTTCGTCTGTTGTCTTTATCTGTGGACACGATAACTTTTAAAAAAATCATTGTGTTAGGATACCCTTTAGCACACATTATCAGAGCCCAAAATATTTGAATACTATTTTTTGAAAAATGGATCCTGATAGTACTTAAATAGCTCTGCAAATTATCTTTATGAAGGTTTTTGATCTGACATGAATTATTCTTGTAAAAAAATCTACAAAGTTGATTTCGATTATTTTTTAATAGAGTAGAATGTTAACGGAGAAAGTTGTTCTCCAGAAAAAATCCTATTTTGCTCTGCAAATTTTTTTGATAGGAAACATAGTTTTAGTTTTATTAAATTTTTAAGCACGTTATTTTTCAAAATACAAAGATCTGCTCTACGGAAGTTGGACAAATTTTGTTTATTCTTCTGAATTCTTTTTTAAAGCTCGAGTTTTATTATGAGAATGTATTTCTCAAAGTTGAAGTAACTTTAAGAAAATTAAATTCACATTTACGAGAATGTGCCCGCGTCCCCAAAGTGATATCCTGGCAGATTTTTAGTTTCCATATTCTACAATAGTCATTAAAAATGTTTAAAAATCCATTCAGAAACGTATCTTATTCATTATTTACCTATATTATCAAAGTGACTTTATCATTCTGTGCGTAAATCTTATTTCTTTCTTACTTTTAAAGGTTATCGTAAAAGATCTTTTCATAATGCGGTTACTCTTCAGAATTAAAATCCAGCTGCTGCGACCAATATCCAAACAACATTTGATCTCTCTTCCTCCTGTTATGAAACTCCCTTCCTTCTCACTGAACTTTGCAAAGCAAGTTTCCTACGGGATAATAAAGATCTGGATTAATTCAAGCTTATGTGCGACTTCTTGTGCCAGCAAACACGCAGTCTTGTATGAACATGAATTCGCACATTCAGTAAAAGTGTGTATTGCATTCTGGCATCTTTATTCGTGTACATAATCGGTGTTTTGCCAGAGTATTATATGTTATTATACTACAGGCAAAAGTTTGTTATGTGGTTTCTGGCGCAAACTGCTCCGGGATCTCTGAACACTCGCCCATTGAAACATGCGCGACCTGCTTACTGCCGGAGGTGCGATATAATCGGGTACCTTACATTGATTTTATTGCACCGCCTATTTGCTTATTTACTTAATTGCACGCGTCTATACGCATAAATTATTCTCGACAGTTCTACGTACTCGTAATCGGCTCATGTCTCTCTTATCATTAACGCTCTTCTTGACAAGGTAATCATTAAAAGTGTTGCATTTTTTGAATTATAAAATTTCAAAACCAGAAATTACGCTATTAGAATTATGTTTTATGATTTGTAAGATAATCTAATTGTTGAGCAAATATTCTTATTAAATTAATAATATACTTATTCTTATTAGTCTGTAAAATTTCAAAAAAGGTTTTAGACGTGCAGACTAGATTCTACATATAACTTCACAATATGTGTTCTTTTTCAAGATCTTCTCCGATTTCAAGATAATGGTTAAAGTTTGCGGTTTAGCTGATCCAATCTTGAAACGTATACTCTTTCAGTGAATTGATAAATTATACCTTAACAATTTATCTATGTGATATAATTGAACGATTATGAGCAGAAAACACGCAGAAAGTAATAAACCATTATGAACATTCATGCATTTAATCAACAATGCGTGCACACATGCTCATGTTATCTTTACTCATCGCGTATTAATTTCTCTATTCGTGTGAAAAAATTTACGTCACGTTCGAATTATATAAAATGTCCAAATCGTCTTCAACGTATTTAATTTCACATGTGAACAAACTGAAGTTTTTGAACACTTATATAATATTCACAAAAGAATTTTTCTGCAAAAGCTTTGTGATCTTTTTTCCGCCAGAGAAATTTTTTTCAAATTAATTAGTACAGAGTATTCCTTATTTTCTTAAAATAACAGGGTCAGTGATCGGCGAAACGGAAATTTTGTCTGACATTTAAAACGTTGTCCAGAGAGCTACGCGGTATATGTAAGTACGAGTACATGCTAATAACATAGGCACGGGAGTCATAAAACTTTTTACAGCTTCCCATTTCTTATATACAGTTTACAGCAACAGAAAGTTATAGTATGCGCAAGCGTTTATGTATATTTGATTATTTGCGTTTTGTTCCACCTCTTATGCAAAAATATTACTAGATTCTTAAGATTCCATAAATATGGAAGTTTCACTTATTCTATAACCATCAACCACCAGTTTACGACAATTGAAAAGTTACCAAGAAACAAGTATAATACGGTGGCCGCGAAAAGAATACGTTCCAAATTCAAATTCACAGGTTAACAGAAATTACTTAATTATTTAATAACGCGATTTGTCAAATAAAATACATAGATGATTAAAAAACTACTAGTTGCAATAAATAAGTAATATCGTGAAAAAAAAGTAGATTAAGTATAATTTTCAATTTTCCTCATTAAAAAAAAAGATTTGGTTAGGTCAATAAATTTTTTGTTATTCCAAGAATTTTATCATCATTCGGGTAACAATGTGTTTTCTGACCTGACACAACTTTTTGATAAAAATCTTTGCTTGATTCTACCTAACATGCTGCCAAATAATTTTGTTAATCCAACCAGAGAATGTAACATCAACAAAATATTTTGTAAATTTAACAAAATTGATCAAACAAAAGCTTTGGCCCACTGGAGCAAACAAGTTTGGCCAGATGAACAAAAATGTAGTTCACCGAACCAAAATATTTGTTGAGATAAACCAAACAATTTTTTGATAAAAATCTTCGGTTGATTCTACCTAACATGCTGTCAAATAATTTTGTTAATCCAACCAAAGAATGTAACATCAACAAAATATTTTGTAAACTTAACAAAATTAATCAAACAAAAGCTTTGGTCAACTGGAGCAAACAAGTTTGGCCAGATAAACAAAAATTTAGTTCACCGAACCAAAATATTTGTTGAGATCAATCAAACAATTTCATTCAATCAACTAAAATTTTCTTCCAGGTGATCTAAACATTTATAACTAAAAAAAGTTTTCTTAATTATAAAATATAAAATTATACAATGTAAGAATTACTAAACTAACTGTGTTATTAATTATGAGTAAAGGTATTAATTATTCACCACTCTAGCGGAGGATTGAAAAATAAAGTATAATAGTTTAAAATATCATTAGTCATTTAATGAAAGAATACAAATGTAAAGTTGAATTATTGTAATGATTCTGTAAAGAAATTATTTATACGTAGCTTTAGCAAGTTTGAAGCTCTGAGCTTTTTAAATTTTTCCAAATACATTAGTGAAGAATGCAACCTCGAACTGTTAAAGGTTAGCTCCATTTACATGGTAATAACAGAAGGTTTTCAAACCTTAATTACCCATCAAGTGCGTGACTGACACTGAGTGCCGAGTCGAAAACAGTTCCGTGCATAAATATCGAAAAATTAAAATACTATTACCACATTCAATTAAAATACTCCAAAAAGCCGACATTCTAAAATCAAGGAATGAGTTTGAAAGTACATTACCTTCAAACCAGAATTTCAATAACGATGCGTCATATTGATATGATGAATGATGCTTTTTATTTAAATCGATTATAAATTGTTTACATGACAATGTCGATTATATTTAATATAAATTGAGATATATATATATATATATAATTAATATATAATAATAATATATATAATAATAATTTATATATATAAATTAACATTTCTCAAATACGTGATTGAAGAACAATTGTTTTTGTGACGACACAATTTTCAATAAAGTCTTCTCAAATATATAACTTTACGGTTATTCACTATTGTCAAGAACACATCTCTTAAGGTAGTTGTCGTGCCAAAAATCAGTCTCTGGGAAAAGAAGTTTTTCTATGATTTCAAGACTGGTAATTATATCATCAGCCGTGTCATATGTAAGGAAAGACACTCTTTTTAATAAAAAAAATTTTTAAATTACGAAAAATAATATTTTAATAATGTTTTTTGTAATGGGATATTTCCTTATTATCGCTTCTTTTACCAATTTTTTGAAAATGATTGAAGTTTCTTAAATCATAGCTTATTTTTTCGATGAAAATATTCCAATTTTTGAAAATAAATTCTTTAATGGTTGAAATCACTAAAGAACAATTTTCCATAACGAAATTTTTATAAACAAATTGCTGAATTTGATAATAATTGATTCATTTTCAAAAATTGGAAACAGTTAAGCTGTAGAGAATATTTTCATCGAAAAAATAAGCTATGATTTAAGAAACTTCAATCATTTTCAAAAAATTGGTAAGAAGCAATAATAAGGAAATATCCCATTACCAAAAACATTATTAAAATATTATTTTTCGTAATTTTAAAATTTTTTTTATTAAAAAGAGTGTTATTCCTTACATATGACACGGCTGATGATATAATTTCCAGTCTTGAAATCATAGAAAAACTTTTTTTTCCAGAGACCTGATTTTTGGCACGGCAACTACCAAAAATTTAATTTTTCTGGTACAAATACATATAACAAACTAGACATATCCACGTGAATATACCCCAGAAGGGAGAAAACTAGTTTTGTTATTATTTTTTCAGATGGCTTAATCAGCTGCTGAGAGAAAACGTATGCAAAGGGAAAGACTGAAGTCTAAAGGTATTTATGAAGAATATAAAATAAAGGAATCGAAAAAACGGACTGAGCGACGACGTCGGAAAATAATGATTCTAGTGTAGATGAAAGAATCGAATATCGTAGTAAGAAGAGAGAGGAGATGAGGAAATACCGATTGAGAGTTAGGGAAAAACTATTGATTCAAAAAATTCTAGTATAGAACCAATTTGTGTGATCCCAAGCAAATTTTTTCCGTGTAGAAGTGAATATGGAATAGCGATTTCAAATGTGAAAAAAAGTCTTCCTATTAGTACCAAAAAGTGTAAGACAGTTACAAAAACACTAGCACAACAATTATTTCCTGACACAGACACACCAAAGAGAAACATTGGAAGAGATTTGCATGAAGAAATGTCCAAAATAGTGAGATAATTTTACATTAGAGATGAGATCAGCAGACAAAGTCATGGAATGAAAGGTACAAAACTAGTTAGACTCAAAGATGGTTCTAAAAAAATGCAAGTGAGAAATTTGTACCAATCTGTGATAGAAACATATGCTTTATTTTTAAAAAAATTTGGAAACATCATCGGCAAAAGCATATTTGCTGAATTACGACGGAAGAACTTTTTTCTCAATTTACAAACACCAGAAAATATATGCTTGTGAAAATATTATGAAAATTACATATCGGCATTGAACATTATATCTAAAAATTGCCACAACATTCCTACTTATAATGAAAATTTCCTTACTTGTCTCATCATCTGTGAAAATTCCACTAATAATTGCTGGCGTGGAAAATGTTCTACTGTAAAAACAAATTGTAAAGGCAGATATAAGATGCCATGCAGATGCAGAATGAGAAAGAAATAGTGTGGTATGTTTGGAAAGAGGAAAAAGGGAAAATCAGGAAAATGATAGAAAAGGGCAGTATTTTGCAAATAAGGCAGCATGTTCTAAAAATGACTCCATCATTCAAAGAATATTGTAATTCTAAAAGTAACCAAGCACAGTCCTATGTAAAAGATGGAGATGCTTGCTCAACTCCTGCATGTGATTTTGCACTTATACAAGTTGATTTTGCGAAAAATTATACTTGTATTTGTCAAGATAAAATCCAGTCACATCATTGGATGCAGCCGCAAACGTCTCTTTTCACTGTACCTTTATGGTATGACCAATGTTAATATCCATTTATCATAGTGTCTTACAGATTACAACACAATAAAGACTTGGTAGTGGTCTACATTAATCGAATTTTATGTGAAATCCCCAATGATGTTCAAAGGGTACACATTTGGTCTGATGATCCTCCTTCCTAGTTACAATAGAATTCGCTAACGCCGTTAATAAACATTCCTGTGTTTCCACAATTTTCATGAATGATGTTGGCATAAAGAAAGCTTATTCAGAACTTCAACTGGAATAAATCTTCGAAGATGCTAGAGCTATATCCAATATTAAGAAAATGCATTATTATGCATTATTCATTATTATTATTTAATAAGAATATAAAAACAGTTGAGGGATGTTAATTTCTCTATTTCGTTGTGGGAATATTTTCATTTTATATTTTAAGGTCGAAGACGTTCATTCTAAGGTATATGTTATATGTGATGAATAATTTAACTGTACCTCCAATAGTGAGAAGATTTTCATAATTAGAAAATACTCCAAAAATTGACTTCTTTTCATGTAGTGTCTGTCATATTGACACTTAGTTCCAATTATTTTCAACAAGTAAGCATTTAGGTCAAACATGTATTTACGAACGGAAAGTATAAACCTTCTTCTTTAAAGTAATATCATAAAAATATCTTTAAACGAATATTATATGTATCCCATTATTCAAGAGCAGTTTCGTCAAATGTAATATCTGTCACACGTGGAAATGCACATAAGCCAATTGCAAGAATAGTTTCACTCTGTCGCATAGCTTTCTACCGATGACAATACTTCAGTAGTTATACAATGCCGGTTCTAGATGCAAATTCCTGTAACCGACATTTACCGACATCGAGAAGCTTCGATTGGTTCTGTTCCAAGCTAAGTCTGGAAGTTTCAAGAAGGAGTTCGAAGCATATGACGTCACACTATACCCTTGATGAATTGTTTATTAATGAATGGGGGTGGGGGTGGGGTGGGGGTCATCTCTTTCGGGAAACATTTATTTCAAAGACTTTAGGAGTTGGTTTAACCTCTGTACGTATGGAATGTAAAGGACAAATGTTAAAAAATATTTCCTAGAAAAATAAAGGCATGTGACGGACAAATATTGAAAAATATTTCTCAGAAAAATAAAGGCATATGGTTAATTTAAACGCTCTCAGGATGTTTAATGTAATAAATTTGATAAAATTTTTTCTGATTAATTTAGACGTGGGGTATGTGTGAAATGATTTCGTTTTTAGAGCTTGGATTGTTTATGCTAATAAAATTGATATGACATCTCCCAGTTAGACTGCAGTAATCTGATATCTTACGTTTATGACATTAAATCACATTCGGGATATGTGAACAATAATACCCCTCTTTGTTTAAAACGAAGATAGAAACATATACCATTATAAAAAGATGCATCTCACTGTTAATAAGAATTATTTTGTTATTGAAGTCTGAATCTTTCACTTGTATTTTGTATAAAGAAAAGTCATGGATTCTGAATATTACAAGAGACTTATTAGGATTATGGACGAAGCCTATCAATTATTAAAATATAATTCAAGTTTCGAATTGTATGAAAAATGGTTGAAATTCGGTAAACGAAATATTCGTTTAATAAATAAATTTTTTAAAGTGAACAAAAATAAGTTGTCAGTGCATGAGAAGATGAGGATAACATCTACACTTGGAATACTGAAAGCATTAAACACTAAAATAAACCAACTACGGAAGAAAGGAAGAGGTACAGCATTATCGAGTCAAGAGGAAAGGAGAAGAATAAGGTGGGAAGATTTAGAGACTGCTTTTCAGAATAGAATTAAAACGGGTTCTATTGTTAATTTAACACATATAGATTTAAAACATTTTTTGGAGGATGCTAAGTTATTAACAATTAAAAAAATAAACAGTGTTTTAAGGCAATATCCAAATTTGAAAATTAATGTAATTTTATATGGTAAATTTAAAACTTTAGTAGAAGGGAAAATGGATGAAGCTATAAAGTATTTCAACACAAAGAACGATATTATTTCTCAATCAACAGATTTAGATGCGTGGTATGATGAAAAAGTAAAAGATCAGCTTTTAGTAAATGCTGAAGAATTTCAGGAAGAAAATTCTGGTTGGTCTTTAATTGAAATTATGAATTTATTAGTAAATATAAATAAATATGCCCCTTTTCAAATTGGATTATCAACGTACAACAATTTACCAAAGTATATTCAAACACAAAAGGCAGTGGTTAATATAAAAAATAACGATCCTTATTGTTTTTTGTGGTCAGTCACGGCAGCATTGAATCCCGTAGAAAATAATGCATGCTTAATGAGTTCTTATCCTCATTTTAGTGAAGTGTTAAAATACGATAACATAAAGTTTCCAATCAGTTTTTCTGACATCAAAAAGTTTGAAAAAATGAATAGTTTAAGTATAAACATTTATGGTGAAGATAATGAAAAATCTAAAAAAACAACAGAAATCGTTCCTTTTTATATAAGTCAGGAAAAATCAAATTTACCTGTAATTCATCTTTTAATGATTGAAAATACTTTAGTTGATGTTAATGAAGAAGATTATATTGGTGATGATGAAATTGATATTTCTAAACCAATTTATCATTTTTCATGGATAAAAAATTTATCTAGATTAATAAGTTCACAAGTCACAAGAAATGAGCATCGAATATTAATATGTGACAGATGCCTATGTCATTTTAGTTCAGAAAAGTCTTTTCGAAGTCATATATTGACATGTCAAAATATAAATAAATGTAGAATGATTTTACCAGATCATGAAAATAATATTTTGAAATTTAAAAACTATCAATATAAAGAAAAGGTGCCTTTCGTTGTATATGCTGATATTGAATGTCTTCTGGAGCCAGTGGTTGACTCACACATGAATACATCTATTTATCAAAAGCACGTTCCTACAAGTGTCGCTTATAATGTACTATGTAGTTTCGATAATTCAATTTCTAAAATTAAACTTTATCGTGACAAAGACTGCATTGAGTGGTTCATAAATGAACTAAAATGTTTGGCTGAAAAAGTAGATGAGTATTTAAAAATTATAGTACCAATGGAGCCTCTAACTAATCAACAAAAACAAGAATTTAAATTTGCAAAAATTTGTCACATTTGTGAAAATCCTTTCAAAATTGATGATATCAAACACCGTGATCATTGCCACTTTACAGGCAAATATCGCGGTGTTGCTCATCAGGGTTGCAATATAAATTACAAGAATTCACACGTGATTCCAGTAGTTTTTCATAATTTATCAGGTTATGATTCCCATTTTTTTATCAAAGCTTTAGCGACAAGTTTTGAGGGAAATGTCAGTTTATTACCAATAAATAAGGAAAAATACATTTCTTTCACAAAAAATGTTGAAAAAACTAATGTAAAGCTACGATTTATTGACTCTTTTCGATTTATGCCGAGTAGTCTTGAAAAATTAGCATTATTTCTCAATAATGATGAAAAAATAATAACAAAAAGACACTGTGTGAATGATAATGAATTTAATTTACTGACTAGAAAAGGTGTATTTCCATACAGTTATATTGACAATTGGGAGAAATTAGAAGAACATCAATTACCCCCAAAAGAGGCTTTTTTCTGTAAATTAAATAATTCAAGTATTTCTAATGAAGATTATCAGCATGCTCGTAGAGTTTGGGAAACTTTCAACTTGAAAACTTTAGGTGAATATTCAGATCTTTACCTCAAAACTGATGTCCTACTTTTATCTGATATTTTTGAAAATTTTAGACACCATTGTTTAAAAACATATAATTTAGATCCATTGCATTATTACACGGCACCTGGACTTGCTTTTGATGCAATGTTAAAATTTACTAAAATAGAACTCGAATTGTTGACCGATCCTGAAATGTTATTGTTCATCGAAAGTGCTATTAGAGGTGGTGTCTCTCAATGCTCTAATAGATATGCAAAAGCAAATAATCGATATATGGAGTCCAATTTTGATCCAAATTTACCTGAATCATATATTATTTACTTTGATATTAATAATCAGTACGGTGCAGCTATGAGTGAGTTTTTACCTTACAGAAATTTTGAATGGGTAGAAGATTTTTCAATGATTGATTTTTTAAACATTCCTGATAATTCATCTGTAGGTTTTATACTTGAAGTGGATTTTGAATATCCCGAACAGCTTCATGATTCACATAAAGATTTACCTCTATGTCCAGAGCATTTCATAGCCCCCAATTCAAAATGCAAAATTTCAAAACTGATGACAACTCTATTACCCAAGAATAATTACATTGTTCACTATAGAAATTTTAAATTGTATTTAAGTTTGGGTGTAAAATTAACAAAAATTCATAGAGTTTTGAAATTTGATCAAAAACCTTGGTTAAAAAGCTACATTGATCTGAATACAGAATTAAGAAAAAAATCAGACAATGATTTTGAGAAAAATTTTTATAAATTAATGAATAATTCTGTATTTGGAAAAACGATGGAAAATGTTAGGAAGCATAAAGATGTAAAATTAGTTACAAAGTGGAAGGGGAGGTATGGCGCAAAAGCTCTAATAGCAAAACCAAATTTTCACAGCTGCACCATATTTGATGAAAATATGGTTTTAATAGAGCTTAATCGATTAAAAGTAAATTTTAACAAACCAATTTATACAGGTTTTACTATTCTCGATATATCAAAAATAATGATTTATGATTTTCATTATAATTATATGAAACATAATTTCGGAAACAATGCAAAATTACTTTATACAGATACAGACAGTCTAATATATGACGTCACAGTTCCAGATTTTTATAATTACATTCGAAGAGATATTCATAAATTTGATACGTCTGATTATCCTCCAAACAATGTTTATGATATTCCTCTTGCGAATAAAAAAGTTTTAGGTTTAATGAAAGATGAGAACAATGGGAAAATTATGTTAGAATTTATTGGATTGCGATCAAAACTATATGCATTTAAAGTACAGGGGGATCAAGAAGAAAAACGAAAGGCTAAAGGCGTTAAAGGGTCAACTTTGAAAGAAATAACATTTGAAGATTATAAGCAGTCTCTATTTTCCTATAAAAACCTTGTCAAGACTCAATTCCTGATTCGAAGTAAAAAGCACGAAGTGCATACGATTAAACAAAATAAAATAGCCTTGAGTTGGTATGATGATAAAAGAATGCTTCATCCTGGGAAAACAGACACTTTTCCATGGGGCTACATTATGAAATAATTTAAAGAAAGTCCAAAAGCATCTTTTTCGATGTCTCTCTATAACATATACTCTTAAATATTCTTCTGAAGCTGAACTTATCACAAGAGGATCACATTACTGTAAACAAGCTCTGGAATATATAAGGAGGTGACAACGGGAAGAAACCATTACTAAATTCATCATCATCAGAAGCTCTAACTCTTTACAAAGTGAAGATTTAAAAAAAGGAAGGAAGTGAAAAACAAAAAAAACAGTAAGATATTCTAAAAACTTTTACAATATTTTATGAAAAAAGTGTATGTGTGGAAGTGTTTTGCAAAAGTTGGGATATTTTTTATATTCATGGATATATCTGTAAGTGATTTTCTTATTCTATATCGAAACATGAAAAAAATCTTTAGTTTTTTAATATCACAATTATATCAAAAAATTTTATTCAAAGAAAATATGCTTAAAATTCTAAACCCTCCAAAAAATGTAACTGCAATTTAAAATAAAATTGATCGAGAATGTTGTTAACTTAAAAAATTAAATACATGAAAAATTACTTGATGATTTTATTTTTTAAGTTATTTTGAACTTAAAATTTTTCATAAAAAACTATAATTAGATGAAAAATCTTCCAAAGAATTGTGATACATATATTAGAACTTTACACTGTTAAAAATTTATGTATTAAACTTCCATTTTATATAATGGAAGTTTTTTTTAGTATCTTATATTAAATTTAAAATACTTTCATCTTAAAAAAATTAAAAACTTTTTTTGTAATTTGATACAGATGGGTATATATTTTTATAATTTTTATTAAATCAAATTTACAGTATTAATTTCAAATACATGTAAAATTACTTAATGATTTTATTTGATATTTATGATTTATTGAAAAATGTTATTAATTTAAATAGTCTTTAATATATAAGTAGTAAAATTAAAATAAAATTAAAATAAATAGATTTTTTATCTAATTATAGTTTTTTATGAAAAATTTTAATTTCGAAATAACTTGAAAAATAAAATCATCAAATAATTTTTCATGCATTTAATTTATTTAAACTAACAACATTCTCGGTCAATTTTATTCAAAATTGCGATTAAATTTTTTTGACTGTTCAGAATTTGAGTGTTCAGAATTTGAGCATACTTTCTTTGAATAAAATTGTTTGATATAATTGTGATATTAAAAAATTCATGATATTTTGATGCTTCAGATAAGAAAAGAAAAATTATTAAAGTACATTCAGAACATATAATCTGTTCCAAATTTGCAACATTTATTTTTTCATTCAAATTTAAGTATAAAATAATAATAATAATAATAATAATAATTTTCAAAATATTTGTTTCAGATCATGGATTATGTCCACATCTTAACGACAGTGAAGATTCCCGAGGAGTGGATGAGGTCTACTCCATACAGCATCTTAAAGGAGGTTTGCAGTGATGCAGTGTCGAGATTCATTGCAGACCCACAGGCGCTAATTCTGATGGAGTTTGGCGGAGTGTTTACCATGCTCCAAAAAGATGAAGAAGACAGTGGTCTTATTTTTAAAAAATTATAAAAACCAAAAACGTAAAAAAAGTTAAAAAATATTTCACAATATATTATCAATATTTGTAAAAAATAAAAAAATGTGATTTTTTAACAAATTTATATAAAAATAAAAATATATGATGAAAATTTTGCAATATAAAAATTAAATTGTGTCGTTTCATTCCACTACCTTTCCCCACTTTTATTTACGATGGTTCGTTTTATTGAAAAAATAATTTTTATTCATAAACAGGTCTGTTTCATCAGAATTTTTCAGTTTTTAGTTGACGAATTGTATTTAAATATAAATTTTTGTAATAAAATGAATTGAAGTATAGTAATTTTTCACCAACCGTATTTTAAATTTGAAAATATGCTTTTTAATTCAAATATTTCTTAAATTTAACTTTAAAATACTAACAATTGGTCATTTTTAATAGTAGGTAGCGAGATTCTTTTTGTATGAATGTATTCTTTATATTCTTAGGGTGCCGTCCCATGACGGTGTTTATACTCGTCGTAAAGCAGAAAAATAATTAGAATGAGAGACACATATATTACAGTCTCTTTCACTTATGATTTTCTAACATCGACATGGAACTCCGGCCTCATTGATCAGTAATGGAATGCTAGAACACATAATGATGATAATAATCATGTGATATCTTCAGAATTTGTATATAGAAAAGTTCAGTCACACTGCTGACCTACCACAATTTTATACTACGATGGGTTGAAGAATAAAGAACAGTTTTTCTTGTATTAAATACATTTTTTTTATTGAATTATAATTTTTAAAAAGTACACATTTGTTATCAATATATAGCAGCACAAAATTTTGGATTATAATTTTAAATTAATTGACAAATATTATTATTATTCTTACTTTCTATTTTATAATTTTTATGTAACCACAATTTTAAAAGTATTACATTTCGCAACGCACAGTCAAAATTTTGTATATTTTTATTATGATGGAAACATTTAATTGAACCTTTTGATTCATTAATCAAGTATTGAAGCGGAGGACATTTTAATTCATACAAGTCAATAATTTTTATTGATTTTTTAACAAAGCATTTCAAAAAATTCTTTTTTCTAGTCCTTTTACATAGATTTTCGTTGCATTTTTAAAAATCTTTGTAAGTATTATTTTCAACAACGTATAAGGTACATTACCAGAAGTCCATGTTATACCATGCAAATTGTTTTCCAACCAACGATTTATATTTCTGTACTTTGAAGATATAGAGGTCCACTCACAAGGTGGTTGGAAAAGAAAATTAAAAGGTCTTGCTGATTCATTATTATCATTAACTGGGAGAATTGCTAATTCTTTAATTATAAATTCATTAATAGGCAACCTGAATCCTTGAATGTCAACTATGTACTCCATCTTAACCGATACTAACTTATTTAAGAGATATCAAGACAATTTATATAAGTTTTTTAATCCCACCACTTATTGGTTTATATTCAATTACCCTATCATGCAAAATTAAACAATATGCAGCAGTTTGAGCAGGGAAATTTTCTTTAGCTTCAAATTCTAAGCGAATATCAACTGGACCAGACTTCAAAGATTCATTTTGCTTTGAACAATCAATAACTATTAAAGGAGCAAATTCTAAAAAATCACTCTTTGATAAATATGCTTGAGGTTCTCTTCCATAATAATTTGCTTGAAAATTAGTATACATTTCGTAGAGTAGAGCGTATTGTTTTTTATCAAAATCAAGATTAAGATTACCATACGGATAACTTTGATTGTTCAAAAATAGCTTTACATTAGTTACTTTGCAATGATCAAAATGGCTAGCATTTCTCCTAGAAACATTCTTTCTATTTGTTTGAAACCCTAAAATAACAAATCTGGGTTTCTCTAATTGTGTTGACGTTTTAACAGTCCAAACATGATTCGATGTAATTGGTAGCATTGGATATTCATATAATTCCCAAGTACGAAAACAAATTGGAATAAGTGGATCCTTTTCAATATATTTTAATAATTTGAATTTTCGCGCATCTGACAATTTAACACTGGGAAGTAACCATTCAATTTTATCGATTATAATTTTGAACTGCTCATCAGCTGTTTGTATAACGGCATTCACATCATTTCTTGATCGTGTTAGTATTAATTCATGTCTAGCATTCACTACAATTTTTTGATAATCTTCAGCAAAACCAAATATTGTATTGAGCGGTATCGAGATATCAAAATTTCCAGCATCATCAGTTAATGATGTATTTGCATTACTTGATGGAAACCAGCCTGCATTTTCTAGGAATTTGCTCTGAGCTTCATAAACTGATAAATAATTTTTGATCAAACTCGTGAGACCAACATTTTTATTTTTGTCAATCTCTACAGCGTTCAGTTCATAGCGTGCTTCGTCAAAAATATGACAGATAGCATTAATGATGAATCTGGTATTATTAACTGGAGTTCCATCCTCTTTTACTAATTTTCCTTGAATATGGAGAGAACTTTTACTTGGTAGAAGGCAATGGTCTTGATTTTGAACAGAAATTCGTATTTCATCACTGTTATTGGTGGTTGATGACGCGTAAGGTAGATGCGCATGCACCTCATAATGTGCAATAGATTCGTCGTAGACAATTGGTCTTGAGATATTTAGTATTTCCTCTTCCATTGCAAATGATGAAGCAGTTGCAGAAGAAGAATTTTATTTTTTTTATTTTTTTCTTCCTTGAGCTATCACCTTGAGACCTAGATTTTTCAGAAGCTGAATGTTGTGAGGTCTTAGCACCTTGAATGCAGGTTTGTGACTGACTTTTTTGAGGCATTCTACTCTACTATTATAACCGTAACCGATTTTTCTATTAAATATAATTCCCATTATTATTTAAGAGATTTAATGTGCAGTCTGATTGTTATAGTTTCACCTTGAAAATTCACCAAATTTCCATCTTGATCGACTATTCGTAATTGAATTTGATCTATTGTCTTGACAGCAACTGGTAAGTAAATGACGTGTGATGGCACTTCAACTATTTTATATCCTGGTGGTACTACCGGAAAAAATTCATGAATAGTGTGCACCTTCTGATCATTGATGTATGCACCTGTAGTAATATTGCACTCGATTCTCAGACAATTTACTTTTATTATGGACACTGGTAAATTTGATTTATGTACTTTATTAGCTTCAAGTATCTGAGGTTCAAATCCCAATAAATACGCTATTGAATCTTCTTTTATAAAATTTATTTCGCGATTACAAAGAATCTCACTACGTAAAGTATTGTTATTAGGCTTAATATGGATCTCTATTCCTTTTTTAACTAAGACATTTTGTAAATATTTCTGAATATCTGATATTTCATAACTACCTGTAGGTATAACAATTTCTTCTTTTCCCACATAAAATTTGTTTTGACTTTTGTCTATGTTTGGAATCGAATTGAAAGTTAGAAATTCAACGAGACCAAGAACGTAATTTTTACTAAGTGAAAGTTCAATTGGTGGAAAATATTGCGTTTCTAATACAGATGAATTTCCTGATAATGTCAAGGTAAATGAATCATCCATGATGATGGTTAATTTTTGACTGAAGTAAAATTAATTAATTTACTCATTTATATAGATAGTACAAACTTTTCAATTTCAACTGATTACATAAAAATTTGAGACACAAATGACCACACACGAATGTATTGTAATTCTGATACCTGTCATGATTATATTTTATATTATCAACACCAAGATATTTAACAAGATCTGAAGGTGGTCGAAGGTTACCAAAACTATCAAAATATTCAACATCATTACCAATTTTCTTATATGCAACCCAATGTGTACCTGGACCATCTTTATCATCTAAATTAATAATAGCTGATTCGAATATATAAGGTCCTATCATTGGTAATTTATTTCGCATAAAAACACCTCGAAAGTGTTGTATTTTCATAGACTTTGCATATTTAAGCAAATCGAAATCAGTTAGAGCTCGATGTGGTAATTTTATTTCGACTTTTTTTTAGCTTTTCTGAATTTTTTACTTGAGAGTCAATGTGAAGACCTAAGCCCTCCTTATATGGCTTAAGGTATAAGCCTTTTCCTAATGCTATAGATTCTATCATCTGATTGTGGCGTTTACTTTCTTCAAGTTGTTTTTTAGCTGCATTTGCATCATTGACAGCCTTAGCTACACCAGCAGCCCCACCTGCTAACGCCCCAACGGCACTGAGACCTGCAAAAACAGGTACCAAAAAAGGTAGAAAGCCTCCAACTTTACTCGGTACAGGAAGAATTCGAGGCTTTTTTACATTGCGTTTTCCACCAGCCTTTTTCACAGCTGCACGTGCACCCTGAAGTGCTAATTTGATAACACTGTGAGCATTTTTGCTAGGGATCATAGATTTTTTAGCTGCTGTAACAACTTTCTTCAATGACGAACCCAATCTTTTTTCTTCTTCGTGACCCCCATCCCCAGTTTTGATTTTACTTTCATGGCATTCGTTATTGCCCAAGCGGCTGCCTTTTCACCTATTTTAGCGTCTTTTGCTAACACACGATCCCACGCTTTTTCAGCTAAAACTCTATCAGCTGTATTTCTTGCTGAAATATTATCTCTGTTTTGAGAATATAAAATGTCGTGTTCCTTGCAAGCTGTATCAAGGGGATTAATACCAGGATCACCACGTGTTAATCGCTTTGTTAATTTAGTCCCAGGGCCACAATATTGATAACCAGGGATGTGCAATTCTACAGGAAGGTTATTAATAACTTTATTTAATAGTCCTTTACCACGTCTATTTCGTTTGAAAGCTTTTGTACAACTGGCTATATCTTTCTTTGTAACCATAATTATATCTGTTCAAAAAACTTTTCAGACTGAAATGAAAACCTTTAAAAGCATGCTATTTATAGTACTCAAGTCAGTTGTTATCAAGATGGAGTTTAAAACACAATCTATGAAATTACCGGTTGCAAATTTTGACAAATTCACACTAGATTGGAAAAGAGAAGAAAAGCGTCATGGGAATTTATTACCAAACAGTGTACGCGCAATTTTCTGCGGTCCATCCAATTGTGGGAAAACGAATGCGTTACTTACATTACTAACACACCCAAACGGATTAAGATTTGAAAATATCTACATTTATTCAAAATCTTTGAACCAACCTAAATACAGATTTTTAGAAAAAGTTTTACAATCGGTGAATGATATAAAATACTTTCCTTTCAATGAACATGGAGAAGTTGTTCAACCGAATGAAGCACAACCTAACTCAATAATCGTGTTTGATGATGTGGCATGTGATAAACAAGATAACATTCGAGCATTTTTTTCCATGGGTAGACATAGACTCATTGACTGTTTTTACTTGTGTCAAACGTACGCACGAATTCCAAAACATTTAATTCGTGATAACGTTAATTTCTTAGTACTTTTCAAGCAGGATGAAATGAATCTTAAACATATCTATGATGATCACGTAAACACGGATATGTCGTTTTCAAAATTTAAAGAATTATGTTCAGCTTGTTGGGATAATAAATATGGTTTTCTTGTTATTGACAAAGATAATGAAATTAATCAAGGAAGATATCGTAAATGCTTTGATTGTTTTATAAATTTGAGAAATTAATAAAAAAGTGTATCCTAATACTTTATAGAACTAGTTGCACTTTAGACTTCGATGAAACAAGATGTCTTTGAAGAACGAAAACTTTCATAAAAATGAAACGGATATTTTGCAGCAAATTGCTATAGCTAGTGATGCAATTCGACGTAAACATAAATTAATAAAATTGGGCAAGGAAGCAATTGAACAGACACTTAATAATACTTTTAAACCTATTGTTACCCCCCTTGAGAAAATTGTTGATGGTTTCAAAATAAGGGAAACAGTTAATTCTGTTGAAAAAGTGCAAAGTGAAGATATAGAAAATATTTATGATAATGATGATAATGATGATGATCATGATGGTGATGTAACTTTTATGTCAGCTACTGATGAAAGAGTAGATGAAAGAGAAGATTCCAATAATTCAGAATTTTTAAATGTCAATGACACTGAAAATAATAAAAAAACATCTTCTACTTCATGGGATGATAATATTAAACATTATCTTATATTGTTAGGTGAAAGAAGTAAAGAACTTGATAATATAAGTGGTGTACGGAAATTAACCAAGGATAGATTAATGATTGGAGATTCGCCAATAAATTTCAGTCAGGACTATATTCACGTGGGTGATTCAAATTTCCAAATAAGTAAAGGTTTACTTGAACTTTTATTTAAAAAAATTCCTGAAGAATCTCTAATAAGTTCTGATGATCTTGAAAATTATAGAAAAATTATTCTCGCAACGAATGCTCATAAAAAACATTATAAAGCAGCTAACGAGGTTCGTGATAGTAAGTCCTTTAAATATAAACATTTTATTGAAAAAATAATCCTCACATCCCCTGCTAGAAATAATGATAGACGAAGTAAAAGACAAGATATATCAGGTCGAGGTATGATACCTCAGTACATGGTTGCTAAAGAGGGTAATCAGTTGGATTACATTTACTGGGATGATCCGAATGAGTTGGTAGATCGATTACGTTTACTTTTAGCATCCCAAGCAGCTGGTAACTCAAGTCATACAAATGAAATTATATCAATCGTTGAAGAACTACGAGAAGCTGGGATTATTTATTAGTGAATTTTTTATTAATTGTATCATTTTTATGATGAGTATCGATATATTCGGACGTCTTTTTAGACAAACTGGAAACTCCAATCGTGGTCCTCCGGGAATTGGATTCAAGGTTACCAATTCAGGAAATTACGATCTAGATGGAAAGAGGCTATGCAACGTGGCTGGAGCTGAAGAATCGAATGATGCAGTGAATTTGCAATTGGTTCTAGATTTAATAAAAAAAGAAACTGATACCATCCATAATGTTATTGCTTCATTGCAAACTGAATTTTTTAACAAAAATATGATAATTGATGTCCTCGAATCAACTGTCAATCAAAAATTGAAAAATATACAAATTGATCATAAATCGACTCAACTATTAGTGCTTCGCAATTCAGAGCTCATTTCACAATTGGATGTCAGACTGCATAGACTTAAAAATGAACACAGAGAAACTGCAGTTGGTTGAAGAACTGCATAAACCGGCTAGAAGAAATTACCAACGACAACATGTGGATATCCGTGGTATCGATGAAACTTGGCAAGCAGATCTCGTTGAAATGCTACCTTACGAGAAGAAAAATAAAGGTTATAAATACATCTTAACTATCGTTGATATATTTTCAAAATTTGCTTGGGCTATTCCTGTGAAAAGTAAGACTGCAGATGACGTCACAACAGCAATGAAATCAGTGCTAATCCAAGGACGTGTACCGAAAAATTTACATGTAGATAGAGGAAAAGAATTTTATAATAAAAGTTTCAGTAATCTCATGAAAAATTATAATATTAATTTATACTCTACGTTTAGTAATTTGAAAGCATCAATATGTGAGAGATTTAACCGTACTTTAAAAAATAAAATGTGGATACAATTTAGTTTGCAGGGAAATTATAAATGGTTTGATATTTTAACAGATCTTATTTCCTCTTACAATAATACAAGACATCGAACAATAAAAATAAAACCAAAAGATGTTACTAAAGAAAATGAAAAAAAAACTTTTTTTTAATATTTATAAAAAGTTTCAAATAAAAACTATGAGAAGAAAACCAAAGTTTAAAATTGGTGATGAAGTAAGAATAAGTAAATTCAAACATACATTTGAAAAAGGTTATACACCTAATTGGACAACAGAAATATTTACAATTAGTCAAGTAAGAGATTCTGAACCAACGACGTACTTTCTCAAAGATTATCAAAATAAACCCATATCTGGTAGCTTTTATGAACAGGAATTAAGCAAAGTTAAGAATCCCAACATTTATTTGGTAGAAAAAGTGCTTAAGAAACGTGGAAATAAGTTATATGTAAAATGGTTAGGTTTTGATAATTCACATAATAGTTGGATAGAAAAATGAAATATAGTATGTAAACAATTTTTGTATCTATTTCTTAAGAATAAATGTTCTATAAATAAGTAGACAAATTAAAAAGCATTAATTTTTTTATTTTCCTGCTTCTCCCTCTCACGCGCATACAAAATTATATTTAATTAATAAAACTTGAACCAATATTTTGAATACTAGGCAAACTCTTTACAACTTCCTCACATAATTGTTTTGAGTGAAAAGTAATTATTTCAAAAAATAAAGCTTTCGTATGTGGGAAATTGACACACTTTTTTAACAATTTTTTCAAAACTTGAGAATAATTTTTTTTCAAAGAAGTTTCCAAGTTTTTCACACATTTATAGTCAGTATTACACCACAATCTTTCACCAATAATTTTAACAATCACATTTTTAACATTTTGTAGATTTGATGATGATAATTCTTCAAGATGTTGTTCGATGCAAGGACTCAATTCACTCAAGATCAGAAACGTTGATTCATTCATTGTAAAGGGATGTGGTGATAATGAGTTGCTAGGAACACGTTCCAGTGACACCAAACGCTGGTTGTTCAAAACGACGAATCGGAGAAGAAGTGTTTGACAGTTGATTATCTGGGTGTTCATTTCATTGTGGAAAAAAAGTTTCATTTCTTCAAAAAAACTATTTAACAGCTTCCATTCTTCAGGGTGTAGAGAAATATTTGATTGTGGATGACTACTGATCAATTTTAATCTTGCACTTAAACTTCCATTTTTACATAATTCTGCACCAATGACTGCTTGCTTTGTGAATGATGAATTCAAGTTGTACGTAGTAGAAAGTAATAGTTGCTTTTTCGGAACGTAAGACATTTTTTATCTCAATTGTTTTCGGACACTGATGAATGCAATTCAAATTCGTTGTATTGGCCGCCTAGAAATTTTAAACGTACCTCTCCAACAGCAATTTCTCGAATTAATTCTTGATAATAATCTTCATCTGCTTGAAATAGTGTCAGTATTCGTTGGGGGAAAAAGATCACAAAGGTATTTTCAATATCTGCAGCAATTTTTGATCCGTATTTTGTAGGCACTCTTCGCAAACCCGTAATTTTGTAGAATTCGCCAACCTTTAGTTCCTTCAGGCTCTTGATAGGCAGGATGGTAGCAGCTCTATTCAATTTTTTTAAATCCATTATCAGATAAAGATATACTTTTGAAATTTTTGGATATTTCTTTAATATCTGATCTAACTTCAATTAAATGCTTTATCTCTTTGATATTTTTTAAGAGATTATTTATTCGAACTTGTATTTCACGTTTGCGATTTTTACATTTGTGCATTCAAGTAATGTCTCAAAATGACTGTGGAGACACCATGTATCGCTCCTTTTTTATATCCATTATCCCCCCTTTTTTTCCCTTTGTCTTATAACAGTTAATTTTCTTCACTTCTCCTTAAAAAATCTCTAGAAGCATTTAGAAGCATCTAGACTTTTCGAGAAGATTCTGGAGGGGATTTACATACTCCTTTCACAGGAAACAAGAGACGACATATCCTCGACTCCAGAAGCGGTCTCTTAAACTATATGCCTATATTTTTCTGAGAAATATTTTTTAACATTTGTCCTTCACATGCCTTTGTTTTCTGGTGGGAGATGTCATATCAATTTTATTAGCATAAACAATCCAAGCCCTAAGAACGAAATCATTTCACACATACCCCACGTCTAAATTAATCAGAAATAATTTTATCAAATTTATTACATTAAACATCCTGAGAGCGTTTAAATTAACCATATGCCTTTATTTTTCTGAGAAATATTATTATAATGGTAAATTTTTCACATATCCCGAATGTGATTTAATGTCATAAACGTAAGATATCAGATTACTGCAGTCTAACTGGGAGATGTCATATCAATTTTATTAGCATAAACAATCCAAGCTCTAAAAACGAAATCATTTCACACATACCCCACGTCTAAATTAATCAGAAAAAATTTTATCAAATTTATTACATTAAACATCATGAGAGCGTTTAAATTAACCATATGCCTTTATTTTTCTGAGAAATATTTTTCAATATTTGTCCGTCACATGCCTTTATTTTTCTAGGAAATATTTTTTAACATTTGTCCTTTACATTCCATACGTACAGAGGTTAAACCAACTCCTAAAGTCTTTGAAATAAATGTTTCCCGAAAGAGATGACCCCCACCCCACCCCCACCCCCATTCATTAATAAACAATTCATCAAGGGTATAGTGTGACGTCATATGCTTCGAACTCCTTCTTGAAACTTCCAGACTTAGCTTGGAACAGAACCAATCGAAGCTTCTCGATGTCGGTAAATGTCGGTTACAGGAATTTGCATCTAGAACCGGCATTGTATAACTACTTACTTCGATTTCACCACACAACTTATTAACGACCATTTCGTTTTACAACATAGGGCTGGAAGTTTCCCCTCAAGTTTTTTACGCTCCTTTAAATTAATCGCACCAATTACCTCAAGCGCGCCGAGATGTAAGTGCAATTACTCGTTTTCGAGTCCCTCGTCCTTCGTGCTTATTAGCTCTGTTCGCGCATATGTTGCTACCGATTCTGACATTAATTTCTTGTTTTTCTTTATCAAAGCTACCGACTCAGATTCCACTTGCCAATTCAGATCTTCGCGTCGAACAGAATGACTGTTAATTCATTTCCAGTTCTTCTTACGGCTACAAACAACAAGATAATCTGGATTAGAATCAGGTTTATCGGAGAAATTTTATTGTAGCTGATAGTTTCTAAATCTTGCTTTTTTATCACTTTTATATCTCAAAGAGTTTTATAATGTTAGAAACATTCTTAAATTTCATTTATAATATTGCATATTAAACTTTATATCTCGTGTGTATTAATTGAAAAACAATATATTCGTGTATTGAATTGATTATACCAAATTTAATATCGGAGTCAAGTTACATTAATTAAATTGGGGGCCTCGATGCAATAACCGTTTAGGCGCGGCGAGGCATCTTCCGTTTCTCTCTTCGCAAGGCAGTGCCAAGAAAAAATTGTCCCGGAAAAAAATATGAGCCTATAGAACATTTAGAAAGGCACAAATTATGTTGAACAAATTTTTTGATTCGACTTGTCATTAACGAAATAAAAAATAAAAACTGGTTTACAAATTGGATCGAATTTAATACTTTTTTCGTGCTTAACTCGTTTTACCAAATATTATCAAAGATATATTATTTTCAGGAATATATGTACCTATTCTGACGATCAAAGGAAATTCAAATATTTTGTCACAAGAATTGTTTATAACAGTGGTTATTGTTAACTTTAATATTTTTGTTAACTAGTTTAACTTGTGTTAACTTTAATGGGTTTAAAACATTATCAGTGCAATAAATTTTTTTTTTCCTCGAAAGGGCCAAAATTTTGAATTTGTTCATACAAATTTTAATTGTTATATTTCACCAAATATTATTAAAGATTTATTATTCTAAGGAATACCTCAAGTCGTTTTGGCGATTGAAGGAAATTATAATTTGAAAAGACCTCAAATTTAAATATTTTGCCACAAGAATTGTATATACCAATGGTTATTGTTAAATTTTCAAATATTTTTGTGATTGAATGTCATTCCTACATTAATACGAAGAAATTTTGGCGAAAAGAAATTTTTCTTACCGATAATAATACTATTTGCCAATTTGTTCATAACAATTAAATGGAATGATAAACAAATTATCTGTATTCTATAAGTCCCCAAGCATGTAAAAAATTTCAGTTTTTCCATACTTTGAGTAAAAAATTATTAATAAACAAATTTTTTTTATTGTTTCTTCCGAAGTTTTTGCTCTAGAGTTTTGAAATTTTCTAAAAAAAACTTCTTTGAACTCTAATGAATAATTTTCTTGCTGAAAGTTTTTCGAACTCGACAATTTCTTCGATACTTCTTTTTGCTGAAGCTCGAAAAAAACGGCGCTTGGCGCGTATTGATTAACATTAAAATATTAATTAACAAATTACTTTTTTGTCCCTGGTCAAGTTTTTTGAGCATCCCTAGCGTATTTCGTGCTAGTATATCAAATCTCATCAAAAAATTTGTTCAACATAATTTGTGCCTTTTTAAATGTTCTATAGGCTCATATTTTTTCCCTTTATTTTCCGAATTTTTCTCCAGGACAATTTTTTCCTGGCACTTTGCCTTGCGAAGAGAGAAACGGAAGATGCCTCGCCGCGCCTAAATGGTTATTGCATCGAGGCCCTCAATTATCGAAAAAACTAGAAGGTATTCTCTTTTATCGACACTTTTAGTTGTATTCATTTCCATAATTTTATTCATTAATTTCATATAATGTATATGCAAATGATTTCATATATTTTTATAAAAAATGTAATACAATAATTTTTAATGGCATGTCTCTCTTAATTAAGTTTATTAACCATTAATTAATATTGTGAATTTTAACATTCGAATCATTCTAATGAAATTCATGATTGATTATTTGGTATATATTTATACTTGAATACATATTGATACAATATTAAAAATAATAAATACAGATAGAACATGTTTTATCGCAGAACACATAAAATGAGTCTGGTCTTCCGGAAGAGATTCGAGAAGAGTTTTTTATTTTTTGAGGTGTTTTACCTGCCAATTTATGCATACGTGTTGCTAGCCTCAAAGGCACCTGCACATGTTGGCCTATATCCATCGGCAGTTACAAATACATACTTGTGCCTTTATACACAGTTATGCATGTAAGTTACCAACACATAATCGTTTAAATATTACTGCCATCTGGGCGTGGATCCTGGTAAAGAATTGGGCAGGTACAGATTCGTGAGCATCGCTCGGATTAAGTTTCCATTCTAGGGATTCTTATGAAATGATCAGGACTGAAAAAAAGAAACAGGGGGTCAAAGTCCTAGAAGTGTTTTTAGAAATTTTAGGATAGAGGCTTAATAAACACTAGCAACGAAATCTATATCTCGTTGGGTTTAATTTAATCCCCCAACAAATAATAGGTAACAAAAAAAGTGATTGATGGCATCCACTTTTCTCAAATTGGAGGAATTCTTTTCTTATATATTATAATAGTTTCACTAGAAAATAATTAAGATGCTTTGGGTTGATTCTTGCAATTTTCAATTTATTCCAAAGTCTAAATGCTTTACAGTTTGAAAATTGACGGTTAATGACTTTTTTTAATTAGATAAACAACCGTCAAACTTTGACAATTTTCAGGCATATATCAATAAAACATTTACGTTATTTATTCAAAACAGTCATCAAGGAATTTCCAAGTACAGAAGCAGCGTGTGATAATTAATGTTAGACGTCGCGTGGTTCTACCTGCAATCTTCCGTTACGTGTCTGCTTGTTTAGCGCAACTGTATAATCAATTACGAGCTCTAACTATGTATGCAAAACGGATCTGAGTTGTAGAAGGTGGAAGTATAATCGTAACCATCCTTAGTAATTACCCATTACTTACGGCTAATACAAGATTGGTGTCGATTCTTACATTCATTTATTCTATAATTTTACTTCAAATTTAGTGCAGCGAAATAATGCGTTCACTTTGTTATGATTTCAACTCAAAACTTTTATTAGGTTTTTTTCAAATCATTTTCGCTTGAATTAAAAAAACTAGAACCGTTGGCCAAAGAAGACTGTGTGATGAACTTGACCTGTATTTCATGACCGTAAAAAAGTGTATTAAAGTCCAATCCAATCCGATACATCAATTTTCGTTACGTTATTGTGTTTACAGCAGAATTTTTTTGTCTAAAGATCCTCAAACATGGAGATCTGTTTATCACGATCAGACTCAAAAGTTTTTGATTATGTACAAAGGAAAGTGTTATAAAAGTATTTATTGTAATTCTGAATGGCACAAAGTCCCTCATTATATTTGAGCAATAGTAACCTTTAGAAAAGTCAATACCAAGTTTTTACAAGCATGTTTAATTCCACTGATGTCTTCTATTCAATCTTTCCGTGTTATTATTGCATTCAGTCTTTAAATTTTTCTATTTTTTATCTGATTTCAATATTATTCTTTTATTTAAATGTATCATTAATATCAACTTTATATCCTTGGATGTAAAGTGTTTTGTAACGTTTTGAAAAGGAATTGAATCCGAGGAAATCTGCGCCATTCCGAAATTTATTTCCGAAACAATCCGAAAAAAAGGTTGAATCCCCTTCTATCTGAACCAAGTTTTCAATCCGGATTGATCAGAACTGAACTTCCAATCCGAATAAATTCCAGTTTGGAATTCAGAATTTGGATTCAGATTGAAAATTCGGGTTGATTCGGTTTGATTGAAAGTGAAAACCTTAGTTTGGATTTAGTACGAATAACTTCCAACCGATTTGCAATTAGCGAGATTTAAAAAGCTTTTCGAATTGGTTCGGAAATAGATTTCAGAATAGCTCTGATTCGCTTCTATTGAATTCCAATCCGAAACTTTCACTAGGGATGTTAATTTCATTAATTTGCTAAGATTCAGTGAATGTGGTGATACTTTGAGAGAAAGAAGACTAAGGGGAATAAAATATGCTGGCAATCAATATAGAATATGAGGCAAAGTAAATCTCGAGGCCACGTCAAATTGTGGACAAGGGTATTCGCTGACATTTCGCAACAACAATTATTGCGCGTATTTGAACTTCATCTTTTAATGATTAGAAAAAAACAAATCAATGGCTATGAACTTCTGCCTGGTCCATGATTCCAGTTCATTGTCCATAAATTGCTGTTTGAGAAAGGCAGTTACTTGCATGTATATATATATATATGAATCCGAAGGCGATAGTTCGAGAATGCGCGATCCCAATTAGCGGTAAATGTAATTACGAATACGTTTAAGGACCTCTTAAACAAATCGTGACGTCTACCAAGATAACGAATCCTTCATTAACTAAAATGGATTACATTGATTTTAATTTGAACCTTAATAGCATTACATTAATATATCAACAATTGTATGATTTGTATGGCTTATGGTGCTAAAAGATACTCTTTCTCTATGTTCTAATCATAAATAGTAAAACAATTCGATAGATTTATTTGAAACTTTGAAACATAAAAGGCAGAAAATGAAGAAGTCACGATCGAGACAGAAAGTACACTTTTAGGAAAGGATCGACTTCCCTTACCGGAAGTTTGTGATGAGTATCAGCTTTATAACTACTATTATAGTTGTGTAATGTCCAACCCACTAGGATTCTCTTCTGCAGCTGCTGGAAAATCTATTTCTTATGTTCTTTATAATTAAAATATCAGGTCTGATGAGGATGGAGCTCGAGTTATATCCTCTTTTTGTTAATTGACCCTAAACCATAATTTACGCTTGTCTATAAATTCTTTACTTTCTATATAATAGTATTATTTTACAGGATAATATGAAGAAAAAAATTTTCTCTATAATTTTGAAGAAGATTAATACTATTTTAAGGCTTGGGAGGTTATACGTGTAAGAGAGCCATTTCATAAAGAAGATGCTAATAAGTTCATGTACCTACCATCTTACTGAAGGAGAATAAGTCAGTAAGTACTTCCTTTGCACTCTTTATTTCTACGAGAGTGTTAGTTATAGCCCATACCTCTTTCTCTTTCCTTCATTCAACTCCCACAAGGTTTTTCCCTACAACGTCGATGTACGATGCAATATTATACGAGTAGCTGTATTTTACATACATACATAGTTGGTACTCTCTCAGTTGAGATGATTGCTGCGCCGACAGCATACTCGGCGAATATTAGCATAACACGACCTATCTAATTGATGTTAGTTGAACGATTTTATCCTTAGCTTCCCTGTAAGTGTCCTATACGTCAGTTGTTATCTAGAAATTATTATCAATGGATCGAACACTTATTTGCATTTTTTCTAATTGCAGTGTTCTCATTTTTAAGGATTTCATATTGCTTCTTAATTTCCCTATATAGATAATCTTAAGGTAGTTGTCGTGCCAAAAATCAGTCTCTGGAAAAAGAAGTTTTTCTATAATTTCAAGACTGGAAATTATATCATCAGCCTTGTCATATGTAAGGAAAGACACTCTTTTTAATGAAAAAATTTAAAAATTACGAAAAATAATTTTTTAATAATGTTTTTTGTAATAGGATTTTTCCTTATTATTGCTTCTTACCAATTTTTTGAAAATGATTGAAGTTTCTCAAATCATAGCTTATTTCTTCGCGGAAAATATTCTCTACAACTTAACCGTTTCCAATTTTTGAAAATAAATTCTTTAGTGACTGAAATCATTAAAAAACAATTTTCCTAAACAAAATTTTTATAAACAAATTGCTGAATTTGATAATAATTTATTCATTTTCGAAAATTGGAAACGGTTAAGTTGTAGAGAATATTTTCATCGAAAAAATAAGCTATGATTTAAGAAACTTCAATCATTTTCAAAAAATTGGTAAAGAGCGATAGTAAGGAAAAATTCTATTACAAAAAACATTATTAAAATATTATTCGTTTATTTGACTAATCATAGACAGAAAGTAATTTACGGTATTGAATCAATAGATTACCCTATCGGGGCCCGATCGGCGCCCCACTAAAATTTCTGCACGGGTTAATTAGAGAAAGTTTAGTTCAGATTAAAATTTTATTGAAAACGCGCGTTCTGGATTCATATCATATCTGACATAATAAGGTGGTTAGGGGGGGGGGGGGGTTGTCCTGGTAATTAACAAAGCGTATTTTGTTGCTATAACAGAAATTTTTTATCCGAGTACAACAAATTTTATGCTATTACTTTTGTTGAACATTTTCTGTTACAGTAATTGAGCAATCTCATTGATTTGTAGTAAATTTTTCAATGAACAAAATGAAGTCTTTACTAAGATTAAATCAAAATAAAAATTAATTATAGGCAGACCTGACGAGAAGACCGACTTTGGCGGGGGGGGGGGGGGGGAGAGATTTCCGCTGAGCCCAGAGTTTATGGGAGCAAGAGGAATAAGCTCAGAAAAATGAATAAAATAAATTTATTAATATAATAAGTCTATGTTAAATTCAAAAATGTTAATAAATTTCATGTCTTAAATGTCGCATCCATAAAAATGTTGAGGTTTCTATCCTTGAAGGTACCCTTTTCTAACCCCCTTGGACACCATTAATGCCATAAGTGTCAATTTTCTTTGTGTCCCTGGAGACATATTAACACCATATGGCGTCAATATATTTTACTTTAATATCATAATCTTTCAAAAATTTGTACTCAAGAATACTTCCAGTTAAAATCTCTTTTTTCCCGGAGGCATAATTATCAAAATTTAAATGAACACCATAGAAAACAGATCCGCTGATTTCTTATTTTCTAGGTTTAGATTTCGATTTTATTACCGGGTGCAGAGGTGGAGGGAACGTGTTGTATACAAAAGTCGCCGAACCTGCTGAAATATATTCTCGTCATAAATTAAGTAACAGATAAATTAAGAACAGCATGGGATTGGCATTCGAAAACATATTTGTGTTTGCAAAAATGAAAAAATTTAGCCTAAGCCAATTTATAAGCTGCTAAACGATTTCCTAACTCAGTGGACTCCATAGTCGTAAAATTTTTTATATTCGCATAAGAAACGCACCGTTCTCTGGTGTCCATTCGTCATGAAAAACGGTGAATATAACTTACTGAGATTCGCACAGCGGCAGTAAACAGATAGTAACTCAATATGCTTGTGGATTTTATTAATTTCCAACGATTATAACGCACATAAATGTTGCCTTTCCACAACGGTAAAGTGATATCCATCAAATTTGCATGTCATAGTTTTCGGTAAATTACACTTACCATAGCATTGTGATAGAGACTGGCGACACTATTGATTGCAAAATCTGTTGCTTATTGATTTCTTTAACTATTAGTATCAAAAAAGGTAAATAAAAACATAATGCATAAATTCCATTACTAAAAAAAAGTAGAGACACTTTAGTTTTATTTTATCAAAGAAACATTCATCATAAATGTTGATTACTTATACAGATATCGAAAAAAAATAATCAATGTCTGAGAGCATATTATCCAAATGATTCTTCTATAACATTTGACTTTCTTAGGTAAACATTTCGTGAGACATGTGCTATTTTTCATTGTCCAAAGCGAAAGTATATTTGGGTGGGCGAATACTAAATACACTCTGTCAAATTCATATTCGACTACAACTCTTCTCTTAATTCAACTATTGATTTTCTTATTGTGTGAGCACTTCCGTGCATCTATATTGTACAGTATTGCCTTTTTGTAGAAATCTATGTGCATGTGTATACACATCTATATGTATTCCATGCCATGGATGTTGGTCCCGTTACCTCGAACCCTCCGATCTGGGATCTTCTCTGCTGTGCACACGGAAAAGGTATATGTGAATGTGCATATGTGTGTATCCACCATACTATTGTAAAAAAATTACTTATACGATCCATTGCTCAGAGTCCAGCCAAAATTAATGGTGATCTTCATCGTTATCGCGTCCGACAAAGGTACCGAACCCTTTGACACCAATTGAGTTTGCATGCAAATGATTTGCGCGCAATGGGAAAGATTATGGCATGCAGTTTTGCATCACCAGCTCTATCGGCTTTAGCAGATAAACTTTCATAAACACTACAATAGTATCTTATTTTAGGCTATTCTCTTATGTACTCTCCTTAACGAACGTTGAAGTCTCCCAGTATCACGTGACAATAGAGAATTCTTATAATTCACATCATCCTTCATCACCGCTTTCTAAGGTGGTAAATAAATGATACTAAGCGAAGCTGAAATAAATAACAAGCAGATTTTAAGATTAATATCCAATACAAAATATTGTCCATAATCTTTTCACGAAATTGAAGGTAATTGCATGCTAGGATTGACGGAGTCAATTCAGGTGTAAATTAGTTTCGGATAAATATTACCATTTTTGCAGACACTCACAAACTATAATTTTACAGAAATTAATCGTCTCGTAACAACTCTGGAAAACGCTACTGGCGTTTTTCTGGATCAAAGCCTATATTTGAAGGCTACATTACTTATATTAAAATACAGTAATTATTTTAATTTTACTTCTCTACTTAGATCTTGAAAAATCTTTAACTTTTAACACCTATAGCGCCAGATCAAAAAAGTAGGTCTGTATCAAATTAAAAATTTTGTTTGAGTAGAGCCACCATGTAAACTCTATTGGTATAAAGTTCATACAATGGCGCTATACATGTTAAGGGGTTACACCGCCATATGAGCCTGAAAATGACAATCAAATTTGACAATTTACACAGTGCGACAAATAAGTTCCGAGACTCGAAACATATTTGTGTAAGGATCCTCTAGGGAAGGATGCGACAAACCCCGCGCCTAATACGGATTAGTCGAGCGGAGATTGTTGGAGAGTTCCGGTTAAGTGTTAAGCGGTTATGTTTTTGTTTAGTAATTTATAACGAATGTGAGCATGTTCGTTTAATAAGTATCTAATTATGATATATGCATTATAACTGATACATTGTGATGCATATTATATACGGGAAAATGTATTCGCTCCCAAAACTAACCTCAAAATCTGTTGTTGTTTTAGACGATCAAAAATGCGTATGACGTCACTTCCGATCCAATTGTCATTGCGGAGGGCTCAGTGGGGGAACATTATCCCATCCTTCCCTAGAGGATCCTTATATTTAAGTAACTAGTAGCGCCAACTATGTGTTCAGACCGGCGTTTGAAACATGTGACATTTCTCTTTCGGGCAATACCAGTTTTGCTTCAATCGGTTGATAAATAGAAAGGTTATGACAGTTTTCCCTAAACAACCTTTTTGTCGATGTTGAAATACTAACATGCAACAAAGAGCAGTTATTAACTTTCACGCAAAACTTGGTAAAAATGCATCAGAAATATTGTGGTTGTTGCAGAAAGTGTACTGCGATGATTTTTTGAGTAGAGCAAATGTTTTTCTGTGGTATAAACGTTTTTTGGGAGACAAAAAGAGGTTGGAAGATGATAATCGTGTAGGAAGGCCAATTTCAGCAATGGTCATTACATTCTTCGATGGCAGAGGAATTATCCACAGGGAATTCGGTCCAACTGACCAAATAATTACTGGCCTAGGTTGTCTCGAAGTTTTGAAGCGTCTGATGGACAGAATCCGTCGTATTCGACTCGAATAACGTGATCCAGAAACCTGGTCTCTGTTGCTAAATAATGCACCGAGTCACGCTTCACTCATTGTTCGTCAATTTTTGGCTCGAAATCAAGTCTGTGTGTTGAATCATCCGCCGCATTCACCTGATTTGGCTCTGTGCGATTTCTCCCTATTCCCAAAATTGAAATTGAAGTTGCAAGGATGTTTTTTTAATGACATTTCGAAGATCAAAACAACTCAAACACAAGCACTAGAGGCAATTCCACAAAATAAGCTAAGACACGCATTTGAATCACTGTTGAATCGCTGTAACAAGTGTATTGAAACTGGAGGAGAATATTTTGAATTAAAAAATCGAAAAATATTTAGATATCTTGTTTCAATAATGTTTTCCATGGCCAGTCTTGAAAATTATTTGTCGTACTGTGTATTTCAGAAAAATAATTGATGTGATGAACAGATTGTCGAACCTGTACAAATGATGTGCATTAAATTTTATTGTATAACGTGGTCACCTGCATCTGAACGAAAAGCTCACCCTATATTTATAAAAAATTTGAAAATGTTAGTGAGTAAAAAACTCCAAATCCTTGAAGATTTTATTGATACTAGGTTTCTACATATTTGTAGAGTCCAAAATATATGAAATCTTGTCTTCAAAATTTGGAAAATGATAGAGAAGATAAAAAGGGACGTAGACACGCAGCTTTTGGTTTGGGCAATAAATAAATTTTCAATTGAGCCTTTGGATAGTATGAGGAAATATAAAATTATTCAAACAATTATACGCTTATACTCGTACCGTCCAGAGGCTTAATTGTAGCAAAATCGATCGGCTTTGGTTTATCATCAAAAGCAAAAGTAGTCTATCTACGTCCATTTTTATCTTTTCTATAATTTCCCAAATTTTGTCTATATCGGATACAAACATATATTGGATCTATAACTTAATTCGTGCGGTTTTTTTTTCAAAACTTGAACGTTTATTTAAGAAAAAGATGTACAATAGTATTATTCAAAGTATTGCCCATCTGAAGCTTTTTCCCATCTTTCTGGCAATTTGTGGATTCTATCCCAAAAGAAGTGCGCCGGCTTGGCGGCCAAGAATGAATCAAGCCAATTTTTGATACCCTGTTCTGATGTGAACCGTATTCCAGTGAGGGCGTTTTGCATCGACCAGAACAAATGGTAGTCAGAAGGGGCAAGTCTGGGCTGTAAGGCGGGTGGGGTAAAACTTCCCATCCACTGTTTTCCAAATAGTTCTTAACCGGAATAGCAACATGGGGTCGAGCGTTGTCATGATGGAAAATTATTGCCTCGTGTCTGGTCGCATATTCCGGGCGTTTTTCGGCTATTGCTCTCTTCAAACGGATTAATTGTGTTCATTAGCGTTCTCCATTAATGGTTTCACCCGGTTTTAGCAGCTCATAATACAGCACACCATTCTGATCCCGCCAAATACAGAGCATTACCTTCGCGCCATGGATATTCGGCTTTGCCGTTGATTTGGCTGGTTGGCCGGGTTTCACATATGATTTTTTACGCTTGAGGTTGTCGTAATGGATCCATTTTTCATCACCAGTAACAATCCGATGCCAAAAAGACTTCTTTTTGTGGCGTTCCAGCAGCATTTCGGACATGCAAAACCGCCTTTGAACGTCTCTCGGCTTGAGTTCATGTGGAACCCAATTTCCTTGCTTTTGAATGTATCCGGTTGCTTTTAAACGTTTTGAAATGGCTGCTTGAGTGACTCCCAAAGATTCTGCGAGCTCTTCTTGTGTTTGGCAACAATCTTTATCGAGTAATGCTTCCAATTCTTCATCTTCAAACTTTTTTGGCTGCCCAGGACGTTCTTCGTCTTCCAAGCCAAAATCACCACTTTTAAATCGTGCAAACCACTTTTGGCACGTTCGCTGAGCTAGAGTATGTTCACCATAAACTTCCACCAAAATACGATTACTTTCGGCAGCAGTTTTCTTCATATTAATGTAATGAAGAAGAACTCCCCATAACAACACTTTTTCAGGCACAAAGTTCGACATATTTGAGTAAAAAAAAATTATTGTCGTTTACGCTTCAAATGAATTACACATACTGAAAAAGACGCACAATGACTAGCTTTCCAACGCATGTTCGGAGTATTGGAACGATGGAATAATAATCAAGTACGCCATCTCTTAGCAAACCGCACGAATTATGTTATAGATCCAATAGAAACTATTTAGATCGCATTTTTGAGACTATATAAACTAAAAATTGTGCCTCTGGATAGAGTAACGGCATATATACTATCCAGAGACTCAATTTATTCAACAACAAAAAATTGATTTTATAATCCTCAGGGGGGTATAACCCCTTAAGGAGGCATACTCAGTCAGGAAGGCAAAAAATAGGATTTTTCCCAAATTTTTTATAAAAAAATGAATGTATATATTGCTTAAAAATCGTTTGCATGTCATTAACTAACATTTGAAGATCATGTAGGTATTTTTCTTTTTAAAAAAAATATTATAATAGTAGTGTATATTTTACAAAGGCTCCTGAGAAAAAAGTGTCTATCTCGTGGACATGATATCTTGAGACAGGATCATCTGAAATCGAAGAAACACCAAAAAGATTTCGTTAGTAGATGACTTCGTCTAGTATTTAAACGAAGGATTTTGAATTTTTGAAGAACATCTTGAGTGAAAATCATGATTTTTGTTCCGAAAAATCGACCATTTTATTTTTTTTAACGAATTATATTTATTTTTAAGAAAAATTCTACGTTCACGGATAAATTAAATATGTATAAAATAAGTCTGAAAAATTTCAAACGGATCGATGAAAATGGATATGTTTGCCCCGCACGGGGCAATAAAGTCCACTTTATGACCTGCTAGTAGAAAAAAATATTTTATCTATCGTGTCTGGAAATTGGCTCGTAAATGTAGTCTGGTACGATTAGAGGTGCAAAGTGATTCGTGACAGGTGCACAGCTGAACGGGATGTTGCTTTAGTCCTATGAAGAAAGCCTGTTTGAATCGGTGCGCAATAAGGGCGTAGTGCGTTGATTACCGTTGGGTGGCGCTGGATGAGCAGCTTGGAATGTCGTTTAGCGACTTCCCTCTCTTACCAGATTCATCGGATCGTCTCTGTTACGCGTCTTTTATTCGCGTATGTCGTGCTGTCTTTTCGAAGGGGCTTCCCCTTCCTTTTTACTTAGCCTTTCTCTTCCTCCACTACAAATAATTTCTCCTTCTTGATCATCATTTCCTTCTCTCTCTTTTTACTTTTTCTACCTTTCTTTCGCCCTTCTTCAATTTTCCATTCATATTTCTCTTTTAGATTCCCCATCCTTTTTTAAACTTCGTTCACATGCTCATTTTATTTTATTTTAGTTTTTTCATGTCAGGTCGCTGCCAATATTCTTAACGATATTGGTGCCGAAAATGTATGAGTAAAAAGTACCAAACCGCAGTTAATTGCTTAACACTCCGTTACGCCGCAAGGCAACTACTTTCTTATACTTTGTAGTTTCAAATTCTTTTTCTTAGCTCCTGTCGATGAGATCATTTCATCGTAATCTTCATTAAGGGCATGTGATACTTAGGAAATTAGCAAATTCGACTGATTTTAAGTTTCCACGTGTTTGTATCCAAAATACATAGAATTTTAATTTCAATATATGAGAAATGGTAGAAAAGATCAAAATAGACGTTGATAGATGACTTTTGGTTCAAAAATAAAAGAAAGTTTAATTTTAGAAGAATATATGGAGATCATTTGTTTATTGTCTAAAGCAAAAGTAGTCTATCTATGTCCGTTTTCATTTCCTCTATGATTTCCCAAATTTTTGAAACAAAATTTTATGCATTTTGGAAATAAACGTTTAGAAAGTGGACCAAGTTGTTCACATGAATTTGCTATTTTTCTCAAGTATCACATGCCCTTAAGTGTTTCCTTGGTCTTATGGCTTTATTGGCAACGTGAGAAAAAATGTCTAGATAGGCTTGGCATTTAATATTGTAATTATCAAGGAAATTTCCTCAAAAAATTCACACAACACTTTTAAGAACTTTTAAAATCAATTTAATATACAATTTTATTTTTTTGATAGAATTTTATTATTTTGGCATCAAATTAGTTAATTAAAAAGATTAATGAAGCATATTAGAAATTAATTTCAAATTATATGGTTGAGTTCGAAATTCTTTAAATTCAAAATTAATTTTTTACAAATCAACTGACTCGATGCCGAAATAATGGGCATCAATTTTAATCTTGATTCAATGAAACAATAGCCAATAACACAAACATGCCGTGAAATTAATGCACAGAAAAAAAAGTCTTAAATTTGTTACGTGTAACAGACGATTTTGGCTTAAATTTAGCCACCTCATGTATAAGCGCATAAGTCTGTCCTTCTCTAATGGTCTAGTTTTTGTTACATCTTAAAGTTATCCGATTTTTAGACTTGAATTAAAACTTTTTTTTTACAGTGTGTTTTTTATTCCCGAAACTCGAAGATAGTCCATCTAAATCCAAAAAACAGTTTCATTGAATCAAAGAAACATTTCTTTGATATACGGTCAAAGAAAGAGTTTCTTTGAATTGAAGAAAGTTTTGTTGATTCAAAAAAATTTTCTATAGTATGAACAAATTCATTTCTTTGGATCAAAGAAAATTTGTTTGAATTAACAAACCTTTCTTTAATTCAAAGAAATTTTTTCTTTGAGCGTATATCAAATAAATTTTTCTTAGTCTACCTCTGGCTACATCAGCTTCATCTTTTCGATTAGTTTTAATCCAAAATCGTATTTTTTGAAATTAAAATGAAAAATATACGTTTTATCAAAAACTATGTTGGACAAGATTTGTAGATCTTATTGAAACGAACAATTTTGCAAAATTATCGTTTTTTCATATATTATTATTTAAAAATTGAATTTTGGATTTTCAATGGTATTTCTTTTTAATTGAAAAGAAAAATATACACCTTATGAAAAAATGTTGCGGTTGAAACTTGTAGATCTTTATTTAGTAAACGATTTCGTATCATAACTTTTGTTCGTATTTCGTATAATTTAAGTGGAAAATGAAATTTAGATATTGACTTTTTTCAAGTTTCAACATACTGTAACTTTTCTAATTTTGCTTTAATCGAAAAATCTTATTAGAATAATTAGTAGAGATTTATGAGCACTATCAAAAAGCAGTATTGGTATTTTGAATTTTTTTCATAAAACGTATATTTTTCATTCTAATTTCAAAAAATACGATTAAAATTCCAACATTCCATTACTTAAACAAAATATGTGAGATATGAAAAAAACGTCGTGATGGAAAATTATTTGCCAAAATGAGGTCTAAAAATTTTCATTAGATCATTTTTTGACAAGATCTATATTTTATTTAAAGAATTTGAAAACCTTTCTGTGGAAAAAAGAAGCTTTCGACTGCGCTAGGATTCGAGCCCAGGTCTTTCGATTGACGGTCGACTGCGTTTTAATTTTCGAAAACACTATTGAAAATAAATAATTCTATTTTTTAACTAAAATATGTGGGATACGAAATGAGCGTTTAAATCCACACGGAGAAACTTTTCATTGTAAAATATAGTATTATTATATTTATTTTTACTAAAAGTCAATAGGAAGCGAGGATATAGTAACAAAACTAGTTCTATTTACCATAGCGGTAGGAGGAAATACATTTTCTGAACCAATTGTAGATATAGTGCAACTTTATAAATTACCATTGAGAGTAGCAAAGATTAATATCTTTGATGGCAAATTGAAACTAGAAATAAGTGATACCTATATAAATAAACAGTAAAACTATCTATGCAAGAATTGGTCTTTTGAATAATATAAATTGCAAAATAGTTTAGAGAAATTACCATTGTCAATAGTAATGAAGAATGAAGAGAGAAAGACTTGAATATTTTGCAATAGAATACATCATATATTGGAATAGTACGTTGTCAAAATTCCCATTGGAAATATTAAATGTACTGCCGAGTGACGTCAGATACTCCGAACGTTTCTGATATTACCCGAGAATCGCTCCATGTGCTCGTTATGATTATTTGTCAGTAGCCGATATAGTAATATATTTTTTTACATTTGAATATGGCGCCTTTCTAACTTACGATTTTTTCTAGCAGAGGGACTACCGAGCTTTTCCTCACAAATCGTAAAAGTTTCCACAGTTCAGTATATAATGAAGCTGCTACATTGTAATTGACAATATTGACATATCACTGCAATGCGTTTATGAATGTGTGCGTTGTTCAGTTAGGTTAAGTTGCGTTGAATTAGTATTTGAGCGTGCATTGGTATGTTTATTATTTATATTGATATATATATATATATACGTGTATGTGTATGTAAATATGTAACTATGTTTATAAATACTCTATGTAGCTCACAAAATCTAATAAGAACTATGGTAAACTTTACGAATGACTGATTTTTTTATATCATGGAGGTGCAATTATTTCCTATTTTCGATAGGAAAAGTTATAAATATAGTTCCACTATCTCCAAAAGACTATGGTAATTCGGTTAGACAGAAGATGTGACTTTACTATTGTCTTTTGTAAACTTAACATTCTTTTTTAGCAATTAATGAAACATTTATTGGGTTTAATTCAATATAATTCGTTCGATGTGTCGATTACGATTTTACTATTTCAAGTAATAAAATTTGCTTTTGTTTTTAGGCATAAGTACAATTATATCACCATTTTCTCCAATATTATTACTAACTCCATAGTTTAATATTCAAAATAGTAATTTCTAAAAAAGTGACGTTATATCCTCGTTTCCTATTGACTTTTAGTAAAAATAAATATAATAATACTAAATTTTGCAATGAAGAGTTTCTCCGTGCAAAGTCGTTTGCTTAAATAAAGTCTTCGATTATTTTTCCTTATTGTGATATTTGGAAGAAGATACATTTTTTTAATCATATGTAAATTATTAGAAAGTTAGAGAAATGTATACAGAAAATTGATCGCGAAGCGCGAGTTTCATGATGAGAATGTGTTCCTTAAGGCCGATAGAGCCTTAAGTAAATTGAATTTCCTTTTTCATTTGAAATCAAAAACAGAACGGAGCGCAAAGCGCGACGATCGAATCGCACGCCCTAGGCGCGTTCAAACTTGCGCACGATGAGAATGTGCCCGCAAAACGGGCAGATTTTTTTATTAGTAACAATACAATTTCTCGAGCATAATTGGAGCTTTTTACATAATTTTAGACTATAGACAAATATTTAGGAGCAATCGGCTCTTTATGACGATGATGGTCGATAAACGGTGATAATAAATAAGGTATGCAGTTCTCGAGCTGTTCACGAGCAAAGTCACGCGGAAGCTTCGTCTACACGTCAACAACCAATACGTCGAGCCGACACTCTCGACAGCCCGTAAGGTTGGCAAGAGCCTTTTAACAAGCGTCTAGCACTTTTTCCCATGATTCTTCCACTAACTGGCGGCTCAAAGTCTCACACCTTTAGTGTTCAGGAACTTTGACAAGATTCCTTCAGCCTTCCTCCCGCAATTGATGTTTCGAACGTAGATTTCATGATGCGCATTAACTCTCTTTTCACTCTTCAAGTATTTAATGATCGCAAATTTTAAATGAAATCGAAGGAACTGAGATAAGACAGCAACAGCAATGACTAATAGCGTTACGTCTTCGTTATCATCAGAAGCGTATCGATTCAACAACTCATATTGTATCGTCTTACTGAATAGACATCGCGGGTATCTTCTCAAAGCGTCGAGGACATTCACTTCCCTGTAACTTATGTTACGCATTTTCTTTAATGATACTTGAATATACCAGATTCTTGTATTTATTACGATTACGTAAAATAATTATGTATTGCAATCATTGTCTTACCTGAAAAATATCGTCTATGTCATAAAATTGAAGTATATCAAAAAATTAATTGATATTTCATTGCAGTCATTTATTTTAGAATAAATAATAGATGAAGATATATGTTGATGTTGATAGTTGGCTTCAAGGTTTAAAGATAAGGGGTAACACCACAAGGGCCTAAAAAAAAGCATTTTTTTGACCATTTTTTTGGGGTGGAAGGAAAGGTGATACGGAAATAATCCATTGGGTATTTATTGAGCATATATTTAAGTATATTACAAAAAATTCTCGCGGGAAAATATTACAAAATGGCGACACTGCAGCAATTCTTCCGAGGCATGTTGAATTTGAGGCGATCTGTGGAACGCACCATGACTGATGCGAATTTGAAGCTGGGAATAAGGAAAAAAATTTATGTAATCTAAATGAGTGTAGTTAGTGAACCACGTAGGGGATTTTAGAAATATTGTTTTTTGTATAATTGGCGAGTGTTTGAATGAAGTCGTTCAATTTTCACCAAAAAAACAAAGGCAGTCACTTGTTAATAAATATTGTTTAAATTAACTAATCGAAAATCCCCTACGTCGTTCACTTTGAAATGTTATTTCAAAGTTGAGGTTAAATTTTGAAATAAAAAGATTGAAAATTGATAGAGTTATGCTGCGTGCCGTTTTGAAAAATCATATTTCGAGAAAAACGCGTTTGAAGTTTTGAAATGTGTTATAGACATGAACAAATGAAAAAAATTATACTCTTAGGAATTCCAAAGAACAAATTTTTTTTCAGGGATTGGACTTTCCCCTCATATTATAGAATATTCATAGCATCTTTTAAGCCAATAAAAGGAAAAATGATTTTTTGAAAATTCTACAGTGGTGTTACCCCTTAATAAAAACTCAAAATTGTATGTAATCATACGTTTTGGCTATAATCTGAGTCCTCCTCAGTGCTTTTTTATGATCTTAAAAATACAAAATAGCAGCCAAAAAACGCTGCAGTATGATTAAGTAGTCGTGATACATAATTCACTAATTTGAAAAATAAGTTCTTTTGTAAAGGCTTAGAACAATTTTTTAAATGATATATTTGTATGCATATTTATACACTATTTGAAAAGTATATCATGTAAAAGTTTCAAATTGACATGTTTGTTAACATGTCTATTATTGTATTGACCCAAATTCGTATAATGTTTGTTCATTTCTTTGGCATAGGGTCAGTTTCTTCTTATTTTCTTTGATTAAAATTATTATTACATTTAAAAATGCGCAAAAAGAAAGAAAGGCAAACGTTTCGGCCACATATGGGGGCCCTCTTTAGTGCCATAAATTCAAAGATTAATTCAAAATTTCTGTAAAGAATTACAATATAGAAGATAATTAAAAAAAGAATTATCATAGAAATTAAAAGCTTATCTCATAGCTTGCAATTCAAAATGAAGTAGTCCAGTATGCAGCATCACGAATTGAAAAATTACTTGAAGTTCACTATGAATAAAAAACCGGATAAAATGAAAAAATAAAAAAGATTTTGCACACGAACCGACCGGAATTTTTTTTCAAAAAATGTTTATTATTAAAGAAGTATGCCAAATTGGTTCACAATGGCAAAACGCGAACAAGTTTTACATTCATGAAAACTTCTCGTGAAGACTTTATTACCGGCGTTTCTCACAGAATGATCTGAACTGTTTTAAAAACCGACTCGGGACACGTGGCTTTGCTGACCGAAAATTTTTTTCCTATAAGCAATCCTGAGAGGTTCTTTTCCTCCTTGAAGAAGACTATTGTCCTGTACCTAGTTAAGAAATTCGAGACGTTTATGATGATTTTCACGAGTGGACGAAGGCGTTTATTTTCCAAGAAAACGATTTTGTATATAAGCTTCACGGACAATCCATTTTACACTGAATTTGCAAGCAAGGCGTTACATAAAGATAAAATATTATAATATCCATATATGTAATTTTACTCCATATTTAAAAAAATTGAAAGTTGTTTATTTTCACATTCAGATTTATTCTGAGATGTTTTGGAAAAATGATAATAAATTTATCATTAAAAATTAATAAAAATGTAACTTGAATATTCGTGATATTAATTATCACATTTGAAGTTATTATTAAATTCACCTTGTTCTGAAAATGGTCAGAACTATTAGATATTCTAACTTTATAGTGAAAGTTCCATGTTCAAGTTTCAAATTGACATGTTTGTTAACATGTCTATTATTGTATTGACCCAAATTCGTATAATGTTTGTTCATTTCTTTGGCATAGGGTCAGTTTCTTCTTATTTTCTTTGATTAAAATTATTATTACATTTAAAAATGCGCAAAAAGAAAGAAAGGCAAACGTTTCGGCCACATATGGGGGCCCTCTTCAGTGCAGGGCCCCCATATGTGGCCGAAACGTTTGCCTTTCTTTCTTTTTGCGCATTTTTAAATGTAATAATAATTTTAATCAAAGAAAATAAGAAGAAACTGACCCTATGCCAAAGAAATGAACAAACATTATATCATGTAAACTTGAGAGATTTATTTAGCATGCAATTTCTTTATCGCGGAATGTAAGGATTTTTCTGAGTTCATATTATTCCAAATTAACACTTTTAGATTTACATGCTACGACAAAAATGTCTAAAATAAATTTCTTTGGACTTTTGGCGTGAAATCTATACGTAAATCATGGAATAAATACTTTTTGTCTGCCATATACCGAAAGTTAGCCTTGTCGATGATGTTTTGCGTGCGGAAAGTTGGTTTTCCCGCACTAATGCCGTAAAATGTTAAGTTTGCGGAAAATAAACTTTCCACACGTAAAACGACACCGACTCGGCTAACTTTCGGTATACAGCGAACAAAAAATATCGTTCGTATCACGTGCGGAACATATTTTAACGCGTGAATGAGTTGCGACTCGCTCTTGCGTCTTGCACTGTAAAAAAAAAGTTTTAATTCAAGTCTAAAAATCGGCTAACTTTAAGATATAACAAAAGTTAGACCATTAGAGAAGGACAGAATTATGCGCTTATACACAAGGTGGCTAAATTTAAGCCAAAATCTTCTGTTAGACGTAACAAATTTAAGACTTTTTTTTTTCTGTGTGCGTTAAAATACACCTTTTCGCACTTGATACGAAATAAACTATTTCAGTACAGGTTTTTTATCACAACAAATTGAAAATAATTAAAATATAAGTTTGAACAAATGTTTTGGAATAAATTCTTTGGTGTAGGTTCAGAGCGATTTTTCCAGAAACATCTATGTAATTCGGCTATAGGTTTAACATGTGTGAATATATTGTTGGAGAAATATTATATCTAAATTTGAGAGTTTTCTTTAGCCTATCACGTTAGATTGCACATAAATTTCGAAACTATGTTATTTAAAATTAATAGTTTTAAATTTTGGATAACGTTAGAAGATTTTTCCAGTCAAAATCTTTGCAAGGGTCATGCCACTCAAAACTCTACTGAGACTTCTGTTCATTAAACTCCTTTTTATAATACACGCTAAGTAAAACAAAATTTCTAAAAAGTTTTAGGACATTAAAATGATTTTCTTCTTCCGGTTGGTGATGCATAGAACTGATTATGAAACCAAGAGTTTGTATGCCTACTTTATTGAAACCAGTCGATATACATTCAATGCTTGAGGCTAGACTAATTATCGATAGTCGTAGGGGTTTAACTAGTGCTGCTCAAGAAAATAATCGACGCTGTCTAAGCGTAATAAAATTGACGACGAATTACGACAATTACTCCTAAGATCAGTGAATTTCTCCATCTCAATTATGTGCAAGGGGATAGAAAGTAAAGTTTAAAAATATTAGCTGACAGTTGCGGTTGGCTCAGGGAGTCTTAGGACTTCAGGTGACAAGATGATGGCAGAGCTTGACTCCAGGTTGTACTCATATATTAGAATGCCAGAAGGTCTCTACGCAATACTCTACTTTCTTGTACAGTTGCTCCGTCTGTTTATTGATTGCTTTGAAAATTGCTTCGACTTTATTTTGTATAATTTTCCTTCAGATTGGAAGAATATATCTCTTTTATATTCAATATCCACCTTCTTTTGAAACAAAAAATAATTCAATCAATACTTTAAAATAATAGGATTATCTAAATTTATTCTAATCCGATTCTAAGAAGCGAAAATAATTTGGGAGCTTCATCAAAATGTCAGAAGAGATTCTGACATGTGAAATAAAATTGACCTGCTCGGAACGGATGTAGCTCTCGATTTCGTCTCTGCACAGAGAAATCTAGGCCTCAAATAGAAATCAAGTTTGTTTTTGAGATTCGAGATATGTTTTTCGAGTGAGTTGTTTTCCTGAATGAGATTATGGATAGTGTAAGATTTTATAAATCTGAAACTGTATATTTCTAATTTGATGGTTCATGGAAATATATGCAGACACGTGATGAAAGGATGTTATGTGTGCCCTTGAGAAGAGATGTACGTGCTACTCAGGCATAAGTCGAATCTTGGACGCTTTGTTCAATTCTTTACACGTTATCCCTTGTTCGACGTCATTGTTAACTTAACGATTATTCCCAATGAAGCGTTAACTGGCTGTTGTTAGTGAACTGTTCATAAGAAGCATGATTGGCTGAGGAAGTTTCTCTATAAAAGTATTTCTATCTCAGGTGGTCGAGTAAATGTCAATGACAAGACCTCAGTTGACAACGATCGATGTACAATTTCTCGCGAAAAGCATGTCGCCATGGAACATCAGTTTCAGCCCGTTAAAATTGTACTTTAGTATGAAGTATATTACTAGCTTGAAAAGAAAGAGTAATTTTGATTTAGTCTTGTGCTTTCAAGATGAAAGTATAATGTCTTTGGATGTCGTGTTTGATTTCATGTTCCTTGATCTAACATTTTTCATAGACGATAATATAATCAAACAATTCATTAATATTAGCAGTCATGATACAAATTTATTGTATATAATTCGAATTGATTTTAAAATCTTGTATGTCATGGACAAGAAAAATTACAACAAGAAACACCTAAATGTAAATGTAGTTAGATAGAAAGTTAGGATGATTTCAGAATATATTAGGCGTGATTCTAACGCAGGCAGTTATTACATCCATGCAAATCCAACACATTGAAAGTTCGATATTATATGGAGAATAAAAGTAAATAAGTCAGAGCAAATCAAACCATATACAATATGTTAAATGTTGAATGATACTGTTTTATCTAAGAGCGTCATAACCCGAGAAATATTTCCATGTCACTTTATAACAATGGCATTTTGGATATATAAATCACACTAGCAAAAATGTTCGACACAACCCAGTGAAAGTTGGCATAATTTTCGACGTGTCATTGACTTATGACAAAAAAATTGTTGAAATCGCTACGTCATTTTTATTCTGCACGTGATAATCTATGAGAGATAATTTTAGAAACTGCGTGTTCTCTATTTGATATTTCTTGCACAAAATTAGATATAAATATCACTAAAACTTGTTGGGTTTGAGGGATGTAACTTTTTTTTTAAATAACAACAATTAAAACAATGTATAGTCAAATAATTTTTTCTAACTCAGATTCTGAACTTTGTTTACATAATAATAGGTTTGTTTTATTCTTAAAAGAATTAAAACATTCAAAATATTGGATCCAATATAGTGGAGGTGAAGATGAAATTTTCATTGGATCTTTACAAAACCACATTTGGTTGAAAAATGATTTCTGTAGCTTTTTTTAGCTTTAATAGGCTTTTATGAATTTTTTATATATATAAAAAATATACATCGAAGTGTCGATAAAAGAGGATATTTTATAGATTTTTCGATAACTTCTAAATCATTCAAACTGGCAGATGGTATTTCAAATCAATATGATCATAAAAATTTATGATGTGTATTTTTCAAATACTTAGATATTATAAATAATTTAAAATGAATATGTATCTATATGAAACAAAATAATCTACTTTATGATTAGCGACTTAAATTTACTTCAAATAGGGAAAATCACACGAGTAAAATAAATCCCTTGCAGGGTCAATAAAATACACTTTATGGCCCGCTAGTAGAAAAAATAAATTTATAATTGCGTATAATCAAATTCAGTTAATTGTTAATTTTGATATACTAAATTTAATATATCAGTATATTAAATTTAATAAAGCATTTTATTTTTTCATAAATAATATACAGAAATATTGAATTTCATATACAAGTGTGTATGAGATTTAATAATTTTTTTAAAAGTGTAGATGTATCTCCACAAAATGCATTGATTGCAACTGTGTCACTCAAAAATATCTGTTTGAAATTATTATAATATTTAAAAAATAATTATTACTATGAGAACAGTGTTTATTTAATAATATGGCATATGAAATCATGTATCTTGAACTTTGGACATCAGAAATCAGATTTGTAAATATTAATAGAAAATACGACTAGCTGATGATTTTCATGAAATTAGAAAATACTATACTATTTTGATATTTTAGATATTAAAGCAATTGCTTTTTATTGAAAATAAAATTAGAGGTTGAAAAGAAATTAATTTTAAAAATATTGAAGCATACTGAGGCGACCTAATAATTCCACTTGAACTATTTACGCCAAAAATTTTCCACACTCTTGCATTGAATTCAAACGAAAAATAAAACGATTACTTTTTTAATATTAGATAAAAATGTCATACATTTCCAATGGGAGCAATGCCACCAGTGTTCCATAGAGTGACGTTAGCTATTTATGGAAGTGAGAATGCCCAATATTGTGGTTAAATATCTGAAATCATAGAAAACGAATGACGGAAATGAATGAGTTTCACAAATTATTATTATTACTGCAAACATTGATTCAAATCCTCAAAAATGCTATTTTTTTTAAACATATGCTACTTACCTAATTTTACTTTTCAAGTTATAATTTTCGACCAACAAAATAGTTGAAAACACTATCTGTATTTTTCGCTGTTTTCTTAAGTTTACTTTGCAAATCATAATTTATGGTCAATAAAATAGGTAAAAATACTATGTTTATGAATTTATAAAATGCGTTGAGTGATATAAATTGCTTAGTACTTCTCTATTAGTATTTTTAACTCAAGGGACTAGTAGAAAATGCCATTTCACTTAAGCCCCGAATACAAATATCCCATCAAACCCTGATCCATTTTGACTTTCAAATTAAATTAAACACAATTTAGCACATTATAGTTTTAACATTTATATTAAAAAAAGGAAATTCCTAAACCTATCCCTAATTAAGTCTTACGCATCAAAGTCGGTAACGCTAACCATTCACCTAATACACAATTGAAAATCAGCAATGAATTTATCGCTAAAAGCTGTCGTTCAATCACAAGAATAAAATTGAATTGCAAAAATATCTAAACATGTAAAGGGTAAGAAATACACTAAACCTTAAAAAACATTTAGCGGTTTCTGAAATAGGATCTTACTGTGAATAAGTCAAATTTCATTGATTACTTCAATGAAAAATAACTGATTTAAAGTAGTTGATCCACGAAAATTTAACCTCAGGCAAAAATAGATAATTTTGCTTTCAAAAACAGCAATATTATTATTGAACAGCTATTTTGGAAAAGAAAAGATTAATTTCCATGAACAAAATTTGAAATACTGAAAAATAATTTTATTAATAAATTTTATTTTTGCCCCAACTTTTTTTCTTATCGCTTCTTACCAAATTTTAAAAAATTATGCGATTTTAATAAATTACAAATCACTTTTTCAAGAAAAAGATTCCCTACAACTTAACCATTTTCAATTTTCGAAAATGAATAAATTATTATCAAATTCAGCAATTTGTTTATACAAATTTCGTTTTGGAAATTTTTTTTTTAATGGTTTCAGACATTAAAGAATAAAATTATTTTTCTGTGTTTCAAATTTTTTTCATGTAAAATAATCTTTTCTCTTTCAAAATAGCCCTTCAATAATAATATTGCTATTCTTGAAAGAAAAATTATCTATTTTTGCCAGAAGTCTAATTTTCGTGGATGAAAACTACCTTAACAGTGAAAAATATTTTTTCCGCTGACGAATCAGTGAAAATTAACTGATTTAAGGGTAAAAATATGACTGATATCACTGCTATCACTGATGAATCAGTGAAAAGGTAAATCACTGATTGAATGAGTGAAAATTTGACTGATTCAGATACAGCGAGTAGGACGGTATAATGAAAGTGCACGTCCGGTACTTTAAATTAGGGCCTCATTTACTACACCTGATTATCAATTCAGACTGTCTTACTCAATAATAAGGGGAGCCTATTCGGGCCGTATATAGACCTGATCAGTGCTGTTAGATGAATTTGTTGGTTAGGCAGCCTTCTTTGAGCCTGGTCCGAGTCTATTTATAAAATAAGACAAAATAAGACGATTTCCACACGGGCTTTTTCTGTTGGGAATCTCGATTCTCAGAGGCATTTATACCTCAATTAGATGGCAAAATAGACAATTCACCATTCCAGATGGTAAATTCTAATTGTTCGAAGGACTTGAATTTAATCACCTTCATAAGCCATGGAGCAGATTCTGCCAAGAATTTCTAAGCGTACGGTAGCCGCGAGGCTAAGATCGTTAGGAAGAAAATATGCTTAGAAGTAAGTTAGGATAGGCATTCTTTTGTTAATAAAAATCAATCAAATGTAATAATAATACATAATGGTACATTATGCTGTTAAGAAGAGAAAGAAGTGATTTTGACGAGGGTAAAGTTTGCTTGTGCAGCAGGCAATTTTCATCATAATCGCTTCCTCCAGGTGGAAAAGTCAGATTCATGCCAGTATTTACAAATGGCACAGAACCGCGCCGGTTGTAAAAAAGGAGTAATGGCTGTACTGGAAAGTCGGTACCGGGCCGATGGTTGGCACAGTACTGGCATAGTACCGATGTCCAGTACCGCGCCAGTACCGATAGACAGCTTCCAGCCAAGTTACCTTTCGGAGCCGCGCCGGTGGTAGGCCATTCTTATGCCAGTACCGCGCCAGTACTGCAAATCCTTCTGCGGTACTGGCGCGGTACCAAGCCGCTTGTAAATTACCACCTGAGCCCTCCCGAATGGCATATGATACTCTTTTTTCTACATGTGAAACAAATTGATAAAATCTGACTGACATGAATATTGCAACGGATTGTTAAGATGGAGTCATAGTTTCCACTTGAAACGCACGATGACGCCACTTTCGGTATTTATCTTTTACCGAACTACTCATATCTCCCTATATAACGCGCCATAAAACGCTAAATTACGTCACGAATGAGATATGTGCGAATTTGTACACGGGGAAACTTTTTATAGCAATAAAGGTTTTATTTTTTAATGATAATTCTAAAAAATATTAAGAATCTAAGGAAAATCGAAGTGCAATGGTAATTATTCCTAGCAGAAGGGACATTTTGTGCAGTCAATATACTAAAGATTCGAAAAATTATACGGAAGTTTAGGGTTATGGTAAAGTTTGATACAATCTGTAGTAAATTATCATATTTTCCATCTAAAGTTTAGTATTTTGCTGCGAAAAATTCTCACGATGACACGTTTTTCCATAAATTGAAACGTAGTTTAGCAAAAATTGTAAATTTTGGTTTCTCTGTGTACGGAAAAGACTAATTTCTTTTTTCATTAGCAATGATATGTTACTGAAAGTCGTTTACTCTCTAAATCTGAATCAGCGAACCTCACTTAGAATCAGAAACTATTTGCCGATTTGGAGTTATAAATATGCCGCTGAAATTTCAGCTGTAAAACAGCGAATAGCCGCTAATTCACATTGAATTTCGCTGATTTAAATTTAGAGAGCGCACATAAAAATGTCTTAAATTTGTTACGTTTAACAGGCGATTTTGGCTCAAATCTAACCACGCTGTGTATAAATACATAAGTCTTAATTACACTGTCCGACTTTTTCGAACTTTTTTTTTGGCACTTGACCAATGATAACTGATTTCGATAGGTTTTTTTCCAAAGAATCCGAATCCAAAAGTAGAGAATTGGCTCTAGTTTTCGAGAGAAACGGGGTCAAAAGTCCCAAAAAACGTGTTTTTGGCCATTTTTGAGGACGTGTTATTTAGTATCTACTATTTATGTTTCATAAACAGATGGTCAGTTACATGGTGAGGTTTACTATTTCCCAAGTGCGAAGTTACATGTGGCCCAACACTGGCCCAGCATCGGCAAAAATGTTGCCAAAGATTGGTTGTCAATATCGTGCCGTTGCTGGAAGCCAACACTTGTTTTCGGCTGAAGGTCGGTAAATTTAAACAGTCAACAAAGGCCACCGTCGTCGGCCCAGCACTTGACCGGTGCAAATGGCGACACTGGCTCAATAACAATAGCCGACTGTTGGCTGCCGAGATTGGGCCAATATTGTGCCGTACTATCAGCTTTGGCAATTCGCACTTGAGTTGCAATAGAATTCTCTTATTTCACAATCTGAAACGTTTTTTTACCACGTGAAGAAAAATGGATATTCAACTATGAAACAGCCATCTTTAATATTCATTTGTGATATCTGGATATTTAGCTCTATAATCTTAGATAATAAAATATGCGCAGAAATTCATATCTTACATATTACACAGAGAAAATATTTGTCTAAAATTACCAAACTATTTGGAAACGCATGATAAATTCGAAATCGACCTACTTTTTTCTAATAATTCAATATTTATTAGGATTTCTATTATATAATACGCTAACTTACACTGAGAAAAATGGATGTTAAAAATGAATATCTAGATATTCAACTATGGGACAGTCATCTCATGTATTCAGTTGCAATATCTAGATACTCAACTGTAACATCTAAGATATTCATCTCTGCATAATCAAGATATTAAAACTGAATATAATAATATGGCTGTCCCATAGTTGAATATCTAGATATTCATATTCAATACCCATTTTTCTCAGTGTACTGATAAAAATTCACATCTAAATGGCAACATTTTCTAATAACTCAATTTATTCTACCATCTAGATGAGAATTTTTATCAGTAATTTAGCGTATTCTATGATAGAAATCTTAATAAATGTGTCATAACAGAAAAAAGTACTTGACCTTAGAATTTACCACACATTTCCAAATAGTTTATATCAGTCAAATATTTTATATATTCAGACTGATGTTCAGTTAATTTAACGAAAGATTTGTTCGTGTGTAAAACGAGTTATTTTTATTGCACGAATCCCAGTCTCCGTTATCCAACATTACCGGAGAAAGCAACCAAAGATACCCCATCTCTTGACTGACTCAAGAGAAGATAAAAATCGCAGATTCGTTCTTTTCCCGAGAAGTGGCAAGAGGTCGACCCGAGGCGACCCGGGTCAGGTCGCATAGCACATTCGACGCGCGACGTGCAAGTGACGTGTGCCATGTGGCAGAGTTGAATCGGCGGAACTCGGTGAGCGTCGGAGTCTGCTGGTCGCTTCGAGGGGCGTCCCTTATCCCCTCGGTGGGTTCTAGTAAAGAGGGGGTACCGGCGTAAAGCTCCACGTGCTGGCTGATATCCGCGGGCGGAATTTCGGTCGTCTCTTGGCTCCGAAGTAGATGCAAGGTACCATCACCGTTACCGTACGTCATAGTTAGTCTACACCGCGCGCCAGTAAGGTAGGGTAGGGTAAAGAACACGAGTTGGGCGCGATGACGTGATGCTCAAAGGTGATGGTTGGTGGTGGCGATCTTAGTAGGTAGTAGCTTCTACTAAGAGCATATTGAAGCACCTCCCGTTTCTCAGCCAAGATAGCTCAGTAGTGGTACCCCCGAATCAGTCAACACTCGACGACGGCGGCGGCGAAGGTGACGCCGATCAGCCGTTCGTATCCGCTCGTGTCAATCCGTTCACCACCTCTAGTCACCCTAGCCCAAAATTCGCGATCTTCCCCAGCTGCGAAGGACACCTTCAACAATCAATCAGACACGATTTATGAGTAAAGTGAGAAATTTGAAGGAGGGTGCAAATTCTGATAATCAGGGAAAGTTTAGATTTTGTGGTAGCAGATCAAGATTTTAATATCAGTTAAGGAAGCACGATTGTGGATATTACGAAAAAGGTGTTCTGTCCTTGTCCTTTTGTTGGATCTAAAATTGGTTGGCCTTCCTTACGTTTTTCGTTTTTTTCATGATCTAGTTATTCCTGCGTTATCAGAAGGTTCATTTTAAAAGATTCCTGCTTGATTCAGGGACATTGTGCGAAAATTCGTGATGTGTGTTAAGCCAAAATGTGAAGTTTAGTGTGACGTGATTAATTGAGTTAGAGGTGGTGAATTTAAAGAAATTTACTACTGGACCAGTTGTTTTCAGTGCCGGCAAACTGGAGGTCCTTGGAATGTTTCCGCCGCGGACGGAAACGTCCACGGCGGAAAAGCTGGCTCTATGCTATGCACCGCATGTGGATATGACCACTGTTATTGAAGTTGAGGTGAACAATTTTCTGTTATTCTGTCATTTATTTTTTCTTGCAAAAACCCCTGTTAGATTTTTATTTGTAAACGGAAATATATATATATATATATGTCATAGGAATATAAATATTAAGAATTTCAGGAAAATCAAGATGAAATGAAGATTTTTTCTAATGGACTAGGAATTCCTTAGAATAAAAATACTAAAATTTCAAAAATGACAGGAAACTTTACTTTATATAGTGATATATGTATAGTTATAGTGAAAAAAATCACCCATAGAAAATCATCATGCAGTTTTTTCAAAATTTAGTATTTCACTGGGAACAATTCTCAGTATGGGATATTTATCCTAAAGTTAAAGCGTAGTTTAGAAAACATATGAAACTTCTTTGAATAAGATATTTTTTTCTGTAGGAATTATAAAAACATTACGTAAGCTGAAATTTGAACTTCACTATTTACTAAAACTAAGAATGCAGGGTACACATAAAATAATGGATTATATGGTTATAAAATAAATTAAAATTAATTTGAATTAACTCAATTTAATTAAATACTATTGAAAGATTTATTACACGTAGTTTAAAATATTCTAAATGACTACCTCAAGTAGAAGTGACATTCCATATGAAATTTCATTAACATTATAAAAAAACACTCATATTTTATTTGATAACTTATTTCCTAAAGGGCGTCATAAATTGTATAAAATAATTTTAGATCAAAGTGTATAATACAAAAATCAGGACGTGTACCTAGGAAATTTATATTTTGTAGTCACACTGAGAAAAAAATTTATCCAACAAAACTTTTTTTGTTATCCTGACAAAATATTTTGTTGTCCCAACAAAACATTTTGTTTAAGTAACAAAATTTGTTTGATATAGCAAAATGTTTTGTTGGCACAACAAAAGAATTTTGTTAGCTAAATACTAACCAAATATTTTTGTTGATTTGACAAAACTGTTTTCTCAGTGCAAGCTTGAGATAAAAACGAGGATAAATAGATTATAGCTAAAGAAATTGAATCAGATTTAGACAAAAGCTATAATATATATTATCAAAAAATTAAGATAGAAATAAGGAAGTGACTAGCATAAGCCTTTTTTTTATTTTTTCTCTTCTTCTGTAATCTTCTCAATGATCTTTAATTTTTGTTTTACCATTACATGTCCCACACTGTTAGGAATTTTTACCGTAATTTCCCGAAACACGTGACTCGAGTTTTATTCAGTTACAGTTTCGTAAAATTAAGATAAAATTTCAGAAAACTCATTTACTTTATAGGAAATTTAAGAAACAATTTCTTAATTTTCAGTTACAACGTGTTGAATATTCTGATACTTGTATCTGGAAATTCTGAAACTTGTAACAGGAGTAATTTTCCATTTTGAGTAACTGAAGTTTTATGCAGTTTAATGGAACTAGAAATTTTGTTACAGTTTCGTGATTTTATGATCAATTGTATAAAATATCTGTTACATCCAGAAAACAGTGTCTTTGAATCAAAGATACATTTCTTTGATATACGGTAAAAAAAAAATTTTTTTATATTGAAGAAAGTCTTGTTAATTCAAAAAAAAATTCTTTAATATAAACAAATCTATTTTTTTCAATTAACAGAACTTTCTTTAATTTAAAGACATTTTTTCTTTGACCGTATATCAAAGAAACTGTTTTCTCAGTGTACAGTTTAGTACTTTTAAGATACATTTTATGAAAATTCAGTTACATTACCTTTGTAACATAACAATTTTGTAAGTTTTCGAGCATTTCTAACACTATAACTTTCACAACGGAATCGTTATGTTAAGCTCTGCCACTTGGAATTCTCTTAGCTCAAATTCTCATTAAGTATTGCTACTGATCGTTGTCTAGGAAACCGTTACTTTTGATTTCATGCCTAAATGCCTCTACTAATTTGGAGCAGATCAACTACTACATTTAATCAATTTAAACTTGAATTCTGTTTCTAAATATTTCATATGTACAAGAAGTAATTATCAAAAATAATTTCACTCTTTTAAATCGCTTAAGACAATTTTACTTAAGCTTGCAAACCTACCTAATGTTTGCAATGAAAATATTTATTTGGATTTTCAAATATACCTTTCTTTCTTGATATAGTAAGTCTAAATCAGGAAGTATCGTTATATTTATTCAACGTCAGAGTATCCATTCAGATGGAGCAAAGGGTATTGTAGATAAAAGCATTATGTATATAGTGCAACTTGGTATATGAAGATGTTCGAGATGTTATCAGCTTCCAAACGCGTTCGGAGATACACACCAACATCTCTTAGAACTAAGATGTTCTTACCAATATCCGGATACTATCAGCGATAAATCTATGCAAACAAAGTTTTACGATGTTCCGATCTCGAGATTGCAGTACTTAGGTGCTTGCAAATCAGATCATCGGTTTGACACTTTTCTAAAAGAAATATTTGATATAAACATAAGTGAAGGATATAGATGGTTTACAAATATTTTTTTATTTTAAACAGATATGTTTGGTAGTAATAAAATAACTTTACGATCCAAAAGGTATCATTTTAAGCGCAGTAAAACTTTATCTGTCTACAACAGAGGAAAGGAATAATTTATTGCACGACGGATATAGTAGAAACAACTATGAAAGGCCTTTGTTAAGTTTATCAGATATTCGTGAATGCGCAAATGACTCCTTATTATCTGGAACATGATTCGAACACCGTTATGAAATTTATGCGACAACGAAATCATAGCATTATTTCTGTTTCCGGTATTGAATTAACTGAATAACATATCGAATTTTAGATGTGGATTTAAAAGTAAGGATATAAAACTTTCTAGGTATTAGATTGTTAAATTCAGGTATTTATTCTTCTTGTGGAAAAGTTTAGTTTTCTCAGAAAATTCACCACTTTTGTTACAACTATAACTCAATTTTAAATGGGGACTGAATAAACTTAGAAGTGAAAATTGCAGGATTTGTGAATGGTTTTCAGGAAATACGGCATTTAACTTGAGATTCTTCCTGAAACGTTTATCATCTTTAATAACACCTTATCTAGTTATCATCAGCGACAAGATCTCTCAAGGGTCTTACGATGCAGTTATCCCCGATTAGAATTGAAACACACCTACATTTTCTGCCCAGCAGCTATTTATATTGCGGCAGGTACTCCAGGATTTGCATAGTTTATACCTATTCACTATGAAAGTTTAAGGGAAATGCAACTGCTGTATTCATGTAACCAATACTGAAGCTGATCTTTTGAGCATTGCTTTTTTAAATCCTTGCTTTCTTCCTGCGGATCAGTAACTACTCGTTTTATGGTCCACTCCGATTTCTCACTTAAACCTGAGATCGCAGATACACATGGTGTTCTGCATCTAAAAAACCCCGGGCTGTTGAATTAACAGCAAATCTTGTAAATCATGCTTAAGAATTCGAAATACATGGGACGCAAGTGAGCTTGTTGCAACACTTGAATTTATAATACCACCGAGTCTTATGAATTGCTACGACAGATGCAGTATAAAAGGTTTTTATTATACAAGGAAGGCCTCGATCTTTCGCTTTCTGGAAATTATTTTCGAGTTGTTTTTAATATGAAAATTCAAGTTAGTTAAAAGCAACTTTTATAACATAATTGTTTTTTCTTTGTTATAAATAGTGTGATTAAAAATAATGGAACTGATAATATTTTGTAATTAGTTTAGAGACTTTTTAAGTGTGAATAGCTATTCCTACACTCTATAAACGGAATATTGACTGTCGAACAATTCCGTTCACTATGAATGGATTTTCTACTCAAAATTGTCATAAGAGGAAATCCTCTAACAGTTTAAGTATTTTCGTTTCAAGTGCTATCATTTTACTGCCAAAGTTTTTCCTTTGGTCTGGAAATAAAATCCTTTGTCGTACGAAGGAAGTATAATTTCGATGTTAAAAGAAAACAAATTCTATGATATAACCTATAAGAAATGTACACAAGCCAAACTTTGACAAATCCCAATATTCAATCGATCATTTTCAATAATATAATAACGACCCGTCTTAGATTTCAGCTTAATGAAATTTTAAGATATAACTTTGCTTACATTACATATTTTTCAATACGTGTAAAATTGAAAGTTCATGATCTATTAAATATATAATGTTGAAAAAGGGTTACAAAATTATTTTTAAACTTTGTTGCATTTTAAATTTCACAATAAATTCTATAGTAAACATTTTACTAATAATTTCGAATCAAAATATTTTTTTCCAAGTAAAAAACAACTGTATATTTCATAAAATAAATAAATTGTATAAAAAAATCTACATATACGAAACTGTTTTATGGAAAAAATGTGTAGCTGTCACAAGGATATTTTAGGTTATAGTAGCCACATTTATGGTTAGGATAGTTAATAATATATCTTGAACAGCAATATGTTTCTTTGTACCAGTTACACATTTTTTTGCGTGTAATGCTTTTATTGACATTCTTGGGAATATCTTTGAATTGTCATCAGCACTCTAAAAAAAAGTCTATCCATAGTGAAATTACGTTCTTTTCAGAATGCATCCATTGAAATTAAGGATATTCCTTTTGTCTACCAACAAAATCTTCTTCCTGTTACAAAACTCATCTGTGAGATGCAAAAAGAAAATATTTTTAGCAATGAACGATTTTTTTTTTACTCTGAAAATAAATCCTCTAATTATGTAAGGATTGCATTTCTAGACTAGGAGATGAAGTGCGCCTGCGCATTAGTGAGCGTACATCGTCTGATGCTAATCTGTTCACAGATATTTTGTCAGTACGGTGCCAACTACGAAGAATATATTTTTTTTATTTGTAAAAAAATATTTTGATTCGAAATTATTAGTAAAATGTTTACTGTAGAATTTATTGTGAAATTTAAAATGCAGCAAAGTTTAAAAATAATTTTGTAAAACTTTTCCAACATTATATATTTAATAGATTATGGACTTTCAATTTTACACCTATTGGAAAATTTGTAAAGTAAGCAAAGTTATATCTTAAAATTTCTTTAAGCTGAAATCTAAGACGGGTCGTTATTATATTATTGAAAATGATCGATTGAATATTGGGATTTGTCAAAGTTTGGCTTGTGTATATTTCTTATAGGTTATATCATAGAATTTGTTTTATTTTAACATCCAAATTATACTTCCTTCACATGACAAAGGATTTTATTTCCAGACCAAAGGAAAAACTTTGGCAATAAAATGATAGCACTTGAAACGAAAATATTTCAACTGTTAGAGGATTTCCTCTTATGCCAATTTTGAGTAGAAAATCCATTCATAGTGAACGGAATTGTTCGACAGTCAATATTCTGTTTTTAGAGTGAGAAGCAATGAAAAATAAGGTTATGCGGAACAAAATTGTTTGTTTTGGTATACGAACCTTTCAAAATTTCTACGTCGCACTCTGGGATTCCTAATAATTTGTAGAAATCCATTATTTGATTTCGTTAATTGATTTTGATTATAAATAAATATATTCTTCGTAGTTGGCACCGTACTGACAAAATATCTGTAAACAGATTAGCACCAGACGATGTACACTCACTAATGCGTAGGCGCACTTCGTCTCCTAGTCTAGAAATGCAATCCTTACATAATTAGAGTATTTCTTTTCAAAGTCAAAAAAAATCGTACATTGCTAAAAATATTTTTTTTTTGCATCTCACAGATGAATTTTGTAACAGGAAGAAGATTCTGTTGGTAGACAAAAGGAATATGCTTCATTTCAATTGATGCATTCTGAAAAGAACGTAATTTCACTATGGATAGATTTTTTTTTAGAGTGTATACATTACAATACGAGTTTTTTGGAAAATTATTATTGTAAAGTTCCCAGCGCAGTCGAAAGCGTCATTTTTTCCACAGAAAGATTTTCAAATTCTTTAAATATTATTATTAATATTTTTCCAAAAAATTTTGTTCTGGGTCACATCAAAAAAAGATTATATAATATTAGTAGTAAAAATAATAATCCAACAGAGTCGTCACGTAATTTTTCTCCTGAGAGTATTTTTTGTGTACCTTATATTGAAGGCTTATCAGAAAAACTGAATAAAATTTGTTCTAAACATAACATCAATGTAGTTTATTCTGTTAAAAACCAAAAGAATTCTAAACTGATTATTAAAGGGAAAGATAATCTTCCAAAGGATGATAGAATAAACTTGGTCAATAAAATTGAATGTGACAATTGTCCAGCTATTTATGTGGGTCAAACTAAACGCAAGATTTCTTCGACAATCAGGGAACATTTTAATAACATTTCACATCGTTCTCAACAAATCAGTGTAGTCTCTGAGCATCGGTTGGAGAAAAACCATGATTTTAGGTGGAATGATGTGAAAATCCTGGATATTAAACCTAATTGGAACAAAAGGTTAATTTTCGAAATGGTCCACATAAAAACTAACCCTTCCAATATAAATAAAAGACAGGACACTGAGAGTTTGAATCCGTTATATGATTCTTTATTTAAAAAATTGATGAAACAGAAATAATGTGATTTATTTTTATTTTTAAACTTTTATACTCGATATTGCCATCTTATTTATTGTTCTCCGACCTCTCTGTTTCTCATCCTCGATTGTATTTGTTTAGTTATAAGTTAGTGTCCGCTTGACTTCGACCATGATATGTGCTGGTCGTTACACGTAGTTTTTAATTTTATTTAATTTTTATTTTATTGACATTTTATGAAAAATAAGTGTTTTGGACATGATTTATCTACTGACTTTTTTTATGTAAGTTCTATTTTTGTTAAAAATATTTCCTATTTATTTTTCATAGTGATGAATGTTTAAATAATTTTATAATTTATATGATTTTGACAGCTCTTGAAAAGGACTCAAATTGAGGGTCGAAAGCTAGAGGAATTTGAATCCTTCTTTTTTTAAAAAAGTGATCGATCGGATTGATGGCATTTCTTCATTTATAAAATTATAGATATAATTTCAAATTGACATGTTTGTTAACATGTCTATTATTGTATTGACCCAAATTCGTATAATGTTTGTTCATTTCTTTGGCATAGGGTCAGTTTCTTCTTATTTTCTTTGATTAAAATTATTATTACATTTAAAAATGCGCAAAAAGAAAGAAAGGCAAACGTTTCGGCCACATATGGGGGCCCTCTTCAGTGCCATAAATTCAAAGATTAATTCAAAATTTCTGTAAAGAATTACAATATAGAAGATAATTAAAAAAGAATTATCACAAAAATTAAAAACTTATCACATAGCTTGCAATTCAAAATGAAGTAGTCCAGTATGCAGCATCACGAATTGAAAAATTACTTGAAGTTAACTATGAATAAAAAACCGGATAAAATGAAAAAATATAAAAGATTTTGCACACGAACCGACCGGAATTTTGTTCAAAAAATGTTTATTATTAATGAATGATGCCAAATTGGTTCACAATGGCAAAACGCGAACAAGTTTTACATTCATGAAAACTTCTCGTGAAGACGTTAATACCGGCGTCTCTCGCAGAATGATCTGAACTGTTTTAAAAACCGACTCGGGACATGTGGCTTTGCTGACCGAAAATTTTTTTCCTATAAGCAATCCTGAGAGGTTCTTTTCCTTCTTGAAGAAGACTATTGTCCTGTACTTAGTTAAGAAATTCGAGACGTTTATGATGATTTTCACGAGTGGACGAAGGCGTTTATTTTTCAAGAAAACGATTTTGTATATAGGCTTCACGGACAATCCATTTTACACTGAATTTGCAAGCAAGGCGTTACATAAAGATAAAATATTATAATATCCATATATGTAATTTTACTCCATATTTAAAAAAATTGAAAGTTGTTTATTTTCACATTCAGATTTATTCTGAGATGTTTTGGAAAAATGATAATAAATTTATCTTTAAAAATTAATAAAAATGCAACTTGAATATTCGTGATATTAATTATCACATTTGAAGTTATTATTAAATTCAACTAGTTCTGAAAATGGTCGGAACTGTTAGATATTCTAACTTTATGGTGAAAGTGCCATTTTCAAATTTCAAATTGACATGTTTGGTAACATGTCTATTATTGTATTGACCCAAATTCATATAATGTTTGTTCATTTCTTTGGCGTAGGGTCAGTTTCTTCTTATTTTCTTTGATTAAAATTATTATTACATTTAAAAATGCGCAAAAAGAAAGAAAGGCAAACGTTTGTCCAAAAATTTAAAAAAGTGAAAATCTGCCCAAATTTTCAATTTTATTAGTAATTATTCGGTTGTTAATGAGAAAATTTAAATTGAAGTAATATTTTATTTTCACGAAAAACTTAAACAAGGTATCGAGTGAAATACCTAATTGAGAAAAGTATTTTAATTTTTCTCGAGATTTTTCTGCAATTTTAAGAATTTAAAATCTTTCTGTGAAACAAAGACGCTTTCGACTGCGCTAGGATTCGAGCCCAGGTCTTTCGATTGCCGGTCGACTAACTAATTTTTCAGCAATAATGGATATTTTTGGCTGAAGTTTTGGGACATGAATATTGGCCAATTAAAAATGTTTAATGCCGATAAACGAGAACATTATTTTTATTTACTCAAAATGTATTAAATTCCACTGACCTTAGGAAAAAACTTAATATTGTAGAAAAATCTAGTAAAAAAACTAAAAAACTCTTTTCTTGATCACGCGACTCGGTACATTCCTATAAAAACTATAACGCAATTAAAAGTCATCGGATCTGACTTAAAATTTTGTATATTCAGACTGAATAATTTCTTCGCTTCTCAGCTTCTGATTAAGGTTGTTAACAAGTTGAAACGATCAAGAAAACGGAAACAAAACCCTGCGTGTAGAAGGAATCGATGTTTCGTCGCATCAAACATGTCATTAAATTAATATATGAGTTATTCATCTTTCCCATTCCACGAAAAACATTCAAGTCAAGCTGCGTTGTTTGAAAGTTATGGTAGGAATAGGAAAGACAGAACCTGTTTGTCTAGAACGACTAAGAAGATTATTCGAATCCCGTAGTAGCTCAGAAATAATCGGCGTTTTGTGAGGTACTGTAAAAATGGATTTATCAACAAGAAAAGAAGGAAAACTTGGAAAATCACATTCGTAACGAGATAAGCGCTCGTTAACGTGATGTTGCAACAAATGCTGTTAAAGTTACTCGTAAAACAGCATTCGTAATGACCAGCCTAGCACGTATCCTGTTACTTAGTACTATCTAATGTTCTAAAATTCATTTGCCGAGTATTATGGTACTTATTAAAATACTCAAATGAATAATTATCTTATTGAATCGGAAAAAATAAGATTTGTTATCAATCATGATTATGATTTACAATCGTACTGAGAAAGAAATACTGATGATAGAATAAATTTGTTGTCAATATAAGAATTTATTGAGTCGATGTTTCTCTATCAGTAATAGGTTTTACAAGTAAAATGTATTAGTAGAATTTGAAAGTTTGGAAAACAAGTTATCAAGAAACTGATGGTATTTATTTTTTTTTCAGGACCGCTTGACGGGTCATGGAGGCATTTCTTCGCTGGGTGGCGGGAACTCGTCGCCTTATTCTGGTGGTCATCATCATGGTCATCGGGGCAACGGTAACGGAGGTGGCATGCCTCATCATGGGGGAGCATCCTTGCCAACAGCTTCCGACTTCCAACCACCTTACTTTCCACCCCCATTTCCATCCCATCATCACGCACCAGCGAGTCCCCAGCATCCGGGACTCGCACAACCTCAACACCTGGATTACCTGGTTGGTGATCCTTATACCCAAACTTTAAACACCCTCCACCAACATCATTATAATCATCTGAGTGCGGCAGTTACGGCGGGCCAGAGGAGTGGAGACCTCAGGAGGGACGCTGAAGGCATTCACGTGGTAAGAATTAATTTTGACTATGCCGCATGGCTCCATAAATTTGATAAGATTTTCAACTCTTGGTGTAGAAATCTCGGACACGATACGATTCATCTGGCCAAATTTTTCATGTCAGATATTAGTATATGGTACTTATTTAAAACCAGATAAAGCGATGTTCACTTTCAGTTATAAATTTTGGAAAAAAGTAATTAATTCTCAAGCGATGAAAAGTTTCGATATTTTACATGAAGATAAGTTTTATTGGTATATCCCGCTAAAGGTGGAATCGAATTAGTGTTCAGGTACCGTTAATCTTCAATCGTAGTATTTGATAGTTATTCGTCATACGTGTACATAAGCAATAAATGCAATCAGCTTTGCTTACTCGTTACATTCCTCATTTAAAGAAATTGTAAAATAATCGAAGCAATAATGTTAGAATAATAACTGTGCATTTATTATTGGTCGGCTATTACTCGCTCAGTATAAAGAACCTTATTTTCTTGTGTGGTATTACGAAGTCCAACGTAAGGTCATTAGATCTATCGTTAACATGACATTATTTTTAATGAGCTTTGAAATGTAACTCCTTGAAATAACAAGCTTCTTTAGAGTTTATACTGAAAACATTTACTTATTAGTAAATTGTTTATGCTCTTTTATTTATTCCGAATAACTGATGCAGTTTTCTCCAAACATAATATTCGGTTTTCTTTCAATAATTTTATTCTAAAAAGAAATAGTTTAAATTCAAATTATAAGCTAAGGCAAAATGATTTTCTAATAACTTTCGATTGCAAATTTTATATTTTAAAACTATTTGAGAAAATAGAGATGTTTCTTTTTTTTTAAATGTAACTTCTTGAAATAACAAGCTTCTTCAGAGTTTATACTGAAACCATTTACTTATAAGTAAATTGTTTATGCTATTTTATTTATTCCGAATAACTGATGCAGTTCTCTCCAAACATGAGGCGCTTAGAGCAAAATGAAAGTAAATATTGTTGTCAGAAAAGTGAAGCATAAAAACGGTTGGAGCAAAAGGAAGACAAATTTTCTTCAGCGGTAAAGCGAAACAAAATAAGGTTGGAGCCAAAGAGAGACAAGTTTTCTTCAGCGGTGAAGCGAAAGAAATTAAAGTTGGAGCAAAATAGAGACAAGTTTTCTTCAACGGTAAAGCGAAATAAAATATAGTTGGATGAACAGAGCGACTCGGTTGTCTTGCTTTAATATTGGAGCAAAAGCGAGACAACCGAGTCACTCTTTTCCTCCAACTTTATTTTTTTTCGCTTTACCACTGAAGAAGCTTTGTCTCTATTTTGCTCCAACTTTAATTTCATTCGCTTTACCGCTGAAGAAAACTTGTCTCTCTTTTGCCCCAACCGTTTTTATGTTTCACTTTTTTATATGGCAACAATATTTACTTTCCTTTTGCTCAGAGCGCCCCACATAATTTTCGGTTTTCTATCAATAATGTTATTCTAAAAAGAAATAATTTTAATTCAAATTAAAAGCTAAGACAAAATCATTTTCAAATAACTTTCGAATGCAAATTTTATATTTTTCTTATTTAACTATTTTAACTATTTTTTTTAAACTACTAGAGTCCGGACAGACGAGAATTTTTATTAATGAATGATAAATTAATATTGCTTAGATTAAAATTGAAGTATTTTTAAAAATAATAGACAATTTGTGTTTTAATGTTTAAATTTAAATGTTTGATTAAGAAAAAAATGTTTTTATGCTTGAAGTAAGTTTAAGCGAAATGGTAAATAACACTACTTAAGTAATATTGTTTTTCTCTCTGTAAATTCAATGACTCTTCGTGGCGCGTTTGCAAGAAAATTTTCTTGTGTGGCTTTGCATACTGGTCTCTACGGAGTAATTTACTTATTAAGTTCCGGGCAGACCTTAGACATTCCCTCAAGGTAGATGCCGCGAACGTTTACTTTGAGGCAAGCATGCCAAGAATTACAATGCCTGAGACAATGTACGATAAGCCAAAAGGGTGAAAAATTCCTTCAGCTCAAGTCATCATAAAAATATCTTAGAATTATGATGAAAAAATTCATCTTAGCTGAATAATTCGCATTTTAATAATAGCTTAACGCTTATCTCAAAGAAACGGTATTTTCTACGTTTATACTCTGATGCCTTTCCCGCCAAATAAAGAAAAATTTTATCGACTAGTTCAAATGAGTTCAGGAACGCAAATATTTTATCTTGATATTTAGAATAAGGGGTCAAGCACAGAAATATTTAAGGGCATGTGTTACTTGAGATATGCAGCAAGTTCATCTGAAAAACTTCGTCCAGTTTCTACTCATTTTTTTGTCCAAAATTACGTAAATTTTTTTTTTCAAAATATGGGAATTGGGAGACAAGATAAAAACAGTCGTCCACTTTTATTTTACCTGCCATTCCCCACATTTCGGAAACAAAATTTTATCTATTTTGGATACAAAAATGTAGAAACCTAAAATAAATAAAATTTGCTAATTTTCTGAGTATAACATACCCTTGAAATAGGAAGAGAATCAAAGCTTTTCTTGGATTGAAAAAAGAAAGCTACCTTTCATAAAAAGCTAATTTTTTATTTTTGTTAAATTTGACAATTTTACAATTATTTACACAATACAATTATAAACTTTAAAAAAATTTCAGAACTGTAGTTCCGTTGTAAAATGGCGAGATATAAGTAAAATAATAGCAGCACCTGCTGAGACACGTGATATTGCGCCATATATCACACAACATCTTCAGATCATCTTACGCAGTGGAAGAGCAGACAGAATTATCTTAGTAGCGCAACAGTGAAAATATTTTTAGGGTGGGCTAAAAAGTCTCAAAATTTATATAATGCATTCTGATAGCACTGAAAAAGTTTCTTCTTGTTATTAAGGCCATGAACTCATCCAACCACGTGACTTAATTGTAATTTACATTATGTAAAATAACTTTTTTCCTGCACAAAATATTTTTCTAAAAAGTTAGAAGATATAAAATAAAACTACAAACGTCTGTCTGGTTCACTTTAGTGAAAATTTTACAAAATATTTACAATTAAATTTCCAACAGTGGTTCGTTTTTAATTTGGCTTTAGGGTCCAGAAATAATGTAACTCAGAGTTTCAGTTTTTTTCCTCAAACGTTTTGACTCTGATCGAAGTCCTCATCAGTGATCTTTATTTCTTTATATGAAATGTTGGTGAGAAAGGGAAGTATTATAGCAGAAATCCATAATTGTTTTAACTTTTTTTCGTTTTCTGGAGAAATATATATTATTTTTCACTGTTCTCACTGCGATTTTAACTTTGGAACTGGAAGTTTAAATCGCAGTGACAACAGTGAAAAATAATATCTCTCCAGAAAACAAAAAAGAAAAGTTAAAACAATTATGGATTTCTGTTATAATGCTCCCCTTTCTCACGGATATTTCAAATATAGAAACGCTGAGTTACATTATTTCTGGACCCTAAAGTCAAATTAAAAACCAACCACTATTAATATTATTGAGGGTCGATATAAGCCAGCTATTTGTGATTTATGAAATTTTCAATAATTTATTAAATTTTATTTTCTGGAAAAATTTCTTTTTGAGAAATTTGTTACAGAATTCTACCAGACAAACGTTCTTTATTATATTTTATTATATTTTCGAAATTTTCGGAAAGATATTTTGTTCACAAAAAAAGTTATCTTATAGAATTATACACTAAGAAAAAATATCAGATTGAATCAAAGAAAATTAATGTTTGAAAGACTTTCTTTGATTGAAAGAAATGATTTATTTGAATAAAATAACATTTGTTTTATTCAAAGTATTTTTGAACCAAATAAAAAATCGTTCAAATCAAATAAATTTTTGCAACAGATTATATTTATGACCACGAACAGATGCAATGATTTCTTTGTTTTGACGACAAATTTATTTTATTGAAACAAATATTTATTTGGCCGAAACATATTTTGTTTAAATTCAAAAAATTATATTTAATTCAAATAAATTTTTTGTTTGAATCAAAAAAAGGCTTTCAAACAAACTATTTTCTTTCATTCAATCAAATCTTTTTTCTCAGTCTATTCACTTATCTACAATATATGATCTCACGATCTGACTGATCCATGGGCTTGAGGAAAAAAAAGATTGGAATTTAGATTATATTTCAGGTTTCAACCCATGTTTGAAAAATTAATTTGTTTTTACTTTTTTCTTATTAGTAAACGTTTTTTATTTTTTTCGTGCATTTTTCTATTATTCAATACTTCATGAAAAATTTCAACATTGACAAAGTTAATTCAATTTCTTTATTACACTAATTGAAAGCATAATCCACTATTTCCAAGCAAACGTACGAGTATATTGCGCTTAAGAAACAATACCACGATGAAGAAAGTATTCTAAGAATGAAAGGAGTCTGTAGGTTTAGAGAATTTTAATCATCGCGAGAAGACAGAAAAACGGGAGATTATTGGGGCCAGGTTACGATCGTTAACAAACGAGAAAAACTGTTTTATTGCGTACTAAGTAGTTGTCTTCATCATGAGCATTTTGTTATTAAAACTGCAACGCAGAAACCAGATGATAGTCACCATGTACGAATGTATAATTTATACCTAGAATTTTTTGGAGGAGCGTTGTACTTCCGGGATAAAAACTTTACAGTTCTGAAAAAAGGTTCAAAATTTTTGAAAGATTTGTCTTGAACTAAAAACATATTAAATTGAAAAAAAATCATTAAGTTAATTAATATATTTAAGGTTATAGAAAGCTGAATATCCAAAATTAGAGCATCCAAATTTGAATATTTAGAAACCGAGTTAGGGTGTCCAACAACCTGAAAAACCTTGAAAAGTTCTTGAATTTTGTTCTGAAAAATCGCTGGACACCCTAAGAGCATATTGCAATTCCAAGATGAAATTGAAAAGCTTTTTATTTGACAGTCTTGAAAATTGAAAGCAATAACAATTTATCTATAAGGAAAAATAAATAAAGCTATATCTAAAATGATTTGAATGAATTAAAAATTTGAAAAGATACTAATTTCTTTGTTTTGTGATTTTTGTTCGCTCGATTAATTATTGAAGATAAAAGCAATCAAAAATCAATAATTCTACGAATAAGCTTTCACATTGTCACAAAGAGTAAAGAAACAAGAGCAGAAAGAATAAAAAGACTCGAGTGCTAATTAACGAACCGCGAGTCAAGTGAGGACTCGTCGTGAACTAACATCGCGTTAGTTATAAATTGATGTAACAGCGCCACGCCAGTCGGCTAATGAGATGAAACGTGATCGCCTTTCTCTCGTTAAACGACAGCCACGAAATGAAATCACGTTGTCTCTGTATTTTTTTTACCTCCGATATGTATCCGATACTAGTATCTACACCTATTACACCAATAAAAACTACTCCAATTCAACCGGATAGCTATCATGATTAGTTCCGTCTTGATTCAATTCATTAATAAATTATTTAATCATAAATTTTATATTTTTTCAAACACTAAGATACTACTATATTATACAGGATGGACCATCTAACATTTGGAATTTAAATCGGCTATAAAAAAAATTTATAGATATTTTTTCAAAAGTATGGTTTTATTAGAAGGATTGAACCTTTCCATTTAAGAATGAAAGACAACATCATTTAAATGACTGCCACGGCTAGCCTTACAGTACCTCATTCGATCAACCTAATTTTTCAATACATTTTCGATTTTTTTTTGGCAAAAAGTCAATATGGTCAATAAGCAAAATTGTCGCATTTGGGGCTCAGAAAATCCAAACGTCATCATTGAGAAGCCGATGCACCCACAACGAGTGATAGTTTGGTGCAAATTTTGGTACGGTGACATCATTGGGCCATTTTTCTTCGAAAATGAGCAAGGAGGCGCCGTTACGGTCAATGGCGAGCGTTACCGTGCCATGCTCAACGAATTTTTGTTTCCAAAAATTGAAGAGGATGACATGGACGACATTTGGTTTTAACAGGACGGGACCACTTGTCTCACAGCCAACGTAACAATCGATCTTTTGCGCACCGTTTTCGAAAATCGAATAATCGGCCGAAATTCTGATGTCAATTGACCACCTCGGAGCTGTGATTTGACTCCGTTGGACTATTTTTTGTTGGGAGCCATTAAGGATAAGTGTGACGTTAACCATCCAGAGACGATTGAGGCCTTGAAACACGAAATCGAAGTTGCCATTCATAGGATTGAAGTCCAAACAATCAAAAATAAACTGCAAAATTGGGTTTTTAATTTTTTAATAACTTTACATACTGTAATTGTAGTAACCAACGTCATGTGATCCAGTTGGTTCGTGGCCTAAATCCAAAATTTAATTTTTTAATAATAATATGTGAAATACGAAGAAAAGATAATTTTGCGGAATTGTTCGTTTCAATAAAATCTACAAATTTTGCCTGACATAGTTTCTGATAAAACGTATATTTATCATTTTAATTTTAAAAAATACGACTAAAATTCCATTATTTTAACAAAATATGTGAGATACGAAAAAAACGTTGAAATCGAAAATTATTTGCCTAAATGAGGTATACAAATTCTCAGTAGGTCATTTTTAGATAAGATGTATATTTTATATTTTGGCTATAAAAAAGCACTATTGAAAATCACAAATTCCATTTTTTAACCAAAATATGTGAGATACAAAATAAGTGTTAAAATAAAAATTGTTTGCTCCAAAACAGTCTACGAATTTTTTTCCTTTTTGAGATATTTGGAAGAAAATAAATTTTTATTAATCGTGTAAATTATTATAAACTTACAGAAATGTATATATATATATATAATGTATGTATAATGTAAATATCGAGCGCAAAGCGCGAGTGTCATGATGAGAATGTGTTACTAAGATTTTGGGGTAAATTCCCTAGAAATTTCCCAGTACTTATTTTCTCCCTGTAGATACATTGTAATACTTTCCATGAAGTCAAATTTGTGCAACTGATTTTGATGATACTCAACCTGCAATTTTATTTCAATTACATTTCAAAGATGCATGATTGATTGCTATGCACTACAAAGAGGATTTAATCACTGATTTGCGTAATCTTGATTACTTGCAATAATTACTGACAATCCCTGCCCATCTACTTTCTTCTTTCGACGAAGCGGCGTGGCTTACTGGAGATGCTATCGTATGAAATGAAAATGCAGGTACTACGTACATTTACGCATTTACAAGGCACGCATGTGCATAAGTATTTGCACATACACGTGCCGTTATTATCGTCGAGTCATCGTAGATCTGACCCACGTGGGAACTGGGTCTTACAGACCCGCAAAAGATTACCGAAACTTTATTCCAACCCGACCAGGCGTGGTTCTCATAAACATACGAGCAGATCTTAAAACACGCAAGAAACATCTACATATGGAGAATAAATTATTAATAATTATCTAAACTTCCGTTGGAAACCAATATTTATCACCAAATTAAGGGAAATTTTTTTATCATTGCTTGTTTGCTCTTCTTTATTGACAATCACGTGTGTTTTTACATTTAAAACTTTTGCGAAAATATTTCAAAAATATCATTAGTGTTGAAAGATAATTGGTCATCCTTGAGGATCATTGGACATTATTGGGCATAATTTGGAAATGGGACTTTTCACCTGATAAATGTCACATCTTCAGGTTGATCATCTGATGGCATAATCTCTGAAAGTATCTCTGGTTTGCGGAAAAAAATTAACACTAGAAGTACCGGACTTCGCCGTACCCCTTGAAGTACCACGTGGATCATTTTTGATCCACGTGGTACTTCACATATAACAGGTAAATTTTTCATACCTCTAGGTGGGCTAGGGGGATGGAATTTTGGTGAGTTGTACAACCCCATAAATGATTAAAAGTCACGGGAGCGTTTGGTCCTGCGATAATTATGGAGAGGGGTAGTGCCCTCGACAAACCCTCGTGATTCAAAAATGACCCCCGTGGTATTTTTTAATGTGTAAAAAAGGAAATCATAAATCCAGTTTCAAATTCCTTTGAAATAGAAGTTTTATTAATTTCCAAGAAAGTCTACGTTTCGAATGAAGCTTCATTCCTTATCAAGACTAAAAATAACAATAATAACATAGATTATATATAGATGAAAAGAATAACACAAATAGTCCAAGGTTATAGTAAAAAATATCAAAGATGTTACGTTAGACAATTCATTGCGAGGAGTTAAAATTTTGGAAAGAGACGTCACATGATAATAATATGCTTCGTTGAAAATACAAATCAGTAGAATATTATTTTTGTTCTTCGTATTTTTATCACATAGTTAGTATTGTAAAGATTTATTTAAAATTATTAAAAATTGCCATTTTCTCAAAAAATTAATGAGCCACTAATTAAGGTGGTCATCCCGCACGGAAAAGAATCCTACACTACTGGTTACTTCTTTCTATACAATTCAGTCGTGTAGCTGAAAAAAAAAATATCACCTACACGACTGAGTAGTCTAGTGGCACGAATCAATAGTTTTTGGTAGTAACTATTCGTTTCAGCCACACGATTGAGTCGTGTATGTCACACGAATTTTTCTGACTGACATAACGGAAATTTCTTAGAGTGTCAGTTGTAATTATGTGTTTTTGATCTTCTTTTTTTTAAAAGAAGATCAAACAAAGTAAGTTCAGATCGATGTCAAAATATATCTACTGATAATATATTATCAGCAGATATTATATATTTCAGATCGATGTCAAAATATACATCTGCTGATAATATATTATCAGCAGATATATTTTGGCATCGATCAGAACTTACTTTGTCATTCATTATTTAGGATAATAACTAATTTATATCTGGATTCACATACGAATTTACAATTTAAGGACAAGTCATGCTTAGGAAATTAGCAAATTTGATTGATTTTAGGATTCTACACACTGAGAAAAAAATGCTATTGAATCAAAAGCATTTCTTTCCAAAAGCATGCATACTATTAATTCATAAAAATATACTACAAGACCAATAAATATGTTACTAATTCTATGGCATATTGATTTGAATCCACGATATACATGCTTTTGGAAAGAAATGCTTTTGATTCAATAGCACTTTTTTCTCAGTGCATGTTTGTGTCTAAAGTACATAAAATTTTCGTTTCAAAATTTAAGAAATGTTAGAGACACGACTGAGTCGTGTAGAATGAAGTAACCGGTAGTGTAGGATTTTCTCCGTGCGTATGATGGCAATTTTTTTCGCTTTTTGGAAATTTCTTTAGGCTAAATAAATGAACATACAACTGCGAACTTTTCAGTACATATTTATTCATATTTGGAGCACAGTTTAAAATTTTTTCAGTCCGAAATCGTCTCTCATTGCTGAACTATATAGTAACTTAGTCACTCATCTTTAAAAAAAAAAATGTGGTGTTTAAAGTTGGAAATCCAAATAAAAGTGAGGAGAATGGTTTTATGATTGCTTCGTTCGAAAGAAAATAAATGTACCACAATGAAAACTATTTCGAAAATTGTAAAAAACATATAGTATAATAATGATGATGCAGTTTCTTAGTTTGCGTGATTATTTGTTTCGGGAAATATGCAAAATGTATCCATAGATAATGGACAACAAGCAAAACTGTGTTAAACCCTTCAATCATCAAATAACTCAGTATTATGTATCTTTGCGTCGTGATGAGTTCGTAGCTAATTGCTTAATTAATTTTAATGAGCGACTCTTTTTAACTATGAATTACTAAAAACAATAAGAAGAAAATCTCAGGTATTGACATAAAAGAAATATGTATTAAAAGGGAGAAAAAACATCGAGACAGGAAGCTGTACAAAGAGCTAATGTTTACAAGAAAAGAGTTTTCTTCGATTTTATGAGACTAAACAGTTTTTGATGAAGTTCTTCGGGATAATAGATATAGTGGAAAGCCTATAGCAAAAAAAGGTCTATCAGTTTTATTTGATCACTATTCATGGGATTTCGAAATACTGAACATGGGTATTCGAGTAATTGCATATCTCAGAGTATTTCAAGTTGTATGTAGATTTGATTGTGATCGTAAAACGTCATTCCTTCATTCGTGGAAGATGTAATTAACAGATGTTAGCTTGCAGTGTTCGGTAGCAACTCGTTAAAAGTAACGAAGTTACTTTAAAAGTTACGTTACTTGTAACTTTTTCAGTAACTTCGTTACTTTTTGAAAAAAGTAACTGTAACGTAATATATTTACTATTTTCCAAGTAAATGGTAACTTTTTTTCAGTTACTATTTCCTTACTTTGTATTTTTAAAACAAAAGACTATTGATATCGGTAACGGTAACGAGTTATTGTTTTTTGCAAAGTAACGTAACTGTAACGAATTACTTTCTATACAGTAACTTACCCAACGCTGTTATACGGAAAAAAAGTTCAATAAAGTTTACAGAACTTTTCATAATTAATATAGAACTTTCAATCATTTTTCCTGAATGTTCTGCATTTAATATTGAAAAGTTCTATAAATTTTGCAGAACTCTGTTCAGTAAATGCCTGTGTCCCCAACTCTCAAACAGTTCTATAAACTTTACTAGACTATTTTTTTCCGTGTAGCTTGCGACTTTCATTGGATTTCCTAGGTTTTATTCAAATTTGTAAAATTGTGTTCTAAGCTCATCTCATTATCCGTTAATTTTTTTAAATTAAATTGAATGAAAACTCTAATCGTTTTTCTATACTGTGCCGGAGGTTGAGTGTTGTTTTCAATTTCAACTATGATACCTAATTTTTGTATATTGATGTTAATAATAATAAATGGTACGTTGTTGCAAAAAATTGGCTTTAGGGTCCAAAGATGATTAAGTGGATTTACTCAGTTAAAATTGAGGGTTAGTACAACCTATACTACTTTTAATTAGTTAATAAAAATAATTGTGAAGTAAAAGTGGTCTATCAGATTTCTTTTTACGAGAGAAATAAATCTCGTAAGGTTTAGTTCGCCAGTCGACAACATTCAAGCTTTATCGATGCGTCACATCAATTCATGAAAGATCTGCCTCTATCGTAGAACACGTTCAGTCGATAATCCTATTGGCAGCAACTGTTCACTTCGTAGGAGTACTCCCATCGATTACGTATCATTATCGTCCTCAATGAACCCATAGACATACTAACTATTTATCTTCATTGGAACACGATGGTTTTTTCGAGGTAATAAATCAAATTACACTCTCTCGCTGCTAAGTTAGAATGCTTAGCTTTTAGAAAGGATTTTTAAACTTCATATATAAAACCAAAATGAGATTATTTTTCAATAGGAAGTTTTTCCTAATCCCTAAATATGAATCGGTAAAAATCTATTGATTATCAGTGAAATTTGACTGATTCAAATAGCTAAAAAGAGGTTACTGTAAATCAGTCAAATAAGATTGATTGCTTCAGTGAAAATTAACTGATTTAACAGTGAAAATATGTTTCCCCTGATTGATTCAGTGATAATCAACTAATTTAACAGTGAAATATATTTTTTCACTGGTGAATCGGTGAAAAGGCAAATCACTGATTCAATCTGTGAAAATTTAACTGATTCAGATTCTGAAAGTACTCTCTACATATGAATCAGTGAAAATCTACTGATTATCAGTAAAATTTGACTGATTTAAATAGCTAAAAAGAGGTTACTGTAAATCAGTCAAATACGATTGTTTGCTTCAGTGAAAATTAACTGATTTAACAGTGAAAATATTTTTCCCCTGATTCAATCAGTGATGATCAACTGATTTAACAGTAAAATATATTTTTTCACTGGTGAATCGGTGAAAAGGCAAATCACTGATTCAATCTGTGAAAATTTAACTGATTCAGATTCAGAGAGTAGGTACTCTCTAAATATGAATCGGTGAAAATCTACTGATTATCAGTGAAATTTGACTGATTCAAATAGCTAAAAAGAGGTTACTGTAAATCAGTCAAATTTTACTGATTACTTCAGTGGAAACCAATTGATTTGACCGTGAAAAATATTTTTTCATTGATTCAATTGGTGGAAATTAACTTATGTGACAGTGAAAAATATTTGTGCACTTATGAATCAGTGAAAATGCAAATTACTGGTTCAATCAGTGAAAATTTAACTAATTCTGATTTAGAGAGTATATTGCACTGCATCCTTGGAAAAATAGGACCTCTTTTAGAATTGCTGATCCCTCTCGCACGTGGTATCTGTATAATAAGAGATAAAAGACAGTACATCAGGTATCCCGGGTAACCTCGTCTTTAGTATCGCTAATCGAGCAGCAAAGATCTTTCATTTTCTCATACGAAAGGTTCCTATTCGTCGTCGATGACGTTAGTGTTTACTGCACCGTGTTTTGCGATTGAATACAAACCTAGGAATCTATACCTTTTTTAGCGCTTGAGGAATCTTAATGATAAAAGAGCGAAAGGTCCTGCCATTATGGGTTTATTTCTTGTCAGTGCAAAACCAGAGTTTTTTAATTTTACGTCACGTGGAGTATTCACTTGATTCTAAAGGCTAAACTAATATTTTATTCAACCAAACTGGTTTCGTCTATTTATTGCGCATTTATCATTCGATAGAACTTCGCCAATCTCAATTTCATTGCTCTTGGATTTTCTCCTGGTTAGTCAATTAACCTTTCCACTGTAATTTCAAACAGTTTTACTTCTTCCTTAAAGATATGTTTCGTGTTTAAATTATGTACCTAAACCTTGCTTTCAGTATCAAAACTTTGTTGTGAATTATCTTTTGTGAAGATTACCTTATCTTTACGAGTTATCTAGCAATAGTGACTAGAAAACCTGGAAATTATGCAAAAGTCAGGGAATGATTTCTAATCAGCTATGAAAAACTTAAAATGGTTAGAAAAATTTTATTGTCTACTTAAAATTGTGATATTTCAGATATTTACGTGCAGCTTAAAAAATCTAGATAATCTTTACGAAATTATACTTTGCATTATTGCTGGTTAAGATTTATTTATCTACTATCTAAATATGAATCAGTCAAAATCTACTGATTATCAGTGAAATTTTACTGATTCAAATAGCAAAAAAAGGTTACTGTAAATCAGTAAAATTTCATTGATTGCTTCAGTGAAAACATTTTTTTCACTGATTCAATCAGTGATAATGAACTGATTTAACAGTGAAATATATTTTTTCACTGGTGAATCAGTGAAAAGGCAAATCACTGATCCAATCTGTGAAAATTTGATTGATTCAGATTTAGAGAGTATTCTAGTATCATTTTTGAAAACAATTTTTTTATATTCCGGGATTGATTACATTCTTTAATATTCGCAAAATTAATTCAAAAGAATTTTTAAAGCTTAGCATCATAATATTAATATATAAAAATAAATGATTTTGGAAAGAAAGATAGACAAAAATTTAAAGCATTAAACTGAGAAAAAGGAAATTTATGTTTCGAGTTCTAAATTTCATATCTTCTGTTTTCTAGCTCTATAAATCTCGGAACTTTTCATATTACTAGTGTGAGGCCATCCAAGTATTACGTAATGCCTTTTATAGGACTTTTTTTGACCACTCCTCCGCATTATAACACATCGTAACGCTTTTTTGAATAGCCTCCACCCCCAAGACGTTACGTAATACTTAAACGACTTCTACTTAAAATTCGAGAAGTACAAAATGATATTATATAATTAAGGAAGAAAATTGAGTTTGAAATATTAAGAATTTTTATTCATTTCTTGTTGCTTTGGGATAGGGTCAGTTTCTTCTTATTTTCTTCATTTAAAAATTATCAATGGTAGATATGAAAAAACATAAAAAAGGAAGGCAAACGTTTCGGCCATATATGGGGACCCTCTTCAGTGCCATAAATTGAAATATTAATTCATTTTTAAATGAATAAAATAAGAAAAAACTGACCATATGCCAAAATAACAAGAAATTAATCAAAATTCTGTAATTTTTGGGTTAATATAATAGCAGGAATGTTTTCAAATATGTCACATTATAATTAAAATATTAAAATTAGTACGTACGCTCAAACTTGTAAATGAGATAATTTTCAAATTAAAAAACTTGGACCCACATATTCGAAGAAGTGAAAAGGAGATTTCAAGATTCAAAGAATAAGCAAGTGAGAAAATTCGAGTCGTGATTTATTAATTAATTATTAAAAGTTATTTATAAATTCGCAAAAAATAGAAATTTTTACTTATCAAATTCAAAAATTCAAGACATTCAAAAATTAATATCTTTGTGGCTTTTAAAATGGATAAAAGGATTTATCTAATGGTACTGTTCCATTTGAAGGACTTATATTTTGTTCTCTTTAAGAGAAGATTCATAGTTGCAATAATAAATTTTCAAAAAACTTTCCTGAAAATCAAAGATTTGTAAAACGTCCCAGCAAAACGGTTTCCTCTCATTGAAATTATTCACCATCACCAAGCAGATGATGCATTGAGGATAGTGATAATTTCGTGACATGTTTGTATTCATGTCTTTTGTTTTTATCTTGATCGAAAATTAAATTCTTTATAGTATCTTTGTATTGGCATTGGGTCACTTAAGGTGGGGAGTCTCATCTAAATTTGAAGTTTATTTCTGTAATTTTTTTTACAAGTTAATAAAATGCAATCATTCCAATTTTTTCATGTTTTTATTCACGTCTTATATTGTATAAAAAATGTTTTTTAGTATTTTACAATTTTTTGTGACTGTTTTTTACGGTCAAAGTGGACATCTAAAAAAAAAGGCAGGTGACTGGTCATGGCGATTTCGGCAGTTTGGGTTATCTGAAGCACAAAATTCAAAAAGATTATTGTTTTGCAGGTATGTCGCTCTTGTAGATAGCAGATTTAAACATTTTTATTCGTAAATAACAAAATGTCTGACTGTAAAAAAAAAATTTCAAAAATCGTGACTTTTTTTTTGTTAAAAATTGTTTTAAGAAAATAAAAAATTATTACTAAAAAAAGTGATTCTGGTAGCAACAAGAGATATTACTATAACGAATAGTGATAGTCTTCATAATCTAAGGTTAAGCACATTCATCGACAATATTTCTTGTTTTTGCTCTGTGTTCAAAATGATAACTTATTCGTCACGTGCTTACAGTTTTGAACGTTCATTGAACAATTACAAAACTTTCTTCAAAAAATGAAAAAAATTATTCTGTCCATATTCAGGGTCCTTTAAATAAACAATCTTTCGTGAAATATACGCTACTTTTTTATTTACTGAGGTAAAAGCGTAAATATACGTAAACGTAGGGACATTTACCACTTTACACTTATTTCCATTGACTCCTTTGTATAAGGGCAGATTGTCATCGAGGAAACGGAAGACAGGTCTATGAAAGCATAAGATTTCTGGCTACGATAACCCGCCGTGATCTCGCTACAAAAAGAAGAATAACTCTGTCATGACGAATCGACGTTGATTCAGCCTTGATGTTATTGTTGATGAATCACAATAAAAATAATCATCAAGTTGAGCAATTGATAAATATTTTGATCCGTGAACAACCAAGGGAACCTGTAACCAAGACCCAGTATTGAAAATAAATATAATATTATATTGAATTTAATATTTATAGTAATTAAATAAGTTAAATTTTAATTGAATACTTTTTTTCTGTTTCAGACAAATATGCACGCGTCGTTCCCATACGACGGCGGGCGAAACAGTGGCGGTGGAGGTGGGGGTGGTGGAGGCGGAAGAGGTGTTGAATATGGCGCCGTTCGACGTCCGGATGCACTTCTGCCACCACCAGGTCTTGACCAAACGGACTTCGTCCTACACACAAGTCTCGTTGACGACCCCCAGGTGAGCGACGATGTACGTAATCGCAACACTTTTTCATACTCGTTTTGTTTACACCTTACACTTAAGGTAGTTGTCGTGCCAAAAATCAGATCTCTGGAAAAAAAAGTTTTTCTATGATTTCAAGACTGGAATTTATATCATCAGTCGTGTCATATGTAAGGAAAGACACTCTTTTTAATGAAAAAATTTAAAAATTACGAAAAATAATTTTTTAATAATGTTTTTTGTAATAGGATTTTTCCTTAATATCGCTTCTTACCAATTTTTTGAAAATGATTGAAGTTTCTTAAATCATAGCTTATTTTTTCTGGGAAAATATTCTCTACAACTTAACCGTTTCCAATTTTTGAAAATGAATCAATTATTATCAAATACAGCAATTTGTTTATAAAAATTTATTTTTGGAAAATTGATTTTTAATGATTTTAGGCATTAAAGAATTTATTTTCAAAAATTGGTAACGGTTAAGTTATAGAGAATATTTTCCCCGAAAAAATAAGCTATGATTTAAGAAACTTCAATCATTTTCAAAAAATTGGTAAGAAGTGATAGTAAGGAAAAATCCTATTACAAAAAACATTATTAAAAAATTATTTTTCGTAATTTTTAAATTTTTTCATTAAAAAGAGTGTCTTTCCTTACATATGACACGGCTGATGATATAAATTCCAGTCTTGAAATCATAGAAAAACTTTTTTTTTCCAGAGATCTGATTTTTGGCACGACAACTACCTTAAATCTATCATTATGAAATTTCATTTTTTACTGGTGTATAAATCAAAAGCAACTTTCTTGTGTAGGTCATTTTCAGAAAATAATGAGTTTTAGACTACAGTAATGGGATAAAATTACTCAAACTAAATTTAAATTTAACTAAGTTAATTCAAATTCAAATACTTTAACGTCTAAAAATGTCAACGATACAAATTCTTAGAATTTTTAGAGTATTATCTCAAAATAATTAGTTGAGTTTGAAATTTTTGTCACTGCCTACATTATTGGAGGATCATCGATTGGCAATCGAAAGACCTGGGCTCGAATCCCAGCAAAGTCGAAAGCGCTTTTTTCCACAGAAAGATTTCAAATTCTTTAAAAAATTATCTCAAAATTTTAAAATTAGTGACGATTAAATTTAGACAAAACAATCACAATTTTATAATCACAATCACATGTTTCATAACATTACACATTCAAGATAAAAAAAATTAATACTCATGTAAAACTTCTGCTCTCTAAATCCGAATCAGTCAAATTTTCACTGATTGAATCAGTGATTTGTCTTTTCAATGTTAAATCAGTTAATAATATTTTTCATTGATAAATCAGTTAATTTCCGCTGAAGTAATCAGTGAAATTCGCAGTAACCTCTTTTTAGCTATTTGAATAAGTCAAATTTCACTGATAATCAGTAGATTTTGACTGATTCAGATTTAGAGAGTGCAGTTTTAAAATACGATTAATAATCTTGTTGCTATGAAGTTCTCAAAGCTTTCAAGTTATCAAAAGTTATAATATTTCTTTTAATTTAATCTGACCTAAGCATATTTAATATTAAAATATCATTTTTTGAAACTTGTAGAACATTATAGAAAAAACGTTGTATTTTGTAATTAACATTTTATGAGAATGGGCACTGTACGAAGTTAAAAGCCACATTCTGAGCTTTGACGTTGTAGAAAACTTTTGCCCTTGTACATTCCACGATTACATATAGTTAACCCGTTGGTGTTTTTTTCGGGAATTTAATACGGCAGACCTTCAGCAATCTGAGTGAAAAATACTTTCAATATTTCTTAGCTTTTTTATGCATAAATAATTTTTTTGATTTGTATCTGTTATTCAGATAAGCCAAAATACATCATTGTACAAAAATTGATAAGAATCTTTTTTACTATTCTTACAGTACATTAAATCATTCCTATACAGACCCTACACGGAAAAAATTTGTCGCTTAAAATTTAACAGACTATTCGAAGAGTCGTGGACAGAAAGTAAATCGGAGAAAGTCTTGTAAGGTTTCAATGACTTTTAGGAAATAGTAGAAAAAAGTCGACTAACTTTTAGAAAACCAGGTCGAAGAAAAAAAGTCGCGTATTTACTATTATAAAAGTATTTTAAACACTAACTGATCTTTTCTAAGAAGTAATGAAAAGTTTCATAATCTTTGGATTCATTTGTCATAGATTTTAAAAGACTATCGAATAATTTGAAATTAAAGTAATTCAAACAAATAGTTTTGTAAATTGTATTCTAAAGTCCATCAGATTTTATATGCCGTCTTCTAAAATTTCTTCGACAGTCGCAAAAAGCGATGCGCAGAAACGTAATTCGTAGCATCGCACAGCAGACAATGCAGCTCAGCTTTATGTTTTTGTAATAATTTTGGTTAGATTTTGAGATTACGTGTCGTTTGCTTTCGTTTGAATCTGGATTGAAGCGTACATTGAAGAATTAGTTCCGAGTAAGTATATGTTTACCTTGATAAAGTGTATTACGTCAAATTTAAAATTTATCTATTATTTTAGATTTGCCTTCAAACTCTGAATGTGATCCAAATATTTTACACAAGTCTCCATGACATGTAACGGATATGCGGGTTAAGGCGTGCGATTAGAATTAGGTTAGGATGCGTGCGTGCGTGCGAGCGTTCGATTCTCGGTGCTGCGAAGTGTTTATAAAAAATTGCGTTTCTGTAATGTGCAGTGTTAAATATAATGGTAAGTTCATATTAGGATTATATAGGTAATGTAAAAGTGAAAAATAATTAACTATATAAGTGCAGGATCATATCACAGAAAATAATATTTTCCTTTTTACACTGTTCAAAATTTTCTTCGACTGTCACTTAGACTTTCGATGCCTGGTTTAGAGACAATGGAACCCAACCCACGGTGTTTTAAATTTTCCGCGACTGTCACTTAAACTTTCGATTTTACGTTTTAAATTTTCAGCGACTATCTATCATATTCTTCAATAAGGAGGCTCATAATGTTTAGTCGACTTTCTAACCTATCCACGAGTATTATACAAAGTCGATGACTTTTTAAGCGACAAATTTTTTCCGTGTATATACAGGGTATATATATATATATATATATATATATATATATATATACCTATATACCCTATATACCCAATTCCTATACAGCATATCATCACTCAATATTTTTACTTGGTTTACACGAAAATACTTTCCTTGGAAGGAGAACCATATTGATTTTATACATTATTTGTTATAGAACACGAACGTCGATGATGGAGGGTTTATGAACGACCTGCCTCTTTTGAAAAGTAAGTGGATAAACGTTATTTAATAAATTTTAAAAAATGCTACAAGTTTTATGAAAATTCAATCAGTTTATCAAATGATTCTGAAATTACATATTTGATAAAAAAGGCATTCAAAAAGCAAGAATACAAGTAGAGTCTAACGTAGGGTGACCATTCGTCCGGATTTTCCCGGACATGTCCTCATTTTAGGGCTTGCGTGAGTTGTCCTACAGAATTTCTGACTTTGTCCGGGCTTTTGTCCGAATTTTTCAAATGATAAATTTTTATTTTTTAATCAACTTTTGGATCTTTTTTTGTACAAAATTTTATCATTCAATGTAATCTAACGATTCCTTCTTCAATTGGCAATCCTCAACAACTGAAAAATAATCTTTCAACTCAATAGATTATTAATTAAAATGCATCAGGGTTCAAAAATAAAAATATAAGATGTTAAGGTAGTTGATCCACGAAAGTTAGATAATTTTGCTTTCAAGAATAGCAATATTATTATTAAAGGGCTATTTTAGAAGAGAAAAGATTAATTTCCATGACAAAAATTTAAAATACAGAAAAATAATTTTATTAATAAATCATATTCTGGACTTACATTGACCCTTAATTTATAATTGAAGATATATGTTGATGTTGGTAATTGGCTTTAGGGTCCAAGGTTGATAAAAACTCAGAGTTTTACATAATCAGACGTTTCGGCTCTGATCGGAGCCCTCATCAGTGATTTATTCAAATCTAAAAATACAGAAAAAGGGTTTTTGCTAACATAGGATATTTTGCATACAAAATTTTTTGTAAAAATTTAACAAGTAATTATAATTATGTTTTTACATGTAGGTAAATAAATTTTGATATTACTTTGAGGTAAATATTTCATTCACATAACCTAACAAACTAGATACCAGAAAGCATTTTTTGGAAGGTTGGAATTAAGTGTCTAAATATAAAAAATATTTTTAATTGACATTCGTGCATGGAATTGTAGATTGAAATTTTTGTGGTGTAGTTTTTAATATACATACATACACAACCACACACACACCGACACACACACATACATATATATATATATATATATATATATATATATATATATATATATACACATACATACACACACACACACACACACACACACACACACACACACACACACACACACACACACACACACACACACACACACACACACACACACACACACACACACACACACACACACACACATACATACACATATATAATCACGCATGCAATATATACACATATATATGTGCAATATACAATGTACATATACTATACAATATGCATACGTACATACACACATACATACATACATATGACATGCACATAACATTATATATACCACACATATAAAATATTTTCAAATTCTTTAAATATTATTTCTTTTGGTATGAAGTGCAATCTGTAAATTTTATTTAATTCAACATTTTTTTCTTTGGCATATTTTCCTTAGAAATTTGTCCGCTGTGATACTTTTTTAGCAAGAAGAACTGAAAAATTGATAGTTTTTTTGCAATGACTTAGAACATAAAGAGTCCGTAGAGTTATAAAAAAGGCTTTTTCCCAATCGTGGGTATAGACAATGAGGCTGCTTATTCGGAATGTACACAAAAAGGCCATAAATTTTCATATAATATTGCACATAAAGTTTTCTTTGGTTTGAGTCTAGATCTAAAATTACCTATGTAAATATTTCTTATGTGTAAAGCAATGAGAATAGCACTGTGTAAAATCCAGTTTTTTGGAAGTAAATTGCCGATTTTTTGGTTTGACAAGTAGATGTAAGAAAAAATATTGTAAAAAATTATAAGTTGTGTAAAGAAATTTAGATGCGATTGTACATAGAAAGAAAAAAAATTTGTTTACATAAATAAAGGTATGAAAAGACGTAGAGAGCCGCGAAAAAAATTCTAGGAGTAATTTTATCGAAATCTAATAGTAATGTCTTAGTGTTTAATGTGTAGTACTTTCAAATGTGTAGGTATGGTATTTTTTATTATTAAATTTGTGCACAATTCTATCCAAATTTTTAAATCCTATCACAGACTATATATAGAGTAAAAAAGGAGGACTAACCTTGATTAAAATTACGACTTTTTGTATAAATGTTATTATCCAGTTTTTTCTTTTTCCGTTTTTTGGGAAGACACATAACTTAGACTGCACACACCTCTCCCCTGGGAGATTGACTCGTAAACTGAGTTATGTTTTGGTTTTTAGGCATGCATATTGAGATGAGAGTGGAGGGTAAGATTTTTTTCCCCTTTAGGGATTTTTTTGGAGAAAGAAAAGGATGTGCTGGAGGTGGCTGGACTGTTAGGACAATGAGAAGACCATAAATTGTAACCGGAGACATAAAGGTTTCGTCGGCATATTTTGAGTGTTTCCAGAAAGTATGTGTATTTATGTATTTCAGGACTTTCAGGATTTTTTAATATTATGAATTTTGAATGGAGTTAGGCTTGGTTGTTTAAGAGAGGGAGATAAAAAACTGATAAATTTTCTGTATCAGTCCTTTGATTTACAGAATGTGAAGTACTGGCTATGTGGGTCATTTCTAGAATCATGCGTTTTTTGTAGTTATCTGATCTGTCTATTATTGTGACTTCATCAAAATTAAATTTGTGATCTTGGTGCCATGCGTGTTTCGTTAGGGCAGTCCATTTTTCTGGAGGGTTAAAGACATCTTTTTTATGCTCATGGATTCTGGTTTTTAAGGGGCGTTTGGTCGTGCCTATATAAGTAGCTTTACAATCTGAGCAAGGTATATTGTAGACGACATCAGCGGCATCAAGCAACGGGATTGGGTCCTTGGCTGATTTGAAAAGGTGTGATAGGTCGTTAATATTACGGGGAGCTATTTTTATATTAAATGGTTTTAAGATACCCGAAATTTTTTCAGTGAGTCCTTGTACGTAAGGTAATGGTATGTACCTTGAAAGTTGACCCGCCGTGTTGGAGTGTGTGTCTGTGATTGTGTCGTTCTTGGGTGCTTTTTGTGTGTGTGCGTTTGTAACAGAGGCTTTTTTCGAGAGGTAATTTAGTCTTTTTTGAATCGTTGAATTGATGATTTTTCGTGGGTAATTATTTTTAATCAAAGTCATTTTTATTTTTTGAATGTTTTTTGTGTGAAAGCTTTTGTGTGCTAGAGTAATGCCTCTGTCGACTAAATTATTAATTATGTTGATTTTGTATTTGAGCGGGTGATGTGAATGAAAATTGAGAAGGCGGCCGGACCATGTTGGTTTCTGGTACCAGTCTGTTTTTATGTTTTCTCCGTCTCGAATAACGAGAACATCAAGAAAACAGATTTTGTTTTCCGATTCTTCTTCTATTGTGAATTGTATTTTATGGTTATGGCTGTTGAATGTATTTTTTATTGTGTCGATTTCGTTGACTGGTACCGCTGTTAATATGTCGTCCACATATCTGAAATAAAATGGGACTTGAAATGGGAGAGAATCTATGCATTTCTTCTCGAGGTCGTCCATGACGATATCGGCGGCTATAGGAGAGAGTGGGGAACCCATTGGAAAACCAGATTTTTGTTTGAAGAACATACCCTGGAAATTGAATGCTGAGTTTGTGGAACATGTTCTGATACCTTTTTCAAATTGGTACCAGGGCATGTTAACGTGTGGTTGAATTTGGGACCACCTAGCCTTGATACCTTTCATAGCAAGACCAATTTGAACGTTGGTGAAAAGTGAAACAGCATCTAACGAAATGATTTTGTAACCAGATGGAATTTTGGTGTTTTTGACCTTTTCAATGAAATCAAAGCTGTTTTTAATTCGTGACATAGGAGGAGTTATGTTTTTTGAAATAATGTTATTGTAAAAGGATGCTAGATTATAGGTAGGGCTGCCACAGAAAGAGACGATGGGTCTGAGTGGGTTGTTAGGCTTGTGGAGTTTAGGTAAGCCATAAAATCTTGCTGGTAGGGGGTTACTTGACTTCAGTAAGTTGGACATGCTTTCAGTGATATAATTTTTATTCTTCCACAGCTTTACAAGATTGTTGACTTTTTTGTGGGTTGTGTTCGTTGGGTCTCTTTTAAGGGTTTCGTATGTATTTTTATCTGATAACATGAGCTGGACGTCATCAATATATTTGTTTTTTTCTATAGCTACGGTTGTGTTACTTTTATCCGCCTTTGTGATTAATATGTTTGGATTATTTTTCAGGAAAGTTTTCGTTAATTGTGAATTATGAATAATTTGTTTTTGGAAGTTATTTGTAGGGTTTCTTATTTGATGTGAATAGGTGTTGATGCAGTTAACAAGTTTTAGTCTTGCTTCATTTCTGTCTCCCTCATTAATTTTATGGATATTGGATTCAAAGTCGGCGATTATGTGTTTTGTGGGAATTGTTTTATGGCGAAAGGGGATACCAAAATTTTTACCCAGGCTAAGAGTATTTGCCACTGCAGGTGGAAACTGCGTGTCAGTCAAGTTAGTGAACCAGGATTCAACGGGAGTGTGGCAAAAAGCGTTGTCATTTGTCAAGAAATTGTTTTTTTCTTTGATAAGTTTTACAAACTTGGATTTACAAATGTTTTTTTGTGCCGAGAAAATTTTTTGTGCTTTATTGGACTCGTATAGAAAGAACTGTTTGTAAATGTGTGCTGGCAACTTTTGCTTAATTTTTTGTTGAAGGAATTGAAAGTCTTTTTCTAATCTGTGAATCGTGATACAGATATCTCTAATCTCTAAGTTAAGTACGGTGAATTTGAATTTATTTATCGCGGATAAATGAGTACGTGTGATATTATTGTTGTCGAACAAAACCAAGTTGCGAGCGTGAAGTTGAAGATGTTTAGGTAGTACTTTTTCTCTTCTACATCGAAGTAAGAGAATCCTTTGGTTGTATTTTACTCTTAGCTGTACGTTGATTTGTGAAAATTTCTTTAAAAAGGAGAGGGTGTGATAACCATAGTTGGTTTTGATCCTCGCGAAGAAGTCATTTCCTCTTCTATTGCTTTGATTGCCCATAATATAAATTTTACTTTTGCCCCGATTTTAATAAATTACAAATCACTTTTTCAAGAAAAAGATTCCCTACAACTTAACCATTTCCAATTTTCGAAAATGAATAAATTATTATCAAATTCAGCAATTTTTTTTTGAAAATTTCGTTTTGGAAAATATTTTTTTAATGGTTTTTGCCATTTAAGAATTTATTTTTGAAAATCAGAAACGGTGAAGTTGTGGGAAATATTTTCTATGAAAACATGATTCATGATTTATTAGAATCGCATAATTTTTTAAAATTTGGTAAGAAGCGATAAGAAAAAAAGTTGGGTCAAAAATAAAATTTATTAATAAAATTAATTTTCTGTATTTAAAATTTTTTTCATGTAAATAATCTTTTCTCTTCCAAAATAGCCCTTCAATAATAATATTGCTATTCTTGAAAGCAAAATTATCTATTTTTGCCTGAGGTCTAATTTTCGTGGATGAAAACTACCTTAAGCGTTGATTACATTTAATAAATTAGTCACTTTTCTGACCTACTTTGTCCTCTTTTTCAAACTTTTGTCCTACTTCGTCCTCCCTTTTAAATAAATTTCTGTCCTACTTTTCGAAAATCAATTATGGTCACTCTAGTCTAACGTCATCAATTACACTTGACGGCCTTACTAATGAATTAATAATTATAAGGAGTTCGTTGGAGAAGTTATTAGTGCAGTAAATATCAAAGGATTTGCTGTCTTTTTCAAAAAGATTCGTTAAAACTATCATTTTATTAATAAAGAAGTCGAATGTAGTTGGTGACGTCAGACTCCGCCTCACAGCCTTCAATTTACTATTCGTGCATAAATATTATATATAGTTTAGTCAGAAATTCATAACATGTGATGCGTCATCTCGTATGACTTTATTCAAAATTCCTCCTCAATGGTGTCGTATATCAAAAAGTCTACCACACTTGGTGCAGGATTACCTACTTATTAACCCACAATAGATTCAGAGTCCGGATCTCGATTCTGAATTGCGTGTTCGAGTATACTTCCATTACTAATGTCGGTGTCTACCTATAGGGTGTATTCAAAATTCTAAAGCGTATCATTTTTACCTTTTATAAAATTAGTTCAAATGTGAGCAGCTATATATATTGAGAAAAATAGATATAATATCTTGGAAGCTATGGGATAGCATTTTAAGATAATAAAGTTAAACATCTAGATATCAAGCCATATAATCTTGACTTTAATTTTTAATGTCAAGAATATAAAAATTTAACTTCAAAAAATTCTTTTAGATGTTACCAGTGTATATTATTAATAGTGAGAATGATGGTCTTTCTGGTATTTCTTTTTAAAAATATGTTCTATAGGAAATCAAAAATCCATTTCAAAGTCCTTTGAAATTAAAATTTTATTTTCCTCCTAAATAAGTCGTCAACGTTTCGACTGAAGCTTCAGTCCTTATCAAGACTAAAAATGAATAACATGAACATGGATTACATACATAGAAATGATAAACAAACAGTCCAAAGTTACGATACAAAATATTGAAATGTTATTACCTTTGAAAAATCGTTGCGCAGGAGTAAAGTGTTAAAATTGAGACATCGATTGGCGTATAATTGTAGTATTAAAATTCGTTATAATAAGCCATTTTATTTTTATTCTTTGTGATGAAAATTATTAATATTGCACATTTTATTTTAAATTGTAGAAATTTCGTAGATTGACAAAAGATATAAACATCTTATGGTTAAATATTCAGTATTTTAATTCTGATGTTAAAAATTTTAGAATTTGTCAGAATGTCATATTGTAGGTTATGTAATTAATAAAATTATTAGAAACGTTGACTACTTATTTAGGAGAAAAATAAAATTTTAATTTCAAAGGACTTTGAAATGAATTTTTGATTTCCTATACAACATCTTTTTTAAAAAAATACCAGAAAAGCCATCATTCTCACTATTAATAATAAAAATTTAACGTCTAGACTGTAGAGTAATATCTAGATATTTAATCCTAAAATCTTAATTCGCCATTCCATAGTTAAAAATACAAGTTTGTATCCAGTAATTAATTTGTTTGAGGCCTTTAACGGTTTTATGACGTTTATTCAAATTTGCAACGTCTTTCAACCAAATCACATAGCAAAAGAATTTAAAAACTTCCTGGCTTGTGACCTTTTTAATATTTTAGAATAATTTTAACTATTGGAGATATATGTTGATATCGTATATCAACTAAAAAAAATGTAATGTGCCTGATGAGAAGCAAATGTTTGGTCGAAAGGCGTTGCTAATTTAAATAAAGGCCATGAAAAGGCTAAAGGACTCAAAGTATTTACAAACTAGCGGCATTAAAACCTATACTAAATATCCTATTTCCGTATTTTCTAGGGGAAAAAATTAACTAATTTTTCATTAAAAAATAATTATTACTTATAATTTAAATAATATCAAACAGCTTTATTTGTAATATAAATGGATCGTATGAACAAATTTTTTAGATTCACCCAGTATGTGTTCCATATTTTTAGCACGCCCCAATATTAAAGCTAATAAGTCCTGCCGGATTGTCCATCGCTAGTTTCACCCCTCCATCTTCTCCCTTTTTTGAATGAAGCATTTACCAATGGACATTCGCATTGGCAGCCAGAACTAAAAACATAAGAATTTCGTACGCGATATTCGCGCGAACGGAACAGAGTATATTGCCCCTTAGAAGAACTATACGGGTATAATGGACTGTTACGGAAATGTACAATGGTACAAAGGTACAATTGCTATAGAATTACCGATGCGTACTTTGCGCACGGTGGAAAGAGAAAGAAACAAATAGAGAAAGATACAAGGCACGAGAGAGAAAGAAATGGAGAGGTGTGAAGATGAAGAGGAGAGCTGAAAAACGAAGCAAGAATGTGTGCCCGCGGGCGGATCAGATTTCGTTATTGTCATTGTAATTTTCTTGACGGGGTGTAGTTTTTGGGGCGGTCTTCACCACAGGGGTATTACCTACAGATGGCTGTTTGTTCGAATGTCACCGAGGGTTATTATATGCCTCGTTACTTCACACTCCTAGGGCTTATTTGGACATTTTTTCGACTCTCTTGCTTGTCAAGTTTCCACACGCCAGAGACCATGTCTGAATTCAGATTCAACCGTTCATTTCGAAGTGAAACGATCGACTTTGCAATCTTTCATTCATTTTTTCTCGAGTAGACTTCCAATTAAGCAAAAAAGATAAGCGAATTTTATTCTTCACCTGGATTATGAAATATGATAATATGGTAATGTTACCTGGATGTAATTGTGGATACAATTTTTCTTGTGCTATTGTATTGGGACAAATAGTACAATAAATGATTGGGAGCGTTAATCATGAATCAAAAGGTAGATACATAGATTGTGAGATCAAACTCCAGAAGTGAATTGACACTTTAAACCCCAGAGACAAATGGCTTCGTTTTCAGGTTCCATTGAATTGATTCATTTCTCTTTCATCTCAGTCCTTCGAAGCAGATACATATAACCATTTTCGAAAGTGACCTGGTTTCCTCAAGCGCTCTAGGAAGCTGGGAGCACAAAAAAGCACGGGCAGTAGATACTCCAATAATCACAAATATGGACTGAAGGTGATAAACTCGCCTATTTCTTGGATTAAAATAAAAAAATTGAGCCCAGGTGCTATAAAATTCACTTCCATCTGGTTGATTTGTCTTTGATCTAAAGAATACTTTTTCTTTGACCAAGCGGTACTTAGTTGACGTCATCAAAATATCTTTATAAATTTTGTGATAAGGTAACTTACTGCTTAAAAATGAATGCAGAAAGAAATCTCCTGTCGTTGATCTCTCTCGAAGAAAATTCTAGTCACCAACTGTAGTAGTACTCAAAGCACGTACAAAAATTAATCTCGTGAAAAAAATATGTGCCAGGATAATAAGAAAGGAGTGGCTTGGCTTCGTCATGCTTTTGGGAAATTTGTGTTTCGACGTGTTTTTTGCTGAATCAACCTCCACTCAGGGTCAGGTTACTTATTACTTGAAGGAGGTAAAATTAAAAAACTACAGATGCTCTCTAGTATTTGAAATTTTTTACTGTCGTTTATTGAAATTGAAGATTGATTTAAGGGCTTATACTACCCAGGCACACTGAAAAATGAACCTTTTTTGGGAATTTTTTTTTCAAAAACTAGTCAATGGATTAAAATGAAATTTTGAGACTTCCTTATACATGTATTAAGGTACATAAAAAAATTTTATTTAAATTTACGATACGAAATAGCGTCATGGCACTTGGTAACTTGAACATGTGTATAAAAAATGTAATTATTTATCAATCTTAAAAATCTTGTGTGCTTCCCTAGATAATCTATCTTAGAAGATACAGCTAAAATTTCAAGTGAATCCAACAATAATTGAGCGAGTTACGATGTACGCCAATTTAAAGTTTCAAAACGCATTTGGGTCAGAATTTCTGAAATGGATCACCCGAATTGGATGAAAATTCAAATCTACTTCAAAATGATTCTTTTCGATAGTGTTTACCATTCCTGACATAAATCTAAAGTGATTTCGTTCAAAATTTGTTTTTGTTTATAATATTAACAATTAAAGATTTTTGTCACTTTTTTTTGTAAAATTAATTCTGGCTGATCTAATTATCCGATTTTTATATTTTTGTGGCAATGGAATCGTCATTTAACATAGATTGACTATGATTTTTTCCGATTTGAAAACTTGAAATTTTATATGAAATTTTAATAATTGTTTATAACAAATTGATAAACAAATGTCTTCTTCATCGGATTTCGAGTGGAAATAAAACCACATGTACTTCGTTCAATTATCTTTCATATTCCGTTGAGAAAAAAAATCGCCCGCATTGTGGAACGATCCAATTCGGTTGAAAACATAGTCGCGCGAGGTGCCAAAACTGTGCCGTTCGCTCGCGCACATTTATTCTTCACCGCGCAAATGCTTCGTGCTATGTAAAAAGGATTTCTTGGGTGAATAAATAATAGATTTTTGAAACGTATATAAATAGTATACAATCTTGACATCAGTTTATTTAAATTTAGCACAGAATAGGTAGTATTTTCAAGGATGATATACTCCTTAAACAGATCACTCAAATATGGTCAAAAATTATTTCTACTCGTTATGGTATTTTTTCGATATGCATTGACAATGTGAACTAAAATCCAGATTAATTTTGCAAAAAGATTTTTTTCTCATTTTTATTGTTGATTAATGTAATGCCAATTTAAATATGATCGAACGTTCGGAGCGCGCTTTGACACGGAGCGTTCGACGCCTTTGAACACGTTAGTTATTAGCGATCGTCATTTGTTTTATCCCACACCATTATTATTTTTGCTTTTGTAGATCAGTCTTTTTACAGTCGAAACTGAGCACAGACCTCTATAAAAAATTAATGCGTTATTTTTGTAGTGGTGTTCTAGAATTTCGAGTGTTTTTTTGGCAAAATGGTTTATGCTATATCTGTCATTATTATTATCATTATTATTCATTCGAGACAGCCACAGAACCAAAGACAGTTTTGTGCAAAATAGTATCAAATTCAGATATTGGTACTCCGTGGAGCATCGAACGTTAATTATTATGTATCACTTGGAGGCTTAATAATATGATGAGTTGATTTGTTATTTTTGATCAGCCGAAGAATCAACACATTATTTGTAAAATATTCGAAACACTTACATTAACCAGAATTATGTGTAAAATGAATCATTTAATTCAGTTTGTTGTACTACATATCATTCTTCTAGTTATTCATCATTAAATGTTCCAACTAAGTATTTTGTTACGTTTATTTATTCACCCGAGAAATCCTTTTTACATAGCACGAAGCATTTATGCGGTGAAGAATAAATGCGCCCGAGCGAACGGCACAGTTTTGGCACCTCGCGCGACTATGTTTTCGACCGAATTGGATCGTTTCAAAATGCGGGCGATTTTTTTTCTCAGCGGAATATGAAAGATAATTGAATGAAGTACATGTGGTTTTTTTTCCAGTCGAAATCCGATGAAGAAGACATTTGTTTATCAATTTGTTATAAACAATTATTAAAATTTCATATAAAATTTCAAGTTTTCAAATCGGAAAAAATCATAGTCAATCTATGTTAAATGACGATTCCATTGCCACAAAAAACATAAAAATCGGATAATTAGATCAGCCAGAATTAATTTTACAAAAAAAAGTGACAAAAATCTTTAATTGTTAATATTATAAACAAAAAAAAATTTTGAACGAAATCACTTTAGATTTATGTCAGGAATGGTAAACACTATCGTAAAAAATCATTTTGAAGTAGATTTGAATTTTCATCCAATTCGGGTGATCCGTTTCAGAAATTCTGACCTATTTACTATATGAAATATTCAAAATATCGAATTGCTAATTTTTTAACTCTACTCTGCTATTCCAGCTCCATATTTTTTTTCTTTTCTTTTTTTCTAAGCTACGTAAGGTCTTTCCGAGCGCTTTTTCGATGTTTCGATGCTGAGCGGTTTGCAGCTTTAATTCGACGTTGAATGACTTCCATGGAAAAATTGTATAATTCTGAATTGATTTTCAGTTGAAGTATGCTTATGGCATCTAACAGTCCACGAAAACCGTCATTGTATATAATAACAGCGATGTCAGTTGCAATATTAACCACGCTTTTACCGCTGGATATCGCTTTTGGCGCAATAGACCAAACAACGGCATTTAGACTTTCGTTGGCATTTTGAGTTAATCTACCGAGGCAACGGGAGAGGAGATCTCCTCTCGTTAGATCTTCGTAAATCTTCGCAACAGCATCGAATACTTGCATTGGGATAGCTGGTTTATGAGTAAATACAGGATTTTCCAATTAGTATTTCATTTTGAATAGCCCGCTATTTTGGCAGCTGTCATAATAAGAGGTGTCATTTTTTGACAGATGACAACTAAAAAATATGCCATTAATAAAAATGGGACAATACACGCTTCAAGAACGCATTTAAATTGTTGAAATTCACTACAAAAATGCATGAAAATGAACCTGAATTTTACCGAAAAATTATTATGAACGATGAGGCTGGGAGGTTATGTTAATAAGCAGAATTGTCGTATTTGGGGCTCGGAAAACCCAGAAATAATTATTGAAAAGCCTCTCTATTCGCAACGTCTGTTTGGTACGGTTTTTGGGCTGGAGGGATCATTGGGCCTTATTTTTTTGAAAATGAAGCTGGAGCGGCTGTTTCTGTGAGTGAATTGATAAAAATCGAATGATTTTTCACAAAAAACACGCAATTTTTTTATAAATCAAAATACAACCACTAATTAAAAACCCTGTATCTGCAGCTGAGCGGGCTTTTTAAACGTTTTGTAGCGCTCAAAGGCGTCTCAGAAAATAAGTTGAAAAAATTGTTTATCAAATTTTTTTCCACAAAATAATTTTTGAATATCATTCTTGAATAGTTTATGCATCATTTAAGACAATAAAAAAAATGGAAAAAAATTGCTGGGTAGTATAATCCCTTAAAGCAGATGACTGTAATCAGTTCTGAATTAAATAAACTTTTTGTTTCACTTAATTACACAGGAATTCATGATATTTCGATTCAACTGAACGAATCGGTAGGGGATGAAAGAAGTCAGGAAGAGTGATGTTTCTTCGGAAAATCTGAGGTACGAGGAATTCAAACATACAGGTTCATTTATCCAAGAGGAGAGCGAGAGCGGCCCTTTGGATGGGTCTTAAGTTCTCAAGTGGATCACAGTACTTGGCAGAAAATGACGAGAAGGGAATCAGGATAAAACAGTAATTGTATAACCGGCTTCCGAGAAGCGGAACGCGGTCGCCACCAATATTGCCTGCCGATCTTGCCATCCTGTCGACGACTTGTCGCTCAAGTCGTTTTCCTTTGATTTGCCCAATGATCGACAGATTCGTCCGCAAGTTTTCTTTGTACTCGTTGCCCACTTATTATCGCAAAAAGTCACCAAGTTCAATTAAACAATCCGTTAGCAAGATCTGCCAGTTTCAACGATACTATTAATCGTCCTGTCTCTGATTCAAAGAGCCGATTGTACCACTATCTTGCTACTCGCTGGCTTTTTTGAACTAATAAAAAATTGATATCCACGGAAAGCAAAAGTATTTAGATTTGGTTCTTTTCCAAGATTTTATTATTATATCAGAAATTTAGAGTAAATGTGCCTACAACGAGAGTTTCATCACACTTAATATGGTACTATGCTACAGTGATTTAAAAGAGAAATTTAGACTTATGAACTTGATCGCTTCCAAAATACAGAATATAATTAAAACCTAATTAGTATCTATATCAATAAATACTTTCTAGGGGATTCCATTTCAAATCAGATAAAGTTTTCTTCTGTAATACCCTGCGATTTAGAGTTACAGTAAGAACGAAGAATCAAATGAATAATGTCTTATGTATCGCAATTAGCTTCAAATTGAAATCTAACAAGTGACTCTTAATTACTGAAGGAGAAACGTGACCGACTAAACTCGGTTCTATATGTTTTAGGTACATCGCTTACGATGTAATCTCATGAAATGAGTTTCAAACATTGCAGTGTATGTTTTCGTATGTCTGCTTAGATGCTCGTATAACATTTAGAACGACGTTTCAATTACTAGTGAATCTTAACGACGATATGCTCACTGTACCGTTAAACTTAATTAATAGCCGAGAATTCACAACCAGACACTTCTATTATCTTCTTTACTTCAAAACTATCCACTGCAAGAATTATCTCCTCATGAACAAGTGCATCACATGATTAAAAATTGCCACCTATTGCATATAAAAAGCTCTTCTTCAGTAAATCTACTTGGCGGATTTATTGTTTTAAATGTCAGATACGATATAAGATATTAATTATATTTTACAGATACCGGCACAACCTCAATTTTTTCAAAGCAAAGAAACTTTTTTTGTTTTCATTTATTTTTCAAGTTCAAATATCCCAGCAAACACTGTTATATAACATGTATGTAACTGTTACGTAAAATATTGTAACACGTTACATAGCTGGTGACTTACAGGTGAGTCACCTGTGACGCAAAATGTCACACACTGTGTGATGAATTAGTTCTATAACAGCTCTGTAACGCTGTGATGTAATGGGTCTGTAACAGATTTATGTAACATATGTGCTATATTGTTACGCAGCATCAATGTAAATATGTTCTTTATGTGTTATGCAATTATGTTATATAGAAGTATTGTAAAAGCAATATGTAAATAGTATGTAACGGAGATATGTTAAACAGATATACGATGATAAAATATTGATAATACGCAACTCATTTCTGTGAGTCAAATTTTGCACCTTTGTGTTGTTTGTCAATTGCTGAATATTATACTAAGGGCATGTGAAATTTTACCATAAGAGCAATTTAGTTTACACAAGTTATTACCCACAATTTTTAATTTTTCCAACTGTTATTGATGTCGGTATTCGGGAAATTAAAATATCTATATATAATATTACATGATTGTTACGTAACTGATAATCATTTGCGTAACCAAGTTACAGAATCAAAGTTACAGTATTGTCACATAAAAATTATGTAACACTGTTACGTAGCTGTTACTAATGTACATTATATACAACTAACATAACTATTACGTAACATTGTTACATTACCCTTACGTAACAAAGCAACGAAATTGTAATAGATCATTTAGGTAACCAAGTTATAGAAAAGATGTTACGTGATTCTTACATAAAAATTACGTAACATCGTTACGTAGCTGTTACTAATGTAGATTATACCCGACTTACATAATTATACAGTAATGCCGTGGCAGTTCACTTACATAACATTATGACAAAACTGTTATAGATCATGTGTGTAACACGATTAGAGAACGAATTTTACATTGCTTTTCTATAGCATATACATCTCACTGCTACAGAATTGTTACATTCACTCTTTTATTGATCTTTTACATCTTCACGCGGTAACAATCTTACATAACATTGTTACCTTCCCGTTATATAGCAATTACATCACTGAACAATAATAATCATTACATAGCCAGAAATAACTATGTTACCATTTTGTTACGGAGCGGTTACATAACGTGTTTACGTTCCTTTCAGAATGCATCTTTTGAAATTAAGCAGATTTCTTTTGTCCATCAACATAATCGTTCCACAGTTAAAAAACTCACCTGTATAATGCAAAACGAAAAAAGTTTTACCGATAAACAATTTCTTTTGCATCTGAAAAGAAATCCTTTAACTATTAAAGGATTGCATTTGTATGCTAGGGGCCAAAGTGCGCCTGCGCATCAGTGAGTGTACATCGTCTAGTGCTTAACAGTGCAATATGCACGAGCAATTTTATTATTGCGCGATATATTCTTTTATCACTGCGATTAATTTAACGTAGATGCTTCAAGGAAATGGATTTCTTTAAAATATTAGAAATGCTTTCAACCATCGAAGGTTTATCAGTCGTCCTTTTTAAAAATTATTCTGTAAAGCGTGATTGAATTTCAATGAATGGTTTTCATCAAAATTGTATCTTAAAATTTCTTCAAGCGGAAATCTAAGGCGTCAAAGTTGGGCTTGTGTACATTTCTTATTAGGTTATATCATACAAATTTGTCTCGTTTATCCTTGAAATTATATTTCCTTTGCACGACGAAGGATTTCATTTTCAGACCAAAGGAAATACTTTGACAGTAAAAGGACCGCCTTTGAAACGACAATTCTTTAACTGTTAAAGGATTTCCTCATGCCAATTTTGAATAGAAAATTCTTTAATAGTGAAAGGAATCATTTGGCAGTCAATATTCTGTTTTTAGAATTTACAAAATAAATTCATTTTTATAAAACAAATATGAATATTTTTCTAAAATTGTGATTAAACATGAATAGATAAAGGGGAAAATATAGAATAATTAACCGATTATATAGACCATTAGAAAGACCGAAGTGACAAAGTACTAGCCCATTACTAAATGTTATCTTTTCGGTATAATTTTTTTTCAACTGACACAGTGCAAAGCCAGTGCTGGTCAATTACTATCCGCCAGTACTAGAAAGTACTGGGCGTTGGACATACGAATACGAGGTCGTTTCACTAGAACTGAATAAGGAAAACGAATGAGTTTTTACGTCGAATTGATCCTCTGTCGGCAATTACGGAACCTGAAATCGATTTTCTCGAAGTGTGGTCGGGATTAGAAATAATTAATCATTCAAAGGAGCCGATCGGTCCGTTTGCCGTTAACGTAATAATGATTTCCATGTTTTTTTCATCTACCGAGAACTGATACTTCTTTTTAAATAGATTTCGTAACCTTAAATAATTATACGTTCTTAAGTCAATAATTAAATTGATTTAATACTAATTGAAAAGAATTAAAATGTGTACTTAATTCTACTTCTGCACGCCCAATTATCGATCCGATGCTTTGTATATGAATCTTTAAAAATTAGAAATAAATCAGGGTATGGATACCCTTGACATTAAATATTTTAATTTTCTGTTTGTAAAACAAGTTTTATTTTCAACAACCTTAATTTCTTTCAGGGAGTAATGAAATAAAGCATGATCATTAGGCACCATTTTTGAATATCACAATATGTAGCATGTAGTCGCGTGCCCCTTTGCCTATTAATGTTAGAAGGGTGTTGAAGGGTGTGAGGGGGCAGGAAGTGTAAAGGGTAATGGGAAGAAGTCAGCATGCACGAAAATCAGACCCATAATGAAATTAACAAGGACCAGTACCTTCACGCCTAAGGGCTTTTAGACAACCCCCCACTATTTCAGGGTCGAAAAGTCGCACCCCAGTCGTTTGCTTTAACCAATCAAGGTTGAGAAATAAGTGAGGCTGTTCTGTACGCCGATTGGTCCGTTTCCGGCGCGTTGATTACCCAGGAAATTGTGCGTGTGCACGCGTTAGACCTTTTAAAGACTTTTCGCCTTAGGATATTGGAAATTAGGAGACCTACCGGTATTTTAACCTCTTTCTTTGTGCCAAGCCGCCATTTTTATTTTCTAGGAGATAAAAGAACCATACAATTGAGACAGGGGAATTATTCTCTTTGTAATGCTTATCATTTGTGGATATTATATTCAATATTTACGTACCTTAAAGGACATTAAGGCTTAAAAGACTTTGTTTCGCAAGATATGCCTTATGCCTATAGAATGTTATTTATTCCGTGTCCTGAAAACAGGATTGGATAAATCTGTGCATATAAAGACGTTAGTGACCTTAACTGATCTTGAAGTCAGAGAAGCTTGAAACTGAAAAGAAGTTAAGATCAATCATTTATTTATAATTAATAGTCTTCATGTTTTGCGATCAAAGACCCTTGGGTAAGATACAGTGTTGCCACCGACGAAAAATAACTATCGGGATATTTCATCGGGAGATTTTTAAATTTGTCGAGAGATTAATGAAAATTCGGGAGATTTTATAATATTTACTAATTTTTGACAGCAAAATCACTGGTTTTGTATATTTTTTATCGCCGTAGTATAAAATGAGTTTAAAAAAATGTTTTTTCACTTACTGGATATGACTACAGCCTTCAACCAACCACGTCACCACCGTTTTCTACACACACAAAAACAGTTGAAATCAAAATTTAAAAAAATCCTTGATATGCGCTATAGCTATAGTTGTAAAGAATATGTGATAAAAATTTCATAAGGTAAGAAAGTTTTTCGGAAAGAAATTTATCAAAAAGTTTGTTTATTTAGCCAATAATTTCGAAAAATTTCGTTTGTCCGTTATAGCGGCATTTTTACTAGAAAAAACACGATGCTATAGGTTAAGAAAAAACACTCCGGGAGTTTTAGAATTCTAAATCACCCACGAGTGATAAGTCGCGAGTCCCCTCAACCCTGTCAAAAACGCGCGAAAACGGATACTCTCCAATCGAGTTTGCGCAGAAGACTTAAAACATATGACATGAGATTTACAGAACTACCAATATTTTAAGCGCCTAAATGAGAGAAAAAAATAGTTTTAAAGTTAAAAAATACAAAAATATCGGTTTTTAATCAGAATCTGGAAGAGTCCGGAGGTTTGACAGAAAAATCGGTGCATCTATACGACAGGATTGATCATTTAAAGGGTGGGCCATCTAACATTTGGAATTTAAATCAGCTATAAAAAAAAAAACTTATGGATATTTTTTCAAAAGTATGGTTTTATTAGAAAGATTGAACCTTTCCATTTAAGAATGAAAGACAACATCATTTAAATGACTGCCACGGCTAGCCTTACAGTACCTCATTCGATCAACCCAATTTTTCAGTACATTTTCGATTTTTTTTGGCAAAAAGTCAATATGGTCAATAAGCAAAATTGTCGCATTTGGGGCTCAGAAAATCCAAACGTCATCATTGAGAAGCCGATGCACCCACAACGAGTGATTGTTTGGTGCGAATTTTGGTACGGTGACATCATTGGGCCATTTTTCTTCGAAAATGAACAAGGAGCCGCTGTTATGGCCAATGGCGAGCGTTACAGTGCCATGCTTAACGAATTTTTGTTATCAAAAATTGAAGAGGATGACATGGACGACATTTGGTTTCAACAGGACGGGGCCATTTGCCACACAGCCAACGTAACAATCGATCTTATGCGCACCGTTTTCAAAAATCCAAAAATCAGTCGAAATTCTGATGTTTTTTTGTGGGAAGCCATTAAGACTAAATGTTACGCTAACCATCCAGAGACTATTGAGGCCTTGAAACACGAAATCGAAGTTGCCATTTATGGGATTGAAGAGCAAACAATCGGAAATGTACTGAAAAATTGGGTTGATAGCCAGCCGCGGCAGTCATTTGAATGATGTTGTCTTTCATTCTTAAATCGAAAGCTTAAATCTTTCTAATAAAACCATACTTTTGAAAAAATACCCATAAGTTTTTTTTCATAGCCGATTCAAATTCCAAATGTTAGATGGCCCACCCTGTATAAGCAGATTTTCCATCTAAAAAAAAGCAAAAATTTTAACAAAATCAAAAATTGTTTAATATCATAAAAAATGTTTAGAAACATAAATATATTGGGCGGGTCAGATTAATTTGATCTCCAGAATTTATTAGATAAAAGATTTACCCTATCGAAAATCTTGGTAACTAATTTATTCATGTTAATATTTCCAATCCTAACATGGAGAAAGATTTAAGCTAAAGTTTATGCAACTGATAACTATATCATTCATAAAATGGTGATTTAGAAGGGAAATGATAAATTATCATAAGAAACTTTTAATAAAGCATAAAACTCATTTAGGCAATGACATAGCGCTCTTGGTCGCTAAATCTACTTTCTCTTTCAAAGCGAACACCCCGTACGTGTATGTGCATGGCAAAATGCGCAAGTAAGTGTCACGGTACCGGCACTTTACAAACAGAAGAATATTAATTTATCAATATTCTTCGCGTAATAATCACATCACATAATCTCTTCATAAATCACAGCCGTTCGTTACAGCTTCGCCGAGTCATTAAAATCTCATACGTGAGGCTGCACTGAGTTCAAAATGATTTCTCTCTGATAGGTAGCCTGAGGGCGACAGTGCAATGCATGTATACAAATCGAGAAAATGTGAATACGATGTTTGGCGATTTATACTTGAGCGACGATGAAAATGATTATTGACGTACAGAACTTACATACGTCAAACCATAATTGACGTGGTTGGCGATAAACGAATTACGGATTGAATGTCACAACATATAATTTATTACTCTATTTCACGTGATTTGTATGTATGTTAATATGTTTTGTGAAACTGTAACTATAGCCTATAAAATGTAATATTTACACATTATTTGTCAATTCTATTTAATCCATCTTGTTCGTTGAACACTCAGAAAAAATATTTGATTGTACCAAAAAAATAATTTGTTTGGAGCATTTTCTTTGATGTAAAGAAATGTTTTGTTTTAATGAAACAAACTTTGTTTGATTCAAACAAAATATCTTCGGACCAAATAAATATTTGTTCGAATCAAATAAATTTCTGCCTTAAATCAAACAAATTATATCTTCGACCATATATCAATGTATGAATTTTTTTGTTTTGAATAAAAATTAATTTGGTTCAAACAAATATTTATTTGGTTCAAAGATATTTTGTTTGAATCAAACAAATTTTATTTCATTTAAATAAATAATTTCTTTAAATCAAAGAAAGACGTTCAAACAAATAATTTTCTTTGATTCAACCAAATCTTTTTCTGAGTGAAGAAACAACTCAATTTTGGAGCAAAAAACATTTTATTTGGTGTTAGGGGTTCAGTTTAAAGAATTATGAATAAATGCATGTACATCATTATTGGATCTATAACTTAATTCGTGCGGTTTGCTAAGAGATGGCGTAACTTGATTATTATTCCATCGTTCCAATATTCCGAACATGCGTTGGAAAGCTACTGTCATTGTGCGTCTTTTTCAGTATATGTCAATCATTTGAAGCGTAAACAACAATAATTTTTTTTCACTCAAATTTGTCGAACTTTGTGCCTGAAAAAGTGTTTTTGCGAGGAGTTCTTCTTCATTACTTTAATATGAAGAAAACTGCTGCAGTAAGTCATCGTATTTTGGTGGAAGTTTATGGTGAACATGTTCTAGCTGAGCGAACGTGCCAAAAGTGCTTTTCACGATTTAAAAGTGGTAATTTTGGCTTGGAACATGAAGAACGTCCTGGGCAGCCAAAGAAGTTTGAAGATGAAGAACTGGAAGCATTACTCGATGAAGATTGTTGCCAAACACAAGAAGAGCTCGCAGAATCTTTGGGAGTCACTCAAGCATCCATTTCAAAACGTTTAAAAGCAGCCGGATACATTCAAAAGCAAGGAAATTGGGTTCCACATGAACTCAAGCCGAGAGACGTTCAAAGGCGGTTTTGCATGTCCGAGATGCTGCTGGAACGCCACAAAAAGAAGTCATTTTTGCATGAGATTATTAGTGGTGATGAAAAATGGATCCATTACGACAACCTCAAGCGCAAAAAATCATATGTGAAACCCGGCCAACCAGCCAAATTAACGGCAAAGCCGAATATCCATGGCGCGAAGGTAATGCTCTGTATTTGGTGGGATCAGAATGGTGTGCTGTATTATGAGCTGCTAAAACCGGGTGAAACCATTAATGGAACAATTAATCCATTTGAAGTGAGCAATAGCCGAAAAACACCCGGAATATGCGACCAGACACGAGGCAATAATTTTCCATCATGACAACGCTCGGCCCCATGTTGCTATTCCGGTTGAGATCTATTTGGAAAAGAGTATCAAAAATTGGCTTGATTCATTCTTGACCGCCAAGCCGGCACAGTTCTTTTGGGATGGAATCCACAAATTGCCAGAAAGATGGGAAAAAGTCATAGCTTCAGATGGGCAATACTTTGAATAATATTGTAAAGTGTGATCAAATTGGAGGTACTTTTTCCAATAGGATTTTATTGACATGTCACGCGTGACTACTGTCAAACTAAATACACAATTTTATTCAGTTTTTATTGACATTTCATCATGGAAAGACTTACGCCTCAACAACGTTTACAAATCGTACAATTATATTACGAAAATGGACGCTCTGTGAAAAGTGTTTATCGCGTGCTCAGGCCAATTTATGGTGTACATAATTGTCCTACCGAACGCACTATTCGGCATACCATCGGCAAATTCGAGAATAATTTAACATTATTGGATGATACTCGACCGATTAGACCACGTACAGCCCGAACTGTAGAGAATATTGCGGCTGTAAATGAGAGTTTTGCCGAAAACCCGGAAGAATCGATTCGGCGCCGATCTCAACAACTTGGCCTATCTTATGGCACTAGTTGGGCGATTTTTGATGCCGGAAATTGAAGCCCGTAATTTCCACGACATTTGGTTCCAACAAGACGGCACTACATGTCATACAGCCCGTGAAACAATGGATTTACTGCGTAGTCGTTTCGGTGAGCAATTTATCTCTCGTCTCGGACCGGTGGATTGGCCTCCAAGATCGTGTGATATCACACCTTTGTACTTTTATTTGTGGGGGTGTGTAAAGTCTAAATGTTTTGTGGATAAACCAGTTACTATTGAGGCATTGGAAGCCAACATTAGTGAAGTTATTAGCGAGATACCGACCGAAGTCCTCGAGCGAGTCATTCAAAATTCGTGTTTACGGATGGACGAATTAAAGCGCAGTTGCGGCCAACATTTGAAAGGGGTTGTATTTAAAAAATAAATACCGTGAATGGTTCTACACAAAAATAAAAAAGATTGCCCTATCAATTTGAATTTTCGTTGTTTTATTTCAATTTAAAATCCTATACCTCTAAATTGATCACCCTTTACATGTTTTTCTTAAATAAACGTTCAAATTTTGAAAAAAAACCGCACGAATTAAGTTATAGATCCAATATAATCACGAAAGCTTCATTCTTGTCCTTATCAACATAAATTTCACCTCTTATTCAACCCTGAGCGAACCAAGGAAGCATAGTAATTATCCTTTCGTGCAAACGTTGCTGGTCCTTCTTTATAATCTTCTTATAGCACATATCACTTCTACTAAAAATTTTATAAGGTCAGAGAAAATTAAATTTGATCGCGTGCTTTGAATGTCGGTCACGGGAAAAATTAACGGGACTCACAAATTGTCGGCAAGTATAGATCTTAAAGGTAGGGCATATTTTAAGCTTGAACGAAGCCTTCAGAGATAGACGAATCGTCCCGCCCAGATTGCGTACTAGCAAATTTCTAATTCGCTTTCTGACCTTATTAATTTAACGGTAAGGCTCTATGTATATATGTATATGGATTTGTTTAGAAATAATTAGTCATCTTTCATCAACACAAAAGTTTGTCTCATTTTTTCTAAAATATTTAGTATTGTAGTGATTATTAAGAAATATTTCGTAATGAACCAAATAGATAAAGCGTCTAACTAAAATGAAGATTAAGCAGAAGGGTATCGTGAAAGTAACCGGTTAGTCAATGGTTTTCATCTGAGCGCTTCTGAACTGGTTTCGTGGCCAAGTCGTTAATAATTAAGACAAAAAACGGAAGAGTAATGAGAAGAGGATAGACAGTTGGACGGTCCAGAACTAGAATTAAAAAGCAATGATAAACTCAATTCCATTTCCTTCTTACTTATCAGCGCATTAAATGTGAATTGAACTCAATCCAGTTCACTTTAAAGTCATGTTTTTTTTCCACTTTCTCCAACAGAAAATTTTTATTTGAAATTTATTTGCTGGAATGATGTTGTAGTGTAAATTTGAGCCAAAGTAGTATAACAATAATATCGCAACGTTTACAGTGATCAATTAGGGAGAGTCTGTTCTTTACAACCGTCCTTGTTTTAACAACCGCACGATGAATAAGTCGTTAAATTCTCATTAAAGTTCAGAATCTTCAATGGCAGACCGACCGTTTGATTTGCGGCAATAAACCCTGTAATTAATATATACGATGTTTTTAGGGAAAAGAGCAATGTCGGCAGGTTAGATAGATTTTTATTCTTTTGTGAAATTTGCAAATTTCGACAATCTATCATATAAACAATTTTATTTCTGTGACAGCAACTCCTTATTCCAATATAGAAGTTGAACATACTTTTTCTAAAGATTCGGAAATTTTTCCGAAAATAGTCGGACAGCTTAAAATACAAATGGGTCGTAAAATTTTCCAAAGATTCAATCGGAAATATTTCCGACATAGAACTGGAAATATTCACTACTGTTTGGTCGGAGAAATATCCGGTTTATTAGGAAAAATTGATATATTTCATAATTTAAGTGGTAAAAGATTTTAAAAAAGTGAACAAATTTCCGTTTTTGTGGGATAATTTCCACTTCTCATGTGAAAAATTTCCTACAACTTAGGAGATATTTTTTACAGTGTAGATATTGATATAAAAGTTGTTAGACTTAATAAATACACTCTCAAAATACTTAAAAAAAATTTTTTATTCATTTCAAACACTTTTTATACACTGAGAGAAATCGGCTTTGGTTCCTGTGCACATAGCACATACATTTTTTGTACAGTAGTTGCCTTGACCAAAAAAGTTGAGAGAAGCTACTACTTTTATAGTTATCATGACAGTAATTTGGACTTTTTTGTGTATTCGGTTGTTGTGACCAAAGTTGATGATTAGAATGAGCTTTATACGTACCCCAACGGTTAGTACACGTACATTTTCTTTATGTGTACTGACAAGCTCCTTTGGTTACTACAACCGCAGCGTTCGCTGTTGCGCTAGACAAATCAAGTATAACTTTCATTTTTTACAACGAGGTAAGCCTGTCGTAACAACTATTAAATCTTGTAATAGTCAAACAATTTAACTTGCACTGCACTGGAGATGAGTAGTTACTTCCAAAAAGATATGCAGCCTAAGTTGAATCCTGTCAATTCTCGTTCTCGATTCCTGGACTATATTTCACCGTGCCAAGCATTATCAGGTAAATAATTCTATTATAAATATAGTTTGGCAATTCTTTCTAAATGATAAACGATTTTGTTCGGGGACAATGCAATGCGTTCCAATTTTGCTGTCTCGTCGTATTTTGTCAAAACTATAGTCATTCAAAAAAAGTTTATGGTGATGAAAAAAGTGACAATTTTTTAACTTAATCGACGAAAGTTATCATAAATATCATTATACCGGATTATTTTTCTTAGATCTTTTCGGTGAAACTCTATTTTTTCTAATCAAATTGAATTCGTATTTTGATAACTAAGAGAACCATACCTATAACCTCAAAAATAAATTTGGCTGGGTATTTACTGTCCGTAGACTTAGTCATTTTAACTAAACTCTATGCGCGGCTTTACGATGGACTTTGGTTCCTATAACCGCAGCGCTATGGTATTTCAAGTACCAGAATCGTGGTCTCAGTAACGTTCCTTGCAGTTGGAGTAAACACTTTTCCAATGTATGACAGCCACTACCATGATTGTCATGAGAACTTTAAAATTTTTGTAAAGACGATTTTAACAAAAAAACTTTGGTCAGTGAAACCTAAAATTTCTCTCTGTGTACGCTAAAATGACAGGTAAACGTAACTTCTCGAAAAGCAGGTATGTCGCTGGCGGCATTGATATCTTAATAACGGCTCATCTGAAACGAAAAAACAAAAATATTTTGATTCAGTATGATTGTAAGTCTCAAGCATTCTATAGCTATTAGTATTTATTGATAAATAACAAAATGGCCGAGATTTAAAAAAATCGAGGTATTTTTTCACTGTTTTTAGCACAAAAAAATAGTAAAAATTAGAATTTCAATACGATTAGAGAATACGCAGAAGCTATTCATTTGCAAAATATGTGGTTAAAATTTCATAAGGATCGATTCAGTGGTTCCGGAGAAATCGCCGCTGCCGACCTAAAAAAACGTTGTTTTGAGAAAAACGCGTTTAAAGTTTTTTTTAATGAAAATTTTTCAAAAAGTTTTACCTTCAGTTAATCATCGATGCCTGCACCATACAAAATGCCTTCTGCCTCTTCGAGAAATGCAAGAAAAAAAATTCGATTTTTTGAAAGTTATAAACCAGAATGATTCCTTAAATTGACAAATCAACAATGATTGTCTTTTAAATTACTCTTTTGTTGATATCTTTTTTAATTAGTTTGAATTTCCTTGAAATTGATCATCATCTAATATCGAACCAAATTATAGCTTACATAGATGATGTATAATTTTCTATTGATCAATGATATAAATTTGTCAGAAAGAACGGGTGACTCTTTTATACGTATTATTTACACGTACTTGACTTGAAAAGATCTCCGTTAATTATTTTTAGAATCATCATCAAGAGTTCCCTTTTCTAATATATTAAAATTTCTTATTGTTCATTCAATGATTGCGGGTTTTGTACTACCATTAAGGATCCATTTTGTGAGCCAGTGATTAAACCATCTTTCAGGATGGTTAGACCAATCGGCTTCACTCTTTTAACGTGACCTTATACATAAGACACAAATATCCCACGTGGCTTCGTTTTTATTGCCATCATTATATTTTAGAAATAAAAGAATAACCGTCAACTTTGCTATGAACTTAATAGCTAGTCAAAAAAAAGTATGTACTTTTTTATGACCCATAAATTACTGGTATCTTTAAACAAATCAGATGCTAGAATTCTCTATTCAAAAGCTTCAATATGCTGTAGCATAGGTGATTATATTTCACGTTATAAATTATTATATTATCATAATCATTTTTCTATTCTTGAAAGCACATATGTTTTCACTATATATTTCTTGCGAGATAAATTATCCATATTAAATGTAGGTATATATGATACATTCTATTTAAAAAAAGTATAAGTTCGTAGAATCTGAGAATATTTTTTGTTCCCTTATATTTGATATTTTCATTCATTATACGTACTAACTGGAGTACTAATTACGAAAGGTATTCACTTATATTCTAAAAGAAATGTCTATTATTGAAGAAATAAATTATAAGAGATGAACGTAAAGCAGATTATTATAGATTATACATATATGAAATAAACTTTGATTCGACGGATATAGATGTACGTAATAATATATGAATTCTTAGTAATTTTGCAATCTCTTGTCGATGATCTACGATACAATCCTCAAGGCTGTTCATTTGCAGCATCTCAGTATCGTTTTCATTGACTGTTCATTGGTTCACTTGGTGCTCTTGTTGCCTCACCTGCTTCCGCTGGAATGAAAATTATAGTGTCTTGCCCCGCAATCATTATTAACCAATGCTACTACGTTGTCTTACGCATTTTGCTAACATAGTCACATGGAATTTCATTCCCAAACACTTGACTTCAATATTCTCCAGCTTCATTCATTTGGTATAAGAAGGCCTTTCTTAATTGAGAGGATATGATCTTGATTCGCAAACAAGAAAATACAATTATATATACTTACATTAGACCACTCATTGCACTGAAAATTGTATGACATTCACTTTTATTTAAAAGAGTATACAGAGTGGGCCATCTAACATTTGGAATTTGAATCGGTTATAAAAAAAAACTTATGGATATTTTTTCAAAAGTATGGTTTTATTAGAAAGATTGAACCTTTCGATTTAAGAATGAAACACAACATCATTCAAATGACTGCATCGGCTTGCCTTGTAGTACCCCATTCAATCAACCCAATTTTTCAGTACATTTTCGATTTTTTTGGGCAAAAGGTCAATAAGGTCAATGCAAAATTGTTGCATTTGGGGCTCAGAAAATCCAAACGTCATTATTGAGAAGCCGAAGCACCCACTACAAGTGACTGGTGCGGATTTTGGTACGGTGACATCATTGGCCCATTTTTCTTCGAAAATGAACAAGGAGCCGCTGTTACAGCCAATGGCGAGCGTTACCGTGCCATGCTTAACGAATTTTTATTACCAAAAATTGAAGAGGATGACATGGACGACATTTGGTTTCAATATAGCCAATTCAAATTGCAAATGTTAGATAGTTCACCCTGTATATAGGAGTTTAAAATATTAGTTTAGTGGTTTTTTCGTATAACTTAAAATATAATTTTTCTTAATAAGGTGGAAACAACGTCTTCGGACAATGTGTAAATATTTGTCAGCGAAATAAGATTTTAATCAAAGAAACAATCTAGTTGCACTGCTCAACGTTTCGAAGTCAAACCTACTTCCTCTTCAGGAGCTTTTTTATAAAAAGAAATAAAGTGAAATTAATAGTAATAATTAGTCCTCAAATGTTCCTTATATAAAACTAAACCAACAAAAGTCATAGTCATAATTATAACAAAAATATTTTACATACCATAATGTATTAAATTGATTTCAAATTAATTAGGTAAGTTTGAAATTTTTGTCACTGCCTACATTATCGGCAATCGAAAGACCTGTGCTCGAATCCCAGCGCAGTCGAAAGCGTCTTTTTTTCCACAGAAAGATTTTCAAAATTCTTTAATATTAAATTGATTACTTATCGAATCCTTTCTTTGTTAACATTAAACTTAACTGTCAAAAATTGTCATCAATTTATAATTTTGTTAAAAAACTGTCTATACAATAGAATTATATAATAATAGAAACAATTTCGTTTCGTCTATATTATTCCTAAATATTGACAAATCTATGGTAAGAGCACTTCAGCTCCGTTCTCTTGTATGTACATTTAGAAACTGTTAGTAACATTTTTTTTTTTTTTGGTGAGGAGGAAAAATGGCGAAATCTTTTATAGACGTTGTACGTTGTTAAAACCAAAAAACCCCCTCTCTCGAACCAATACACCGCCCGCGGAACCGCCTTTCGGCTTTAAACTTCACGGCTTAAAGTTGCGTGCGACTCTTCCGTCATCCGTTCGCCCGGGACTCCCATCCGCGGTCACACGCCCGTTAGGCAGACCGACTAGCCGCGCCAGTCAGGGGAGGAATAAAGCAATTCCTCCCAGACTGTTAGTAACATTTGAGTTCTAAGAGTTGTATTATTGTTATGATTTTAGAAAGTATATTGAATAATATTACTTTTATAATGAAATTTTAAACTTATTATCTTAATAATTATTTGTAAATTTTTTTATCTATTTTAATTTTTATTTAATAAAATCAATAATTACATTATATGAATTACTATAAGAGTCAGTATCAATAATTTTTTTTAAATTATTTTCTTTTTCTTTTTTTATATAAATCATTTCTGAGAATAAACGTTTATATAAGTTATTTTCTTTGTGTAATATATGTATGTTGTTCCAATCAAAATCATTCTGTTTCAGTTCTATGTTTTGATATCACATTATGATATTTCTTATTTTTTTAAATATTTATTGATTGTCCGAAGACGTTGTTTCCACCTTTATTATTGTTCACATAATTCTCGGACGTAAAAAGTACCTTTGATTAATAATTTTTCTTCTTATTAATTTGATCGATAATTGTATTCTACTACAGAACAATGTCACAAAATTTTATCGGTTTTCTGCCGCTATTAGTGCCACAATTTAACACAAGATCAAACGTACCATTTTATTTACACGTCACAAATGATTAAAATGATATTAAATAATCTCCAACTTCTCCATATATCCCAACTTTCCTCAAAAGTGGTTCAAAGTTTCTCGAACTATTTTTCTTCGTGAATTTTTTCTGCGACTTGGATATTGCGATGCCCACTCTAATCATCTTGCTCTAAAATCAATTCATGGTATGCTGACTTGCCAGATGTTGATCTATTTAATTTATATCTGCCTTAAGGGGGTTGTCTACGTAGCGACCTGATTTTCGAGCCTGTTTTCCAAAATTTATTACGAAGGAACGAAAAAAGATATTCACTCACTTTTTTTTGTTTCTTGTTTATTTAATCGTAATCTTTCAAGAGGCAAAGTCATTGAAATTATATTGAAATTATAATCTATAATTGTTATTACATCATCTATGCTTAGACACGAGTTTTTTGTAAAATTCAAAAATCTCTCGAAATGGTAAACATTTTTGAAAAAAAGTTATTTTCCCTTTTTTTTCAAATGTTTTTTGCCTGTTATAATAATGAAAAACAATATTTCGTCAAAAGCTCGTGTCTAACCATAGCGACATGTTTTCTGAGCAAGTAAAAGAAGAAATCGAATCGATACGTGTAAAACTTTTCTTAAAATCGTGCAAATAAGTTAGAAAAATACGACTTTCGGGAAAACGCGTTTAAAGGTTTACACAAGAAAAAAATATCTTTGAAGGATCTTACGATTAATCATCTATGCCGGGGCCGTAGAGTTCACATCTTCCAAATGAAAATTATGTAAAAAAAAACGATTTTTTGAAATTTTATACGTAGACGACCCCTTTAATTAACTATAAATATCAAAAATTATATATTAAGGTAGTACGATCACGAAAATTAGACCTCAGGCAAAAATAGATAATTTTGCTTTCAAGAATAGCAATATTATTATTGAAGGGCTAATTTGAATGAGAAAAGATTATTCTTCATGAAAAAATTTTAAACACAAAAAAATAATGTTATTAATAAATTTTATTTTTGCCCAAACTTATTTTCTTATCGCTTAGAGCCAAATTTTTAAAAATAATGCGATTCTAATAAATCATGGTTCATTTTTTTAGGAAAAAGATTCTCTACAACTTGACCGTTTCCGATTTTTGAAATTGAATTAATTATTATCAATTACAGCAATTTGTTTATAAAAATTTTGTTTTGAAAAATTGTTTTTTAATAAATTTTATTTTTGCCCAAACTTATTTTCTTATCGCTTAGAGCCAAATTTTTAAAAATAATGCGATTCTAATAAATCATGGTTCATTTTTTTAGGAAAAAGATTCTCTACAACTTGACCGTTTCCGATTTTTGAAAATAAATTCTTTAATGGCTGAAATTATAAAAAAACTATTTTTGAAACAAAATTTTTATAAACATATTGCTGTATTTGTTAATAATTAATTCAATTTCAAAAATAGGAAACGGTCAAGTTGTATAGAATCTTTTTTCTAAAAAAATGAACTGTGATTTATTAGAATCGCATCATTTTTAAAAATTTGGCTCGAAGCGATAAGAAAATAAGTTTGGGCAAAAATAAAATTTATTAATAACATTATTTTTTTGTGTTTCAAATTTTTTTCATAAAAAATAATCTTTTCTCTTTCAAATTAGCCCTTCAATAATAATATTGCTATTCTTGAAAGCAAAATTATCTATTTATACCGGAGGTCTAATTTTTGTGAACGACCTACCTTAAGCGGATGGATTTAAATAATCTCAAAATATTCTTATTTTTGTACTTATAATCTAACTCAACATGTAATGCAATTTACACTGGTAACCTGGTAAAATAATTATTTTGCATTACTTCCCTTCCAGTTTTAAATTGTTATGGTCTGAGAATTCGTGGCTACTTTATGACAAAACAATTTGTAAAAAATCAAATCGTACTTCTATAATCCGCTAATTATTTCCCAGTTTTTTGCGGCTGATAATTAATTTCGATAGAGCAACTTTGCTTGCCGTGTATGAATCGTGACTAACTGACTAAACCTCTGGCACCTCAGGTCTAATCTCTACGTGGTAATATATCCACGCCTGGTCTGGTGACAAATTGTCCATTGCCCTGTACTTCCTAGACGATATCTTGACATAGACAAGAAAGTTACAAGGCCAAGGAATATCAGTAACCGCAAAAAAACTTGTTTTTGACCGATAGCAAGAGATTATTTTGAAATATGTCTTCAACGTAGTTTAAATATCTCAGGCACTCTAATGCGACTGTATTCCATTTTTCCACGTTATTTAAAATCTGTTCACTCTTATATCTTAAATATTAAGAAATAAAAAAAATTTTAATGTATGGTCCTAAAACACTTTCTAAAGATAATGATGATGTATGAAAATTACTGCCTTTTCAATTTCTAATCATTTATCCATAGAGATAAACCCGTAGGTAATAAAATAATTTTCCATAGAATTGGCATAATTGAGGTCATGTATCAAATGGGCCTCGTGATTAAATTTTTTTGTACATGAAATATCGGTCAAAATTAACAAAAAAAGTCTCTCAATTTCATGTTTGTACATATTTTTCGAAAAGCAAAGTTGAAACAAATTTTTTATTATGTTTTATTAGATATTTCTAACTTTTAAGTCAATATATTGTTAAAAGAAAAAGTATATTGCATAGTTGGATTAACGATAGTTTAAAATGGATTTTAAAGATTTTTTTTTATAAAAAATGTAAAATAATACTATTGCGCTGTTATAAACTTTATTATCAAGGTCTGAAACGAAGACATTTCACATAAGTTTAAATACATTTGACAATGGACAGACTTTTTGCCCCGTTGGATTTCCTTAGCATGTAATTTTCTACTCTACTCATCATATCAAGATCGAAGACTTTCTTATCTCTATTGTCAATCATAAAGTACAGTTCTTCGTTGTCTGAACTTGATTTAGTCTTGAATATAGTAGTTAAACATTTTTTGTTTCATAAATTATTACATTTTATACAGCTATAAAGAGGAAATGTCTGTTCTTAATTGTACTATATATTTAAAAGGAGAATGATGCAATATTTTTTGAAGAGTATGTTACAGGTACGATGCCTCGCCTTCATTAAGAGTAGTGTGTGGTTTTATATCGCAGAAATCTAACTTTCGCTGCTATAAAAGATTTTGTTCAGTAAAAAAAGTCCTGCAATCTTGTCACGTATCACAAAGGCAACTTCCTAGTCATTAAACTATTATGAAAGATAATTGTAAGTCAAATTATATTTTATTTCAAAGTAATTAATTGATAATGTAATTATTACTTTTTTATTGTGCGTACAATAATAAATAACGAAGAAGACTTTCAACTTCAATTTTAATTAAGAAGAAAAATTGTATTAGTAATTTAAAAAATTCAATAAATTTATACAACATAGGGTTATTGCGATTTTGTAACAAAGCATTATCTTGGGATATAAATTTCAAACTATTAGTTTCTAACGTAGAATCGAAGAATACCCTTAGAGTAAGAATTCTTTTCGGGCTATAGAAGATGGAAGCTACGCTTATTATCTTAAAATAAATTATTGTGCGCCCACGCAAAAGTGCCTGTTCGTACATACAGTGTAATAATTTGCGATAAACTATGGAGGAATAGACGATGAAGAAGGCAAATAACTGATAACGAGTATCATGATATTTCCCGATATAGAATATTGCTGAGGAATTTTCTTTAGTTCTTCAATTTTCGTGAGAAAATAAAATTTAATAGAAATAATATAATAATAATAAACAAGACTTATATCGACCCTTATTATGAAAATTTGAATATTTTTGGTGTACTTAATTGGCTTTAGGGTCCAGAAAAAATGTAAACTCAAGGTTTCCTATTTTCAAACGTTTCAACTCAGGTTGGAGTCCTCATCAGTGAGAATTTATTTCTATAAAAAATACAAAGGAGGAATCTTGAAAATTTCCCGTGTGACGGATAAACATTGTAGTAAAAAAGTGATATAAAAGAATTGCAGGTGTGAAAATATAAAATTGGACTGAATAACTAAATTTGCGATACAGTAAAACTGTAACAAAACTGTACAAAAAAATTTTTCTGTAAAATTACTAAAGAGAACCTTAAATAATAGCACGTGTGACGGATAAAACATTGTGGTAAACCGATATAAATGAATTGTACATGTGAACCTATAAAACTGGTCTAAACTAAATGTAAAAAAATGTAAAAAAACCTGTACAGAAAATTCTTTTTATAAAAAGACAAAGGAAGAACCTTGAAATTTTGAACGTGTGACCGATGAACATACTGTTAAAAAATGATGTAAAAAAATTGCAAGTTTGAAACTATAAAATTGGACTAAGTAACTAAATTTGCGATACAGTAAAACTGTAACAAAAACTTTACAAAAAAAATTTTTTCTATAAAATTACTAAAGAGAACCTTAAAGAATATCACGTGTGACGGAAAGAACATTGTAATAAAATGATATAAATAAATTATACATGTGAACCTATAAAATTGGTCTAAACTGAATGTAAATAAACTGTACAGAAAAAATTTTTTCTATAAAAATACAAATGAAGAAACTTGAACAATTTTGAACGTGTGACTGATGAACATTATGTTAAAAAAAATGATGTAAAAAAATTGCAAGTTTGAAATTATAAAATTAGTCTAAATAACTAAATTTTCTAAAATGTAAAACTGTAAAAACTTAATTTGAAAAAATTACCAACAAGAGAGACTTAAAAATAGCACGTGTGACAGATAACAAATTTGGTAAACCGATATAAATGAATTGCACAAGTGAAACTATAAAAATGGTCTTAACAACTAAATTTGCGATACAGTAAAACTGTAACAAAAAAACTGTACAAAAAAACTTTTTCTGTAAAATTACTAAAGAGAACCTTAAAGAATAGCACGTGTGACGGATAAAACATTGTAATAAAATGATATATAAATGAATTATACATGTGAACCTTTAAAATTGGTCTAAACTAAATGTAAATGAACTGTACAGAAAAAATTTTTTTTATAGAAGTACAAAAGAAGAACCTTGAACAATTTGAACGTGTGACCGATGAACATTGACTAATTTTATAGGTTCACATGTATAATTCATTTATATCATTTTATTACAATGTTTTATCCGTCACACGTGCTATTCTTTAAGGTTCTCTTTAGTAATTTTATAGAAAAAAAATTTTTTGTACAGTTTTTGTTACAGTTTTACTGTATCGCAAATTTAGTTATTTAGTCCAATTTTATATTTTCACACCTGCAATTCTTTTATATCATTTTTTTACTACAATGTTTATCCGTCACACGGGAAATTTTTAAGATTCCTCCTTTGTATTTTTTATAGAAATAAATTCTCACTGATGAGGACTCCAACCTGAGTCGAAACGTTTGAAAATATGAAACCTTGATTTTACATTTTTTCTGGACCCTAAAGCCAATTAAGTACACCAAAAATAATATATTTTTGTTCTTCTTGTACCTTTTTCCTTCAGTTGTAAAATGCAAAAAGTTCGTTTATAGAAAATGATCTTAGGTTAAAATTACTTTTTAATTAACTTTAAAAGAATTACTTAGAAAATTTTCTAATTTTCAGGTATAATTCATTTCTAATACTTTTTCTCGGAAATATGCTGGAATTTTGGAAACCTTGAACAGAAAGTTAACAGGGCTATATTTATTAAATATGGGGCTTAAAGCGATTTGCATTCGCGTGACTTCTACAGACGGATAAGTTTGCAGACATCAAAATAAGAGGATGCCTTAATTGTATTCAGGAAAGACTGTAAAAAGCCCTTAACCTGATTTGATAAGCATATAGACATCGATTTAATGACAGGCTCACAACCTAATGTTACTCCAAAATATTAGATCTTCTTTAATCAATTTAATTATTATATATTCCTTTGACAAGGAAAGAAAGTATTCGAATTTGTTACACGGTGTAAAGGATTCTTTGACTCGAGAAATTTGAAGGAATTAAATTGCTTTACAAGCAACTAATAATCTCACCCTTGGTTTAAATAGGACTGAAATGCAACCCTTGTTCTTCGTTCGGAACATTTATTCCCCCATCCATCCTTCGAATCAAGGATGAAGAGTTTTCAAGCTGACCATCGCTTTACCGTTTAGGTAATAACTCGATAGCTTTGAACGGCCCTCCCTAATATTAAGCATTCCACGACGAACGATGCAATAACGCGGGTTATCGATGCATTATAGAAATGAAAATTCAGAGATATTGCTTATGAAAACAGTTCAACGATATAGCATTTTAATAAAGTATTTACCTTGGCTATATTATGAAAAGCAAATCAAACTTTTTATTTTAACAAGAAATTATCCTAGTAGGGTAGGCATTGCTTTCTTCAATTTCTAACAAAATAACACAATTAAAATTAGATGATTTAACGTCCGACTAATTTTCTTCATTAGAAAGAAGAAAATGACCAACCTCGGACAATCTGGATCTTTTCTTTAATTTCTTTAAGGTAGTTGTCGTGCCAAAAATCAGGTCTCTGGAAAAAAAAGTTTTTCCATGATTTCAAGACTGGAAATTATATCATCAGTCGTGTCATATGTAAGGAAAGACACTCTTTTTAATGAAAAAATTTAAAAATTACGAAAAATAATTTTTTAATAATGTTTTTTGTAATAGGATTTTTCCTTATTATCGCTTCTTACCAATTTTTTGAAAATGATTGAAGTTTCTTAAATCATAGCTTATTTTTTCGGGGAAAATATTCTCTACAACTTAACTGTTTCCAATTTTTGAAAATAAATTCTTTAATGACTGAAATCATGAAATCATAGAAAAACTTTTTTTTTCCAGAGATCTGATTTTTGCCACGACAACTATCTTAAGGGGAATAGGAAGTCAAACTAATCCTATTTTCAAAGTCTATTTAAAAAGTATAAATATCAAGATATAAATAATTTTTTTTTCGTGGGTTATTTATAACAATTGAATAGAATACAAAAAATATTTTTTTATTGAAAAATTCCAATATACAATTATGTAATTAAATAAACAATTTAAGAAAAAAAAAACTTTTTGCAGTAATATCTTCTGTTCTAATAATGGGAATTGAATTTTTCAAAGTGCGTTGTATTCGTAATACTTCCCTCTCTGGGCTGAACCTGTTTAAATAAAAAAAAATTGACGAAAATTTTAAAAAGTGAACATTTTTCACAAAACATTCATGTTTACGAATTTTTTTCTCAAAATCAGAAATTTTTACAGTTTAATGCCGAGGTTCAGCCCGTAAAGGAACATGTTCTGCGAATGCAAAAAAAATTTCAAACCGATCTGAACCTCTGTTTTTTTTGCAATCACTGCAAAACGGAACAAAAATAAAATAAGCTTCTAATTCCTGCGGCCCGTGAATTTTTGCGAAAGGCGCTCTCAGCCTTTTTGTCTCTTATTTTTTCATCCAAACGATTTAAAACTTTGGCATTTACCTTTTGAATAGTAATGCTATTGAAAAATTCAATAAGAAAAAAAATCGATTTTTTGACTTCCTAGTCCCCTTTAGGGGCACAACTAGTTTGACCACGTGCAAAAAGGTGATTTTTGCAATACTTTTTAAAAAAAAAGTATTGCATCGAATGTTTTAAAATTTTGCAGATATATTTGTGCATAAATAATGAATACACAGTAATGTTTTCAAATGAAAATATTCGATTTTCAGCAAGTTATCCACCATCTCCTGAGTCTTCAAAAAAATAAGTTCTCCAACGGCTGCAGTGATTGTAGCCTTCACAGGGCCCGAAATCAAGAAAACCAAAAATTTTATTAAACTAGAATACATTTCCTATACAATGACCCTTGATTGTAAAAAATAAAAAATGCAACAAAATGGCAGATTTAAAAAAAAAAAATTAAAATTTTGCTAAAAAATCTGATGGTTTTTGGCCTGGCAAAATTATATTTTTCATTCAATCATAAAACTAGAAGGTCATTGTATAGAAGAACAAGTTCACTATTAACTAAAAAAACACCCAAGTCGATCGGATGATTTGTTATCGAGTTACAGCTGCAGCAAATTTGAAAAATGTAATTTTGAGAAAAACGCGTTTAAAGATAAAAGTACTGATTTCATTGTTATAAATTTTTAAATATCATAAATAGAGCTAATCTGCTATTCCAGACCCATGTAATTCATCTTTCTCTTCTTCGAAAAGCGCCTGCTGTGCTGTTGAAAAATGCAACAAAAAAAATCGAAATTTTCTAAATTTCAAACTAGTTGTACCCCTTAAGAGGGTCTCCTTATCCAGAACCTTAAAAAAAGGCATTTTTTCCCAATTTTCTTTGAAGCAGAAAATAAAAACACTGGTCAATGATTTTTCGCATATATTTAGGTACATATTTGAACTTGTTAAAAAAAAATTTAGATTTGAAAACAATAAAAAATCTCGGACTTATCGAAGATCCCGCGCAGCGTCTCACCACGGACAATTAATTTTGCGTGCATGATATTGTCCAAAGTTTTCATCTGAAACACATATATATTTGTTTCTTTTATTCAGAAGGGTCTTCCGCTTATAGTGAACCTAAAAAATTGTAAAAAAAAAATTTTTTTATCGATCTTTTGAGTTACTTTCCAGAAAAATCAAATTTTTCACCGTTTTTGTTTTGTTTAAAATGCGTTATTTATAATGAAAATAAATACTGTATCATGAAAACTAAAGGTTCACTATATGCGCATTTTAATTACCTACAAATAAAAAAAAGTTTATAATAATAGCTTAATTGGTTCTCCTTTAATCGTGCACGCAATTTTGTAAAATGTGGTTTTGAGAAAACGCGCTTTAAAGTTTTCAGACCTACCTTTTGCTCGCTCCACGCAAGCCACTGCTCGGAACTCTACCATCAAAACTATTCCGATATGGACTGTAAAATTTTGCGTCAATATTCTCTGATAATAGTTCCATCGATTGAAAAAAAAAAAAATTGATTTTTCGAAAGTTCTGGATAAGGAGACCCTCTTAACACGTTCCGTGCCACGTGGGGCGTATACGACCCATGCTGCGACCTGAACGTAATGACTTCAAAAAGTCTGGCATGGAACGTGTTAACCCTTTGAAGCATGGTGGTAACCCACGTTATCACCTCAATTTTTTTTTATTTTTGCTATTCGAATACTTTTTAATGTATTCATATCTGGATCTTTGCTATTTTCAGATACTTAAGTGATGAAATAACATAAATATACAGTCAAATTAGCAGAAGTGCTAATAATATTAGATTTATAAATAAACAAACTGAAAAAAATTGTACTTTTTTCGAAAAAATGCATTTTCGAAGAATCTATCCAAGATAATAATTTGAAATTTGGTGAGAGATTTTCAAAATCCAAGATGGCGGATTCAACATGGCAGACATCTGAACGTTATTTTTCAAGAATATTGATGAAAATATTTACCAAGAAGTTTTTTGGGTCGCTGATTGTGAATCCGCCATCTTGAATCTTGAAAATCTGACATCAGATTCGTAATCAGCCACCCGAAAAACCCCGTAGTAAAAATATTCATGAATATTCTTGAAAAGTAACACTTCGGCGGCTGCCATATTAGATCCGCTATCTTAAATTTTGAAAATCTGACGTTGGATGCGTAATTAGCGACCCAAAAAACTCCTTAGTGAATATTTTCATCAATTTTCTTGAAAATTTACTTTCTGCATCCGCCATATTGGATCCGCCATCTTGAATTTTGAAAATCTGACATCAGATTCGTAATCAGCGACCTCGAAAACCCCCGAGTACACATTTTCACGATCATTGGACAATTACAAAAATGTATGCTTCAAAGGGTTAATGACGTTTCTATGACAATATGTCATCCTCTTCAGATTTACACATTCCTATAGTGTTTAATACTATAATAATTATTACAAAATTATAAAAAGACTGATGAAAATCCTAAGATAATAAACATAAAAATTATTATAATAAAAATTATTATGTTTATTATCTTAGGATTTTCATCAGTATTTTTTATATTTCTTTTATAATCATTATAGAACTAAATACTAAAGGAATGTGTAAATCTGAAAAGGATGACATATTGTCATCGAAACGTCATTAAAGAAATTAAAGAAAACATCCAGATTGTCCGAGGTTGGTCATTTTCCTGTTTCTAATGAAAAATAACACAAGATCCTTTGTGCTTATTTTTTAATTTTTACTTTTTACGCAGCATGTCAAATCATCGTAACTATTATTAGCAGCGTATTATTATTGGTACTCAAGTTTTAGGCCTTACTATTAGGGGAATGATCCTCGAAAATGAGTTGGGCGAGCTAAAAAGGTGGACTACACGAAAGTGTGTTTCAAGTTATTCCTTGATCCATCTACACGGAAAAAAATTAATGAACTTCTCAGGTTATACTCCTTTTGTTATTACTTTAAATTAGGTGAAAATCTTGTCCACAACCAAACTCTTTTGTAAATTTTCGTAATTTATTTTTTTATATGTAAAGAAACTTTCTATTGTATTTCATTTCAATAGAAAATGTTGTTGTATTGTGTTAAAAATTGAAGTATCTGCACGCTTAGTATTATGTTTTCATGCGACATCATCGTCATTTTGATACGAGCAGCTTTGATGGTCACTAAATGTCATTATACGGGTATCTTTTATTTTGATGCTCCATTCAGATTTCTTAGATGGAGCAACAAACATACATTAGTGATTTGTTTGAGTGAACATCAACTTCTATTGTGGCACCATCAATTTTTAATGTCATCGAAAGGATATTGTTTCGAAAGGATATTGTTTTTGGTTTGAGTGCCAAATATTATAGCAGAACAACATTTGCAGTATTCTGAGATCACGCATTCATGGCAATAACGAGCGCTTGTTGGCTCAAAAAACTTGTATAATCGCGCGTCGAATCCGTGTCTATCACGCATTCTTTGTTGACTCAACAAATTTTTTTAGTGTGCCATCAAACTATTTCTAAGCGTGTACTCTTCAATTAAGGGGACTTTTACTTTCTAAATTTAAAAAAAGACATTATTTAAATATTTAAGAAAAAACTATTTTATTTATAATTATAATTTTTTTCATACATTGTTAACAATGTTTTAAGGTCTACAAAAAAATTTTTTTGGGCACTTTTAATTACTTTTTACCACTGCAGAGGGCGTCTTCCAAAAGATGCATTTTAATTTGCGAGACACTTTTCTGCCTTCCTGTAACAAATTTATTTAAAATTGCAACGCGATTCAATTCATGAGACTTGAAACTAAACAATAAACTTTTAAAATGTTAATTTTTTTATATTTGTATGGCCTTTATACGCGATTTTATAAAAAGTTCGAAAAAACGCCTGTTTTGGGGATGAATTTACCCCTGTACTAAAAAGATGGGGTGGTTTTTTTTAACTTTTTAGGGGTTTATTTACTAGTTGTTTGTATAAAGTATCAAAAAAATTTTGGTTTACTGAGATTGGTTCAGTAGATTTTGAGAAAAACGTCTCCCAGATTTGAAAAACGTGATTTCGAGAAAAACGCGTATTAAACATAGTTTTGTCTTACGTAGGTACCATTATAAATACAGCTATAACATTCTTTCTATTTCGAATTTCTTAATAAAATTTTAGGGGAGTATTTCTATGATACTAAGGAACATTTTCACGTTAAAAAAAAATCGATTTTTTGAAAATTTAGAAAGTAAAAGTCCCCTTAAGGGGGAAAATACATGTAGAGTATTTTGCTCGATTTTCATGAATTTTTTTTTGAATGAATGATTCATTCTATATTTTTGAAAATAGGCATATGGTTCATTCATATTTTAAAATAATATAAAATTTTTATTTTTATTATTCAAAATGGCCGATGTACACTACATTCTTCTGGTAAGGTCGCAGCGAGACTTCTCAATCGGCGGACATTCTAGCCTCGGTTCTATTGATTTGAAAATAAAAACTAAAATTCTTTATGATTATTGTCATATACATTCGATAAAATAATGTTTTCAACAAACGTTTGGAAATATGTAGGTTCACATAGAAAGTAATATCATTGAAAAGATGTGTACTCTCTAAATCTGAAGCAGTCAAATTTTCACTGATTCATCAGTGAAAAAAATATTCCTCACTATCAAATCAGTCAATTTTCACTGAAATAATCAGTGAAATTTGACTGATTTACAGTAATCTATTTTTAGCTATTTGAATCAGTCAAATTTCACTGATAATCAGTAGATTTTTACTGATTCAAATTTAGAGAGTACAAAATTTCAGAGGGATCGATAAATAAGTTTTTGCTTCATCGTGCCCGCCGATTTGAAAAATATAGTTTTGAGAAAAACGCGGTTGACGATTTTTTCAAAATTTTACATCTATTTCCCCCCTTAAGTGAACTGATTGATATTTTTATTGTATGGATAATAATTATCTTTTTATTTTCAGATATGAAACCGTCAGATAGGGGTGACAAGGCAATGTTGACAGGGAACGCACAACCTTCGGACGTTTTCTGTTCGGTACCGGGAAGGTTATCGTTATTAAGCAGCACCAGCAAGTACAAAGTAACAGTGGCGGAGGTACAGAGACGATTATCACCACCAGAGTGCTTGAATGCGAGTCTTCTTGGCGGTGTGTTACGGAGGTAAGTTTATTCCAGCACTAGATACTGGGCCATAATATATGAACGTTAAATGTATGAGGACAACCATTTTACATATTAAGTCCTGAAATTATATCTAGTCCAAGACATGGAACATTAGTTTCAAAATAAAGTACTTTCGAGGCAATATGCTACCGTTCAAAATAAAATAGCTGACTGTAATCCAAGGAGGGTAAATTTCAAGTATTATTTGTTGTATATAGAGGGCGATAATCATAAATTTTGTTTCACTTAATCCGCTTGAATTTGAAATCTTCATATGGTAATTCTATTTCTTATCATTATTTTTATCTTCTTTAGGGTTGAGAATCAATAATGTATATTCAGAATCTTCAATTATTATAAAAGTTGTGGAAAAGTAAGAGAATTTTAAATAGATAGATGATTTTTTTAAATTTGGCTTTAGGGTCCAGAAATAATGTAAACTCAGGTTATATTGTTTGTCAAAAGTATGTTTATCCGTCACACGTGCAATTTTTTATTTTTTTCTTCCTTTATATTTTTATAGAAATAAATCTCACTGATGAGGACTCCAATCTGAGTTGAAACGTTTGAGGAAAAAATTTTTGTGAATTTTTTTTGTTGGGAAAAATTGAAATTTTTACATGCAATGTGAACAAATGGTTGATTGTGATTATTCGCAAGTCGAAAGAGTGTTGCGAAAATGATTCATTTATATTCTTGAATATTTTTCGAATATAGAGGTTTTGGCCCCTAAAAATTTAGTCCGTTCAAAGAATTTCCGTTTTATATAAAAGTGGTATACAAAAAGTAAAATTGTTTTTCCTACAAACTTACAGTTATAAACGAAGAGATCGATGATGACTAATTTATAATTTTAAAAAAATGTTATGCTTGGCAAATGTTCAGCCGCTTATGGAGTATGGAGTGCTATGAAAGTACAATTAACCGTCTATATTTGTAAAAACTCCATGCTAGAAAAATATATTTTTGTAGGAAAACCAATTTTACTTTTTGTATACCACTTTTATATAAAACGGACAGTTTTTAAACGGACTAAATTTTTTAACGGGCAAAACTTTATTAAAAAATGTAACGAAAATGTAAGTATTGCAATGCAAAATAACTGCTAAAAATTTTTTGTAATCCAGAAATCCAAGTTAATTACTTATTTAATTTACGAGCTTTTCTTATTATTTGTGATCATTAAAATTTCAGAAAGTAAAGTAAATGGAGGACGATTTGAGGATATTTTCGATTTCTTGTTTGGTAAAATGAGTATGTTATTTTTAACAAAGAGAAATTAATTTAACCTGTATATTCGTAAATTATTCATGACTATAAATAGATAATTTTAGCAGCACTATTTCGACTTGCGAATAACGACAATCAACCATTTGTTCACAATGCATGTAAAAATTTCGATATTTCGCAACAAAAAAAATTCGCAAAATACTTTGCAAAATTTTTGCAAAAATTTCAGGAGTAAACCGTGTTAGAGATTGATTACCAAATAAATTTTTTTCTTTCATTTGTCTACTGTTATTATAAAATATGCTTTTAATAATAAGATGTTGGAAAAATGCGTATTTTGACGGTTTTCATTTTTTTTTTCCCCGTCACACCTTTCAAAAATCTGCAAAAATTCTGTTTTAATCATCGATAGGTAACTAATGAATAGAATAATTCAAAAGAGTGGTCGCGCAATTCAAACATGAACAAAATTGCGTGCAAAAATTTTCGCAATTTTTTGCATCGCGAATTATGCATAAAAAAATCTGCAAACATTTACAAATGTGTCTTCTATTGGAAAAAACAATAATGATTTTTCAAAAAATTTTCCTATGAATAGTTTAGCTAAAAAAAGAAAAAAAACGAAAATGGTAAAATCCGCCATTACTCATTTAAAATGGCAGATAATGATCTAAAAATTTGGCAAAATAATCTCTGGCCCAACCCCTTCCTAATAGTTGATGCGAAATTTGATTTGGTTGCCGATTTCACATGGAAACCCGGCTATGCCCTTTAAAAAAATCATCTATCTATTAATATTATTGAGGGTCGATATAAGCCAGTTATTTATAATTTAGAATTTTAAATCTTAATCTTTCTCGATACTATGATGAACCAAGAAAAACGAATTTTTAGACAATTAAAACTCGATTATACCTAGAAATAAATTTGTTTGATCGTTTAGGAATTTAAATTTCGTTTTAATCTCGCTGAAAAATTTTCTTGGATGGTTCGATTTTGATTTTTTAATTTCTACATCGTATAAAATTCAATCACCTTTATTGTATTTAGCAAATTTATTAATACCTGTATTAATTTGCATTTACCATAATAATTGATTGCAATGTTGTCGGATATCGATAGGCCATAGACTAAGAAAAAGTACTATTCGATTCGGTGTATACTGTTTCATAACTTATGCTATTAAATCTATAGTATATGTATTCGCCGCCAGCCAATAGCATTGGTGCTATAGATTCAACAGTTTTTTTTCAGTTTAAAATCCATAACTCCTGTAAAATTGATTATCATAGGGAGTTTCGAGCGAAAAAGATTTTATGCCTTGGATACTGGTACGTTTCCTGTAGTGCTGTTGCCTCGAAGGAATGTTAGGATGTATGCAAATGAGTCTGCGAATACTACTTACTATCCTATCTCAGCAAAAGCTTCGCACCGACGCAACGGACGAGCGACGGGTCCATTCACGGCTATAATTCTCTCCCGGGGTCCATTCATACGCTTTACCAGCTGTTTCTTAGAATCCTACTTGCAATCATTGTCTTAGAATTTTTCATCTTTTGCCATTTAGAAAAAAAGATCATAGTTTTTTTTTTTTTTCTCTAAATAAGAGAGGCATTTCGATTCTAAATTTTAATGGCAGAATTATTGAGTTTTATTACATTAAATCAATATGTTTCTCTATTTTTAAGTCCAGGAGCAGGTTCCAAATAAATATTCAGGTTTTTGCTCGGTTCGGATTTAAGTAGTCCACATGGATATTTATGACTTTCTCAGAGATCTTCTTTATCTGATTCAACTTCTCACTCGGGTGGAAAACTATCCATTATGTAATGCTTTATCATGGAGGGCGTGAATAAATCACTCCTTCACTCAATGTAGTATTCCACTCGAGTAACTCCCTGGTCTCCAATGTCTCCCAGGAACTATTAAACTCTCAAATCTTTCTAAAAATTCTCTCATAATAGCTTTCTCGTCTTTATTCTTAAACATTTGTATCTAATTTTTTTAGCTTTATAAAATATAAATTTAAGAAAAGTATGATGGATTTATAACTAATTTCATAATGTAAATTATTATGAAACTGTAAGATGCATTGGAATATTAAAATTCTAATATTAAGCTGTTTTTGTATGCAAGAATCTAAAAATTAACTGTACACTTTAAAAAATCTTTTATATTCGAGAATATAAATAATTCAATAAATATATTAAAAGACTCAGCTTCTTAATCGGCGCAAATCCCATTGACACTTTTTACGACTTGCAAACCGATCTAGTCTCTCGTATGTAAATGAGAATTAATTAATAATCGCATACTGGACCAGTTGTCGATTCCGGGCTCGCCTCGAGCAACGAAAACACGCATCGTCAACTAGTATAACTCAACCATTAGTAACGGTGATCTCTGACCGATAATTGCAAAATAGTAGGCCTCTGTGAATAATAATCGCGGCCAATTAAGTCGAATGTGAAGTACGATATTTGCCATGAGAACTTTCTTCCAAGGATGAACATTTTTAGTAATGAGTTCAATCTCATCTTTCAAATATCCTTCATCAAAATAAAACCTAAAATTTGAGATATTTATAGTTTTACTTTGAAAGAGGTATCCCTGCTGGAAGTAAGAAGATAGAAATCTTATCCTTTTGAATCATTTTGAATCTTTATTATAGAAAAAGATATAGATAATTTATCCTATTCTACCTCTTTTTCATTCTAAATTCAAGTTTATCTTTTCTAATAACTACTTTTCTATCCGTTCCAAAATCCTTTATCTATCATCCTTAATCTTTTTCTATCTCTTTTTCAATATAAATTTACGTCTATCTTTTCCAATAATTACTTTTCTGTCCCTTAAAATCGTTCATCAATCCGCCTTAATCTTTTTCTATCTCTTAGTCAATCACAATACACGTCTATCTTTTCCAATAATTACTTTTCTGTCCCTTAAAATCGTTCATCAATCCGCCTTAATCTTTTTCTATCTCTTAGTCAATCACAATACACGTCTATCTTTTTCCATCTCCCATTTTCTATCTCATTCTATCCTTCATCTATCAACGTCAAACTTTTTCTATCTCTCTTCTTTTCCAATCTCCCATTTTCTATCTCATTCTATCCTTCATCTATCAACGTCAATCTTTTTCTATTTTCTTGCCAATCTGGTCTATGCCTATCTTTCCCTATTACAAATTTTAAACTCTCTTTCTATTTCCCATTATCTCTCTTTACAACAAAAGAAGATCAGTCCACTACTAAGATATTTTATATACTTTTTCTAAAAGGGTGATTATATTTTATGGCCAATGAAGTAATAGTCTTCCTCTATGTAAAATGGACACAATACTTTTTAGAACTGCACTATGGGGAGATAAATGAGGGATAGAAAAAGATACAAGTGGTCGATCACGAAAGATAGAGAAAAAAATAGGAAAATATAGATACTACGTCAGTCGGCGGATAGACTAAGGGATAGAAAACTATCAATATTACCAGACATAGGGATAGAAAAAGATGGAGCTCTTGAGAAAAAAGTGTATCTCGTGGACATGATATCTTGAGACAGGATCATCTGAAATCGAAAAACCAAAAAGATTTCAATAGTAGATGACTTTGTCTAGTACTTGAACGGAAAATTTTGAAAATAATTGAATTTTGAATTTTTTGTGAACTTTTTAAGTGAAAATGACGATTTTTGTTCCAAAAAAATCAGCCATTTTATTTTTTTAAACGAGTAAAAATTTTTTTTTCTAAATCCTTTGTTCGCGGACAAGTTAAATATGTATAAAATAAGTTGGGAAAATTTCAAACGGATCGGTGCATTAGTTTTTGACAAATCGTGCCCATCGACTTTGTGGGTTTGCGATATTAATTTCTTTTTGAACTCACACTGAATCATCGATTTTGCTCCAATCGTCTTGAAATTTTGAGACAACATTTTCCAGATGATCTACTTTACTATATGAAATTATTGAAAAAATGTATTTTTAAAAATTTCTGACTGAGTATGCCCCCTTAAACTTTAATAAAGATATTAAAATTTGTGTGATGTTAAAGTTTTGGCACATTTTCTCTATTGCATTTGTTGTAAATCGCTTGAAATATTCAGACAGTTGTAATAGTCAGAAGTAAAAAATGCATCTTTTTTCTTAAAATATTGTATATCAAAATAAATATTGTTACGGATATGTTATAATGAGCATAAATTGTTACAAAACATAATTTTAATTTCACGTTTCCTTCAAAAATAAATTATTTTCATTTTTAAAAATTTCAAACCAAAGGTTTTCTAGTTTTGATTTCTTAAGATTTTCAGACACTTAAGGTAGTTCGATCACGAAAATTAGACCTCAGGCAAAAATAGATAATTTTGCTTTCAAGAATAGCAATATTATTACAAATTAATTAGTATTGAAGGACTAATTTGAAAGAGAAAAGATTATTTTCCATGGAAAAATTTGAAATTCAAAAAAATAATTTGATTAATAAATTTTATTTTTTCCCAAACTTATTTTCTTATCGCTTTGAGCCAAATTTTCAAAAATGATGCGATTCTAATAAATCACGGTTTATTTTTTTAGGAAAAAGATTCTCTACAACTTGACCGTTTCTTATTTTTGAAATTGAATTAATTATTACCAAATACAGCAATTTGTTTATAAAAATTTTGTTTTGAAAAATTGTTTTTTTTATAATTTTAGCCATTAAAGAATTCACTTTCAAAAATTGGAAACGGTCAAATTGTAGAGAACCTTTTTCTAAAAAAATGAAGCGCGATTTATTAGAATCGCATCATTTTTTAAAATTTAGCTCGAAGCGATAAGAAAATAAGTTTGTGCAAAAATAAAATTTATTAATAAAATTATTTTTTTGTGTTTCAAATTTTTTTAATGAAAAATAATCTTTTCTCTTTCAAACTAGCCCTTCAATAATAATATTGCTATTCTTGAAAGCAAAATTATCTATTTTTGCCTGAGGTCTAATTTTCGTGAACGAACTGCCTTAAAATGTTGAGTTTTTGAATTTAAAAATGTTCTACTTATTCGTTCGCTAGATCTTCATAAAGAATGACGGGGGGAGGGGGTGATTCCTATACTTATCTAATCTCTAAAATTGAGACGCAAAATTTAGAATGCAATTGGTTGTGATCGGAAAGTAAAAAAGTTGAGACGTCGGAACACGATTGGTTGAGATTGTAAAGTAAAGAATTTGAGTCGTCTTGAGACCCAGATAAAAAGAATTTTGATTCGATATCAGCATTCAATGGAAATCTATATGAGAGTCGAGACGAATCCGCTAACAACTAACGATGCTAGTGGTAGCAAAGGACTCGAGTAATCAGGGTGGATCGACTCTCCAGTTCTTGTAGGGGGACCCCCGAAGCGGGCAATAGATTCAGTACAGAGAGGGAGGGAAAGTATCTTGAATGGAAGGGAATCGAGCTATCGCGATGATAAGAGCCACAGGTTCCTTTTCAAGACAAGGCCCTGTAACGAGTGGAGTGAACTCCTCGTCACGTCCGGAAGTGATAGTTTGCCCATTTACATTTTCAGCATCTTGGTTTGTTCTTGATGCAAATCGATTTTACATCTTAATGTCTTGAATAAATGTCCTCAGGTTATGGAAGTTCTAGTGAATGATGTTTCCTTGGTTTTCTGTATTTTCTAGTTTCTTTGAAGAATTAGTAACTTTTTAATTAAGGCCATGGATCAACTGGACCACGTGTCGTCGGTAATTGCAATTACAGTATGTAAAATTATTCGAAAAATAATAACTAAAATGGATTTTGACGTAAACAAAAGAGCTAAGAAGGTCTGTCTGGAATCAGGAATCTATTTTAGTTACTAATTTTTGACTGTAATTGCACTTATCGACGTCATGTGGTCCGGTTGATCCATGGCCTTAAGGTAGTTCATCCACGAAAATTAGACCTCAGGTAAAAATAAATAATTTTGCTTTCAAGAATAGCAATATTATTATTGAAGGACTAATTTGAAAGAGAAAAGATTATTTTCCATGGAAAAATTTGAAATTCAGAAAAATAATGTATTTAAAAATTTTTATTTTTGCTGAACTTTTTTTCTTAGTGCTTCATACCAAATTTTACAAATTCATGCGATTCTAATAAATCATGAATCGTTTTTTCAGGAAAAAGAATCTTCACAACTTTACCGTTCCCAATTCTTGGAAATAAATTCTTTAATGGCTGAAACCATTAAAAATAAATTTTCCAATAATTACCAAATTATTATTCATTTTAGGAAATTAGAGATGGCATTATTATTGAAGGACTAATTTGAAAGAGAAAAGATTATTTTCCATAAAAAAAATTTGAAACACAGAAAAATAAATTTATTAATAAATTTTATTTTTGCCTCAACTTTTTTTCTTATCGCTTTTTACCAAATTTCAAAAAATTATGCGATTTTAATAAATTACAAATCACTTTTTCAAAAAAAGATTCCCTACAACATGACCGTTTTCAATTTTTGGAAATAAATTCCTTAAATGCTGAATTTGATAATAATTAATTCATTTTCAAAAATTGAAAACGGTCAAGTTGTAGAGAATCTTTTCCTTAAAAAAGTGACTCAAAATTTATTAGCAACGCATAATTTTTTAAAATTAGGTAAGAAGCGAAAATAGAATAAAATAGATCATTTTGATTTCAAGAATAGCGATATTATTATTGAAGGACTAATTTGAAAGAGAAAAGATTATTTTCCATTAAAAAAATTTGAAACGCAGAAAAATAAATAAATTAATAAATTTTATTTGTGTCCCAACTTTTTTTTCTTATCGCTGAATTTGATAATAATTGATTCATTTTCAAAAATTGGAAACGGTTAAGTTGTAAAGAATCTTTTCCTCAAGAAAGTGACTCGTAATTCATTAAAATCGCATAATTTTTAAAAATTAGGTAAGAAACGACAAGAAAAAAAGTTGAGGCAAAAATAAAATTTATTAATAAAATTATTTTTCTGTGTTTCAAATTTTTTTCATAGAAAATAATCTATTCTTCTTCAAATTAGCCCTTTAATAATATTACTATTCTTGAAAAAAAAAATTATCTATTTTTTCCTGCGGTCTAATTTTCGCGGATGAATTATCTTAAATAGATTATAAATACACTCAATGATGTTATGAAGAAAAGGCACTTCTTTTTGCAATAAATCCTGCAATAGATAAATAATAATTTCGGTATCAAATATTTTAACATTATTATCATATACATAGGATATGTTAATTATCCATACATGATTTATTCTCTCTGCATATTAAAGTGATGTGATTAATGACTGAAATCAATGAAGGATTAAGGAAAAAATATATTTATTTCAAAATTCTCTGAAACTTTGGTGAAGCACAAAAATCAATAATGTAGTAGTAAAGTCTTTATGTTTCTATTACGTAACCTTTCCTGATTATTATTTTTGAGTAATTATATTTTCTCTTCATAGAGCAAAATCAAAAAATGGCGGAAGACTTCTGAGAGAAAAGTTGGAGAAAATTGGACTGAATTTGCCAGCAGGAAGGAGGAAGGCTGCTAACGTTACGCTATTAACATCCTTGGTGGAAGGTATGTATTTTGAAGTTGTAAATCTCCCATTATAATTTTTTGTTCCTTTAAAGCAGAGAAAGCCTGTAGTTGGAATGATGAAACAAATCAAAATTGTATAAATAAAGCAAATTATCTGAGTAGCTTCAGTATAGAGTAGCTTTTGTAACAACGCTTGATTATTTAATATCATATTTGATTAATAATGAGCTATTAAGATATGTTTAGGTATTACAGCAAAAAGTGAGGTTTTGAATATAGTAAATCCTTACGTCTGCTTTTTAACTTAACGCGGCTCTTTGCATAAGTACGTATACGGCTTAAAGTTTCAAATCTTCTAAATGTAGCTTTCTCTTCATCAGTAACGTAGCTATAACTTCAAGATATAACGAAAATTAAAATTTCGATACTAAATAAGAAAATGGTTCACCTGACAGTAAAATTGAACAAGACTAAACAAATCATAATTAAATGAGTATCCCTTGTCGTCTCTGATAAATCACATTATAATATAAAGCGTCATACTTTTAATAGGTCAGTGAGAGTTGTAATGAAACCTGTTACACGGATTGCGTTCATTCTGAATCCACTAATTGATTGCTTATTCTCTTAACGACTGCTAATTGTCGACCTAATGATTAATTATGTTTTACTTACAATCTAGTAATTCACTTCAATGGATGTCACAAGTCTGATTAATTAAGATTAACTTTATTGCTGAGAAATCTTTCAATATTTCAATTAAAAGTTTATTTCCAGAAAGAAACGGTGAAGATTTTCAATGTAACTGAATGATCTTCTGTGCATATTGGTTCTTCTTCCGCATTGAACTTCAAGCTTTTATGGGCGATTAGGTTTATCACAGAGGTTGTCGGGTGTTTCTGAATGGTAAATATCTTGAGCAGATGCCGACAATGCAACTCGCGTATTAGTTTCGCTCTAATGACGCAAGGGATGTTTACTAAAGTGTTGGTAATAACGCTGATCATTATTTATGGCCGGTGATCTTCATGAAAACACGACCATGGACTTTCCTTCTCCGTACATTCAAAGTCTCAACTTAATGTGAATGTGTAGTGTTGTAATTGCAGGAATATAATATTTTACACCCAGAATGACAAAATAGCGCTATAATTCTGAAAAGCAGTTTCTTGTGGTAACATTTTAAGACAGTTGATCAGAGATCTTTGAATTCATCAAAGTATCATTTTCATTGAATTCTAGTAATTTGAATCGTCAAGAATAAAAATACTTTTCAATTAAAACTATTTAAATTTTGAGATGCTCCACCAATAAAAGTGCAGATTATGTAAACTTCGCAATGAATAAAAAAAGTAATCTTAAATCTAGTAACAATTAAATGAAAAGAACAGCTTCAATACAATCTTTTAGATTTACGTAAGAGCTTTTGAAGCATGTAGAAAAGAACAAGGAGGGGAGGTATTCTTAAGATCCAAATGCAATTCATGAGAGTGACAGTACTCAATTGTTCAGAAGCCTCTTGTCTATATCAGAGGAAAAGAACAAATGAAAGTGGTCGAACTAAAGGAAATGCCCACGCGGTCCTCGTTGTCATCACAGAACTCTAAGGCGTTTTGAATGAGCTGCGGAAGTGTGGGAACAGCCTCGAGTTTCGAGAGAACCGGAGTGCATGATTCATGCGTAAATTTGTGTCTCATCGTGACGATGATGCAACAAGGAACTTCACCTCACCTGAGCATCGCCATCAACGATCTTCCAAGAGAATGTTGCACCTTTCTTGCAAATGAAAGAGAGGCTCGAAAAAAAGGGTAAATACTTCGCCCACGTATTACCTCACAGGTGCCCAATCTTTCTACTGTTCGTCATTCTCCAACCAAACGAACATATTACATTTTGGTTAAATTTGCAGTTCCATTAAACACCTACGTTCTTTACCCAAAATTTTAAATTTTTGTTATTGCAGCCATAACTATTTAAATATAAACTCTTTCTATACGTTTCATAATGAAAAATTGCATAACCATATTATAATGAATTATATTTATATAAATTATCTGGAAAATAGTATAGTTGAGATGAAAAATAAGGGGATCGTCATTCAATCTGTATTCAATTCAATTCAATTTGTATAATAGTCGAAATGAATAAAGCCAGTCTTGAGCTGAGTTCTTTGAGTGTTAAATGCCAAAGCAAATTGCAGATGAATTTAAAGCCATTTTTAGAATCATTCGTTATGATCAATGTACTCTTTATAGTAATTCTCGTTCTACTTTTCATTCAGTCTTAGATGTCGTGAAAAGAAGATGAAGTGGAAAGTAGATTCATTTCTGAAGGAAAATAAATCATATTATTATTCACTTGCGTTATGCAATTGTAGTTTTTTCATATCGCATGATTATCCATTCTCTATTGAAAAAGGATTAACACATTCACTAATTTCCATACCAATAAGAGCAAATGTCAATCCAGAAAATAAATATTCTCTTGCAATTTCGCCTCTGGCACGATTTTCAATAATATTCACAACCCCATATTCATAAGAGTATATCAAAAATATTTTAATCTGAATTTTAAAAATTGAACTAAGTGTTTATTCTACACTGAGAAAAAAATTCTGTTGAATCAAAAGCATTTTTTTCTCAGTGTAGTAAAACAATAAAGTGTGCTGGTTATGGTTCCTGATCTGATGCCTCTTCTTGATATCTAACAATTCTTGTGTTCATATCTAATTTAAATTTTTTCACTTTATGTAACGGATCAAAGGATTGTCTATTTTGAATTCGCGGTAGAGAATTCCCGAAATCTATTTTCCCCTACCTACCCTCACTGACTTCCATCATGGAAATAATGGAACATCATTTGCGGTCGAAGATCGTGATCATCGATCTAAGATGACGGGCAAACGAGCGCCCGCCGTGTGAGGCAATTGAAAGTAGGCTTTTTGAATCGCAACTCGCATGTAAATTCTAAATCTATTATATATATATATATATATACCTATTCAAACTACTATAGCATAATTTTACTATTCAAAAGTATACAAACTTAAAAATCTTTTATATTGGAAAAATAAAAATTTTACTTTTTAAATGATAATTTATATTAATAAGTGACATTAAATAAAGATTGAAATAAAAAATTTTATTCAAGAGATAAATGTATACGAGCTAAAATATTTCTATTGAAATCTATTTGATGCGCATAGGAGAGCTAATACTATTAAAATATTCAAATATGTAAATCTACTGATTAGCCTATGAATAATCATGTGTGATTTATTCTGCCGTAAAACGAAAAAATATACGTAAGTACAGTCTGGGTTAAATGGAGATATTCATAAAAAAGTGTTTATACCATGAACTTTATTTTTAACAAAATTAATTATTTTATTCTAGTTTGAGTAGATCGGTAAGGAGGAGAATCTAGAGCGATTAATTTTGTTCCATGTCGTGTTAAGGTAGTTCGTCCAAAAATAAAACCTCAGGTAAAAATGGATAATTTTTCTATCGAGAATAGCAATATTATTATTGAAGGGATCATTTGAAAGAAAAGAGATAATTTTCCAAGAAAAAAATTTGAAACATAAAAAATAATGCATTTAATAAATTTTATTTTTACCTGAACTGTTTTTCATATCGCTCAATACCAAATTTCAAAAACTGATATGATTCTAATAAATCATGGATCATTTTTTCAGGAGAAAGATTCTCTACAACTTAACCGTTTCCCATTTTCTCAAATGAATAAATTATCACCAAATTCAGCAATTCCTGTGCAGAAATTTTGTTGGGGCGCCGATCGGGAAAAATGTGGCCCCGATAGGGTAATCTGCCTAGCGCCAGACCAGTAATGAAACGCCCTACCCGATCGGGCCCAGATCTGGGCTTGTAAAATGGGGGCCCGATCTGGTCCAGATATGGCCCCTTCTAATTTTTTATTTTTAAAAATAGTAAAATTTAAAGGCTTTTCGTTTAATAACAATAAATAGTTGGTTCAAAAAAATGTATTTCATTAATTCAGATTAGTGATGCAACAGTATAATTAAAAGTATAAAAACAGTATCATTTTTAAACCCATTTTCGTAGTCTGTAGAACTATTCGATTCTTCTGAATCTAAAAATGTATTACATTATTAATCATTTTATTTCTAAAAATTTCACTTTGTATTTCTAAAAATTTCACTTTGGAAAATTGAATATACGATAAGAAAAATAATGAAACACAATAACGTTCTACACTGAAAATTATAATTTTTTTTTTCAAATTGCCGTTAATAAAAAAATATTTCCGAACACAATATCAGGACCACAACGCAAAATTCGAAAATAATCTTGTCTATCATAATCCGATGTGGTTCCAACCCGGGCCACACCATGTGCCCTCCTGCGGCTACATGTGGAAAATCCGATCGGGCCCGGATCGGAACTTGGAAACAAATTGGGCAATTTCTGCACGGGTTCGTATATAAGAACTTTGTTTTGGAAAATGGATTTTTAATGGTTTCAGCTATTAAAGAATTTATTTCCAAAAATTGGGAACGGTAAAGTTGTGAAGATTCCTGTTCCTGAAAAAATGATTCGTGATTTATTAGAATTACATCATTTTTAAAAATTTGATATGAAACGATAAGGAAAAAGGTTCAGCACAAAAAAAATTTGTTAAATACATTAAATTTCCTGCATTTAAAATTTTTTATGGAAAATAATCTTTTTTCTTTCAAATGAATCCTTTAATAATAATATTGCTATTCTAGAAAGCAACAATATCTATTTTTGCCTGAGGTCTAATTTGCGTTAAAGATTCATTTATCAACACAATTGATTTAAAATTAAAATAAAAGTTACAAAAACTATATTAAGTTCGATTAGAGAGAAAGACTTTCCCATAGAAATTTATTATCTTTGTTTACTAAAAAATTTCAAAAAAATTTGCAATAATGTCGTCTCTTTATAAACATTTATGTTTTGTTATAAAAAATAAATAATTATAATTTAAATTATTATATATATATTTTTTCATTTGGTAGTAATATCCGCAAGGTGAGAAAACATTCCTGTAGCGAATAATGTAATCGATACATATATAATATAAGATACATACACAACAGAGTTGTTAAAACCCTTTGATTGTAATTGTTTCAATCGCGAAGCATAGAACACGATATTTGCCATAGAAGATAGAACCAATTTTACGTGGCACTGTCGTGAACATGTTACGTGACCATGGAACTTTTTGTCATTATGTGAAAACAAGATCTAGACTATATAAAGTCTATAAAACCCCCCTAGGCTTGGTTTTCCTATGAAGTCCCAATCAGTCGCTCTTGTTGTCAAAATATATCTTGGTTCAACTCAATGATTATTTGCTATTTTGTATTATAATTTATGAATTTTTATCATATTTTAATGAAATTTGATAATTTGAAGTCTGAAAGAAATACTGTAAGTATCTCGGGTGCCAGATAAGATACTGTTCCGTGATTATCGCAATTTTTCCCAACATAGAGTTCCAGTTAAGTGCATCGCACAATATTATCTAAACAATCCTGAGCTTGAACAACTTTTCAGGGTAGTTACCTGCAATTTGAACACTAGCCGTATTCTCTGAACCGTTTTAAATCAGCATTCTTCCATTGAGTCAGATAAGTCGAGAAATCATTTCAGACAAATTGCCCTTCTGTAGATTTTCAATGAGGCATAAGTATTTCAATTTAAAAATTTTATTTCTGCTAACTGGTCATATTAAAGAATAAAAAATAAAATAGTCAAGAGGAGATTTGAAATGATGAAAAATTAAAGTAAACAATAAAGAATTTAAATAAATAAAATATTTGTTGAGAATTTCAAGTAATCGGGCTTATCTTCTTATTTGCTGACAACGTTTCATGTGAACAAAAAATAGGTTTCCAGTTATGAGTTTGTTGTCTATTTAATACTGTAATCGATGAGTTGGAATGTATGCATTTATGGAAACTTACTGGCCATAATAATTCGATAATGGTTATGAAAGTAGGAACCGTGATCATTATGCGATAATATGAAACTATAATGACGTGTAATTACACTGAAATGTCTATAATTACCAAGCGTGATTACGAAGCCTCCATTTAGAAACTATATCTTTCTCTTAATTGTCTTCTTAATGCCGACTCTTAGTCATTGAGAGATTTAAATTGAAATATTTACCGAACTTTAAAAAAGCTGGAAAATCATATAAATATAATAAAAATTGCAATTAATTAGTAACTATTCTTATAAGAAAGATAGAGTACAAGAAAAAAAATAAATTACACCTCTGGTCGCTACAGCTGTTATTTAATTTATTTATTTACTGTAATTTGTCTACCTGGTAAAATTAAATATCTCAGCATGAAAAGAAAGCTGCGAATTGTCTAGGTGAATTATTGATGTTTGTAACTCGCGATTAAATCTTTCACCATAACTGAGTACGCCTCACGATATATATCATCCTAAAAAAGAATTCTTAACAAGAAGCAAATCGGAGAGAGCCAAGTCCTAAATTAGATAATTCGCCAACTGCAGGTGGCTCGCGCCTAAGGACCCTGTGTGCAAACGGGGAAGCCCCCGGGTGGTGTTCTCTCTGATAATGGAGCTCAGCGGGCCTACTTCCTTCAACACGTGGTGTTACATGGGTCCTGCGAGAGAAAAGAATCGCGATCAACAGTAGGAAAGAGAAGAAGAGAAGTAAAAAGAGACATGTAAGAAGAGAGGGAGAAAGGCGAGAATGTTTGAAGTCATCCGTCCCGCAACTTTTACCGGACTACATATTGCGCGAGAGGTTGTTCAACTTAAGTGGTTTTAGCGATTTATCAATATTAAATCTGCGTAGGATGAAAAGATCGTAGATGTCACGTAGTCAGATTAGTTACCCCAAATACACACACGAAGTACACTGGCTAATCTCTCAAATTACATCATACGAAACGAATAATGACTCAGAAAACAGGACCATGAATTGTATTTTGAAGTAAGATAACTATTTAAGTAAGAGAGCTTTACTTTCTTTAAAAAGCCAAAAAACTTTAAAATCATTAATAGATTATCTAAAGAATAATTATCTAGTGATAAAATATAAAAAAGATCTCAGTCAATACGATTGATTTTAGTCAGACAAGTGATATTCTCTGATTTTCTTGAACTGAAGGTTAAAAATTTTCTGTAAAAATGAGTTAGTTTTTAATTAAAGCCATTGTTTAATTTTTTACAGGAGAAGCTATACACCTTGCCAGAGACTTTGGGTATGTTTGTGAAACGGAATTTCCGGCGAAACAAGTTGCCGAATACCTCAGTCGACAGCACTGCGAACCGCAGGATTCCTACAGGAGAAAAGAACTTCTTCATGCCACTAAGTAAGTAAACATTCAACATTCAACTGTGGTGAACAATTTTTTACATTATAATATACAAATATGATATATAAAACTTACGATGAAGAAATATGTTTTCTCTCTTACAGAATTACCAATGAAATTTATGTTAATTTATGATAAATCTGTCTTTCAGACAAATCACCAAAGAGTTGATGGACCTTTTGAATCAAGACCGATCACCCCTCTGCAACACACGACCACAACATATCCTTGATCCAAGTATACAGAGACACCTTACGCATTTTTCTCTAATATCACATGGATTTGGAAGTCCTGCAATCGTCGCAGCTTTGACAGCAATACAGGTAAAAACATTTTAGTAAAGCTTTTACCAGGGGTGTTAGTTGAAGTTTGCCGGTTTTTTCCATAAAGAAAACACTTAATTCTCAAGGGAATCTCAAAAATTTTTTATTCAAAGTATTGACCATTGGATTCTACACATTTTGCCCATCTTTCAGGCAAATCATGGATACCATTCCAAAAAAACTTTTTCTCTTTCAAGGCAAACCATTCGACGAGCCATTTTTCGACTTCTTCAAAATTGGCGAAGCGCTGCTCTGCGAGTGAGTGTCCCATCGATGCGAAAAGGTGATAGTCGGACGGGGCGAGGTCTGGAGAGTACGGCGGGTGCGATAATATTTCCCAATTCAATGCTTTTAATGTGTTCTTCACCACTTTAGCGGTATGAGACGGTGCGTTGTCATGTTGTAGGATAACTTTGCTATGTCTTCGGGCCCATTTCGGCCGTTTTTCGATCAACGCATGATTCAAATTGATAATTTGTTGTCGGTAGCGATCCGTATTCACCATCTTGCCAGGTTTTAATAACTCGAAGTACACCACACCACACTGGTCCCACCAAACACAGAGCATTATCTTACGGCCAAAGCGATTTGACCTTGGAGTCGATGGCCGACGTCACCAGATGAAAGCCATGATTTTTTCCGCTTCGGGTTCTCGAAATAAATCCATTTTTCGTCCCCCGTGACAATTCGATGCAGAAAAGATTTCCTTTCGAACCATTGAAGCAGCATTTCACAAATGGTTTTTCAATTTTCCATTTGTCTATCGTTCAGTTTGTGTGGTACCCATTTTCCATACTTTTGGATTTTTCCCATGGCTTTTAAACGTTGGCAAATTGCTCTTCGGGCCACATTTAGTGTTTCTGCCAATTGTTGTTACGATTGAGCTGAGTCTTCATCCAATAACGCCTGCAATTCCTCGTCTTCGAACTTTTTCGCTGCACCAGGATGTTCATTGTCTGTTAAATCGAAATTTCCACTTTTAAATTGACGAAACCATGTCTCACATGTTCTAATCACTGGAGCATGTTCACCATAAGTTTCTACCAGCAATCGATGAGCTTCAACTGCTTTTTTCTTTTGATGAAATAAGAAAATCAACGAATGCCGCAAATGCGATTTACTTGAAACGAAACTCGACATATTCACTGAGGTAAACAACTATGATGCTATTATTTTGGCAGAATGTAATTGTGTATTTTTAAAGGTTATTGTCCATAGAAAAATATGACATAGATGCCAAATCATAGAAATGTATACATATCTCTAGCGACATCTAGGCAACAACCGGCAAATTTCAACTAACACCCCTGGTATATATTTTGGAAAATATCAAACCAAGTTTGAAAGTAGGGTTTCCAATCAAATTTAAAACAATCAATTCGCTTTTCTGTTGCAGAAGTTTTTAAGTGAGTCTTTGAATCACTTAGAGAAAATGTATCCAGGAAATGGAAGCGGTGTAACTAGCAGTCAACAGTCGAATCTTGATGCGAATAAGAACAAGGATGGATCGTTAATGAATGACATGAAAAAGTGACGCCCAGATGACCCGCCCACCTCAAACGTGGTTACATCTATCAGGCATTCCTGGCCTTATAATTGAAACTTCGCTTGTCTCTGAGATAAGCTGTTATCTGTGGACCACGTGCAATTGTGCACCTATTGCAAGCGTGCACGTGCGTATTCACGCGAATGTATACGCATATCCGTAGAGGTTGGCTGGTTAGAATTACTTCAAATAATTAGTACCAATTCAGATTTTCAAATACGAATCTACGGAGATAAAAAAATCAGAAGTGTCTTTTACTCAACCCTCTTTTTTAGCCAAAGCCTGGCGTTAAAGATCTCATCAAGATAGGAAAAAAACTATACAGACAAATATCTAAGTGATTTGATCGAAATTTTTTAATTAATGTACTCTACTAGTTTTCTGATTTTATTGAACATTTTAAAAAGCATAGCTCTGTAAATTTTAAATAGAAGAAACTTTTGTTTGTTATATCATATATTTTTTTAAAAATTTTCTTCGATCTTTTTTCTCTGTGACCTCCTAACGCTGTAAACAGTTTTTAAATTAAAATGCTCTTATTTACTTATGTACTTAATTATACTGCAAGTAATTCCAAGGCATGATGCTTAAAAGCTGAAAAATTTGCCAAATTAGGCTGATAATTCAGTTCTGAGACTTTTGTTATGTGTCATACCTGTATAATAATTGTTAAGTATTATAAAATTGGCCAACAAGTGACATCTGAAATGAAAAATAGCCGTCCGAGGCTAATGTTTGTAAACACGTAATTAAATTAAACAAATTCGGAAGTATTATTACTGGTTACTTTGTACATTCAAAATAATCAATCAAGTTACGTCGACGAGATCTTCCAGTAATCGTGCCAATACGAAACTTGCCATTTCTTATGTGCCAATTTACCGATCGTGAATAAAATTAGGGGAAAAGCAAATAACCTTGGCCATGGAAAGTTATCATTGGGATAGCTTTAGGAGAACGAGGAAAATTAAAGGTATTAGAGACATTGTAGAAACTGAAAACAATCCCGCATAATATACTTTAAAAATATATTTAATTGCGCGTACGTCAAAGTGCAGAAGCGCATTGAATCGCACGAAGTACAATATCAGGTGAACCTGAGACATATCTAACTTTGTAACTAAAATTTAGACGTTGAAACTAAGTAAGTTATACTTGAGAGCATTTGATGTTCCGAGATTATGTACAGAGCATTTGAATCTTTCTTGTGATATAATCATATATTAATAAGGTATCTAAGAAATGCTACATTCCATGTTTTTAATAGGAGCGATTCATAGTGAAGCGTAATTCGAGATTATCTTATTGCCAAGCGCCTCCGTGTTTGATTCGAGATTGTAACTTACATGAGGCGCAAGAAATTGTAATTTTCTTTCAAAGAACCGTGTCTCTTTTTGTCCGTCATAAACGAAGCGTCGTAAACGTATCTTCTTTTGCATATCGATCTGATATGAAGCGGATTAGGCTAGTTAGGCAAAACTTGAATTATTTTCTGTCACGACTACCTAGAGGACTCTTTTAGATCTAAGATTCCGTAAATTAATAATTATTTATAATTGCTAGCGAGCGTAGAAAACTATTTTCTACAGAAATTTCTGTGCCAACTGTGAAGAATGTTGTAGACGATTTTGTTCCAAGTTGAAGCATCATTCTAATCTTGTAAGATACTCAGATATATCTTTATTAAATATATTTGAAGTTAGTAGTATATTATATTCTGATATTAATACGGTTCATTTTTGTATATTGGTGTGTGATAAATAAATAAGAATATTGTTTCTAAGCAACCTAATTACACGTTGCAACAATCGTTCAACTAACGTTACTCTATTTAAATTTCTATTATTCCTTTACACTTTTAATTATGTTTTTCAACGTTTATTTTTTACTTATTTTCAAATATATTTCTTTTAATAATAAAGAAGTTTAATTTAAAGCAGAAAACGAAACGCTGGTAGTTCAACATTGAGAAAAAGTTAAAAAATTTATGATATTATTTTTTTATTTATTCATAAATTAGTTTTAGTGTCCATCATTAATATTGAAAAAGTACTGAGGGTGCAGACTGAAATTCCAGATCAGGAGAGAGGCAGTTCCGATATAAATAAACGATTCTTTCTCTTAAATAATTTATGAAATATCAAAAAATTATACGTACTACTGTGGGCAAAAACTAAGATGAATTTTTAATTTAAACTTCGCGGGCTAACCGATTTGGGCAAACTCTTATATTTTTATGTTGGTCCTACTGTTACTGACATCTGTGCCAAATTTCATGTCAATGTTACGCTTGTGTTTTCTAAACGACTAAAAGTGATTTTTTCGATTTTTACAATGTCTGAATTTGTTGAGCAAAGAAGTGCCATTAAATTTTGTTTGCAGAATGAAATTTTAGTTGCGGAAACGTTCAGAATGTTGCAGAAGGCCTTCGGTGATTTGACCATGTCGCAGAAAAATGTTTATGAGTGGTACAAAGACTTCAAAGAAGGCAGAGAACGTGTTGATGACTTGGAACGCCCCGGACGACCATCAACATCAACTGATGAGCAACACATCAATCAAATCAAACAATTAGTGTACAAAAATCGTCGATTGACAATTAGAGACCTTGCTGACACTATTGGCATTTCAAGAGGATCACTCAACACCGTTTTTGGGCAAACAACTCGTAATTTTTGCATCATGATAATGCGCCTGATTTGGCTCCGTGTGACTTCTGGCTATTCCCCAAACTCGAAATACCACTCCGAGGACACCGTTTTAATACGATTGAAGAGATACAAGCCGAATCGAAGAAGGCTTTGAGGGCAATTCCGGAAATCGATTTAACAAGTGTTTCGACGATTGGAAAAAACGTTGGCATAAGTGCATTATGTCGGGAGGGGATTACTTTTAAGAGGATGGAATTGATTTGGATAAATAAATAAAGATTTTTCATTTTATAACAAAATTCACCTTATTTTTTGCCCACAGTAATATAACTCACAATTTTAACATAAATATCACTTTAAACGAATATTAATTTCCTCAGGATGTCCCTCAAATAAAAAATTAACGTAATAAATATAATACATTTTTTTTTTAAAGATGCATCAACTTTTGTAATATAATTTTATTTGAATCTATGCCTTAATATAACCTCAAACATAAATATAATCTTTCTAAACCAATTATTAATTAGAACAACTTAAATGCAATTTCACTTTTTCCACAGTAATATTTCAAATTCTTTATATTTTATATTTTTCTATATAGAACAATTCTGTATGGAATAACATATCGTATTGCTTCGTATTCATGGCTATATTAATATTAATATGATTATTAATACAAATTTAAAGAATTTGAAATCTTTCAGTGGAAAAAGAGACGCTTTCGATTGTGCCGGGATTAGAGTCTCTGGGTCGTTGAGTCCCGGTCTAGTCGAAAGTGTCTCTTTTTCCACAAAAATATTTAAAACTTGTGTTTAATTTTCGTTATTGCGATATAAGAATTTGAAATTGTCTACGAGGACACTTGTCGGCAACGTATCTTATCTGATACGTGACTAATGATCCTCCAATAATGTAGGCAGGGGGAAAAATTTCGAACTCAACCACCTAATTTGAAATTATTATTAATAATATTATATCATAAACACGTAATTATTACTAATTATAACATGGCTTTATAACAATAAACAATATAATTAATCATTTATAATTAATCAATTTCAATAAATATAATATTCTTATTGATTACAAATAATAATTAATGTTATTTTCCCTACTATTATTATTAATTGTATTTTTGAAAAACATTATTATTGTTTTTTACTGAATGGTGACGTGTCACCATTTCTATTATCTTAAGTATATATTACTGTGTAATCAAAGACTGTATAGTTTTCATATTAGGTGTACAACTTTGCTCCCGCCGTTTTTTCCCAAAATTTGAGGCTTTATTCTTAAAAAGTGTTTACCTATTAATGATTACTGTACTGTAATGAGTACTGTCTGTGGCTAGCGACTACTTTTTTTCCATCTTTCTGGCATTTTTCGTCGCCGGTCACAATGGGATGTAAAAATCCCTTCCAAGTCTGCATTTGAAGCAGCTTTTCACAAGCAAAGAAACGCCATTTAACATTTCTCTGCTTCAACTTGTATGGAACCCAATTTTCTTGCTTCTGAATCATTCCCATGGCTTTTAGGCGTTTCCAAATGGCTTGTTTAGTCACTCCCAATGATTCTGACAATTCTTCTTGCGCCTGGCACGAGTCGTCAGCAAGTAATGACTCCAATTCGGAATTTTCTCTTTTCCACCGCTTTGTTTGTCCTCGACATCAAAATCACCGCTCTTGAAGCGTTGAAACGTTCTTTCACTAAGAGCAGCCTCACTACAAGTACTTGAGAGCATTCAATGAGCCTCAGCCGCAGTTTTCTTTAAATAAAGGCAGAAAATCAAAACTTCCCACAAATGATGAGAATTCGGCTCGAAAACTGACATCTTCGATCTAGAATAAATTTATGATGCAAATACAAATTCACTCATGTGGTGCTGTCGTTATGTTGACAGATGTCCAAGCTTACTGTGAGACATTTTCGATCTGCCTATTTTGACCAGCGCACACCGCTGCTGCCATCTATCGAAAAACGGCGGAAGCAAAGTTGTACACCTAACGCATATATAATAAAATATTTGAAAATGTTATTTCAATTGAAAAAATGTCTTTTAAATATCTTTCAATAATATTTTCAGAAGTCAATTGATCTATTTCTGATTCTTCTGATTCTACTACAAAGTGTATATTCAGTTTAAAAAAAAAGAAAAAAGGGCCCTTACGGCCGGTGGTCATAAAAAATGCAGCATTCTGTTATTCAGTGGTGTATTTTGGGTTGCTTTGCCCCTGAAACACATCAGCTGATGTTTTGAAATAATTTGGGTGCAACAATCAGAAACGCGGATCCAAAATTATATGTCCGAGAAGAACATCTGACGAAGAGAAAGCCTGATATGTTTTAAATATTTGTTTTAATTGTTCCTTCTAATTATTCGTTTTAATTTACTATTTTGAATTTGACGTAAAAGTTTCTGTAAATATTTAACTTTTTCGTTATAATTTCCGTTATAATAAAAATTATAATTAAAAAAACAATTATTATAATATATTATTATTATTATTATTATTGACTAAATTAAAATATCAATAACTTTAATTATTTGTAAATAAAATGATTAAAAATGATTTCTCTTTTGTAATTTATTTATTTCATTCAAATATGTTCGTTAGAATAAATTCTTTCAAACGTTTTTTCTAGAATTTCAATTTTTAAAGATCATACATTTTTTAATTTTACAATGTAAAAAATCGTATTTTTTACAAATTATCCAAAAAAATTTTTTGGTAAAAGGGCCCTCATGGACGGTCATCATAGAAACACTGTTATAATTGTTTTTATATGCTATAATAATATCAATTGGGGGTCAAAAATGGATTTGTTTGCCCGATTTATTTCGGACCTACTAATAGATGTAAATTGTTTTTCTACTAACAGGTCAAAAAGTGCATTTTTTTACCCCCAAGTGGGAAAAAAATCGTATGCCTATACATATAGCCTATTGTGTGGACCCTCACTAAATATTATATGTATTAAAACAAAAAATAAAAAAAAATTAATTGTTAAAAAATATATATATTAAAAAGTTTAAATTTTGAAAAAACTATAATTTTTTTTCTTGAATCAATAAAATTATGAGTGAGGACTAGTAGTAACATAAAGACCTAAATAACAGCTGTAAAAAAATTCAGAACTGTATGTTGGTTAGTTGTTGAGATAATGGGTCTCAAACTTTGACTTTTTCACATGCGCGAGATAGGAGCGTTTAACTTACCTTATAGCTTGTTATAACATTAATTTTGTGTTCTCAGGAGAATAATAACGTGGTTGATATGAAAAATTATCATATAAATAATTTTCAGAATGATTTGTGACTGAACACGTATAACAAATTATTCAATATATTTTGTTACAATACCTTTTAAAGTAAATGCTTCATTCAAGTAAATCATGTTCCTTTGTAAAAGCTTTCAATGTAGTAAATTTAATACATACACAGCAGATGCATTTAGTGACAAGTTATTAAAAATTTATTCATAGGAGTTGGTTGGCCGGAAAATCATTAACAATATAAGCACTATAGGATGTTTTTAACTTAATACATTGTTGACCGGCAATTTTACATAGAAATTATCTCATGTCGCCGGTTATTATTTTGTAATTGAATGTGAAGATAAACAATCTAAATAAACTTCATACAAAGTATCAGTATCAACAAAGATTAGGTGATACAATTTCCTTGTGAATTTATGTAATTAAAATAGATGATACGTTAGACACAGCAAAAACGATTTCGTAATAACCAAAAAAACTCTCTTAACTTGATCAGTTTAGGTTTGTTTTGTATTAAAAACAACAAAATTCCCAATATACAGAAGTTTCAGATCCTTCAAAACCAAAGATTTTAGGATTATCGTAAGTACTGTACCTTATTCCAACAAGCATTTTGTTTTGGAATAGAAAACGACCATGAAATCCCTATAATGTCAAATAAAACATATTTTTGAGTATTTTAAAGTATCATCTGATCAAATTTGACCCGGATTGGTCCAGTTAAGGGAGTTACTCAGGATGAAGAATTAACGAACAGAAAAATCTTAAACTTTGCAAAGCGTTAGAATATAATAAAAAAATTATTCGTACGAAATTTCAAGGTCTGAGGTGGGTTTTTTTAGTGTGATATTCGTATTTCTATTTTGCGCCTCTCTAGTTGATTCAACATGGGCTTGAACAGTAGAAAGATAAGATGTTCAGGAATAGTTATCAACTTTAATAACATTCAAAGGTGGGTTCTAAAAGTAATAGCAAATGCGATGAAGATTGGAAATTGCTGTGATTTTGGTCTTTGGTTAGGTATGTGGCAACGTCGCATTCGTAGGTTATGTGTGCGACATTTGAAATGTATGCGTTATATCTGTTCAGCAGCTCGTACCAACTGGTGATTAAAATTTGTTATAAAAATCATGTTACATTTAAGTTCGTCAATTGTCTTTGGCTTGCTGGCATAAACTTTGATTTTTAAATAACCCCAAAGAAAAAAGTCAGGTACAGTTAAATCCGGAGAACGAGGAGGCCACTCCAAATCGCGATACAATAAGCACGCACAGTTTTCACAATTGAACGATTGTTTTCAATGTAAAACGCTACGATTTCATCGCGTTCTTTTGGTGTGTTTTGACTCATGGTTAAAATGGTACTGGATGACGTTTCAGAATCGTGCTCATTTGTCAAAATCGGCTATAAAACAACAGAGTTATTCAATGTTGAAATACCGAAAGTCTAGGTGGCGCACCATGTAGGCTGGTAACACCTACTTTGACAGTCATGTGAAGTTTGAGCGGGAGACATCCATTAGTGTGTGTTTGGCAGCCATTGGTTTACAATGCGAAAAGTTTGTATGGCGATTTTTACTATGGAAAAAAATTAAACGACGAGTCTGATTAAAATTTTGTGTTTCCAATGGAATTACGGCTACGGAATAAGTTAAAATGTTGCAGAAGTGTTTTAGGGAGTCTACTCTATCGAGAAAGCAAGAATTTGAGTGGCATAAGGCATGCAGTGCCTTATGGTGCAGTGCTTTATGGGAGTCGTCCATCCACCTCTGTTAACAACGATAACATCGAAAAAGTGAAGAAAATTGTGCTCGAAAATCGTCGTGTTGGCATTGGAGAGGTAGCAGAGGCTCTCAACATCTCTTATGGATCGACTCAACACATTGTGGTTCATGTTTTGGGTACGAAGCGCGTCGCCACCAGACGATGACTAAACACGAAACAAAAATCATTGTTCAGCAACCGTATTCGCCAGATTTGGCTCCCTGTGAGTTTCCAAAACTCAAATATTCGCTCCGGGGAACGCGCCATAAGTCGATTGAGGTCATAAAAAGAAATTCGCTGAAGGAACTAAGAGCCATACCGGCCGAGGCCTATAAGAAGTGTATGGAAAATTGGATTAATTTTTGCCATGCTTGTATTGGTTTAAAAGGAGCTTAATTTAAAGGCAATAATAAAGATTTGTATTGAAATACATAAAAATGTTGTTTTTTAACCAATCCGGGTCAAATTTGATCAGATGGTATGCCTTATGCGAAACATCATTGTACTTACATCGTTTCTTGTAGGTGTAATTACCTGACCAGCCGACACTACCACTTCAGGAATAAAGTACATTGTGAATAATCCATTCTGTAACACATTAATTTAATAGATTTGCATTATCTCCTTGGTAGAAATCACTATTTTATATTTCTAGCATTGGTTTAAATATATATTATTATAATTTTTTTAATTTAATAGAATGTTTGGTTGAGATATTAGTAATGTAAATAAATTTCTGTTAAAAAATACGTATCAGTAGAATATTTGTAAGCAAATAGTTTTCAAGAGAAGTAAATCAAAAATTGCCAAGCAGAAATAACATTATTAAAAATTAAAAATAACAGATTTTAATGTCAGTAGGAAAATTATTACATTTTTCCGTATCCCAATTTTGTCTATAACCTTTATTAGTGCCTCAATAACGACCATATCTTTTTGAATGTGTGTACTTTTTAATGGTGTTGAGCGGAATATAGATTGCATACACTAAAATAAAATGGTCCAGTTTGGACTATTACAATAATAATTAATTCTTTCAAGAAATTATTTTTTATTGCCTCTAAGGACGAAGTTCCGTAAGGCTTATTTTTAGAAAATTTTTAAACTAATCTACTTTTTCTAGATTCATATTATTAAAGGTGAACAGTCATATATTACTACGCAAGTAGTCCCAGGAGTACCTGACCTGACGTTTAGATGACGGTTGTTGTATGAAAAAATTTACTATGCTCGAAAATATTAGGTGTACAACATTGTTCCCGCCCTTTTTTCCCAAAATCTGAGGCTTTATTCTTACAAAGTGATTACCTATTTATGATTAAAAATACTGTCCATCGCTAGCCACTCCTTTTTTCATCTTTCTGGCAATTGTCGGATACCATCTCGAAAGATCGATGTGTCTTTTGAGGTGATCCACGATTCAATCCATTTTTTGACTTCCTCATAAGAGCGGAAATGCTGATGAGCTAGGGCATGTGCCATCGATCGAAACAAATGTCAATTGGAAGGAGCTACGTCTGGGGAGTATGACGGGTGGGGTAAGATCTCCCATGTCAGCGTTTCCAAGTAGGGTTTCACCGGTTTTGCAACATTGGGCCGACTGTTAGCATGATACAAAATCGACGTCTCTCGGCTTCAACTCGTTCGGAACCCAATTTCCCTGCTTCTGAATCATTCCCCTGGCTTTGAGGCGTTTCGAAATGGCATGTTGAGTCACTCTCGATGATTCTGCTAATTCTTCTTGCGCCTAGCACGAGTCTTCAGCAAGTATTAACGTTGAAACGTTTTTTCACTAAGAGCAGCCTCTCTGTAAGCAATTGAGAGCCTTCGATGAGCCTCAGCCGTAGTTTTATTTAAATGAAAGCAGGAAATCAAAACTTCCCACAAATGACAAGAATTAGACTCTGAAACTGAGATCTTCGATCGAAAATAAATTTACGATGCAAACAAAAATTCACTAATGTGGTGCTGTCGTTGTGTTGACAGGTGTCAAAGCTTACTGTGTAACACTTTTCTTTCTTTTCTTAATGCTTCTTGTTAAAAATACAAATGGCCGGAACAATCACGTGGGGCTGAAAGACTAGAGCCCAACATAACAATCAGTAATTAGATGGCGTCGCACATTACTATAGAACGGCCTCTATGGAGACGCGCTATAATCAAGGAACCGCGGGAATCACATCCTGAAAGGTCACGACAGAGTCAAACATGAGCAAGGATCAATATAAACGTCAGTAACAGTAGATCAGTTCAGAAACCACCACTTAAAAAACAACACCAGGGCCCGGACATAATTCCGAAGGCATGAAAAAAGAACAAGCCATAAACATTAATCAGACAAAACTCAGACATCAAAAAAACACCACACTAAACCAACACGAACGGACGATGAACGAGCAAAGACGCCCGGCCATGGCCGAAGCCACGACTCGTGTGACATTTTTGATTTTCCTATTTCGACCAGCATTTACCGCTGCAGCCATCTATCAAAAAACGGTGAAAGCAAAGTTGTACACCTAATACCAACCTGATAAAGCTTGAGTTAAAAGTTTGGAGACGCTACGTTGTCTAGCACTTGTTTGACAGCTATTAATAGCAAACACTCTCAGTGAATTTGTAAACATGGAGAAAATTGGTCATCGTTATGTGATACAATACTTTCATTTGAAAGGTCTCAGTTCAATCAATATCAAAGCTGAGTATTGGGTGGAAAAGTTTGAACGAGGTCGTATGAGCTGCGAAGACGAACATCGCAGTGGTCGACTCAATGAGGTGACCATAATAGAAATGGTGAAGAAAATCCAAGAAATGGTATTGGATAAACGTCAACTAAAAGTGCGCGATCTAACAGACATGGTAGGCATTTCAAAAAGTGCAGTACATCGCATATTGACTGAAAATTTGGACATGAGAAAGCTATGCGCAAAACGAGTGCTGGGTTTATATATAATGGAACAAAAATAGCATTGTGAGGATGTTTCAATCGAGTGTTTGCCTATGTTTCACAGCAATAAAGCCGATTTGATGCATCGATTCTAAAAGGAAAAATAATCAACGGCGAGTATAATGTGAACTCATCACAGCGTTTAAGTGATAAAGTCAAGAAAAAACAACAGCATTCGACGAAAGAAAAGGGCTGTTTCATCAAGGCAATAACAGTTTACACATCCGTTATCGCGTTGGCCAAAATTTTTCTAAATTCTTTGGGTTTTCTTTGTTAGGTTGGGTACTTTTGGGACTACCCTCGTATACCAGGTCGGTCAATATGACCAAAATGCATTATACTTAAATTAATTAAATATTAAATAATTACATATTTGAAATGAAACTTTTATTCATATAATATCTTCTTCGAAACTGTGACACTTCACTTTTTAAATCTGAATCAGTGAGATTCTCACTGAATTGAAATCAGTGCCCTACTTCTGTTTGGGATATCAGTGATTTTTCATTAGATCTCAGTGAATAGTACATTGTGCAACTAGGGAAAAAAAAAAATTTATTTTGCGAGTGTGAAGTTTGATGCCCGAGCAAAGAGAGGGTAACAACCACACGAGTAAAATAAATGTTTTTCCCGTGTTGCACACGATTTTTTTTCTACTAGCGGGCCAGAAAGGACAAGAATTGAATTAAATCATAACTTTTAAAGCTATTTTACTCTATCTCTATACCGACGGGCATTAGTGAATTAATACTTTGCTGGCCTTTATTTTTACTGCTTTTTACCGTATTCCATCCTACTGCTACAGCTTCACTTCCACGTTCTATTTCAAAATCTGGCCATCTAATTGTTCTTGTCGATGTAGCAGTTTCTCTAAACTGCAATGAAATATAATTTGGTTCAATACGAATTTATCAAGAACTTTTACACATCTTATAAGGGATTACAATAAATATCAATTTTGCATGAAATCACTCACATGTATGACTGTAAAAGGTTTCCATATGTTAAAGCATGAGAGAGTTGAACCAGTTGGATCATCTATGGATGAAATGGAATTGATACGATAACGACTGGGATTCGCAATACTATTCACCACGATGGAATAATTGGAAAGGCTCTGTTTATCAACATTTTCATCAATACACAATGTCAAAAATACAGCACTTCTTAAACTATAAGATTTTATAACCCCATCACATAAGCGTTGATTTTGATCATCTTTTATATAAACTAAGCTGGAAAGTTCACGATCTGTGACATGTTTTTTATAGTCATCAGCAACCACCTCATTGTTAATTGAGTGTACCTTCTGTCTTCTCCAATTAGGTACTGAAAATAAAATTGAAAAGAAAAATATTGCCAATTAAAATGTATTTGTATTTGTTTAATTATTAATATATATATTCTACCTTTTCACAGCTTTTTTACATTCTTATCATAAATGAGAAGGTATTAGTTTTATGTGAAAAATGACTGTCGTAATTTTCATCAAATCTTTACGTTTTGAGAACCCCTGAGTCAGAAAAAACGGTTTTTACGAAAGTGTCTGTCTGTAGTAGTAATAGGTCGTATACTCGATAACTCTCGATAGAATTATCGAATTGAATTCAGCTTTGGCATACTTTATCGGAGCTGAAAAATTAAGTACAAGTTCGCTAACTAGCCATATCCGACCAAAATTTTTAAAATTAGAGCATCTTTTGTGTTTTTGAAAAAAGCTTTATAAAAAAATCCTAATTCCAATCCTGGTTTCTGATAGTGTTCATAAATTTCTACTAATTATCTTATCAACATTTTTTAATTTAGGGGTCAGTACCACATCTCAAAGACTTTTTTCAAGAATTTTTTTTTCATAGTCAAATTTATTTTATACACTCGAGATTCCCTACAACGCGATTCCCTGTAACAAGGCCTCCCTTTTACGAGCGCGTCAGGCCTCCCCATAACGAGCAGACCATCGACCCCTCTTCCCCCACTACTACGGAATGAAGCGCGCTCGAATTTGAAACGTATTTTTTGCAAATTTCCCAATTTTTCATCCCGTTTTCCAAATTTGTCAAAATTTCCATTTTTTTATTAATCGTCAAGACTTTTCTATTTTTCTGGAAATATTCAAAAATACACCTGATAAGCATAGATATTTTTATTATTATATTATTATATTTTTGAGTACTTTGAGTATTTTGAGTACCTTAGCGAACTGGCTGAACGGTAGCTTTACGCTGTAGCGTAAAGCTATCGTGAAGCTATCGTAAAGTAGCATTATAACTCATGAATGAGGCAGAATAAACATTCAAAATGTTTTTATCCTTATTCTACGTTAAAAATAACATTAACTGGTAATTTAAATATGCTATAATTTTACTTATTTACGCTAAAAATTAAAAAAACATAATACCTGTCATTGAAGGCAGTGCAGTGGTTCACCTTTTGTGGAACGTTTCTACCGTTAAAGTTGACCATTGGTTGGAGTGAGACACAACTATACTTTCATCTGACCCTAACAAATAGTCAATCCTGACGGTGAAGACATGGAAAGTGACGAACCACTGCACTGCCTTCAATGACAGGTACTATGTTACCCAACGTTCCATACGTACCCAACGTACTATGTTTCTTTAATTTTTAGCGTAAATAAATAAAATTATTGCATATTTCAATTACCAGTTAACGTTATTTTTAACGTAGAATAAGAATAAAAACGTTTTGAATGTTTATTTTGCCTCATTCATGAGGTATAATGCTACTTTACGATAGCTTTACGATAGCTTTACTCTACAGCGTAAAACTGCCGTTCAGCCAGTTCGCTAGGGTACATACCGTCAAATAAGTCATTTCCATGTTCAATGCTCGCAAAAATCTTTTTATACGCTTTTTACTATGTACAATACATACAATTATTCACATGGCATCACTGACAGACTGACTGCGCGCATCATATAATGCGCATGACAGCGCGTAGCAACAAGTAGGATATGGAGGGGATCCTTCTCGCGCTCGATGCAGAGAGGTCTCCGATGCTCGAGCTTCTTGTTATAGGGAATCTCAAGTGTAATGAAAAACAATACCATTGACATTGACTGAGGAGCATCAACATAAACCTTATCTTTCACATAACCCCAAAGAAAAAAGTCTAGAGGTGTTAAATCGCATGATCTCGGCGGCCAATTGTAATCGCCCTTTTGAGAAATCATTTGGCCTGGAAATTTTTCACGCAAAAGACCGAAGGTTTCGCTAATTGTGTGACACGTAGCGCAGTCTTGTTGGAAATAAACATCGTCCACATCCATATCTTCCAATTCTGTCCATAAAAATCCATTAATTATGGTTCAATAGTGCAATCCATCTACCGAAACAGCTGCTCCAGCTTCATTTTAAGGGCCAATGATCCCTCCTGTCCAGTAACTGCACCAAACAATTATAGGTTTCGGATAGAGAAGCTTTTTAATAATCATTTTTGGGTTTTCTGAGCCCTAAATGTGACAATTCTGCTTATTAACGTAGCCTCTGAGGTGGAAATGATCCTCATCGCTCAAAATGTTTTTTAGTAGTGAATTTTAACAATTTCAATGCGTTGTTGAAGCGGGTATCCATGGAGAATAGACATAAGGAGAGCAATCTCTTATGCACGAACTTCACAAAAGTTGAGCACGTTTTTGGCGGAAGTACATGGAAAAGGTACAAGAACTTCCCGATCGATGGCGCGAATGCAAGTGGCGTAAAAAAATGGCCGCTTCCTTCTGTTCGCTCAAAATATTCTAATATAACCGCAAATTAAGGTTAATATTCGTAAATGTTTGTAAACATTCTTATAATAAATATATGTTACCATGACAACCTGCATGCATGCAAAGGTACACGAAGATTTCTTTTTTTTTCGCTACTTGCAGGAGCGCCATCTCTTGGGAGGTTCCCGTACTTAATCAATGTACTTCTGACAAAAAGATGCTGATTTTCAGTTACATTCATGGAGACTAGATATAAGGAGACCAATCTCCATATATCCATTCCCGAAATGAAGTTCTGCCAAGTACATAGTTACAAAACTTCCCGATGAGGGCATATGTGTTCCCTGGGTGCAAAATGGCGACGTCTAATACACGATGCTTATAAACCGTGGATTCCGCCATTTTGCACTCAGGGAACACATGTGCCCTCATCGGGAAGTTTCCTAACTAAGTACTTGGCAGAACTTCATTTCGTGTTTTGTGAAGTACGGCCATAAGAGATTGGTCTCCTTATATCTAGTTTCCATGGTTACATTAGTTTGGTCTCCTGATGTCTATTCTCCATGAGGGTATCATTCCATTTTTATTGATGGCATAGTTTTTAGTTGTCATCTGTCAAGAAATGACACCTCTTATTTATTATTATGGATTCCTGAAGTGTGTGCTTATGAGTACGTTTATTGTATTTGTATCTCATTTATGGATTTAATACATTTATTCTAATTCCAAAGAACCCTGACAGATTGAATAAAAGATTGGTTTTTTATAATTATACTACGAGTAATAATATATATATATATATAGAAATCTTTAATACACGCTTTTACACTTCATCCCACACTTCTAAATTTTACTCAATTTTTCATTGTACATTTCAAAATTCAGTTTTATTAAACTTCATACGTAGTTATAATAAAAATGTATACTAAATATAATTTGATAATTATATTATATATATCAATAATCATAATTATAATAATTGATTAGTTATATTAATTTTTAAAAATATTTTATGAATAATTTATGAAAAAAGTTGATTTATTTTCACTTGAGTGAGGCTCGAAAACTCTAGTCACGACACTGGTCCACAAGCTCTGAATAATTCTTGCAGCTACTATATAAGACAGTTCCAAATGTTATGTCTCGGCATTGTAAACTAGCGTATGTGTGATTCAACGAAAACGTATCGTCATATATAAGTGTAGTTATTAGGTTTATATATATGGGGCAAAATTCGTCAAGTGTACCGGCCTAAAAACTTTTTGTCTCCGATTTCCTTGAAAATCCGCGAAATTATTGTCTTAGTGAACCTCTTTTAATTCCCCTAAGAGAACGTCTCTAGTATGACGGTTTTTCAGTATACAGGGGCTCGAATTTTCAACCTTTTACCGCGCACGCTGATACTCAATTTACCATAACTTCTACAAAAGTTATCCAAATTAATTTTTTTTATGGAGGTCTTAGAAACGTTTTTTCATCAGCTTTACGCTGAAGGCAATGGTTTTAGATGAAAAAAATTATTTGAGCTTCATTTTTTAATTTTAAACATATTTTTGAGTTTTTCTCCAAGTGCGGCCGCTAATTATTTTTCCAAAATTATGCTTAAAAAAAAGCTTGACTTTTTCCCTTTAAAATGAGCCATGGTCGAAAGTGGGGCGAAAGGAATTTGTGGAGATATATCGGATGACTAATGGCAGGCTCGAAGTAAGAATTTTTTTTTTATTTAAGAGAACCATACCATTGCCAGTTGAAATAATACGCCTGATGCTCATTTTACTCAACTATCGTTTAAAGCACCTCACGCGTCGGTGATATACTTATACATTTCATGTCAACCCACTGACGCATGATGATGCCCTGTCGTTGACAAGGTTTTACTCAACTCTTTACTATTCCCTATGTAACGCTTATTGTTATTCAGTTTAAGTGAATTAGGTATTTATCAAATTTATTTTACTCGACTAGGATTTAAAAGATGTTCAAATGTCCTTATGTCCCAAGTTTAATCGACAGAGTCGAGTAAAATTACTTCAACTATTTTTCTCCGTATTCTACCATTGATAGGTATTATGTTTTTTAAATTAATTAGGTGATGTCGGACGCCTGTGTAGCTCAGTGGTTAGAGCATCCGACCGGCAATCGAAAGACATGGGCTCGATTCCCAACGCAGTCGAAAGCGTCTTTTTTTCCACAGAAAGATTTTGAAATTCTTCATATTTAATTTTTTTTTAGATTTCAATGCTAAAAAATAGAATTATTGTATTAACTTCGATACATCCAAACTCAAAATGTACTCCAGAATCATAATTGAAATAATTTAAATGTTTTTATGCTCTTATTTATATTATTACGAGGTCAGCGAATGGTCAATGAACGGTCAGTGAATGAGGAGCGAATTCAATGATCGTTCACTGGACCGGGTCCCCTATAAGTGGTTAAGGAGGCAGCACCCAAAGCGGTTTCTATTCTGAAAGTTTATCACGGAGAAAAGTTTGGTGGAACCGCTCACCTTACACGTAAAACTGTCGCGCTAAACACACGGAGAGCTGCGCGACTTCTGTGTAGCCGAACGACTTTGTCAATTTGGGAATACCATTACTCCAACCCAGGCGAGCCGTTACGCGAAACGCTTGTGCCAGCCGTATTCTCGCAAGCTTTGTCGTTAGTTTGGGGTACCCAGTGCCCCAATTTTTTATTTTTATGCCTTTCCTTATTTTAATAATCTCCTATATTATAATCTTTCAATGAAATTTAAAATCAATCTTTTAATTTATGGCATTGAAGAAGCCCCCATATGTGGCCGAAACATTTACCTTACTTTTTTTGTTTTTTTAATTTCTGCCATCGATAATTTTTAATGTGAAAATAAAAAGAATCTGACCCTATGCCAAAATAATGAAATGAACAAAAATTCTTGGATGTAAATTTATACTAATACTCATACTAAACCAAAGAGGAGTCGCTCTCCCACCGCTAGTGACAGTTCGACTAAACTTCTTTCCGTATACGTGTCAGGCAAGCGGGTTCCACCAAACTTTTCTCCGTGAATACAATAACTAATTTTGATTGGAAAAAATTACTTCATAATTCAATGAATTTGAAGTTCATAACATTGTTTGAACTGAATTTTTCAAAAATCTCAGTGCCGTTCAAACCAATTAAGGGGACTAGGAAGTCAAACTAATCCTATTTTCAAAGTCTGATTAAAATGTAAATATCAAGATATAAATAATTTTTTTCATGGGTTATCTATAACAATTGAATAGAATACAAAAAATATTTTTTTATTGAAAAATCCCAATATACAATTATATAATTAAATAAACAATTTAACAAAAAAAAACTTTTTGCAATAATATCTTCTGTTATAATAATGGGAATTGAATTTTCCACAAAAAATTCATGTTTACGAATTTTTTTCTCAAAATCAGAAATTTTTACAGCTTAATACGGAGGTTCAGCCCGTAAAGGAACATGTTCTACGAAAGCAAAAAAATTTTCAAACCGATCTCAACCTCCGTTTTTTTGCAATCACTGCAAAACGGAACAAAAATAAGATTTCGAGAACAACGAGTTTAAAGTTTTGAAAAACATTTTCATTGCAAAAAGTGCTACGTACTTCATTTTTTCATTCTTCATCCAAACGATTTAAAACTTTGGCATTTACCGTTTCAATAGTAATGCTATTGAAAAATGCAATAAAAAAAAATCGATTTTTTGACTTCCTAGTCCCCTTAAATGCTCTTCTTCTCAATGGTTATGTACCTATATGTGGAGGTTTACAATACAAAGTTAATTACCTGCAAAAGAAGCAGCAGCAAAAAACGTAAAAAGCACTACAGTAGTTAGACACTTCATTATTTATAAGAGGCACGTAAAACCTTTTGCGGAAGTTGATATATGAGGAAAGATGGGTTTTTGACACGTCACTAAAGCTTTCTCACATATATTGCATAATGTAACATATGCAGAAAATTTAGAGAACCTCTAAAATAACGGAATGAATGTCACACTACTAGTTTTCTGCATCATATGTTGTTTTTACGTTTAAGATAAGGAAAACGACATGTAAAAGGTACGACCAGGCGATCGCATTTAAGTAGGGGAAAACTTATCTTTCACTAACTTTACCGTGTGATAATGACATACATTGATTGGATGAACGTCACACGATAGATTGAGCAAGATGCTGTTCATGGTCATGCGATTTGGGAATCGACTAGTCCCCCACTCGGTTAACATACTATTTTCTTCACATACCGCGAAGGAGAATAAACTAACAATTGATCCCTACTTTACTGACACTCTTTTTTTGCCCTTCACAAAAATATCTATAATTTTTAATCGCAAGATCGAATATTCAATTTTTTAACCAGAATATGTCCAATATGAATAAAATGTAAGAATGCAGAATTGTTCGCTGTGAAAAGGTCTACAAATTTTCCCTGATACAGTTTTGTACTGAAATGTATATTTTTGGTTTCAATTTATTAGAAAGTTACAGAAATGAAAATCGAGCGCAAACCTAGAGTATTATGAAGAGAATGTGTTCTTTGAGGTTGATAGAGCCTTAATTTTCTTTTACATTTAAAATAAAAAAATTTAGCAATTTGTATGTAAAAAACATTTTCTTTTTTTTACTCTCTGATCTAAAAACAGCTCGAAAATGTGCGTTTTTTGAACATGTGTCGAAGAATAGTATATTATTCAACTAGGGAAAATAAATGTTTTTTCGTCTTGCTTACGTTTTTTTCCATTTGGGGGTCAAGAAATAGATTTGTTTGCCCCACAAGAGGCAAAAAATGCTTTTTTTGGCCTAATTCTTTTCTGATCTATTGGTGGAAGAAAATTGTTTTTCTACTGTTAGGTCAAAAAGTGCTTTTTGTCCCCTGCTGGGAAAACAATCCATTTTTTGACCCTCAAGTGGAAAAAATCACATGCAACACGGGAAAAACATTTGAAGGGCGTCGGATCAAAAGGGCCTAACTGACATTTACCAAATTTTACAGGACGCCGAAAAAACGCTCCTATTTAAAGAGTTTTTGATAAAAAGGATTTATCTTTGAAATTTACGTTGTTGACACTAAAAAACATTAGTTTCTGGAGTATCAATTGATTCTATTTAAAACTCACCAAGAAATGAGCCGTCAAAATAACAAAGGGCCTAAGTAGAGGGGTATCGTCGGATCAAAAGGGCCTAACTGCACGATCGCGCTATACTTTCACTTTGCTTCACGCACGCAAAAATGTTGTGAATTAATATTTTCAACTCCCTGTTTTTAATTTTTTACTTTTTTGTCTTGAAGAATTTCACTCGCGTACTTTTCCAACTGTAAGATTTGTGAAAAGTTTAAAAATAAAAAAATGTCGAAAAGTACTTATTATTGCCAAAAATGCTTTAAGTAAGCAAGGAATAATCGAATTTTAGAAAAACGGGGAAATTTTGAAAATATCTCGGAATATTTGAATAAAATACCGGAAAGTCAGGAAATTTTTCAATGCGAATACAAATTTTGAAATTGGAAAGAATTTCTATCTTTGAAAAATCTACAAATTCAGAAAACATTCAGAAATTAGTGAGAAATAATAAACTTTAATCACTTTCGAAAAATTTAGACAAAATCTCTGAACTTCAAAATTCATATCATTTTTTTCATCAATTTTTATCATCTCATTGAGCTCCACTCTGCTCCGTTTTTTTAAGTACACAAAGTCATGAAATTCTCATGACATGAGCTTCTGAAAATTTTTGAGTTGTACTTATAATAAAATTAATTTATTATGCACTCATGACGAATTCATGGCGTGAAAATAATAAACTATTGATATTGCAATTATTTATCAGGTTTTGTTTTCGATTAGTTACAAAATTGTTCATCTCCACAAAATCTATATTCCACCGGTAAAGATTGTAATTTAACTTACTTGGGCGGGTGGAGGATTTCGGGCGGGAACTGTTTTGCTTTAGCTTTTGGCGTCATACTACGCCAATTCTCGTCCTAGAATGGATACGAAAATACCGAAATACTCGTCAGGCTTTTCTCTATCACGTATCGTTTGCACTTTTTAAAAATTAATACTTACTCTCTTATAATGTCGAGCAATCGCCGGAGCAATATACGAAATGAATGTTGTTTACATTAACCTCGCAACAAGCGGACGAAGAAAAAAAATTACCGACCGTAGGTAACTGCCGAAATCCCTACGTTACCGCCTGGACACACTGAAATAATTCTATCTTCGTCACCGAGTTCTAAAACCTCGGCAATTCATTCGAAAAACACGTTTCTCCATAAGAGCCTATAAGCAGTTAGGCCCTTTTGATCCAACGATACCCCTCCACTTAGGACCTTAGCGCTTTTCAACAATTTTTTTTTACAGTCAAAAATTTTTTTTTATTTTTTCGCACCATACCTCGTAATGAGCATTTCTTTGGAGAATACGAAAATGCAAAAAACTCAATTTCGGAAAAAATGTCAGTTAGGCCCTTTTGATCCGACGGCCTTCATTTATTTTACTCGTGTGATTGTTGCCCTCGCTTTTCTGGGGTTTACAACTCCACAATCGCAAAATAAACTTTTTTCTCCCTAGTTGCATAGAATATTACTAACATCCATATTCAAAAAAAAATTTTGGAATTAAATATTTGTTGTATTAAAAACAACAAAATTCCAGATATACAGAAGCTTTAGATCCTTCAATGCCAAAGAGATCAGGTGCATTGTTAGTAGTGTGCCTAATTCCAAGAAGCACTTTGTTTTGAAATAGAAAACGACCATGAAATCCCTAAAATGTCAAATAAAAGATATTTTTAAGTATTTTAAAGTATGCCTTATGCGAACGGTAATACAAGTTATTGTACTTACATCATTACTTGTAGGTGTGATTATCTGAAAATTTGACACTACCACTTTAGGAACAAAGTACATTATGAATAATCCATTCTGCAACACATTAATCATACGATAAGCATTATCTCCTTGGTAGAAATCACTACTTTATATTTCTAGCAAGTGAAAGTTAAACAAAATGACCCAGACGGACAAATTGAATGTTATGGAAAATTACACCTGCATTGGTTTAAATTTATATTATTATAATTTTTTAATGGAATAGATTGTTTGGTTGGGATATTAGTACTTTAATTTAATTTCTGCTAACAATTACGTATCAGTAGAATATTCGTAAGCAAATAGTTTTTAAGAGAAGCAAATGAAAAATAGCCAAGCAGAAAAATCCGGTAGAAGAAAGAAAAGGTTTAGAATTGAAAATATCGGATTTTAATGTCAGAAGGACAATTATTACATTTTCCGAATTCCAGTTTCTTCTATAACCTTTATTAGTGCCTCAATAACAACAAGATTTCTTTGAATATGTGTACTTCTTAATGGTGTTGAGCGGAATATAAATTGCATACACTGAAATATAATGGTTCAGTTTGGACTACGAGGGGCACTACTTATATTTTGAGCTTTGGCAACATTGAGTGTTCTCAGGTGCCAACTGACATTTGCACTGCAAAGTTTGAAATTTTTGAACATAATTACCTTTGTGACGTTTTGTTATTTGAGCGTTATTTGTATTGTTTTAAGTGACTTGAAAATTGTGTCTCAGCAAAAAAATAGAATCAACTCATGACAATTTTCGTGTGATGATTTATTACGACTTTCCAAGTGGATTATGAAGACAAAAATGCATTGATCAACTTATTTCCACTTTTTGGCGATGAAGCCCCATCTTATGCCACTGTGAAACGTTGGTATAACAAATTTAATCGTGGCCGCCATTCGCTCACGGACGAATTTCGTAAAGGTCATCCAAAATCAGTTGTTGGGCCAGAAGACATTAATGCTGTGCAAAAACTGATAATGCAAGATCGCCATGTGAAATACACTGTTAAAAATGTTTCTGATTTTACAATACATTACAGTGCAAATTGTAATGTAAAATTACAATCGGAGTATTGTAGAGAAAAATTACAATAATTTTAATGTAATTCTAAGTGAAATTCGGAATAACAATACGCGTATTGTGAAGTTGAAAGTTGTGTTACACTGCTGCGAAGTGTCGCTACCGTCGGTCATCGTGGGTTGTCAGTAGGTTTCGCTTATGGTTTCTCGCTAAGAACGAACCGTTAAAAATGTTTAACTGGGATTTGGAAGCGACTAACAAGGTAAGTTTAATTTATTTAACTGGATAGGCAGTTCCTATCAAGAAATTTTCCTTCATTTCTGTCTCATTCTGCTTTTCAAAACGAAAGGCAGTCGATGCCATGCGATAACCTCAAATTGAATTAGTAGTTAACTCTCTGCCGATTGAAGCACAATTATTTTAAATATTTTTCTTATTCTTATTTGCAAAATTTCAATTTCAATCTTTGTTCAATTAGACTGAAATTACATTCCTTTTCAAATTCCGAACTTGTAAACCATAATTCTTTTTAAATTTGTTACTAACCTAAAGTACATTTTAAAATTTGTATATTTAATTTTAAAGTCGAACAAGTAAAACTAATAAATTTGAAAACTGATATCTCTATTGCTTTAATGAATTCAAATTAAAATAGAGACTAAATATGTGTAAAACTTAGAAACATATTTACGATTGGAAAAAAATTTTACAATCAGGAGAGGACTAAAAATGATTCTATTGAACACACTTTGAGTTCGACTCATGAAGTGCGATTTATATAAATATTATACAAATTTCATATTAAATTTATATTAAAATTACAATACATATGCTGTAATGTACATTTTTTGGATGTTGTGTAATTACAATACATTTGGAGTAATTTTACAGCGCTGTTCTTTAAAGATACATTTTCATGTTTTTTAAAATTACATCGCGTTTTGGTAATAAACTTCCATTACATTTATTGTAAAATTACAATAGAAATTTTTAACAGTGTACTGTGAGATTGATGAAACAATAGGCATTAGTTCCACCAGCATATATAAAAAATTGCATGAACATTTAGTCGTGAAAAAGATTTGTTCTCGTTGGATCCCACATAATTTGACAAAACCAATTTTTTGAGATGTCTCAAGCGGAATGGAATAAATGCTATGACAAATGGTTCGAACGTATGTAAAAGTGTATAGATCATAAAGATAAATACTTTGAAAAACAATAAAGCCATTTTTGATGACAAATTACTGTTTTTCATTATTAGGTTCAAAATATGAATAGTGCCCCTCGTATTACAATAATAGTCAATTCTTTCAAGAAATAATTTTTTATTTTTTATTGCCAACCAGCCAAATCAACGGCAAAGCCGAATATCCATGGCGCGAAGGTAATGCTCTGTATTTGGTGCGATCAGAAGGGTGTGCTGTATTATGAGCTGCTAAAACCGGGTGAAACCATCAATTGAGAACGCTACCGAACACAATTAATCCGCTTGAAGAGAGCAATAGCCGAAAAACGCCCGGAATATGCGACCAAACACGAGGCAATAATTTTCCATCATGACAACGCTCGGCCCCAAGTCCGGTATCCGGTAGTCCTTCTGACTACCATTTGTTCCGGTCGATGCAGAACGCCCTCACTGGAATACGGTTCACATCAGAACAGGGTATCAAAAATTGGCTTGATTCATTCTTGGCCGCTAAGCCGGCGCAGTTCTTTTTGGATGGAATCCACAAATTGCCAGAACGATGGGAAAAAGTCATAGCTTCAGATGGGCAATACTTTGAATAATACTATTGTACATGTTTTTCTTAAATAAACGTTCAAATTTTGCACGAATTAAGTTATAGATCCAATATAATATTATTTTGAAGTTAATTAGTTGAGTTTTGAAATTTTTGTCAATCGAAAGACCTGGGCTCGAATCCCAGCGCAGTCGAAAGCGTCATTTTTTCCACAGAAAGATTTTCAAATTCTTTAAATATTATTTTGAAGCTCGTATTTTTCAGAGTAATTTTGATCTTGGATAAATTTCTATTCCAAGTCTTAGATCATGAGATATTTAATTTTTTTTTATATTACACAAGAATTGAATTAAATCATAACTTTTAAAGCTATTTTACTCTATCTCTATACCGACGGTCATTAGTGAATTAATACTTTGCTGGCCTTTATCTTTACTTCTTTTTACCGTATTCCACCCTGCTGCTACAGCTTCACTTCCATGTTCTACATCAAAATTTGACAATGTAATTGTTCCTGTCGATGCAGCAGGTTCTGTAAACTAAAATTAAATTTAATTTGGTTCAATTCGAATTTATCAAGAACTTTTACACATCTTATAAGGGGTAACACTAAATATCAATTTTGCATGAAATCACTCACATGTATAACTGTAAAAGGTTTCCATATGTTAAAACATGGGAGAGTTGAACCAGTTGGATTATCTATGGTTGCAATGGAATTTGTACCATAATGACTGGGGTTCGCAATACTATTCACTGCAATGGAATAATTGGAAAGGCTCTGTTTATCAACATATTTATTAATACACTCTGTCAAAAATACGGCACTTCTTAAATCATCAGATTTTATAACCCCATCACATAAGCGTTGATTTTGATCATCTTGTATATAAACTAAGCTGGAAAGTTCACGATCTGTGACATGTTCTTTACAGTCATTAGGAACCACCTCATTATTAATTGAGTGTACCTGATATCTTCTTGAATTAGGTACTGAAAATAAAATTGAAAAGAAGAATATTAGCAATTAAAATGTATTTCTATTTGTTTAATTATTAATATATATATTCTAACTTTTCACAACTTTTTTACATTCTTATCATAAATGAGATATATCATAAATGTTTATGTGAAAAATGACTTTCGAAATTTTTATCAAATCTTTACGTTTTGAGATCCCCTAGTAATAGTAGTAGTAGTAGTAGTAGTAGTATTAGTAGTAGTAGAAGTAGTAGTAGTAGTATTAGTAGTAGTAGTAGTAGTAGTAGTAGTAGTAGTAGTTTTTTTTTTTTTCCCAGAGGAGAAAGAGAATGCATTTACGCACGCTGTGTGGGACTCAGCCGAAGCAATACCCACTAAACTCAAAACTCCCCTGTTTCCTCGCCAGGCAATGACCCCGGAACCGCGTTAGCATTACTTCAGGGTCATTGTCTATAGGCACAGTTCGCCGTGCCTCGGCGTTCTTCTACCTACGGCCCTATAAGGGGGTGGTCTAATGTCGTCGTTGCACTTAACCTCTTCTTCTCTTCGATCTTCTTAGTACGTAAGATCTTCTCAACGTACGTGGCTATTTCATTCCAATTCGTCTCGCTGTTTACCATTAGGGTCACGATGTTATCTGGTGTGCAGTTGCATCCAAGTGTCGCTTCCAATGCTCTTCTTTCCTGTGCTCCTGTCCTCCTGTGCGAAAAATGTGTGCTCGGCACTATCCTCTGCTCCCTCACAGTAAACGCAGACAGGGCTGTCTAACAAGTCCATTTTGTATAGGTAGGCGTTGAAGTGTCCGTGGGCAGTAAGGAACTGGGTAAGGTAAAAATTCACCTCACCGTGTTTCCTGCCTAGCCACGATTGCACCTCGCCTATTAGTCTGGCCGTCCACCTACCGGTTTCCTCGTTGCACCACCTTACTTGCCACGCCAGCAAAGTTCTCCTTCTTTCTTCCAGCTTCATGATGTTCCAACGCTCTTGCGGTTCATTCAACTTCTTCTCATAGATCGCTTTGCGCTCCTTAGCCAGCAAATCTATGAAAATTACTCCCGCAACCACCAGCGCCGCGGCTTCCGAAACAGTGCGATAAGCACACACAACCCGGAGGGCACATCTTCGCTGTATTGACGCTATTCTGCGGCGGTACTTCCAGACATTCATGGCATCCGCCCATATTTCCGCACCATACAGGAGTATGGAGTGGGCCACACTCATTAAAACCCGCCTTTTGCTAGACTTTGGCCCGTTGATGTTGGGCATGAGTCTCGACAATGAAGCCACCATTTTTTCTGCCTTATCAGCCGCAGCCCTGATATGAGCCCAGTGGGTGAGCTTCCTGTCGACTATCTCGCCTAGATATTTGACAGTTTCCTTAGCCTCCACAGGCACGCCTGAGATCTGGAGGACCAGTTTCGGAGAGAAACGTCTCTGCCTAGTGAGGATCACGACTTCAGTTTTGTCGGCGGCTAACTCCAGCCCATGTGCTTTCAGCCAGTCCCCAACAATTGTCGTAATCCAAGCGACTCTGCTTTGTGCCATCTGATCGCTTCTTGCTCTTATAGTGACTGCGATGTCATCCGCAAAGCCCACCAGATTGGCCCACTGTGGGAGATTCAGTTTCAGTATACCGTCGTACATGACGTTCCAAAGATCCGGGCCAAGCGCCGAACCCTGCGCCACCCCCGCGGTTACTCTGCTGCGCACTTGACCTATGGTGGTCTCGTACGTCAATTCTCTATCCTGGAGGTAATCGTCAATCACCCGCAGCAGGTAAGGTGGAACACCAAACCGCTGCTCTAGAGCAACAAGGATATCAGCCCACCTTGCTGAGTTGAATGCATTCTTGACATCCAGGGTGACCAAGACGCAAGCATCCCTTGACCTGTGGTTGCCTTGCCATGCCTCGTAGGCTGTAGTGATCACCTCCCTAATGGCTCCGATGGTAGATCTCTGCACGCGGAACCCATGCTGGCTAACCGCTAGACCCCCTGCTGCGTCAACTGCGGTCCGAAGTCTTTTCCTCAGCAGCTTTTCATAGACCTTGCCCAGGTTTTCAAGCATACAGAGGGGCCTGTAGGATGACGGCGTGATGGGCGGGCCTTTACCTTTGTCAAGGAGGACCAGTCTCTGTACCTTCCATCTTTTAGGGAAGATTCCCGCTAGCAGACATGCGTTGTACTTGTTGAGCAAGAGGAATGTGTGTTCCTTTGCTATAAGGTTAATCACCTCGGTGGGTATTCCATCAGGGCCCGGCGCCTTGCGATTGCCCATAGACAAAGCCGCCGCGCGCAGTTCCTCCACCGTAAACAGCTCTATCTCCTCCATCACCACTGGAGCAGCCATTCGTGCTCTTTCGTGGTGGTCAGGGAACAGAGCTTTGACTATGTGCTGCATTGTCTCAGGATCACGCGGGGGTTCCGGGGACACGCCGGTCAGCCGTCGGGTGACTATCTGGTAACCCAATCCCCAGGCATCCCGGTCAATATCCTCTCGTATGGCCTCCCAGCAGCTTTTCTTGCGTTTCTTGATTGCGCTCTTCAGTAGTTTCTTGGCGCTCTGATAGCACGCTTGAGCCTGCGATAGGTCCTTTTGTCGTCTCCTGCGCTGGGCTTTCCTCCGCAGGGCCAGGGTTTTGCGTCGCAGCTCGGAAATTTCATCACACCACCAGTACGCCGGCTTACCACGCATCTTCAGTGCTTGTCTGGGCATGAAGGCATCGCATGCCTTGGTTATCAGGTGGACCGTTGTCTCAGTGAGAGACTCGGCATCCGTCCTTGTGGTCACTCCACGAGATTCCTGCTCCCAGCAAGTGTGACTCGATCCATTCAGGTAGTTGGTTCTCACCAACTAGCTGAGTCATCCAGTCTAGCGACATTCCACCTGCGAGTTAAGGAACGTGCCACTGGGCTGGGGCGTCTGTTGTCGCTACCTTCGATTACGAACGTGATGTGCTGATGGTCGCTGCCATTAAAATCTTCCATCACCCTCCAATCGTGAATCCTCACCGCTGCTCCGGCCGAGGCAAGCGTGATATCGATGATCGTGCCTCGGCAACCACTGCGCCTGAACGTAGTGGCCACGCCGTCATTAAGAATGGAGAGGTCAAGCCTGTACGCCATCTCGACCACGGCAGTGCCTCTGCTGCATGACCAGTTCATTCCCCATTCCAGCGCCTTGGCATTGAAGTCCCCTGCCATGACGACGTGCCCCTCTAAGTTCCGGGCGAAATCCTCCAATTTACCTAGTTTCTTTCGGAACATCGCCACACGATCATTGGGTGAGAGGTAGACGCTTATGACTGTGTCCTCACCACTCTTGACCCATACAAATCCGTCGCCACGTCCAAAGCTTGAGACCGGGAATGCCTTCGGGTTCCTTACCCAAAGGGCAGCTGTGCCCGTAATGTCTGCGTACCAACCTCTGTTATTCATATCTAGGTATTGTTCAGACACTATGGTCAGGTCTACCATGCCCTCGAACGCTGTCTGCATTAGCAAGTCCTGCGCAAGAGAGCTTCTGCCAAGGTTTCCCTGAAGGACTTTCAATGCGATGTTGACTTTGCCTTCCGTAGTGCCGCCTGGTACACTTTGCACCGCAACGACCCCGGTGTATGGTCTGTTCTGGCTGCATCGCTGGCCTCCACACACAGACAACACTTGGGCACCTTAGTGCATACCACGGCTTTGTGACCCGCTGTTCCGCACCGCCAGCACAGGTTAGTCCTGTCAGCTGCTTTGCAATCCGCAGCAGTGTGTCCATAGCCATGGCAACGGAAGCATCGGCTGACCCATGCCCGGCTTCTAACCCTGCAGTTGACCCAGCCAACTTTTAAGCGTCCTGCCTGGACCAGTTTCTCTGCTAGATGTTCGTCAAGCTCCACGAACGCCATTATACTGCCCCATTTGTTCTCCCGCGACAGATTAATCCTAGGTTCACCGAGGCCTTCCCCCCGCATAAAGCCTCTAAAGCTGCCCTGAGCTCAGTTTCTTCTGTCGCCGCATCCAGGTCCCTATTCTCGACCATCGATTTCGGTTTTAGCGGACGTACGCAACTAGACTCCCCCACAGCAGTGCTAAGGGCGCACCCAAACTTGGTTTTGTTTTCCGCGTTCGCTTCTATCTCGACAAGGACATCGCCCGACCGCGTTTTCCTTATGCCCTTAATGTCGACATCATGTTCAGCAGGATTGCCGCAACCTTTTCGGGCTTCCCTCGTCTGGCGGCGGCCTAGTACTTCCGTCCATTTGGCTGTCGCTCCTTCTTCCGGAGTTGTGTTCCCCAGATTGCTTCCAGTGTTGAGGCTCATTCTTTTTAATGGCCTCCGGGTCTCCCCTTCCTGTGGGCTAGGGTGTGTTCGGCAGGCCTTTTTGGTCTTTGTCCGTAGCTGGGTGTTCCTGTGTAATCCGACCCTGAGCGCGGTGCATCTGTCAGTTTCTTCGTGTAGTAGTAGTAGTACACTCGATAACTCTCGATAGAATTATAAAATTGAATTAACCTTCGGAATACTTTTGTGACGACCTGTGACCATCGATATAAATTTATTTATAATATTAAACTATGTAAATTTGATTAAAAGAATTCACGATAGTACGTGCATAAACAACATGTTTTAAAAAGTATTGATTGAACGAAAATAGAATATACGGAAGTAAAATTGTAATAGGGAGAGAGAAATAGTGAATTTATAAATAGAAAAACGTCTATAAATGTAACATCGTAAACCCTTAATTATGTGTAAACAGGGGAACCCCATCGGAATGTGCTATGAACACAAGAATATCGACCGGTGCAGGAAAGATTAATTAAAAAGTTAGTCGACTTGAGAGGAAGGAACGTCGGGGAAACCAGAAGAGGGAAAAAATCAACTAATATAATTTCCCCTTTTTTATTCAACACAATACAATACAGACATAAGGAAAAGAGGCCAGCTCAGCCACGTGCCAAGGTCGGGCCAACGTCGGAGAAAAATTAGTGAAATACCAGGGCGAAAACTAGCGGTAGGCAGTATCGATTGAAAAATGGCAAACATGTCAATATCGACCGCAAAATGTCCATAGAAGCACCCGAAAATTCGCAAATCTTCAGTAACCCCGAGACCATCTTCGACTTCGTTACTCTCCCCAAAAGTGACCGTTGGACCATCTTTAACTTCACAACTCTCCTCAAAGTACTTCTCGAGCCACCTTCAATATTTTTACTCTGCACGAGAAGGTGTAACACGTGCAATGCTCCGACCTAGGTTACCTATGGACCAAGATAAGGAAACTCCGACAACTATGTCGGAGAAGTATCGAGAGGTTGAATCTTTGTGGATAATACAGTTCTTCACTGATTACCATTTTTGCAGTCAATACAGAGAATGAGAGATTGCAAATAAAAGAAAATATTTTTAAAATGACACAAAAGTCAATAAAAAAGAAATAAATTTAAAAAAAATTAAAAACAACATAAATAAACTCGTTCAATTACTTCAAAGTTCAGAGCCGTGAGTACATCGTTTGAACTGATTTTTTTAAAATCCCAGTGCCGTTCAAACCAATTAAATGTTCTTTTTCTCAATTAGTCCAAGCAACAGGAAATTTTTTATGCATGATTTATGACATTATTTATTTAACAAAACGGATTGCGCCGTTAGAGAAAAGGTTGGTCATAGAGTAATTGTGTCATGTTTTGGACAAGGAAATATGATTTATACATTTTTTATCAACATTTAAGACCAAAAAATCGCATTTTTTTAGTTTTTTGTTTATAACATTGTAGGTAATCATCCAATCTTGATAACATTAATTAAAAAGTTGTAGACAATTGAATTGCCAACAAAATGACCCGTCGCTCGATCTGATTGAATAATTAGAAGCGGAAAAAATTAGGAAAAACCGGAAAATTTAGCTTTTGTTAAATAACTTAATATCTCAGTTAATTTTTAACTTTTTAGGTTGAGGTTTTGGTGGAAAAATAGCAGACTTAGCTTGATTTATATTTTTAAAAGCCGTTTTAAAATAAAAATCGTACCACCCCTGCGGCAAGCAGACATTTTACAATTAATCGCATTAAATAAATTTAAGTGTCAATAGCGCGGAAACGTATAATCTTAAAGTGTCCGTTTTTTTATACATTTGAATAGCATAAACTCTGCTACTTTTCCACCAAACCTCAACCTAAAAAGTTAAAAATTAAGTGAGATATTAATTTTTTTAACAAAAGCTAAATTTCCCGGTTTTTCCGAATTTTCTCCCATCCTAATTATCCAATCAGATCGAGCAACGGCTTATTTTGTTCGCAATTCGATTGTCTACAACTTTTCAATGGATGTCATTAAGATTTAATAATTAACTTTACTGTTATAAACAAAAAACTAAAAAAAGTGCGATTTTTTGGTCTTAAATGTTGATAAAAAATTTATAAATCATATTTCGTTGTCCAAAACATGACACAATGATCAATGACACTATGATCAACCTTTCCTCTGATGGCGCAGTCAATTTTCTGGAATAAATAATGTCTTAAATCATTGATAACAAATTTCCTGTTGCTTGGACTAAATGGTTATGCACCTATATGTGGAGGTTTACAATACAAAATAAGGAAAGTTAGTTACCTGCAAAAGAAGCAGCAGCAAAAAACGTAAAAAGCACTACAGTAGTTAGACACTTCATTATTTATAGGACGCAAGTAAAACCTTTTGGGGCAGTTGATATATGAGGAAAGATGGGTTTTGACACGTCACTAGAGCTTTCTCACATATATTGCATAATGTAACATACGTTGAAAATTTATGTAACCCCCAAAATGACTGAATGAATGTAAATACTATTTTTGTGTGTGATGTATGGCTTTACGTTTAAGATAAGGAAAACGACATGTAAAAGGTACGACCAGGCGATCGCATTTAAGTAGGGGAAAACTTATCTTTCACTAACTTTACCGTGTGATAATGACACTAAATTTATTTAAGATTTTTCTCCAGTGTTTTTCTCTTGTGAAGGCGGAGTAAAAATTATCTGGTCCTAAATTTAACGCCAGGGGACGGACTCTGAGTTACCTCGTAAAAGCCATTGGACACGTTGTGACGTCACGAGTAAAAACTGAAAGACCGAAATCGCATAAATAAAAAATATAGTATTATAGAAGTCTTGAAATCAAACCGAGGTTGTATTGAAATTTTTCTTGTAAATTTCATACTTTTGACAATAAAAAATAAAATCAACAGATTTATCACACTAGAAAAACCATGCTTTTCAATGCACAACTCGACGAAAATTGGTTAAATTATTAGTGAAATTAATAGTTATTGGTGTAAATGTACTCATGATGCCTCAGCGATTCCTACACGATAATTAAAGTGGTAAAAAATTTATAATATATTAATAATATTTTGATTGAAAGTTAAAACCATGTTTTTTCCTCTCCTAAGAGGAAAAACTTTTGGACTGTTAGTGCTATGGAAAACTTTCAGCGACAAAGTTGTTCCTTAATAATTGAGGCAACTTTTCACAGGTTTGGGAATCAATCAACGAAAAATTAAGTAGTTAAAAGGCGATGTAAAACTGTGAACAATGACAAATAATCTTGAAAAAGTAATATTTATATTTCCGACTTAATTTACATCAGGTTAGATACATATTTTGTTTTCGTTTTTAATATTAACAGTAAAACGACTAAAAAACTTTGAATACCGTATGTAAATTTTTATATATAGACGTATATTCTGACGAAAAAATGTTTTTTGTCTTCATCAACTTAATATGTCTAAACTTTAATAACAATAGGTGTAAAATCCGTCCTACATTTCTAAATGCAATATCTTGCCCAAAAACACAAAAACTGACCCGAAATTCATTGTTTTTGAGTTATACGGTAAATTCTCGCTCAAAAATAAAAACTTCTTACATTTTTCATATGCCCCATCCGAAAGGTGATAGCAAAAGCTACTCAAAAAAAATTTTTTTTTTTAAATTCACTTGTCGGAAGACAGTTAAAACGGGCAAAAACTGACCAGAAATACGTTGACTTTGAGTTAGACGGTAAATTCTCGCCTAAAACTAAAAACTTCTGGCATTTTTCACATGTCCCAACCGAAAGGTGATAAACAGGAGCTAATGGCAGAAGCAGCTACTAACAAAAGTAGCTTCTTTTATCACCTTTCAGATGGGGCATGTGAAATGTGTCAGAAGTTTTTAGTTTTGAGCGAGAATTTATCGTCTGACTCAAAATCAATGAATTTCGGGTCAGTTTTTGTGTTTTTGAGAATAAAGAAAAAAACAATTTTTGCGTCAAAATATACGTCTAAAACTAAAGCCCCATTGTGTTGAAAAAACGGGCAACGAAAATGATATAAAAATTTACATATATAGGTATATAAAGTTTTTTAGTCATTTTACTGTAAATATTAAAAACGTATACAAAATATGGATCTAACCTGATGTAAATTGAGTCGGAAATATAAATATTATTTTTTCAAGATTATTTGTCATTGTTCATCAATAAAAAGAATATTTTATCGACGATGGCACATAAGACTGTTGAATCTGCACGCAGAAAAAAGAAAGGCGAAATTTACTAAGCAGGAACAGTAAATGATTTTAAGTAAATGTAACAGTAAAAACCGTTAACATAGCTGAAAAGAAATGTCGGAATTACTGAGCGTTTCGTTAATCTCATAGTAAAATCAAAGTAAATCTAACTTTGTCACTTGTGAGTTAAAAATACCTTTATCATATGTATTTAATCCAGGATGTTAAGTACCATTCACTGGAACTGAATTACAATACTAGTATAGTACACATTAGCGAAAGATCGCTTAGCTCGCGCACATGTCACGAAAGCATAACCTTCATGTATAAATCACGTGTGCCGGCAACGCTGGGTGTGAACAAAGGAATTTCCACCTACAAAGAAAGTAGTCAAAACAAAAGAACTGTGTTATCCGAAAGCGAACTCATTCGTGATCCTCGTGGATGCTCAGGGACACCGTTCGAAGTTTTTCGCTTTTTGTGTGTTAATTTGGTTCAAAAAGGATGGATGACTTCGTTTCACATATTCTGAACCAGTGAGGCCTTGATACAAAAATGTACGAGAAAGTTTTGAAAGTGAGTAAATTTTATATATATTTATCATGAATAAGTGGTCCCCAGATTTGTAGGTTATGAAGTACGAAGAAGTATTGCCTTCATTTTTCGTAGGCTCATGCTCAATATTATTTCATATTATATCTTGACATTTTTCCGTACATGTTCATTGTTTTATTGACCCACAATAATAATTTTGTAATAGTTAATTTGGCATGGGGTCAGTTTTGATGCGGATTTTTTTTAAGTGATAGAACACATAAAAAATACAAAAGGCAAACGTTTCGGCCACAAATGGGGGCCCTCTTCAGTGCCAATTAGCTTAATATTAACCTTTAAATATTTATTAACTAAGACATGCAACTTAATAATTATTGTATTTCTTGTTTTTTTGTTTTTTTCTTTTGCTTATTGATATTAGAAAAAGATAGAATAAACATGCGGAAAGACTTATGGGTAAGCGAGTTCCTAGGTGTGAAGGAACCAGGCCGTTCCAAAAACTGTTCCAACGAGTAATCCTCTCCCACAGGAACCGTGAAAAATGCGACCGCGGAACGCACTCTCTCAAGGGCACATATATAAACACAATTATTTCACCAAAGAAAGAAACAACACGATGGAGAATATAACGTGGATCCTTGGTAAAGCACGCACAGCAAACCACACATATGCACGAGCACCAGAAGTAAAGGACACTGAAGTTAAAACATTAAGAACGATGTAATTGGTACGGAAAAATTTTTATTTTGTATTTTCTCCGAAGCCGCAGAGATGACAGACGAAAGTAAGTCCACCACTCTGCCACGTGGCTAAAAGAAAACTGATTTGGGAAGAAGTCGTATTTAGGAAGACTAGTGTTCAGAGTTTGACGTGTATAGAAAGCATTCTCAAGATAGGTCAGGTTCCAACACCAAGGGTTATACACAGTAAAAATTTATTTTAATGTCCCCGGCACTTGAGATTTTTATGTGCTCAAGCGTCCGACAAAAGCAAAGACCCACCACATGTTCGAAAAACTCTGTAAGGAAAGGCACTCAAAACGGTCCCGACGTCGTAAAAATTATACACATTTTTGTGGATATAGCAAGTAAAATGCAACAATGTGGAAATTCACCAAAAATTAATCTCATGGTTATTCGAAATAGCGAAGGGACACGCTGATCTGATTCTTAATAATTGGAACCCGGTAAAATACCATATTGAGTTTATACTTATGATGTCCGAGTTTTTTAGATTATAAGACTATTATAAAGTGGCAAAATATTACGAGAGTTATTCGAACTCTGACTTAAATAGAGTGGCCAATTAATACAGTAGCACTACGGATTCTAAGACTGATAAAAAGTGGCCAAGTAATGCGCGAGCACTTCGGACTCTGATTCTGAGTAAGGTGGCCAAGTAATGCGCGAGCACATCAGACTCTGATTCTGAGTAAGGTGGCCAAGTAATGCGCGAGCTCTTCGGACTCTGACTTAAAGTTGTGTGGCCAAGTAATGCGCGAATTCTTAGGGGTATAAGAATTTTTATAAAGTGGCCAAAAATAATAATTAACACACAGGTTCCTAAGACTCTGACCTGAATAAAGTGGCCAAATAATGCGCGAGCTCTTCGGACTCTGATTTTAAGTAAGGTGGCCAAGTAATGCGCGAGTTCACTGGACGTCAGGACTGATATAAATACATGAATATCCGTGTAATACGCGAGTTGAACGAAGTCTGACCTGAAAAGAGTGGCCAAGTAAAGCGCGAATTCTTAGTACAGAATTTTTATATAAAGTGGCCAAGAATTGCGCGAGTTCAATGGACTTCAGGACTGATATAAATACAAAAATAGCCGCGTAATACGCGAGTTGAACGAAGTCTGACCTGAAAAGAGTGACCAAGTAATGTGCGAATTTTTAGGGTTCAAGAATTTTTATAAAGTGGCCAAAAAATATTAATTAACCCGTAGGCTCTTTAGACTCTGACCTGAATAAAGCGGCCCAGTAATGCGCGATCACTTCGGACTCTGCTTTTCAGTAAGGTGGCCAAGTAATGCGCGAGTTCAATGTACGTCAGGACTGATATAAATGCAAAAATAGTCGCGTAAAGCGCGAGATCAAACGAAGTCTGACCTAACTAATGTGGCCAAGTAATGCGCGAGCTCTTCGGACTCTGACTTAAAGTTTTGTGGCCAAGTAATGCGCGAATTCTTAGGGATATAAGAATTTTTATAAAGTGGCCAAAAAATAATAATTAACACACAGGTTCCTAAGACTCTGACCTAAATAAAGTGGCCAAGTAATGCGCGAGCTCTTCGGACTCTGATTTTAAGTAAGGTGGCCAAGTAATGCGCGAGTTCACTGGACGTCAGGACTGATATAAATACATGAATATCCGTGTAATACGCGAGTTGAACGAAGTCTGACCTGAAAAGAGTGGCCAAGTAAAGCGCGAATTCTTAGTACAGAATTTTTATATAAAGTGGCCAAGTAATGCGCGAGTTAAATGGACGTCAGGACTGATATAAATACAGAAATAGCCGCGTAATACGCGAGTTGAACGAAGTCTGACCTGAAAAGAGTGGCCAAGTAATGTGCGAATTTTTAGGGTTCAAGAATTTTTATAAAGTGGTCAAAAAATATTAATTAACCCGTAGGCTCTTTAGACTCTGACCTGAATAAAGCGGCCAAGTAATGTGCGAGTTCTTCGGACTCTGATTTTAAGTAAGGTGGCCGAGTAATGCGCGAGTTCAATGTACGTCAGTACTGATATAAATGCAAAAATAGTCGCGTAATGCGCGAGATCAAACGAAGTCTGACAGAATTAGTTCCTCCCTCAAGTGGATATTCTCAACAAGAGACACTTATTGCTATTAAAGGAACTATCCTTGTCGGACCTCAGATGCCAAAAAGCGGCAACTCACACAAGCCCTAAAATAAGGATATGTCCGGAGAAATCCGGACGGATGGTCACCCTATGGCTAGGGCCAAATTAACTATTACAAAATTATTATTGTGGGTCAACAAAACAATGAACATGTACGGAAACATGTCACGATATAACTGTAGAGTTCTAAAGAGTTTATGTGACCGAGAATATGTCTGGGAGCACGGGAACATGACTGAGAATTTCTCTGATGAATGTGCTCTTCGAGAATTTATGAGAATTTAAAAATATTTTCCGTAACAGTTCAAGCTTTCAATTGTTTTTGATAAATGGTTTGTTCTGGAAGTTCGTGTAACGCACGCAATAAAAATGGAAAAAAAAGAATATAGTTTGGATTTTTTTTTTATTAAATTATTGATAAACAAAATAAAGCTTCTTTCAAGTGCAAATACTGTGATCATCAGATGTACAGAAAGCATGCCACTTGACAAATAGAGCACTTAAAAAAGTGCATAAACTGTCCCGAAACTGTCAAACAATTATTTAAATCAAAGCGTAATTTGTGCGAAGAAAACTTGAATTACTTGTTCTTTATGTTTGAATTTATTATAATGGCTATAAAAAATTTTTTTTTGATATTGAATTCCGATAAAACTTGACATTTTTTCGTTGTTTATTTTTATGAAACCTTTACTATTGCAATTCATAGTGTTTGGAAATAAATTTACAATATTATAAGGTTTAATGATAATGAAAATATTGGTGAAGGTATGATAAAATTCCCTTAAATTCTCTGTAAATTCTCAAGTTGTCTTAAAATGACGGTCACAGTGACGAGAACGTGACCAGATTTTAAATGTCCGAGAAATTTAGAACTCTAGGTTTAAGTAAGTATATATCGCATGAGACATGTCAGAGATCCCATGAAATCCACGAGCGATGTCCATGGGATTCTTGGTTCTATTAGGGTACACATTTTTCTGCGTGTGAACTTTATAAACTAGGCCTTTATCACATCCACAACATTAATTTTGCAACGATTATTAGGTAAAAAGTTACGATGACTGTTCGTTCTGCAAAATTCTAAGTTTTGTTTGTTATATCTGCAGTGAATTTTACGTATTTCTTCAATACGTGTTGTGCATACCAGACTCCTTTATTTTGATTTGTAAGCTATGAGATAAGATTTTTTATTTTTATGCTTTTCCTTGTTTTAATAATTCCTATATTTTAATCCTTTAATGAAAATTTGAATTAATCTTGTAATTTATTGCACTGAAGAGGGCCTCCATATGGGGCCGAAACGTTTGCCTTACTTTTTTTACGTTTACTTTTACTTTCTACGTCCTTTCCGACATCCTTTCCGATATCTTTTCGACGTCAGAATTTTCAATAAGGAAAAGCCTTTCTCAGTTTTGCATTTTGAACGTAACAAGCCATTCCTGATTCTCATTGGAATTTAATGTAAAGCAGAGATGGGTTATCAGGTTGTCACGTTCAAAATGTAAGAATGAGGAAAACTCTAAGGATTCTGTATCCTCTAGGGAAGGATGGGACAATGTTCCCCCACTGAGCCCTCAACTCTGACCACTCTGACAATTGGATCGGAAGTGACGTCATACGCATTCTTGATCGTCTAAAACAACACTTTTTGAGGTTAGTTTTAGGAGCGAATATACTTTCCCGTATATAATATGCATTACAATGTATCAGTTATGATGCATATATTATAATTAGATAGTTATTAAACGAATATATACTCATATTCGTTATAAATTACTAAATAAAAACATAACCGCTTAACACTTAAACGGAACTCTCCAACAAAATCCGCTCGACCAATCCGTATTTGGCACGGGGTCTATCCCATTCTTCCCTAGAGGATCCTTAACTCTATTGACTCTATTATCCTTTTGTTCTCGACATGGGACGGCGCCCTGAGAGTGTCAAACTGGGCGTCATTGCGAGAGTGAAAGAGAAGATTATTATACTCTGTATACCTTTACGGTGCATGCCGTGTTTGAATTTAGGAAAGTGTACACAAGTGTACACTTCAGCCTGTGGGATGAAGAAAGATGGAAAGAGACAAAAATATATTTCTGGGTCTTTCACTCTCATTATCGCGCAATGCAGAACGCATTTATAGGACGGCACCCTAGCGGTCCCATTTCGACGTTCCACGCTGGGTAAGGGTGCAGTTCCATTCTGGTGTTTTTACGCGGCGTAAAGCAGAAAATCATGAGACAGAAAGAGAGTGGTGTATCTATGTATATCTTCTCCCTCATTATTTTCTGCTTTACGCTGCGTAAAAACGCTGACATAGGTCTGCACCCTAAAGTAGAAAAAATAATGAGAGATAGAGAGCAGTGTATTTATGTGTCTCTCTTACTCTCATAATTCTTTGCTTAGGGTTTAATCCCATACTTGCGTTCTACGTTGCGTCATAATGAGTAAGAGAGAGACAAAGTATAGATGTGTCTCATTTTCACCCATTATAACGCATCCATGGGACGGCACCCTTACGTCTAACCGCACAACTCTGCTTAGCAATCTACAGTCATCTGCGGCAGTGATCCCAGAACGTGGGAGCTGGCGGCCCCCACCATAGATGCCTCCAGCTCATTGTGTCTTCCTCATTCATCTAACCTATGGCAGTCGAGCGAGGAAGAAGCCATGAGCTGGCGGGATCTATGGTGGGGGCCGCCAGCTCCCACGTTCTGGGATCACTGATCTGCGGCAGCCCGCACACCGCACAGTAGCGTACCAGTTCTGTTGTTCTGTACATATTGTTTACATCGGAACTGTCAAAATGAAAGGCGTTGCGGGCAATTATCAGGCGAAACACAAAAAATCTCTCATTTAACTTATTTTTGCCTCTATAATCTAAACTCACGAACGAGAGCAAGAGTTTTTGTATAATATTATGGTTTGTAGTGGCTAGTGCTGTTATCAAGTAAAGTTCCATAATTTTTTTTAGTTCACGATGTCAGGGAAGCCGCCTTCTCTGACAATGAACCCGAACAAAGGCGAGCAAGATTCCCGCTTTTCACAAAAGGATACTTCTGCTAGTGAATACAGTATTTCGAGTATTGCTTCAACAGTTTCAATCTCTCAAGATGAAAATTTTCGAGTGTCCAAACATGCTGAGAATAGTCTTAGAATCATGGAGGAATATTTGAAAAAACAGCAACTTACTGATGTTACTCTTATTGCTGGTAAGAAATTATTTTTGCATTTTTTGATGATCGTCAGTTACCCTTATGACGAGAAAGTATTGGCAAGTATTGATTTCATTACTTACTAATGCGTTTTTTTCATAAGGGTACAATCGTTATTTTGTAGAAAATTATAAACGATTAAGTCAATGAAATTTGTTTAAGGTGGAAAGCGATTCCCAGCTCATCGCCTGGTCCTTAGTGCTGGATCTGAATATTTTGCTGCCATGTTTACCAGTTCAATGAGAGAATCTGCTCATAATGAAGTAGAATTGAAGGGAGTAGACGGTGATGCCTTGTGGGCATTGGTTCGGTATTGTTATACTGGTAAATACTTAATTAACTTGATATTACATTAAAGTCGTTCATTTTAAACGTTACAAAATTATTATTGAATATTTATAGGTTGCATAGAATTAAGAGAAGATAGTGTTGAAACTCTTTTGGCAACGGCCTGTTTGCTACAGCTCAATCCAGTAGTCGAAGCCTGTTGTCAATTTCTTATTAAACAACTTCACCCAAGTAACTGTTTAGGTATTAGAGTATTTGCAGAAACTCAGGGATGTACGCATCTCTTAAGTGTTGCTCACGCGTACACGACGGAGCATTTTATGGAAGTAATGAGGAATCAGGAATTCTTAATGTTGTCTGGCAATGAAGTTGCCAAATTATTCGAATCTGATGATCTCAATGTACCATCAGAGGAGACAATCTTTCACGTAAATAATTTATTCATTTGCATTTATAAATTATATAAATCTAACTATATCAAAGTAATTAATCTTAATTGATAATTAAAAGCCATTTTAAAAATAAGTTTACAAATTTTATTCAGGCATTAATGACTTGGCTGGACCACGATCTTGAAGAGAGGCACAAAGATGCGAGTAGATTATTAGCTTTAGTAAAGTTACCACTGCTATCTCCAGCTGTGAGTTTACTTCACCTGTATTAAAATGAGCTAATTGTATTCGAATCACATCATGTTATTTTTTTATTATTCCCTTTAATTTGAACAGTTCATAGCTGATCATATAGAAAGTAACGAAACATTCAGAAATCAACGAACTGCTCAGGATTTGGTAATGGAAGCTTTAAAGTACCACCTTTTGCCTGAACGTAGACCTTTGCTTCAGTCTGGACGAACAAGGCCCAGAAAAGCAACTGTAGGTCTTTTGTTGGCTGTTGGAGGCATGGATGCTAATAAAGGTTTTTATAAACAATTAATAATCTTTTCAAATTTTATTTTCACTACCGCAGAAAACCTGAAAAGTTTATAGAATAAGTGATTGACTTTATTGTATTGAATCTATCTTCAATATTAAATTTAATATCAGGTGCTACGACTATAGATGCATTTTCTTTGCGCGATAACTCCTGGACATGTTTAGCAAGTATGGGAGGAAGACGTCTTCAATTTGGTGCAGCAATTATAGATAAGAAGCTGATTGTTGCTGGGGGCAGAGATGGATTGAAAACTTTGAACTCTGTAGAATGTTTCGATTTTACTACTCAAACATGGAGCATTTTACCACCCATGACTATTCACAGACATGGACTTGGTGCGTACCTTTAAGGTCCTAATTATAATAATGCTCTCCAACTAACTTGATATATTTTTAAATTTACTTTACAATTCTGTAGGTGTGGCTGTATTGGGTGGACCTTTATACGCAGTTGGTGGTCATGATGGATGGAGTTTTTTACCCACAGTAGAAAGGTGTGAAACAAATTATATTATATTATTTTGTTAACCTGTCAGAAAATTTTTGCATTTCTATTGTTTAAGGGTACTTTGCCGCTCTAAAACCCAGATTTGGCGCTCCGTCACTTTCATGCCTCACTGAATCTGTAACTTTGAATCAAATGATTTCAAATTCTTATCATCTTTTTAGAACATACTCAGGGTCATTCCATCCAAATTTAGTTAATGATGATAGCTCTAATGGTATCCACGATACGTTGTAGTAAAGATTGCTATAGTAAAATGTTTTCTTTAAAAAAAAATCATAACCAATAAACAATAAATAATGAACATATTAAAAATAGTTGCAAACTAGAAATATGAGACAAACATATTCAAATACGCGAATTTATCGCTTCAGGTGGGATCCTACCACACGTCAATGGAGTTACGTTTCGCAAATGTCGTCATCGCGATCCACAGTTGGTGTAGCAGTATTAAATGACAAGTACGAAATAATAAAATATTTTCTAAACATTTGTGATATATACAAATCATTTAACAAATTTTTTTTGTTCCTAGATTGTATGCAGTAGGAGGAAGAGATAATAGTTCGTGTCTAAGTACAGTAGAATGTTACGATCCTCACACAAATAAATGGACTCCCTGTGCTCCTATGTCAAAACGAAGAGGAGGTGTTGGTGTAGGTGTGGTGAATGGTTATCTTTTTGCTCTTGGAGGTCATGATGCACCAGCATCTAATCCGAATGCTAGCAGATTTGACTGCGTTGAAAGGTTCAGATGCTTTATTTATTTTGTTACTTATGATAAACATAACGATTGTTACTATCAATATAATCTTTTCACATTGCAGGTACGATCCTAAAACAGATTCATGGACAATGGTAGCACCAATGAGCGTTGCTAGAGACGCAGTTGGTGTTTCCGTCCTCGGTGATCGACTTTTGGCTGTTGGTGGTTATGATGGACAACAATATTTAACACTCGTTGAGGCCTACGATCCTCATCTCAATGAATGGCATCAAGTACGTGGTCTAAATTCGATTTTTAAATATTACGTATCAATTTCTGAACTTTTAGATACAGCATTAACTTATTGATTTCTTTCAGGTTGCTCCTCTTAAAACAGGTAGGGCAGGCCCATGTGTCGTTATAAAAAACGATGTATAGTATTTTTAAACTGCTATGACAGGCGAAGTTCTAGACTAAATGAATATTGGTAGTTATTTAATTTCATGGAGTTTGAATAATTTAAAACAAATCTCAACTCCTTCGAAACCCAATATTGAATTAGCCCTGAAGGATTTTTATACGTATGATACCTAGTGAAAAAACTTTGTACCATGTTGAAAAGCATAATGAAATAATTTTTTTACATTACCAATTTTGATGATTATATAGTATTACTTTCGCTATTACGTACATTGTACGAGTTGGTCCCTCGTGAAAGATTAGTATAATTGAAAAAGTCAGCAACGTTATTTCGTGATGTAGTATGTAAGTGTTATTTTCATTCGAAAAGCTTTATGGACAAGAATAATTCGGATATTTATTCAGAAAGAATCTCAATTTTATGAGGTCTTCTTTTGGGTTCTGACAGTAACGTGAACGAATGTTTCAATTGAAATTTAATTTCATAAACAAAAATCGTTACTGTTCTTTAAAATATATTCATGCCAAAATTACTATTTTAAAATTATACTTTTTAGGCTTTATACTACTATGTAAGAGCATGTTTTAAAACTTTTGTACTTTTAATATACTGAAAATAATTTTTATAATCTAAAAATTCTGCAGTTTTTATTCACATTCTATATAGTATGAAATGATAAAAGAAGAACTAGGTTAAAAAAAATGCATATCTGATTTGAGAAATGATTTTTTTATCTACACATAAGACGCCATCGATTGCAATTGAATATTTTTCTGGATAAATTATGAAACTTAATTGCAAATCATATTTTAAATACGTAACAAAAAATTTAAACCGTCATACTCTTCGCTGTACGTCGGTATAAAAAATACTGTTTTATGGCGGTTACAAAGCTTATCTGTCGATAATGATCACTAAATTTCACAATCACTTTTTTCCTTTCCGATTGCCCATTATTTAATTTCTTACAATATATACTGTACCAGAATAAGCTTCTTTTTAAAAATTATTGATGACCCACACTTCACTCTTACATCCTATTTTGTAGGGTTAACAGGCAGGAAATGTTCTGAAAATGTCAACAATATAAAAATAAATAAGGTATCAAAATTAAAAAATTGCAATTAAATTAATTATTTCGCAAATCGAAAATAGATGACTAATAGTAAAAACTTATTAACCGAGGAAAATCCGATGCAGGCTCCGCAAATTTATGCCTGACCATAAACGTTGCTATGGCTTCAGCAACTTTATCTGGAACGTCCTCGTGTACCGCATGGCCACAAGCTGGCAAAACTTGCATTTGGAACTTTCCTGAAAAACAGAAATCGAATAATATATTTATGTATTGTGAAGTTTTTTAATATTGCAGCATTACCTTGCATTTGTCCGACTGTAAGTTCTTTGTCTAATCTATCAACTCCAGCTAATAGTAGCATTTTAGGGACAGGTATACTTAAAAAAGCAGCTGACAATCCCTTAAACCACCCTACCCAGTGTTTTTCAGTCTTTGCTAAGTTTATTCGCCATTTATATAATTTTTCTGTTGGCGACAGATGAGTATCAGGAGCTGACATGTTCATGACTTCCTCTTCTTGGATAGTGTCTCCCCTTTGAACAGCTGCATTGGGAATGCAATCATGATTCGAAGAAGCCAAGAATGATTCGATGTCGTCGGTCGCTAAATTACCACTTACAGTGCTAAGAAAGTGATATATTAAAATAAAAATCCCAATGCAGAATTACCGCAAATCTATTGTAGTTTAGAAGAGAAAAGAATTTAAAATATTTTAAGAGTAATGAATTTACCAACTTTTTTATTTGTCCGGGAACTGATACCTTAGCTGATTGAACATTACGTATTTGACCACTTCGTACACTAAAAGTAAAGAATACAATTAAATATAGAATAAAGATAGTTTGTATCAAAAAGCATATTAAAACATAAATTGGCTTAAAATTGAAACAAACCACCACTCTATAGCTTGAGGAATTGAGTCAAAACCTTTTGGCCGTGACCTAAGGAAACTTTGCATTGATGCCAAGGCATCCATAGCCGTTCCTTCAACAACATCAATGACTGTAACTCCAGCTAAATTTGTAATTAGTGAAGCTGCTCGTACAGCAACAGCGCCTCCCATGCTGTGACCGACTAAAACAACTGGAGCACTGTCATCAAATTCGTGTATTACAGCTGCTACATCACTGAAAAGAGGTTGAATATTAATTGCAATAAAATACTGTGAATAAAAATAGGTGAAGCTTTGCATTTTACTTACTGTGCTAAGGTTTCGGCACCTAGGTTTTCTTCATCTGTCGTACACGTATCTCCATGTCCTCTCAAATCTATTGCTAATATTCGGGACCCTACCATTGTCATTATAGATTTCTGAAATATAATCAAGTCAAATGAAATTTAGAAATTGCTCATGCAATTTTAATATTCGAAAAATGAATAAGTAAACATAATTAGATAAAAAGTGTAAATGTAAAGATGTAAAAGTGTAAAAAAAAAAGAACTTTAATATAGAGGATAACAGAACAATATTTTTTAAGGCTTTGTTTAAGGTGACAATACTTGAATGGCCGAAAAAATCCTGTAATTTTCTGTTCATCGAAAGTTTTTCATGATCATTATGAAAATGACTTGATAATATGGTGGGTGATATTTGTCTAATAATGAAATGGCTTTTCTTATTACCTTAATCGTTTCATCAACTATTTTTCGAGCATCCAAAATGATTTTTTATTTGAATTTAAATAGCTTTAGAATACGTAAATTCAATTCAGTATAACTAATTTTCAAACCATTAAAATCATTGAATCTTATTTAAAAATGGGACTTACTGTGAATTCTGCCCATGTCAAGGCACAGTATCCTCCGCCATGTAACAGAACTAAAAGAGGGCCTTCCTCTCCTTGAGTATAAATATGAAATGAATTTTCCCCTATATTAACTTTTTTTGATTCTTTGAAGTACACAGACCATGGTACAGGATCGTAATCTCGTTTACGTTGCAGAACTTTTGATTTACATCCCCTGGAATACGTTAACATAAAATTAAATTTTTTAACTTTTTAATTGATAAATTCTTGCGGTTATAACGTAAGTGAATGTTTCTTTTTTACAAAATCATTTTTATAGATTTGTTTTATATATATATATAAAAGAATTGAATATCAATTTACACGACTGTTATAAAAAAAACTAACCCTGATGTGAATCCAAATTTTAAACCAGGTGGTGGAAGTTTGGATTTGAGAATTGATTTTTGAAGGGAAGACATAGCACATAAAGAGCTATCAATTAAGGAAAAAATAGTTCGTTAAACATCAATTATTTAGATTGCTTTATAAATATTTTGATCCGATTCAATGACACTTCACTGTATACAGTGTAGACAACTTGAGACTGCTTGAGACGACTCGTGTAACGGTGTAACCATTGGTTAAGCAAACCAAGTGAGGGTGCAGTCCCACGTCAGCGTTTTTGCGCGGCGTAAAGAAGAATATAATGAGAGAGAAAGAGAGCGGTATATCTATGTGTCTCTTTAACTCTCATCATTTTCTGCTTTACGCCGCGTAAAAACGCTGACGTGAGACTGCACCTTCAGTTAAGGTGCAGACATACCTCGAAAAGCAAGCATTTTGCTTGCGCAAAAACTCACAAGAGTGAAGGAGCTAGAAAACATTCTGCCTTTCTCGCTCTGGTGAGTCTCTTGCACAAGCAAGCAAAATGCTTGCCTTACGAGATACGTCTGCCAGAGATAAGTGCGCAATTTGCTCTAGGTAATTAACATGGAGACTAGATATAAGGAGACCAATCACTTATGGCCCTACTTCACAAAACACGAAATAAAGTTCTGCCATGTACTTAGTTAGGAAACTTCCCGATGAGGGAACGTGTGTTCCCTGAGTGTAAAATGGCGGCATCCACGGTTTATAAGCATCGTGTATTAGACACTGATCTCTATAATACACTGGATGCACAATCAATGCAAAGTTGTGTGCTTCATTGAAGTATGAGCCGCCATCTTTACTTAGGTTGATTACAAAGAATGTTGCGGTAAATTCAAATATAATAAAAAGGGAAAAGTGTAAATATTAAAGAAACAATATTAAATCCATGCTTTTTTACCGGTATTAGTATTGATAGTATCCATAATTAAACTAATGAAATGAAATTCATTAAATAATACTAAAATATAACTTGGTAATATTTATTATTATGGTATATAATGTTGTATATATTTAAATGGGCATATGTATTTATTTCTTAACTATAATTAAATATAAATTTATTATAAATTTATCAAATATAGATTACAGAATTGAACAAGTAAACGTACCTTGGACTAGTGTAAAAATTATCTCACGTTCTGAACGTGAACTATTAATAATAGTCACATATAATAACTATTTTTAGTATAAATTAATTCGCGTTTCGTAATTCAACCCTTATGTACCTGTATATTAACGGTTTTGAAAACTGGAAAAAAGCTCCATCCCCTTCTGTTTAAAAAAATGTTGAATTACTCGATCTTGTTGGCGTATTTCATCATACGTTTAAATTGCTCAGGACTAGTAATTTGCTCCAACTGAAAGAAGTAATAGAAATAATTTTGAATATATACAAAAATTATAAACTATTGTATTTTGGTCGTTTACGAAGATTTTAATTTATTAGAAAATAATAAAATTGGAAAAGAAACAACCCCTGAAATATAATTAATACTGGATGCAGATATTATGTGGAAATTAAGTATGTACATGCTGTGACTAGTATGTTACTAAATAATAGAATCTAATTCTATCAAGACCTAAGTAATAATATAGAAGATTATCACTAAATAGTACAAAACATCAGGTACGAAAGTAGTTCACAAGCAGCAAATCACTTAATTAAAAATCACCAGAGTATCACATACAAGAAGTTTTAAATGTCAAACTAAAGTAGTGACTAATTCAACACCTTAATTTTTAAACTACATGCAAAAGTAGTAAATAAACAATTTTTAAAAGAAAACAATGATTTTATTTATTATTTTGTTTATTATTGTAATTGTTATTGATTTTTCTCTTTTAAGAATTGTTTATTTACTACTTTTGCATGTAGTTTAAAAATTAAGGTGTTGAATTAGTCACTACTTTAGTTTGAAATTTAAAACTTCTTGTTTGTGATACTCTGTTGATTTTTAATTAAGTGATTTGCTGCTTGTGAATTACTTTCGTACCTGATGTTTTGTACTATTTAGTGATAATCTTCTATATTATTACTTAGGTCTTTATGGAATTGGATTCTATTATTTAGTAACATACTAGTCACAGCATCTACATACTTAATTTTCATGTAATATCTGCATTCAGTAATAATTATATTTTAGGGTTTGTTTCTTTTCCAATTTTATTACCAGGGGTGTTAGTTGAAATTTGCCGGTTTTACTCATAGATGTCGCTAGAGATATGTATAAATTTCTATGATTTGACATCTATGTCATATTTTTCTATGGACAATAACCTTCAAAAATACACAATTACATTCTGCCAAAATAATAGCATCATAGTTGTTTACCTCAGTGAATATGTCGAGTTTCGTTCCAAGTAAATCGCATTTGCGACATTCGTTGCTTTTCTTATTTCATCAAAAGAAAAAAGCAGTTGAAGCTCATCGATTGCTGGTAGAAACTTATGGTGAACATGCTCCAGTGATTAGAACATGTGAGACATGGTTTCGTCAATTTAAAAGTGAAGATTTCGATATAACAGACAATGCACATCCTGGTGCAGCGAAAAAGTTCGAAGACGAGGAATTGCAGGCGTTATTGGATGAAGACCCAACCCAATCGCAACAACAATTGGCACGAACACTAAATGTGACCCGAGGAGCAATTTGCCAACGTTTAAAAGCCATGGGAAAAATCCAAAAGTATGGAAAATGGGTACCACACAAACTGAACGATAGACAAATGGAAAATCGAAAAACCATTTGTGAAATGCTGCTTCAACGGTTCGAAAGGAAATCTTTTCTGCATCGAATTGTCACGGGGGACGAAAAATGGATTTATTTCTTGATCCCGAAGCAGAAAAAATCATGGCTGGTGAGGTGTGGTCGGTGTGGTGTGGTGTACTTAGAGTTATTAAAACATGGTGAGACGGTGAATACGGATCGCTACAGACAACAAATTATCAATTTGAATCATACGTTGATCGAAAAACGGCCGGAATGGGCCCGAAGACATGGCAAAGTTATCCTACACTATGACAACGCACCGTCTTATACCGCTAATGTGGCGAAGAACACATTAAAAGCATTGAATTGGGAAATATTATTGCACCCACCGTACTCTTCAGACCTGGCCCCGTCCGACTATCACCTTTTCGCATCGATGGGACACTCACTCGCAGAGCAGCGCTTCGCCAATTTTGAAGAAGTCGAAAAATGGCTCGTCGAATGGTTTGCCTTGAAAGAGAAAAAGTTTTTTTGGAATGGTGTCCATGATTTGCCTGAAAGATGGGCAAAATGTGTAGAATCCAATGGTTAATACTTTGAATAAAATTTTGTTGAGATTCCCTTGAGAATTAAGTGTTTTCTTTATTGAAAAAACCGGCAAACTTCAACTAACACCCCTGGTATTTTCTGATAAATTAAAATGTTCGTAAACGACCAAAATAAAATAGTTTATAATTTTTGTATATATTTAAAATTATTTCTATTACTTCTTTCAGTTGGAGCAAATTACTAGTCCTGAGCAATTTAAACGTATGATGAAATACGCCAACAAGATCGAGTAATTCAACATTTTTTTAAACAGAAGGGGATGGAGCTTTTTTCCAGTTTTCAAAACCGTTAATATACAGGTACATAAGGGTTGAATTACGAAACGCGAATTAATTTATACTAAAAATAGTTATTATATGTGACTATTATTAATAGTTCACGTTCAGAACGTGAGATAATTTTTACACTAGTCCAAGGTACGTTTACTTGTTCAATTCTGTAATCTATATTTGATAAATTTATAATAAATTTATATTTAATTATAGTTAAGAAATAAATACATATGCCCATTTAAATATATACAACATTATATACCATAATAATAAATATTACCGAGTTATATTTTAGTATTATTTAATGAATTTCATTTCATTAGTTTAATTATGGATACTATCAATACTAATACCGGTAAAAAAGCATGGATTTCATATTGTTTCTTTAATATTTACACTTTTCCCTTTTTACTATATTTAAATTTACCGCAACATTCTTTGTAATTAACCTAAGTAAATATGGCGGCTCAGCCTTCAATTGGGCACACGACTTTGCGGACTTTCCCATTGGCATTATGCATCCAGTGTATTATAGAGATCACTGGTATTATACGTCGCCTTTTTGCACTCAGGGAACACATATGCCCTCATCGGGAAGTTTTGTTACTATGTACTAGGCAGAACTTCATTCCGGGAATGGATATATAGAGATTGGTCTCTTTATATCTAGTCTCCATGGTAATTTACTTAGGTTTTTCAGTATTTTACCAGGTATTTTACGTCTCTAGATTTTCACACAATGTAATGTTTCTGTGCTAGGGGTAATTCGCGTAAAATACGTATTTTAATTTGTGTAAACAAACTATGTACTAATGTAAAAAACTTCGAGTTACGCGTAACTGTACAACTCAGACAGTGTCTGCCTCTTGTTACGACCCAGCGCTGCTGTTGGTTCCTCCCTTACGTCGATTGCGTAGCTGGGCCTTGATTCGTCGATTTTTTTTTTTTTTTTGGTGAGGAGGAAAAATGGCAAAATCTTTCATAGACGTTGTACAGGACTCTCCTAGGACGGGTCTAGGCATACCTGTTAAAACCAAAAAACCCCCTCTCTCGAACTAATACACCACCCGCGGAACCGCCTTTCGGCTTTAAACTTCACGGGTGGTTGGTTCCATTAAAGTCACGTACGACTCTTCCGTCATTCCTTCGCTCGGAACTTCCATCCGCGGCCACACGCCCACTAGGAAAACCGACTAGCCGCGCAACCCAGGGGAGAAACAAACGGATTCCTCCCCCGAACGACGCGGACAGGCAAGTCCACCCGAGACGCAGGACCACGGGTGCGGGCCCCAATGCGATTTCTACTGGCCCTCCCCGTTGTTTCGCTCTCGACGCCCATCAAGTTCTCTCGTCTTCATCACAAGTGTGACGAATGACTCGATGAGCGTCCAGAACCGCTCAGACTGGAGCATGAGAGGGACCATCGTGTCAGGAGTAAGTTCGGAGCCCACCGCCTGACCGAGGACCTCCCTAGCCACACCCCATTTTGAGCAGACGAAGAGTGCGTGCTCTGCGGTATCCACCGGGAAATTGCAGTAGCAACACGTCTTCTCGTCTCTCTTCTTGAAGCGCCTTAAGTACACGTTAAAACAGCCATGGCCTGAGAGCGCTTGCGCTAAATAAAAGTCGACTTCCCCGTGCTTTCTGTTCAGCCAGGTGGCGAGCTCCGGGATCAGGCGGTAGATCCATCTCCCTGTCTGCTCACCACGCCATCTCAACTGCCACTTCTCGACGAGTCTGCGCCTTCCATCATTGCGGATGGCCTCCTTTGCGCGAGCGATTTCCTGCATGTCGGCGCAGGTAAGCTCCTTACGAAGCTGAAAGGTCTCCTGCCTTTCCTCCGCCAATAAATCTATTGGCGGGACGCTCGCCAGGATCAACACAGCTCTCGTCAAGATAGTTTTATATGCTGAAACTATTCTCAGCGCGACAAGTCTCTGCGCCGAGAACAGCTTCTTCTGGATAGCATGGTTTTGCAAGGCATTGGCACAGACCGGAGCTGCATAAAGCAGCTTCGAATGGACCACGCTCGCCACCAATCTTCTTTTCGCTTCCCTGGGTCCACCAATGTTTGGCATAATCCGGACCAAGTTCGCTCCACATTGGATGGCTTTGGCAGCTGCGATCTTTAGGTGTTCGCCAAAGCTAAGCCTACGATCCAGCTGCACCCCCAGGTACTTAATGCTTGTTTTCCACTCGACTTCATGCTTTCCGAGAACGATCCTCGGGTATTGGAAGGATCTCCTGTCCGTAACGAGCAAAGCCTAGGTTTTTTCAGGGGCCATTTTAAGGCCTCTGCTATCCAACCAGCGCTTTGCTCGCCACAGACTTTCATTCATCCTCAGCTCTAGGATTCCGACGTCGTCAGCGGCGCACACGACAAGTGCGTCATCCGCGAAGCTGACCATGCTCGTTCCAGCAGGTAGGTCCATGCGCAGAAAATCATCGTACATGACGTTCCAAATGAGTGGACCCACCCGCGACCCTTGAGGAGCGCCACATGTCATCTCTTCTTTAAGAGACCACTTGTCGCCCTCGCATATCACCCACCTGTCGCTCAGATAGTCATCTATCATTCGCAACAGGTAGTCTGGAACCTTTTTCCGCATCATCGCCTCGATGCAGATGTTCCTTCTCGCGGTATTAAACGCATTGCGTATGTCAATGCTAATCAACGCACAGAATCATTTACGCTTACCAGTTCCTTTTCTTGCATTTGTGGCGATGTTAACCACAGCTTGGATGGCGTCCACAGTGGACCTGCCTTTCCTGAATCACCGGATGCACCTGATGCACCGGTGGTCACTCAAGGTTATTACCTCGAGGACCGACCAGTCGCTTATCCTTGTAGCGAGGCGAGGTGCGGCAATCGTGAGATCAATTATTGACCCCCCTCGCTCCTCGTCTGAACGTGAATTCCCCGCCCTGATTCAAAACGATCAGGTCGTTCCTAGCGACCATCTCGCCAACCAAGATTCCCCTCCTATCAAGGCGGGCCTCACCCTACTCGGGCGACTTACTGTTGAAATCGCCTCCTATGACGGACCGCCCGACAGTCTCGCTGAGGCTCTTCTCAAGGAGGAGAATATGGGTCTTGAAGACCTCGAAAGGATCGTTGGGGTAGAAGTAGCAGCTGTACACACGCACACCCGTCACCTCCACCCAAACGAACCCCGCGTCGGACTCCAGGAAATCTCCGACGCTCAAATCAGGGCTACAAACAAGGATGCCGGCCCTCCTTGATGCATCCTGAAACCAAGAAGGGTTTTCGGACCTTTTGTACTGCTCACTAATGAACAGCGCATCGGCCCCCCTCTCCCTGGCAGTCTGCATCAGGAGGTCCTGGGCATCCCTCCCCCTTCCGAGGTTGAGTTGCAGCAACTTCACTTCCTGCCTCTCAACCTCCGAAGCTTTTCCCGGAAGACCGGGCAGGAGCCGCGACTAGAGACATGGGCGACATCTTTATCGCCCCTGTCTAGACACGTCAGGCACCTCGGTGTGTCCTCGCAGCTCCTGGCCACGTGTCCCGCGACGCCGCATCTCCAACAGGAATTCTTCCTGTCGGGGTTGCTGCAGCCCCGGGACCCATGCAACCCACCCGATCCTAATTTTACCCAGCTGAAGCAGACGCGTGGCGTCTGCCTCAGCTAGCCGGATCACTGCAGTCTTCACCCCACCGAAGCGGGTGAGAGCCTGAAGGACCCGTCGAGTGCTGGTCTGCCCAATGCCAAGTACAGGGCAGACACAACCTCTTCTTTTTCAACGGTCTCGTCGAGGTCCCTAATTTCGAGGGACCTCGTCGAGACCAGGGCTGAAATTTGCGCCCTTTCCCCGACTGCCAGGTCAAGCTCCTTTCGGAAGGCCCAAACGTCTCCCCCCTTTTTGAGGACCAGAAGGACTTCTTACTTCCTGGTCCTCCGGATTGAGAGGACCTCAAGTCCTGCCTTCCGGGGGTCGACTTTCGCCTTCATTTCCTTCAAGATGTCGGCGTAGGACTGGCCGTCCTTCGCCGACACCCTGATGGCGTCGCCCGACCTGGCGGGCGAGGAGCGCATCGAAGTCCTCTTCGCGTTTGTATCCTGTGCTTCTTGCACAGGGTAATTCGTCCTTCTCTCTGCATTCACTTCTTTCTTTTTATTTATTTCTTTTTTTTTCTTTTTGGCGACCACTTGCCAGTCCCCCTCTTTAATCGGGGCCTGGCTCTTGGCCACCTGTGCATACGACGGTGACGGGCCGCCTTTCCCCCTCTTAGGAGTTATTTCCTGAGGGGGGGCTGCCCTCTTCTCACCTTTAGAATGAGGTTTCCTACCCCAGTTCCCTGAGGCCCAATCTCCGCTTAGCCGGTCCCGGAATACACGGACAGACCGGACTCGCTCGAAGCAACACAGGCTCCGACACCTGTGTTCAATACGCACTACCTGATCAAGGTCCCGAAGGAGCTGGCTTCTGATCCCACATGGCACACCACCTCGGCAGAGCTAGGCTCACAGCAGCCTCGCCTCCTCGTGGGCCGGGGAAGACACCACTCAGCGACGAAGCACTCCCAGTGGGATGCCATACGGAAACGATCGTTTGGACTGTTCTTGGTCACAGACTGCGGAGGCTTTGCAGTGTCCCCCAGGAGATTCCATACACTAATTCGCTCTTAGCCTCTTTCAAGAGGGAGACCGTCTATAGGTTCTTCTCTCACATTCGAAGGACACATATCACAGTCATGCGCCGCGGGCATTCTTTCAGTTCACTCATTACTCACAAGCACTCGCAGACTCACTCTCAGCGCCGCTACCTGGGGCATACATCCTTCTCCATGCATGGGGATAGGCGCGTTTAAAGCGTCCCCCACTCTCAACCTGGGATAGACCCGTTTATAGGGCACCCTTCACGCAATGGGAAGATGCCCTGTCTATAGAGCCCCCTGCATTTGTTCACCGATTCATCGGGACACTACAACCTCCATGACCCGAGGGCCGTCTGCTAAGCCTCCCCATCCGTCCTTTTTTGGCATAGCCAAGAGAAGGACTTCGTCAAGGTACCAGTCCGAGAGGAGGCTTGATTCGTCGATTGTGGAATTCGTTGCTGTCGTTGACTCGTTGAAACGAGTACCCGCCAAGAGGGATTTAATTCAAATTAAATAAGGAGCATAATTCACACTTAGATTGTATATATATTTCGTTTTAGTAGTGTATAATTATTTTTAAAATATCTTTTCACTATTTACAATATTGTAATACAATGTCAGGCATTGCTCGCCTGGCCACCCCGACAAATTCTAAGTCCGTAGTTGCCGAAAATTACTAAGTTGAATGATGTTCTATCGCAAGTTTTAGCTCTAAACGCCTTTTTCGAGAGATAAAATCTGCCATGTTTGAGCTCTGCAGCTATATTTATAATAAGCCCTTTAGGTGGGATTTTACCACCTCTCCATAGGTTCAGCCAATCAAAATGCTGACGTAACATAATTTTATGTTCTATCGACGAATGGGCGAATAGGTCACGCAGGACCGCCCATCAAAATTAAGTCGCAGAATGAGTCAGTCGATGATTGACATTTATAAACACTCTAGGATCAAATATCGTAATTCCTTCTAATGTTTATGAACATTACATCCGGACGTTTTGGAGCTTAAGGCACGTTCTGTCACTATAAATAGCCCTATGAGTCATCTATAATGATAACAATGACGTAATCTCTCGCATTCCTAGCATTCTTGCACGTGTTTTACAATTCTGCGTCGTAATTACTGATTATAATGTCGCAATACTATATTTAACGTCGCAGTTAGAGACAGAGGAGCTACGTTTTACTTATTCGCATATCTATATACGCAGATTTAGAACTTACTCATTTTAGACTGACAATCTAACTACTGAAGATTCAAATTTTTGCGATGTATTGGTCGGTAATTCAGACCGCGCTTTTACCAGCATATTTGGTTATGAGCGGCCCCTTATAGCTAGTAACCCCTTGTAACGGTAGGGCTTTGAGGTTCTAATACCCTTTTCTCAATTACGCTTCTTACGTAACTCCGTTCAATGCGATATCTCGAATCGATAGTATCGAAATTCAAATATTCAATATTAAATATTATTCTTATTCTAAATGATTATTTTACATACATATGCTATGGTTCTAAATAAGTAAGGAAAATACGTTAAGGAAACAGCCTTTATTCTACCTCTCTTTATCCTGAATTAGATACGGTACAAATATTATTTTAGAAACGTAGAATATAGTTCAAATAGGAAGACTAGGGTTAAATTATTCATACCAAATGTCTATGCCAAATGTTATTCTCAGAAAGAAATGTGTCTAGTATTTATATAGATATCTTTACCCTCTAAGTTCTAAAACGAAAGCAAACTAAACTCTAAAATGGGAATTTATAGCACTTTTACTGTTCAGCACATAGAAGTATGTTTTTTCCAACCCATCGTAGAACAATAAACCTAATCCATAGTGACCGAAGGATGACAGGGTTCGCGCGACATATTGAACCCAGATGTATTTTATGATTTACGTAGTCCACTCCAGGAAATTCCCATCGTAAAGGTAGTAGTTAGTGCGTGGGAGTACGAACTGAAGACGATTGGATAGGTCAAGATAGGGCGTACCTTAGATATCGCTGCAAGAGGGGAGGCTTGGGCCTTGCGACCCTCTCGCACGATCTAAAACTTCAAAAAAATCAGAAGAGAGACGAAAATCTGAGATTGAACGGGCGGAACGTCTCAGACAGAATATATTTGTTATCGATTCGCGCTCTTTGTAAATTCTCATAAATATATTGTCAATGATAATAAATCGAGTGATCTCAATCGTAAAATCAATATTTGGTAATTCAATTATTTCCTCCCTTATGGTATTCATTTTTATGAAGTAGCAACACAGATCCACCAATTAACAACTCAGAGTAATACGGACATCACACCCCTTATATGTAAACCGGCACACCGTTACACTCTTTATTCTCTGGTTATGCGTACGTTATATCTACATAGAAAGAGTGTAGATGATAAACGGTCGTTCTATCTCTTTTTATTGGTGGTGAAAGAAAGAGTGAAGGGGAAGCGTTCGTTTCTTCCGGTTAACTAACGAAACGCATTTCACGTTATGACGTCATCCGGCAAAAAGGCTGTACGCCGAGGGCCAAACATTGTCATTAAATGCATGAAATGAAACGTCTTTTTTTAAATATCTCTTTAAATATACTTTTTGACCATAAGTGTATTTGGAAATTAGTTATTATTATTAAACAGAAATTCAATCGAATAAAACTAAATAGATAGTTTTTTTATGGATATTATTATTTATTTCAAAATTAATTAGGTGAGTTTGAAATTTTTGTGACTGCCTACATTATCGGAGGTTCACTAGTCGCGTATATTCATTTTTAATTTATCCCACTCGATCTGAAATACCGAATGCATAAGGTTGTAAAGTTCCATGAAACTTTGGGAAAATTAAACGTTTCATGAAGCTTTTGCAACGTTTCAAAGTTTTCAAATTTTCAAGCATAATGGCGAAAAAATTCAAACTCATGGAATTTTCAGAATTCATAAATAAATTGCATAAATAATCAAATAAATAACTAATTTATATAGAAAATTTGAATAAATAAATAATTTTAACTAATTAGAAAGATTAAATCACGTGGGTCAAATGTAAATTATTTAGTATTTTATTTTTGTAAATTTATTGTCTTAGAATTAATTTGTGTTTCTGGAGACCCATTTTCCAAGAACTTTTTATTATATTTTAAACGCAAAATATTAAGTCGACAAGTACCGGTAAACCATCTTGCATCACATCAAAAAATATCAAAACAAATGAATACGATTCAAATAATATAACCTCAACCTGGCATGCGTACGCATGCGCATTCATGTTTGTGATACCGTGCGAACGTTACATGAAACTTTGGTCCATGAAACGTTTCATCGTTTCATGAAACTTTCAATGTTTCAATGAAACGTTTCATGGACTTAAATTCCTACTAATGCATCCTTAAGAAGGAATTACGCATCTGCATGCAGAATACAATGGTAACATACAAGAGGGAAAGCAATAGAAAAATTGTTTCTTTCCCTCCTGTGTGTGACCATGGTAACGTAAGTTTATAACTTGAATATTTATATAGAGGTTTAGGAATACGAACATGTAAAATATGTAAATGGTTTCATTTGTTTTCTCAATAAGACAAAACAACAATTTTCGTAAAAGTCAATGAGACTTTATTATATACTAATTATTAATTTCAAGTGAATCCGACAAAAATTGAGCGAGTTACTATGTACCCCAATTTGAAAAACATTTATCGAGAAAAACCCATTTAAAGTTTCAAAACGCCTTTACTATATGAAATATTCAAAATATCCACTTGCTATTTTTTTTACCTTTACTCTGCTATTCCAGCACCATATAACTGCCCTTCAAAGCATGATATTTGCTCTTCTGCTTCTTTTCTAAGCGACGTAAGGTCTTTATGAGCGCCTTTTCAATGTTTGATGCTGAGCGGTTTGCGGCTTTAATTCGACGTTGATCGACTTCCATGGAAAAATTTTATAATTCTGAATTGATCTTCAGTTGAAGTGTGCTCATGACATCTAACAGTCCTCAAAAACCATCATTGTGTGTAATAACAGTCATGTTAGTTGCAATATCAACTACGCTTTTACTGCGGGATATCGCTTTCGGCGCAATAGACCAAACGGCGGCATTTAGACTTTCCTTGGCGTTTTGAGTAAATCCACCAAGGCAATGGGAGAGAAGATCTTCTCTCATTAGATATATTTCGAAGAAGTATAACTGATTTGTACCGGAAAAAACTACCAACAGAGCTGTAATACACTTAAAATGCCGCGCGCAGCTGAGCGGCCTTTTTAAACGTTTTCGAGCGCTCAAAGGCGTCTCGAAAAATAAGCTAAAAGATTGTTTATCAAATTTTTTTTCACAAAATATTTTTTGAATATCATTTTTGATTAGTTTATGCATCATTTAAGCCAATAAAAAAATGGAACAAAACAAAAGGCGGAACCAGTGACGACTTCTTTTTCTTTCTCATCTATACCTTAGATAAGTATTATAAAATGTAATTAAATAAGTATAAATTATAACATACGAGGGCAGGTCAATGCGTTCGTACAAAATGTACCAAATGGCGCTCAAAATATTGAAAAATAATAGTTAGCCAACCCGAAATAATGTAAGTTTTTGTGTATTTGTAAGAACTTATTGATCTGCCCTTGTATATACCTTGCGTCAAAAAAGTAGCGGGAATTGTTAAATAAAATGCATTTGTCATTCGGTCAACAATATCTATTTTGTCGCCTTCAAAGTATGCCCCATTTGATGCAACACACGTATGCCAGTATTTTTTCCAGTCTTCGAAACACTTTTCATAGGCAATTTCCGGTATGGCCTTCAGCTCCCTCTACGAATTTTGTTTTATGGTCAAAACGGGTTAAACGGGTACCCTAGAGCGGAAATTTTAGTTTCGGGAATAGAAAGAAGTCACAAGGCGACAGATGTGGTTAATACGGTGTTTGATTCATGGTATTTATTATGTTTTTGGCCTCATATTCGGTCACAACTGTTGTTCTATGCGATAAAGCATTACCTTCGTGTAAAATCCACTAATTATTCCTCCACAAATCTGACCGTTTCTGAAGGATTTTTTCAAGCAAACGCTATACGGTCAAATAGTATTTTTTATTGACCGTTTCTGCCTCTGGAACGAATTCGTGTTGCACCAGACCACGAATATAGAAGAAAACAATGAGCATGACCTTGACTTTTAAGCGACTTTGACGTAGTTTTTTCGGTTTCGACTCGTCTTTTGTCCTCCATTCTGATGACTGTTGACCTTCCTGGCGGTTCGCGTGAACCGAAATGTTCCGAAATGGGTATCATTTCGGTAACGATTGGATAATATTTCGGTAACAAAACAGTAAACTGAACAAATAGCGCAAAATTAACACTTAATATGTTGATAGTGTGATTTTTTATTGAAATTGACCTAATAAACTTAACAATAAAAATCGTCAATGTTATTTCCCGGCTGTAGAAAATAAAAGAGATATAATGTCGAATTTTAATCTTAATTCTGGAAAATTACCATGCAATTGATAACAGAGTCTTAAAAATTATTATTTACAAAACTTTATTTCAATACATATGTACTACCAACAGTGAACAGTATAAAAGCTATAATCTCGATTAAAAGCGGTATGATGTTAGAACATAGAAAAAATGGTAGGTTATGTCGCTTATAATCTGGATTATACTTTTCATAATCTAGATTATACTGTTTATAATATAAATAGCTGTCCCATATTCACTGAACTTGGATATTGAATTTCATAATACATGTGTGGACATGAGTTTACAGACAAAAAATGCAGGTAAGGTAGCAATCCAATCAACTGGTCCGGTTGATCTATGGCCTTAAGTTAAAATATAGAAATTGGAGTATTAGGTCATCCGGCAAATTATTATTATTATTACAGATTATAAATTTCTCAAAATTACGACTTTTCGTTAAAAAAATTATTTTTATAATGGTGTTTCAAGAAAAAATGAGTTGATTAGACACTGAAAATATGGTATGAGGGATTCAGAAATCTAGAGGTGTTCACAATTTCTCTTACATAGTTGCACGCACTCATTGCATTATACTTACCTCACGTAAACATGATCTAACACTAATACGTTGAGAACTTGCTTAGTGCATTTACCTCAATGCATGCATTTTATACTAGCCAAGGGAATTTCGTGGACATTATGTGACTGTCCAGTATAATATTAATAGTTCGATATGAAATTCATCTAATATACGCGCTTCGTGCGAAATAATTCTATCATATTAAGAAAATTTATAATAAATAATGTATATTATTAATAATTTTTCAATGGACCCCAAAGGTAACCGAATAGTTGAAAAATAAAAAGTGTTTGATATTCACACAATAGCAGAGAAGAAGCTTTGACTCGGTTCATATTTAATTTTAATACCGTTCTACGAGTTTCTTGATTATTCCTTTCATTAATCAAACTCGGCTTGTTGAGAGTGAGGATCGGTCTAAATATTTTGGCAATCTACTCTTTAAGGTGGATGGCATTGTGCATACGTGAGTTATAATTCGCTGGGCGGAGGTGCATTATCGCGTTGAATGTGTTATAAGTTATGGGATCACATTATATGTAAAGTAGGATGTGTCTGCCAACCATATTCATCCACCTATCCATCCGTGATACAACGAGGAGTGCTATATTGAAATCATTAGTTTCGAGACCATGACCAAGCACGCTATATATAATGTTTGTCTGTACTGAATAATTACCATGCATTTCAAACACAAATAAAGTGCTACATCAAATAATTCGGTCAAGAAACACAAAAATAAAAAACCAAATTGTAATATAATATATAATGTGACATGATGAGAACGTGTCTGCTATTACAGTGACCCAAAATTCACAAAATTTTTATACATTTTGTTATTTTGGCATAGGGTCAGATTCTTTTTATTTTCACATTCAAAATTATCAATTGCAGATGTAAAAAAACGTAAAAAGTAAGGCAAACGTTTCGGCCACATATGGGGGCCTTAATATATAATATTAAAAAATGTCTCCACTCTTTCAAATGGAAAATTATTAGAAGAAATTAATTAATAATTTTGCACTGATTCTTTTACTTATGTAATCAACAAAAAGCCAGAAGGATTTTTTAAAATAGTTTTTAACATTTCAAATTTTGTATCAAACCTCAAAGAATCGATTAAGTGTTTGCTTACCATCTGATAGATTAAAATTGAATAACAGAAGCGAAAAAGGTTACGAATTATATCGAGGGATGGCAGCACTTTTCACTTTCTAGAATCATTCGCATCGTGTATCGTGATACAAGTTTTGGATTGAACTTCATTCCCTGCGAATTGTGACAAATTTCAAACCGAATAAATTCAAACCCCATCCAAACCAAATTTTTAAACCGACTCAGTCTGTGACATCACAAGAATTTTAAACCGAACCAACCCGCCCGATCTGATCGAATTTTTAATCTATCTTAATTCATGCTTTTCGCAAAAGTTCAAACCTGATCAATCCGCTTTATCCAAATCGAAACATTTTGGATTCATGAGGAAAATTTTGACTTCCGAATTAATTCGCTTTAAAATTTTTCTGCTGACTTTCAATTTAAATGGATTTTTCTGAATTTTTTATTGTATTCCCTAGCGGACCCGTGTGAGAGAACGGTCATAGAATACTCTGACCGTTCTATGACCTCGCATTATTACGGCTAAGAACGGTAAAAAAAGACATTAAAAGCTTTGCAATTATGATTCTGTGGCGAAATTTGGATTAGAAGGTGAAGCAATAAATACAATTATCTTATTTTTCAGCGATAAAAACTAGAAAAACATAATACCTGGCATTGAAGGTAGTGCAGTGGTTCACCATTTGCGGAACGTGTCCACCAATAGTAAACCTTCACGGTGGAGACGTTCCGCCAATTGTGAACCACTGCACTGCCTTCAATGACAGGTATTATGTTTTTCTAGTTTTTATCGCTGAAAAATAAGATCATTGTATTTATTGCTTCACCTTCTAATCCAAATTTCGTCACAGAATCATAATCGCAAAGCTTTTGATATCTTTTTTACCGTTCTTAGCCGTAATAATGCGAGGTCATAGAACGGTCATAGAACAGTCAGAGAACGGTCAGAGTATTCTATGACCGTTCTCTCACACGGGTCCGCTAAGGTTCTCGTCGGCGGAGATTGGTTTGGAAACAGATTTCAGAATAAAGCGGAATAAAACGGATAGAAAATTTTTAAGTCTGAAACTTGTACTAGGGCAGTATTCTGTAGTAGTAGAAACCAAATGTCATAACTATAACGTATTTGTGAATAATTTAAAAAACATAAACATACATACCATGTAACATTTGTAGATAATTTAGTTTAGCTTGATCTTTGGCCTACTTTGTACCATACAAAAAGTACCTAAGGTAGGTGCTGACCACTAAATTATGTCCAATTGCTTCCAATTACCAATAATACCTTTTCTATGTAAGGTTTTCATTTTCTGAATTATGGAGAATTTGTTAAGGGATAATGCCGAATAATTTGATCAATTTATTTGATTATAGAAAATTTCCTGTTATTATTTTTGTTCTTATAGGTAATGTACATATATTTTGACCTCATTTATTCGAAATGTACAGTCTATCCACAAGCAGGTATGGAACACGCTAACAAATCATTATTCAGATTTCTGATAATCGCATAGAACTGAAGTTTAATAGTAAAGAGGGATTATTATAATGCGTGGAGTTTCAATGTGAACTTTCCCTTACGTTTTCTATTAATCGAGATATCTACGAGTAGATTTCAGTTTTGTTCAGAAGATTCAGTGCAGTTTACCTTTGAACTAATTCACCACAATTTAAAGTTTTGTCGGCTTACCTATAGCTTTTAGATTCACCTATTCATTACACAGAATTTGCATAATTATCCATATAGAGCGAAATTATGGTATAGGTAGGGGTCATTCGTTTCACAAATAAAATAACAAAGTTGATTCCATTATATGAAAATTTATCTAAAAAGTATTTTTATTTTATTTTTTAAGACTATACTATAAATGTACATGGTTAGTGTTTTTTTTTTAGAAATTATGACAAGAAATTGGATTATTTTCTACGATTCCTAATTTACAGTTCTATGTTACTAGGGAGTTCAATAAGTACATAGGATGACAGAGAAAAAACAACTTTTTTGGCAAAAATCCTACTTATCCTTCAACATAATCTCCTTTTAGCTCGATACACTTTGTTCAACGATCTTTAACATTTCGATGCCTCTCTTGTAATACGATTTGTCAAGGCCTCCAAAATAGCCATCGGTTTCCAATTTGATCTCTTCATTTGATCAAAATCTCTGGATCTGGAGGATAAGGTAGTTGGGGAAGCACTTCGAAGCGTAATTCATTGATTTTTGCCAACGTTTTTATCGATTTGTGAGCTGGTACATTGCCTTGCAATAAGATGTATTTTTTCTTCAACAAATGAGGCCGTTTTCTTATGATTTTATCTTTCAATCGATCCAATAATCCACATTAATAGTCGCTTTTTCCGTTTCTCAAATAGTTGATAAACAATATGCCACTGTAATCACAAAAAACAGAAGCCATAACCTTTCCAGCCGATTGTTGTGTCCATGGAGAATAGACATAAGGAGACCAATCTCTTATGAACGAACTTCACAAAAGTTGAGCACGTTTTTGTCGACAGTACATGGAAAAGGTACAAGAACTTCCCGATTGATGGCGCAAATGCAAGTGGCGTAAAAAAATGGCCGCTTCCTTCTGTTCGCTCAAAATATTCAAATATAACCGCAAATTAAGATTAATATTTGTAAATGTTTGTAAACATTCTTATAATAAATATATGTTACCATGCCAACCTGCATGCATGCAAATGTACACGAAGATTTTTTTTTCTTACGCTACTTGCAGGCGCGCCATCTCTTGGGACGTTCCTGTACTCAATCCATGTACTTCCGACAAAAAGATACTGATTTTCAGTTACATTAGTTTGGTCTCCTGATGTCTATTCTCCATGGTTGTGTCTTTGCTCGCTTTGGTGCAGTTCCACCGGGTCCTACCCACTGTTTTTCTTATTGTTTCGAAATCACGAACTCGGCGTTTTTGATCGATTGTTAGCAAACGCGGCTTTCGTAGAAAGTTTTGTTCTTAGAGGCAAAAAACTGAATTAACTCATTTTTGACAGCCTCATTTGAATCGAATGTTTTTCCATTCAAATTGTTTTAAAGTAAACGAAATAAATGATAATCGGATGGTGCAAGGTTAGGACCATATAGTGGATGAGGCATCACTTTCCAGCCTAAATCCAATAATTTTTTACGAGTGACAAAGATGTATGTGATCTGGCGTTATCTTGATGGAAGATGACGCCATTCACGCCTTTGCGAATTGCCAGTTCTGGCAGCTTTTCCTTGATTTCTCTGTCAAATTTCATTAGCTAGCGACAGTAGACATTTGAAATGATAGTTTTGTTCCTTGGGAGCAGCTCAAAATAAACGATACCTTTGAAATCCCACCAAGCATTCAGCATAACCTTCTTTTGATGAATATCGGCTTTTGATGTAGACTGTGCAGACTCATCTCGCTTACTCCATGATTTTTCTCGCACGACGTTATCGTAAACAACCCATTTTTCATCGCCTGAAATTCGTTTGGTGAGTTGAATTTCGTTCAATTTGTGAGGAACCCAAATATCGAGCTTAGTAACGTAGCCAAGTTGTTTTAAATGTCTTTCAACGCATGTATGTGATATGTTAAGCTTCTCTGCGATCTCTTGTGTAGTATTACGCCGGTTATTTTCTATTATTGCTTTTATTTTGTCGTCGTCAACTTCAGTTGGGTGTCCAGAGCGTTGTGCGTCTTTGAGGTCAAAATCTCCGGAACGAAAACGAGCAAACCAATTCTGGCACTGGCGTCCTATTAATGATTTTTCACCATAAACATCATACAACTTTTTCCGAGCTTGCACTGCGTTTTTACCTTTTTGGAAGTAATAAAGTAAAATGTGACGAAAACGACCGTCTGGAATCTCCATTTCAAATCAATGTAAAACAATAAATAAACAACAAAACTTGAAACTATCTTTTTACTGAATAATCTATGAAACGTCAGCTGTCAAATACCATATACGGTCTGACGTTTGCAATGGAGAAGAACGACTAAAGTCATCTAGCGGAAAAAAGCGAAATGACTTTGTTGCCAACCTAATAATTGAGATATCGAGTTGTAACTTTGAGTAATTTAGTAAAAATCAGTAAAAAATGTTTATCTGATCCTAAATTTAATAATGATAGAAAAATGTTTCATAAGTTGGTGAAGTTCTCTTCAATTCTGTGATGGATAAAATTCTATTGTTAATGAACTACTAAAAGGGTAGAATTAATTTATGCTGATACATAAGTTAGAAGAAATAGTGAAGCATAATCAAAGAATCTGTGAAATAATTACTACAAAAATTTTCTTGGGCTATTGTCGCGAATAATTTTGATCTGAGATCAACGGATCAAAGGAAAGAAAAGTTCATAAAAAAATTTTAACCAGAACAAACGATTAACGAGATTGTTTGTCTCGGTATATTCATCACTATATAAAAAGAAAAATTCGTTAGACCACTATAATGCATATTTATAAAATTTATTTCCATATTTTAAAACGAAAATACGCTTTCACCTGAAAACGAATAATATATAACAAAGAGCGAAGTTTTGGATAAATAATAAAAACCAGCTGAAAGACTTGGTTAAATAATGAATGTTAATGCGCGCGTGAAAGCTTATAAATTACGAGGTTGTAAGTGAAATAAAGCAGTTGACGTTCTTATTTAGGGAGTTTGGAAGGAACTGGAACAGAGGCTACGTTTTTGCGAGAAATGTGACATTCACAAGACTGCGTCCCCCGACAGAATGATGTAAATCACGTTTGGCATTAGCATATCTTTGCTTGCATTATTTATGCACCCATTATGAGACCACGAAGAAAGGGGAAAGAAATCGGAACATTGTGTTATTATACCCCGAATACATTGCTCTTACATTCAAAAGTTTCACGCATATGATTACCCCAAAAATCACAAAGACGTTGTAAATATTTTACTAAGTCATCTGAATTAGTGTTTTCTTCTCTTTATGTCTTTTATTTATTTTCTGGTCTTATGATAACTTAATAAATCAAAATGCATATAGCAGAACATGTACACACAGAAAGAAAATAAAGTTACCATAACAAAATAATTTTATTAAATACATTTTGTTGGCATTTCTTATATTCCGCTGTTATTACAAAACAATGGTTAATATTATTTTGGTTGAGACAAGAAGCATGTTCAAATATTTTCTGAAGTCCAAACTCGAAATTCAAATACAATAAAAATATTTTATTCCCACAAAATCTATCAGTGCATAATAATTTGAAATGCTCTCTTGCTTTACGAAATAACATTATTGATTGAAATATTAACTGAAAGGTCAAAGGCTCCAAAACTAATTAAATTTGGTTCAATGAGATTTTCTCCAATTTCCAGTATATTAAAGCGATTGATAAAATATAAATCAGCAAATGTGAATACTAATGATGGTGATTATAGTAATGCTAAAAAATTATCATTATATATATGAAATGCACTGATCTCATTTTATGGAATGTAAAAACACATTATTATTTTAAAGAGTACTCAAATTTCGTTTGAAGTGTTCTAATTGTCCTTTGAATCGTTTGAGATATTTTGAAAGATTCTTTATTTCTTTAAGACCCCTTTCGGACTTTTTAAATCTTGCTTTGTACTAAAACTCCTAATATTCCTTAAATTTTTCGAAATATTTTGAATATTGTTCATTCCTTGAAACTGACTTAGATTTCCCCTAAACACTAAATATCTTCGAAATGCAGGGTCTCTATCCTCAACGTGTAACTGTTTGGTGTCGTTTTTGGGCAGGAGGGATCATTGGACCTTATTTTTTTGAAAATGTAGCTGGAGCGGCTGTTTCGGTGAATGGATTGCGCTATTGAACCATGATTAATGAATTTTTATGGCTAAAATTGAAAGATATGGATGCGGACGAAGTTTATTTCCAACAAGACGGCGCTACATGATACACAAGTAGCGACACCATCGATCTTTTGCGTGAAAAGTTTCCAGGCCGAGTGATTTTCGAAACGGCGATTAAAATTGGCCGCCGAGATCATGCGATTTAACACTTTTAGACTTTTTTCTTTGGGGTTACGTGATAGAGCCCCAAATGTGCGAAAATGTAATGAAAAATTTCATGAAAAGAGCATGGTCCTGCAAACGTAGTCGTGGAGACCATGTCAATGATATTGTTTTTCATCATTAATGGCAAATCTTCCGCTATTGAATGAAATAAAAATGAAATGATCTTCCACAAAAAACACGTGTTTTTCTTATAAATCAAAATGAAACCTCTAATTGGAAAACCCTTTACATTGCAAATGGAATTCAGTTTCGATTGAGTATTCTTAAACTGAAATTGTCATAATAAGATTTCTGTGAAATGGAAATCAAAATTTTGAAATCATAATGCTACCTCTAAATTTACTTTCGATTTGAGTAGTCAGCTTGATAAAAAAAATATTGGTTCTAAATTACATGTCATCTTGGAAACAGGTTTTGAATTTTAGAAAAAAATTACTTTCAATTTATTCTATCGATACTCAATGCTTTATTTTCAAGGAAAATACATATAATTTATATTTAATATTGATGTTTTGGAATAAAATGTTGCTGGGCATTTGTTGTGTGATTGTGTTTAGATTTTTAAAACTGTTTAAGGGGTTATATACCTTTTTCTGGCTCAAAAAATGACAAAAATTTGTATTGCTTATTTTTAAAGTACATACTTTTGACAATGTTTCTGCAAAATTTCATCGAGATCGGGGGACTAGAACCTAAGATACGGCCGTTCATAGCGCACAGTTTCTGGAACTACTTAATGTCCACCTAAAACTTTAAACGCGATTATCTCGGAATCGTATTTTTGAAAAAATGCCATTGCGATGAGCACGATATCTCGCTAACCACTACATTGATCAATTTGAAATTTGGAAGGGTTGTTTGTACTTACAATAGCTACTTCGTGAACGAAGGCATTTTTTTTCAGAAAAATCCTTCTGTTTTTTTTTTGCGGAAAACTCAATTTTTCGACCTTAAAAAATCGTTTTTTGGAAAAAATATCACTGTAACTGTAAAAATTTTATTTTGTAAAATCCTTCGTTCACGAACAAGGTCACACTATATACTAACGTAGTTTTTTTTTTTTTTCAGCTGAGCCGTTACCGTTATTTCATGCTCACATCAGTAAGCCATTACAAACAAAAGGAGCTCTGTGGCAAGGAGTGTACCTTCCCTAATTTTCGGAATTTTCACTCGAAATTTTATACAAAAACACAATAAGAGATGTACTTTTTGAAACTTTTTATCGCATTTGAATAAAACTATAGTAACGTGATTTAAAAAAATAAATAAAAACCCTGTATTTCCCTAGAGAAAAAGGTATATAACCCCTTCAAGCGGTTTTGATTTTGTACCGCTATTTAAAACTTCTTGTGTCACTCCAGAAAATAGATCCAATCTCGCTCAATGCGAACCGTTTGTAAATCAATCCGACTCAATCCGAGGCTTTTAATCCGAATGAATTCGAAAAAAGTTTTCAATACTTCTCAATTCAAGAATGCCAATCCGAATAAATCCTAACAAAGTTTTCATTCCAAGACAATACGAATCCGAAATTTTTACATAATAAAATCGCAATTGACGTGATCCCTCTCCTTTAACTATCACACTTTGTCACTCCTTACAGACCCCTCATTACCTTATTTCGTATAACGTAATACATTAACGGTTTTTTACGAAGAAGCCATTTCTTTACCACATGTTAGGTACGTGCCTCTTAAGAAATGTAGAACTTCTTAGAATTTAGCTGACTTAAGTGCAAAGTAAATGCAGTACATACTGAAATATGCATTTTCTCAAATCTCAAGTATCTAAGGATCGGCGCTTGCTTAATCTCTTTTAGAAATCGTTCAAGCTGATAATCTGCTAAGAATGTGAATTTTTAATGTTAATTTAATTTGATACTGATTACGACCTAATTATAACTGGAGGAGGGTATTGATGAAAATTTTACATAAAAAATTGAAAATCCATCATTTAAAATAAAAATATATTCTCGGAGATAAATATTTGTCTAAAATTACCAAACTATTTGGAAACTCATGATAAAATTCTAAAACGACGTACTTTTTTCTAATAATTCACATTTATTAGGATTTATATTATAGAATACGCAAAATTACTGATTAAAATGCCCTCATTCAGAAAAAAGTTTTGGTTAAATTTACTAAAGCTAATCGGTAAAAAAATTTCTGGTTAAAATGACTAAACTTTTAATCAATTTCGCCAGAAAAATTGTTCATTTATAATTGTTTCCATGTAAAAACGGCCCCCAACCCAAATGAGATCTAGTATCAAATATTCAAAGGCATTTGCCCTAGAATTGTTTTGCGCACAAATTTCGTTTTTTGAATTTTTTACCTCAAATAATAGTTGAGAAAATCAGAAAAAATTCACAGCATTTAGTCTTATCAAGAAAAACTTCTGTACATTTTTCGCGAATTTTTGCGCGTAAAATTCTCAAAGAAAAAAATGGCAAAAATTTTTGCTTGCACCTTTTTTGATGAAAAAATTCGAGAACAAAGTTGAGTTTTTCGTATGTATGTCAATAATAATATGGACTGAAGTACCAAAACATTAACTGGAATAAAAGATCAAAACAACCGATAAGTGTGTAAAATTCTTCTCTTTGCAAAAAATTTTTTACGTGATAATTTTAGGGAACAAAATAATTTTATAGGATTTTTTTAACATTATATAGATTTTCGGTACTGGGACTTACCGAGAACGTAAAGCTCGTTTACTTACAGAAAATACCCATAATTGATCTATATTTTTGTGTTTTTTGTAGCACGCGGTTAGAAGCAAAATATAGTCGTTACTCTGCTTTTTGTGGTGGCATAAATGAGGCGTCAAATGACTCAAGGCTGAACGTTGTCCAGAACAGACTTTACCCATTTGTTGTCGAGTTTCTTTCTGCCATCAAATGGAGCTTGCGGTTTAAATCGTCCAATTGTGCGCATACATCTCTCTCATGAGTTAACTGTTAGACTCTTTCAAATGGGCAAATGGGCTATAGCAAAATGGGTGAAAACTTCACAAATCGAAATCCACTTTCAAATTACATAATGTCTCTTTTTCAAACATAATTGAAATAATATTCACTATTCCTTTACAACAACTTTTCATTCTTTTATTTAACTTTCCGATTTTTATGAAATTTTATATACAGAGGTTTTTGGATTCGATGAATTAAAATTTAATCTCAGGATTTTGATGTCTAAAATGGGAGATTGAATGTGGCACATAAAATTTCAGAACCCTCTCAGTTTATTTTCTTAATGTTTCTGAGGTCTCTGAATACATAAAAAATTTGGCAACAGATTCAAATTCGGCGACCTCAGAATCTTTTAGAAACTGATTTTCATCATGTAGATCGCATCATGTATTCTGAAAATGAAAAAAAAAACACTTTTATATAACATAGTCCGCCATATTAGATTTGCCATTTTTAATTAAGAAATTGTAAGAATAGATTCGAATTCAATGTCTTTAAAAACTTTATGAAATTTAATTTCACCTAGACCAAGATTTTTGCGATTTTATTTTTATCTAATAGAAAAAGTGTTAAAATCATTTTTTTAAAAAAAGTATTTGATATAGTGAATTATAAGAAATAAGATAAGAGGAAATGTTTCTACTTTAACAAAATGATGGTGAAATGATACAACGAAAATAATTACATATAAAATTGTTATATAATTATAAAGATTTTTATTTTTTATCCACCAGGTTCAGTCTGGAATTAATTTTATTATAATCACATTTTGCTAATAATACAAGGATCCAATCATGTTCGAACTTGAAAAATTCTCTTTATTCGCGATGATCCTTTGTTATTTTAAATGTGACTACTTTGTATGAAAATTTAGAGACTTGATGTCATTATACCTATAGTCATTATTTGCAGAAATTCTTGCGTTTTTTGTCTCCCTATACGTTACTCATCGTCTGTCCAATTATTTTTCGTACAGTGTCTCGAGTATTTAACGGTATTTCCCTTGCGTAAAATATTTTTTCAGACTGGAAAGTGAAATTACTTCGTTTTGGGACAGGAAAATGCGGGTTCAGCTGCTCCACGAACTCTAACGTTTAAGTAATTAACTTTAGTCAAATCTCGCTCTTTTTAATCACGTAATTTTTCACTGTACCCTACTAAATTATACACTTTGTATTTCGAATGAGAAATACCAATTTAATTTTATTTATTCTCATAAATCATGTGAAAAGGTACTTTTGACGATGGTGTTTGTTAGCGTAATTCTCTTATTTCAAAGAAAAGTTCGACGGATAGTCGGAAAAAAATTAATCCAACTATTTCCTCAGTTTTCTTCATTTATTAAGTGTACAACTTTGCTTCCACCATTTTTGTCCAAAATTTAAGGCTTTATTTTCGAAAAGTGATTACATATTTATGATTCAAAGTACTGCCCGCCACTAGCCACTACTATTTCCATCTTTCTGGCAATTGTCGGATACCGTCTCGAAAAAACGATGCGTCTTTGAAAGTGATCCACGGATCGATCCATTTTTTGACTTCTTTATAAGAGCGGAAATGCTGATGAGCCAGGCCGTATGCCATCGATCGAAACAAATGAGTCGAAAGGAGCAACGTCTGGAGAGTACGGCGGGTGGGGTAAAACCTCCCATTTCAGCGCTTCCAAGTATGTCTTGACTGGTCTTGCGACATGTGGTCGAGCATTGTCATTTTCGAGGATAACTTTGTCGTGTTTTTTTTGGTACTGTGGCCGTTTCTCCTTCAATTCTTGGTTCAGACGCATAAACTGCGTTCGATACCGATCCCCTGTGATGGTTTCACTCGGTTTCAACAGCTCATAATACAACGCACCGAGCTGGGCCCACCAAATGCAGATTATAACATTGACATGAGTTCGGTTGTGGCTTTGGTCACGGCCGGGCGTGTCCGTCCGTGGTCCGTTTGGTGTAATGTTCTTGCTGGTTATTTTCGTGGCGTGCTGTTTTTCCTTGTCTTCCGGTTTTCTGATGCTTTCGCGAGTGGTTCTGTCTCCGTGTCCCGTGGCTGTTTTCCGTAATGCCGGTGTGCTTTTTTTGCTGGACTTATCAAGTTTTTCTCTAACTTTGGTCTTGCTGTCTTTATGCTTGTCGGTGATGATGATCGCTTGCTGTTTGTTGTTTTGGTTCTCGCTCCTGCTTGACTCTGTCGTGACCTTCAAAGTTGGAAAGCCCGCGGTTTTCTGAATTATGCGCGTCTCTCCAGAGGTCGCTCTATCAGCATTCCGTTCACTCGCTGCTATTGGACTACAATTGGAACTTAGCCGCATTATCCCTGCGCTGCTCTAACTTGGGCTGTTCTAAACTCGGATTTGTTATATTGGGCTGCTTCTGGCCCCGCGTGGATGTTCTGGACATTTGTTCATTGAACAAGAAGCCATAAATTGAAGAAGAAGAAGATAACCTTGAAACCGTGAATATTCGGACTGGCCGTTGACGTGGAGGCATGCCCCGGCATTTCCCATAATTTTCTGCACTTGAGATTATCGTAGTAGACACATTTTTCGTCGCCGGTCACAATGCGATGAACAAAAACCTCTTCCAATTCTGTCTTTGAAGCAGCTGTTCACAAGCAAAGAAACGCCGTTCAACATTTCTCGACTTCAACTCGTACGGAACCCAATTTCCTTGTTTCTGTATCATTCCCATGGATTTGAGGCGTTTCGAAATGGTTTCTTGACTCACTCCCAATGATTCAGTCAATTCTTTTTACCTTTGGCTCGAGTTTTCAGCAAGTAATGCCTCCAATTCAGAATCTTTGAAAATTTTCTCTTTTCCACCGCCTTGTCGGTCCTCGACATGAAAATCACCGCTCTTGAAGCGTTGAAACCTCCCACGACACGTTCTTTCAATAAGAACAGCTATTTCGACTAGCACTTACCGCTGCAGGCATCTATCGAAAAATGGCAGAAGCAAAATTGTACACCTAATATGATTTTTTTTGTCGTTTTTTTATTTTTTTGGGGGGGGGGGGGGGACAAAGTGTTGAAAATTTAAACTTGAATAAAATGAGTCATCAAAAATGTTAATCAGATAAAAATTATAAATTTTTTATTGATGAAATCATATTATCCAATAACAACTGAAATTTGTCTATCAATTGCGGCTGTAAAAAATCTATAATTATCATCCGATTGAAAGTTTTCATAGTTTAATTTATTTCGGATAAAATTTTTCACACTGACTTATTTTGACCTTGAAGTTGACCTTCATGGCTTTTTAAAGGTCAAATTTGTTTTTTAAAATGGAAACCCCCTTTTTTCACATCTGCAATCGATAGAGCGAAAAATACTACGTTCAAGTACGTGCCCAAGTCATAGGTCAATTGTAACGTTCCAGGTCAGTTAAAGGTTATTTGAAATTAACAAAGTTTTCCAAGAGGTCAGTGTAATTTCTCAAGTAAATTTCAACGAGAAATTCATTGGTGAGGTCTGTATTGATCTTGTTTACAGCGTTTTGAATATTGTAAAATCATATGTATAGGAAATTTTTCATTAAAAGTTCCAGGAGTTCTGGTGAGAGTTCTGTTCCTCCCCAAAGAGTTATATCGAAAAGTCCTATACCGTTTTTCGATACCTAAGTCAATACCTAAGGCGATACCATAAGTCCTATACCGTTTTTCTATCTCCATACGAATATTACGAATCAAAACTAAATTTACGTATTACGAGTACATACTTACTATCTTTCGCTAAAAGATTATATGGCGCAAGCTAAACTTTCGGAACGAGAGAGGGTATCTGTATTAATGATGCGTGGTTGGGGAGATCGAGTTCGATCTTATGATCAAGTTCGTTTGATTTTTAATCGCACTTTTCATAATGGAGAAGGGTTAAATCCTGTCTCAAAATCAACAATTGAAAGAACTGTAAGGCACTTTATGAATCATGGATCTATCAAGGACCTTCAGAGAAATGGTCGGCCAAAATCTGCAGGATCTGAGGAGATGCAGATGGACATAGCCCAAGCATTTGTTGAAAACTCACACCTTAGTTTACGTCGAGCTAGTCATGAGCGTGACGTTGCTCCTGAGACAGTGCGAAATATTTTAAAAATCCTTACAAGGTTCATCTAGTACAAGAGCTCAATGAAGACGATCCTGATCGTCGGGTTGAATTTTGTGAAATTATGATGGACAGAATTTATAGAGATCCTCTTTTCTTGTACAATACAGTATTTTCAGATGAAGCTACTTTCACTTCAAAAGGTGAAGTTAACAGGCAAAAATTGTAGATATTGGTCCGACACAAATCCTGATTGGATGTTGGAGAGTCACACACAATATCCACAAAAGATTAATGTTTGGGCCAATATCTTGAATGATACATTGATAGGCCCTTTTTTCATCGATGGCAATCTCAATTTTCAAAATATTTGGTTCCAACAGGACGGAGCAGCGGCTCATTACGGTAGGGAGGTTCGAGCATATTTGGATACTCAGTTCCCTCATAGGTGGATTGGAAGGAGGGGTGAAATCGAGTGGCCTGCTAGATCTCCTGATCAGACGCCTCTCGACTATTTTCTTTGGGGTTATTTAAAGCGCAAAGTATACTCAATGCAACCCCAAAGCTTAGACGAATTGCAGAATCGGATTCTGCAAGAGGCTACTTTGATTGACAGGGAGATGATTCGTAATGCTGTAACTCATTTCTACAATCGCATAGTTTTTTGTCAAGAAGCTAAAGGTTTTCAGTTCGAAAATCTTCACTGAAGCGTGAGAGGCAAGGGGACTCACGCTAATCAAGCACCCTGAAACGTGAGAGGCAAGGGGACTCACGCTAATCAAGCACCCCGAAACGTGAGAGGCAAGGGGACTCACGTTAATCAAGCACCCTGAAACGTGAGAGACAAGGGGACTCACGCTAATCAAGCACCCCTAAACGTGAGAGGCAAGGGGACTCACGCTAATAAAGCACCCCAAAGGGGACAGAATTTACTACACCCACGTCGTTGTTCCTGAGTAATGGTAAACGTGAACGTAAACTGCTTGGAAAAAACCTTGAAGATCATCACCAAGATCAATACAGAACTCACCAATGAATTTCTCGTTGAAATTTACCTAAGGAATTACACTGACCTCTTGGAAAACTTTGTTAATTTCAAATAACCTTTAACTGACCTGGAACGTTACAATTGACCTATGACTTGGGTACGTACTTGAACGTAGTATTTTTCGCTCTATCGATTGCAGATGTGAAAAAGGGGGTTTCCATTTTTAAAAAACAAATTTGACCTTTAAAAAGCCATGAAGGTCAACTTCAAGGTCAAAATGAAGGTCACCATTGAATTCCTCGTTGAAAAATACTTCAGGAATTGCACTGACCTCTTGGAAAACTTTGTTTATTTCAAATAACCTCTAATTGACCTTGAACGTTACAATTGACCTATGACTTGGGTACGTATCTGAACGTAGAATTTTCCGCTCTATCGATTGCAGATGTAAAAAAAGGGGGTTTCCATTTAAAAAAACAAAGTTGACCTTGAAAAAGCCATGAAAGTCAACTTCAAGGTCAAAATGAAGGTCACCATTGAATTCCTCGTTGAAGTTTACTTCAGGAATGACCTTCACTTTTTTGAAAAATATTTTACCTGAGGAAATATCCAACCGTCTCGGGAGTTTTTAGACACCCTGTATATAGGCACTCATTGTTTTTTCCGTAACTTACTTGTCGTTACCTACATGTGTTTACGTACTAGCTAAGAAAGCCCATAATCAATTTTTCTAATAGTGTGGTATGTTTACAAGACATAGTCTAGTCACATTCGTGCTGTTAACACTTACCCTCTTCAACTACGGATCATTAATAACTCGGTTAACAGAAGACTTCGGTAGAGGTTTTGTCACTAGGTACAAGTACTTGAAATGACAGGTCCCTCAGGAACTTGCGTAACTTCTGCTGAGGAAATTAATGATTGGATTGCTCTCGAGTTGCCCTTCTTTTAAGGCTTTAATTACTTTTGTATTATTAATTTATATACCATAACACGATTTACCACAAAATTAAATTGAATAAATTAACTTTCTTATACTTTATCCAGTTTGTAATCAAAGTGATAAATTATAGATTTTATTCTAAAGCTATATTTAAAAAAAACAGTGTCGCAGGAAATGGCGATCATAATGTTTAATTTATCCTTGTTTTGTTTAATTAAGCTAACCTAATAAAATAGATGTTTGATGTAAAATTGCCAAAGTAAACAATAAATTAAGGATAAACTTTTTATGAGTATTAGTTTCGTTAAATATGTTATCGTATAAGTTATGAGTGAATCTATGAAGGGGGAATTGGATTTTTTAAGTTCAGATCCCCTGGAGCAAACTTTCTTTCTATCGATTTACCTATTTTTATTTAACTATGCAGCAAGCTATTTAATATACTATGTTGTATTAATTATCTACTACCATGCATCGCTTTTAATTATCTGCGCTTATGCATGAAACTGATAAAGCCCGAAATAATTCACTTACGGTAATGGGATTAAAAGAAGTAAGTTTCTTAATTTGTTTAGTTATATTTTTCTCCCAGAGAGAAATAGTATAATGTCAATATAATACAAATAATTATAATAATTTTTTGTTGTAGATAATATTGTTATGCATCTGGGAGTGAAGGCTCCAATGTGTTCAGTAGACCAAAGTAATTAATTATTATTAAATTAACGAACATAATTAGATGATAAATAATGTGCTTGTACAGGAGAATTTTTGATGGAATTGTTGATTCAAGATCATTGTGAATATTCTACAGGATTTAGATTTTAATAATAAATTGTATTTTTCTCTCTTTTCAAATGTGTCAGACTTTAATCATGAAAGGGTTCAGCTCACACAAATTTACGTCAGTTATGGTTGAGATTATTGATAGTCAGCAAATCTCATACATACTTCATTTACAGTAAACTAGTTATTCTCATTATTGGCATAATTTGGCACATTGTTGACCAAAAAATTGAAAAATGTTTTATTTAAATATGTTGTTCTCTTAGGTTTGTGTTCAGATATTAATAAATTATGTAATTGAGACCTGTTCTTGGAGTTCAATTTGTTTTTATTCAGTTCTTCTTCGTTATTCTTTCCTTTTCCTGTACTTTAATTCTATTGAAGTAGTTTGGAAATTATACAAAATGTTAAAAACAGTAAATGAGGAATTTTTATGGATCATTAAAAAAACAACGATAAATTTCTTTATTGAGAGTCATTCCCATGCCACTTTTTTTTAAATTAAAATTTTAAGTTATAAAACATGTTGAAAATTTTTTATTTTATGAAAATCTACATTGAAAATTCATGGATATAAAAATTAATTTCATTCATGAAATTTGGAAGAGTGCAAAATATCCTACCAAAATCAGAAAAAATGGATTATGTTGAATCAGTTAATCACTACAAAATTACATTCATTAAAAAAAACAAAATTAACGATTTTGGTAATTTCTGCATTTTGCTTTCCTTATATTTCATACTGAGTGTTTAAAAAATCTAGTACCTCTAAATCAATACATTTTACAAAAAAGAAGTTTGAACAAGGTTTTTGCATCTACAGATTTTTTTGACACACTGTTAAAAATGTTTGTGATTTTACAATACATTACAGTACAAATTGTAATGTAAAATTATAATCAGAGTATTGTAGAGTGAAATTACAATAATTTTAATGTAATTCTAAGTAAAATTCGTAATTACAATACGCGTATTGTGAAGTTGAAAGTTGTGTCACGCTGCTGCGGAGTGTCGCTACCGTCGGTCATCGTAGGTTTTCAGTGTGTTTCGCTTATGGTTTCTCATTAAGAAGGAACCGTTAAAAATCTTTAACTGAGATTTGGAAGCGACGTACAAGTTAAGTTTAATTTATTTAACTGGATAGGCAGTTCCTATGATGAAATTTTCCTAAATTTCCGTCTCATTCTGCTTCAAAACGAAAGGCAGTCGATGCCATATGCGATAACCTCAAATTGAATTAGTGGTTAACTCTCTTCCGGCTAAAGCACAATTATTTTAAATATTTGCTTATTCTTATTTGGGAAATTTCAATTTCAATCCTCGTTCAATTAGACTGCAATTTTATTCCTTTTCAAATTCCGAACTTGTAAATCATAATTCTTTTTAAATTTTTTACTAATTTAAAGTACATTTTGAAATTTGTATATTTAATTTTTAAGTCGAACAAGTGAAACTAATAAATTTCAAAACTGATATCTCTATTGCTTTAATGAATAAAAATAGAAAGACTAAACATGTGTAAAACTTGGAAACATATTTACGACTGGAAAAAAATTTTACAATTAGGAGAGAACTAAAAATAATTCTATTGAACACACTTTGAGTCCGACTCATAAAGTGCGATTTGTATAAATATTTACAAATATATTTTATTGTAGGAAGAAAAATGTATTATTGCCGATACTGTGATGTGAAGATACCATTCCTAAAACAGTATTTACAACATCAACAATTTCATAGGCAAATTTTGATACCATCCACACTTCTATGAATGTGAGAAAGTGGGAGGTAGTGCCTGAGGTAGAGCTAGCGAGACTTCCTAGTCCAGGGTCCTGGATGACGACCAATGGAGTGTGATAGCCGCCAGGGGAGGTAGACCCTCGTTCGGGACCCGCGCCTCGTGAACCTGGCCGCTTACCTAGCTACTCGATCCACCAGGTTCGCGGCGTTCGGAAACGCGAATCCGTTTGGAGGGGAAGGAAGTCGTTGGTGTAGGGACAGAGATGGTATAGCAGAGAGGGGAGGGGGGGGGGGTGGTTAATCTTGGAGATAGAAGGAGAGGTTAGGGCAGGTAGTGGTAGGGGAGTCGAGTGGTGAAGGTGTCCGCAGGGCCGCCAGGAACTTCTTCATGACAAAGTTCCTTTCACTGGCTGACCGATGGAGGGGCAGACGTCCCTCTAGATTCGCCGGGTAGGCGAGCTTACGAAGGCCCTCGGTGAAGGTCAGCGTACGCCGGGCCTTGGAGTACCGGGCGTTCGTCCGGCGTCGTAGGCGCAGCAGGTAGCGAGGATGCTCGCTGGATGGTGGCGGTGGTGGACGCCGAGTGACGGGCGCCGTTAGCGGTTCTCTGTGCCAGGCGGTGTCTTCGCGTGGCACCCTCTCAGGAGCTGGATGCTGGGTCTTCTGATCGGCAGCCAAAGTCGGGCAACCAGCTGGTAGCGTCCCCCTTTCGTGTCGGGGAGGGGCACTCTTCTTCGCCTCTGCCAGGAGCCGGCACTTCTCCAGGTAACGTCGGCGAGCTCTTCGTTGCTTGGCGTTGAGGGCCATCCAACCTGTGCCTGTAAGGTGTGCCTCGTGAGGGCCTTTGAGATAAGGCGTACCCCTTGAGGACCTTTAAGGTCGTAAGGCTTGAATGGGACCGTCCGGCCACAACTCCTAGCAGCGAGATCGAGTGTTCCTTTCGATCGATAGCCCTGAAAAGGGCTTATTTAAAAAAAAATATAAACAGCTATATATATAGTTCTTAAAAGAACTGTTTGGTTTGCCGATTATATATTAGTTCTTAAAAGAACTGTTTGGTTTGACGATTATATATTAGTTCTTAAAAGAACTGTTTGGTTGAAGGATTATGTATTAGTTCTTAAAAGAACTGTTGGGTTTGAGAAATAACCACTGCGAGCTGCTTTTCTATGGTTGATGATTTATTTGGCCACTTCCCAGGTTGGAAGTGTCAAAAGTTGTTTAGGAAGCCGGTGCGACCTACTCCTCTCGAGTCGCCGGCTTGAATGAATCTAATGCGCAAGACGCGCTCCTTTTATGCACAAATGCGAGGAGAGCGCGCACGGGGTGGACGCTACGTGTGATTGGCTGAGAGTTTCCCCCCGGAAATCTCACCGACCAATAGGATCAGAGCATCGTCATCGCTTGCGCTTGCCGGACGCTCGTGGCTTCGCTCCTCTCACTTCCAATATTACATTAGTTAAATATTAAATTTTCCTAATTAACCTTAACCTACTTACTAACTATTGTATCCTTATGAAAATAACAGATTCTTACTTTAATTTCAATTGTATAACTAAAACTATCATTAGTCCCTACAGGATACATTACTTTTTCCCCTTTTCCTTTTCTTAAATTTAACTTAACAACATTATTTTCCTATATGGATCTATATCAGCAAAACCACGTCAGTTGCGAGTTCATGGATCAATTCCTTTTAGAGATGTAGATAATTGATCAGATTCTCTACTTCTTATGCGAATTAATCCATAAGGTTACCATGTATTGAGGTAAAACGAGCTAATCGATGAAAGATAGTCAATAATAATAATTAAATACTGTTTAAGGAAAAGAGGAACTAAAGTTATTAATAATGAATTACAAATAAGGTAATAGAAATTTCGAAATCGCGTTTTTGACATAAGTATCGAAGGAACGCTTAAATCGATGGGGGGGGGGGGGCCACAGGTAAGTCATCGGTCGTCCAGAATACTGGAGGCCCAGGTACTTAATAGAACAATGGAAATGGCCAAGCAAGGGTCGTCCAGGCGAGAACTCGGAACTCAATTTGTGAAATAATGTAAGGCTTCTGGGAAGCATGGAAGCCAGGAACGAAAAATTGCGGGTTCTTAGTTCTCCCCATGTTTGCATCTGAAGGATGTATATCAATTCGCCCCCCTCTCCAATAGATCCTTGCTCGGCCATTAAATTGGAATTACTGTTGCTTATTTGCGTAACCTACTATTGTGTATAATTCGGGCATAGGGCCGTGTGTCGCGATAGTTCGTAGGCCGTCTCCCGCGAAACTTATAACGCTCCCTGGCGTCATCTGAATAGTGGGGACCCTCTTTCGAGGCGTCTGCCCATTTCTGCTCTTCGTCTTCATATTCTTCTTTCCTTTGAACGCAGGAGTGCGCCTGTGCGGCGACGCTAGATTGTGGTGAAGCGGTAGTTGGCGGGCGCGCCAGACCCGATGGGCCTGGTGCATGGATGCCCTCAACAGGCATGTAGTGCGCTCGGTCGAGCGGTGGAGGGTACGGCTGTTCGCCGATACGGTTGACTACGGACGTAGCTGGTAGTAACTCCTCCTCTTTGTCCGAGGTAGAGAGGTGATCATTGCAGGGAGGCGGCTGCTCGCCGACCTCGTGATTGTGTGACGGTCCTTGCAGAGGCTGCGGCTCTGGCTCAGGGCTGACTGGACGCAGTGGAGCTTTCCAGAGGTCCCTTCCGTGGACCTTCTGCTCTTGTCCGTCCTTCTGAATATAGTAGACATCTCCAGAAACGTGCTGAGATATCTGGAAAGGTCCAATCCTCTTGTGATCCAAGGCGGCATTATAACTCGCGGCTTTATTGGATAGCAGGTGATTAGTGGTAAACACCCAACTTCCAACGGCATAACGGGGTTCGACACGCTCGCTCGCGTATTTTTCTTGGTATTTCCTCTGATGCTGGCGGCCTTGTTCTTCTCGTTGTTGACGAGCTTCAGAAAGATTCTCGAGGGGTTGTAAGAGAGTCCGCTTATGTAGACGCCATTCTCCGGGTAGTGGAATAGTTTTGCCCAGAACGAGGTAGCTTGGAGTGCTACCAGTGGCGGCATTTTGACGTCGGCGAAGCTCGAACAGTAACTCTGGTAGGTACTGGTCCCAGGTGCGCTGATTGCTGGGCTCTAAACGGAGTCGTAAACCCTTTTTGATCTCCTGGTTCCTTCGTTCGGTCGGGTTGGCCCGTGGATGTTTGACGGGTGTGGTCCAGAGTTCGCAATCCCAACGTTGGCTGGCCTCAGACCATGTGTGCCCTGTGAACTGCGTTCCGTTGTCGCTGAGGATTCGACGTGGATAACCCCAGCGCGAGAAGACCTCTTCTTCGAGGATCTTCACTAGGTTTGTAGCGGTGGCAGAGCGTATTGGAAAAGCTTCCACCCAGCGTGAGAATGTGTCGGTGACGACCAGGACATAGGCGTTTCCTTTACTGGTACGTGGGTAGGGACCCATAAGGTCCACGGCGACAGTGTCCCAGGCGGTGCGTGCTGCTCGCGGTCGTTGGTGGTCAGGATACTGTGCGCGCACCGGCTTACAGCAGAAACATAGGTGGCAGCCGGAGACATAGCGTCGGATCTCTCGAGACATACCGGGCCAGATGAAGTATTCACTGATGGCGCGGATGGTTTCATCGGCTCCAGGATGGCCAGAAAGTGGTGCATCGTGATACTCCCAAATTATACGCTGGCGCAAGGCCCCGGGTGCGAGTAACAACCATTTGGTTTGGTCTGTTGATAGCCGCCAGAATCCGTTCTGGTCCAGTCGATGATTTCTATAAAATTTTTCGGCCTCTGGGGTGCGCTGACGTTGATTGTCGAGCCCAGTCCATCGATGGATGTCTCTCTGGATGTCAGGATCCTCCAGCTGAGCGTCGATGACTTCTTCGAAGAGTGAGGGGGTGTTGGTGAGATGGAGGACTGGGATACGAGCAGCTGAACCCTCTTGGGTACTCGAGTTATGAGGAGGGATCATTTGTTCCAAGTCAGGTTCTCCTGGAGATCGAGAATCGGGATCAGGGAAGCGAGATAAGGCGTCAGGGAGCTCGTTGTCCTTCCCAGGACAGTGCTCGATGGTAAATTTATACCGGCTGAGGAAAACGTGCCATCTGGTCAATTTGTCCCTGGTATCCTTCTGTCGGTCCAACCAGGTAAGAGTTTTGCTGTCAGTCCGCAGAATGAAACGTTGGTCCTCCAAATATGGCCGAAAGTGGGTTATGGCCCAGATAATGGCGAGACACTCTTGTTCGTTGCAATGGTAGGCTGCCTCAGTTGGTGAGAATTTTGCACTGGCATATGCGATGATTCTACGGCGTCCGTGAGGTCCTTGCTGCATCAGCACTGCACCCATTCCCCGGGCACTGGCATCTGTTTGAAGGATGAAAGGAAGCGAGGCGTCTGGTCGACTGAGAGGCTCATGTTTGCGGAAGGCTTCTTTGGCGGTTTCGAGGGCTTCCTGAGCTCCTTTATTCAATTTTTAAGGCCGCTTAAGAGACATCAGGTCTGTTATGGAAGCTATGATCTCCGAGTAATGTGGAATATACTCGTGGAGCCAGTTCATGGTTCCCAAAAAGGATCGTAGGCCCTTCCGGGTACGGGGTGGTTCGGCGTCAAGTATTGCTTGGAGATGCTTCGGCTGCGGCTGATTCCCCTCGGAAGTGACGACGTGTCCGAGGTAGTCAAGGCTAGTTTGCCCAAACTGGCATTTGTGAGGAGAGCACGTGAGTCCGTAGATGCTAAGCCTCTCGAAGACTAATCCCAAATGTAGGAGGTGTTGCTGCCAGTTTTTTGAGTATACGATGATATCATCCAGGTAAGCTATGGCAAATTCACCCCAGTGATCAGCAAGCACGTGACGCATTAGATTCTGGAAGGTGCCCGGCGCATTTTTCAAGCCGAAGGGCATGACCCGAAACTGGTATTGGCCGCCACTGGGTGTGGTGAAAGCCGTGTATCTCCTTGCCTCAGGAGTCAAAGGAATCTGCCAGTATTTTTCCCGGCGACCACGATGGCTGAGCTATATGGGGAGTTGGCGGGTTCGATGATTTCATCCGCCAGCATTTCGCGCACCTGCACGTCGAGCCATTGACGTTTTTCTTCAGAGTAACGTCGGGGTGGTTCCCGAAATGGTGTCGGATCGGAGAGATGAATTTCATGTTGAATCGCCATGGTTTGTCGCAAGGGTCCTCCTTGATGAAATATAGAGGCGTGGGTCCTTGCTGAGTCGAGGAACTTGCCCTGAAATTCTGGAGGAAAATCGTGGCATAATTCAGGGGGAGGGGAATCTAACGAAGGTTGCCGAGATTCCGGAATGAGGTAAATTCTGGTTCGTTCCTGAGACCCTAGGTAAATGCATCCCAAGCAGTGTTCGTAAACGACGTGGTGTTCTTCGAACCAGGGTATTCCGAACACCAATTCGTTGGATAAGTCCGGACTGACGAAGAAGGTGCCGGGGTAGTGTTGGCCACTGATTCCAGGTGCCAACTGAATGGACCCGATTAAGCGGAGTACTGATCCTTCGGCGGCGAGATTGGCATATGGCGGGCTTGGTCCGAGTGACCGTAGTTGAGCGTTGTACAGAAGTGATACGTGGATGAAATTGTCTGAGGCGCAGGAGTCTACGTAGGCGATGGCTTCCTTGTCTCCGATGTTTACGAGTAGGCTTGAGAGTCGGCGTGGAGTGGCACTCGTAATGGTTATTGTTGGGGACTCTGAGTGTTGGAGTGCTCGACGGCCCCCATGGCCGCCGAGCTTCGCCAGTTTTCCTGAGCTGCTCCTTCACGTCGGGCTTTGAAAGTCGGGCAGTCTCGGTGGAAATGGAAACCTGGGCAGTAATTGCATGGTGGTGCATTTCTGCGTCGTTCAGGCTCTGTGGTTACGGCTAAGGCCGCTGTAGCAGTGGGAGCTTTTCTAGGTTCCTCCCTTTTTGGCTCCTTTCGTGGTTGATCCTCGCTTTCGTCCATTTCTGCTTCCACTGCTCGTTCCATCAGGTCCCCGAAGGTTTGTGGCGAAGCAGCCCGGATGACGCGTCGAATTGATGGGCGAAGTGATTCCAGAAGGATACGAACAATGTCTTCTTCGGCGGTGTCCGGTAGGAGGCGTAAAGCTAACAGATATTTCTGTTGGAGAAAAATAGCAACAGATTCTTTGTCTGTTTGCTTCCTAGAGTACAATTGGGCGTTCAAGCGCATAAGAGTAGAGTGGCTGCCGTATTTTTGTCGTAAAATCTCTCGGAATTTGTTCCAGGTGAGGGAGAGAGGTTTATACAGCTCCCACCATTTTGAGGCGGGTTCTTTCAAAGCCCTTCCTGCGAGGCGGGACCATTGTGATGGCTCTGTCGCGGTCTGCGCGAAAAATAATTCACTTTCCCTGAGGAAGGCGTCTGGGTCTTCATAATCGTGCCCTGAGAAACTAGGTAGTTCCAGTGGAGGGGCTCGAATGGCCCTTATAATCGAAGTCCAATCAGCGATGGATGGTTGCGCCAATGGGGTGAATGGTGGAGTGGCGTAGTTTACGCCTGTGGTTGCCGACATTGGCCGTGCTTGGTAGGCGGCGGGGACGACTGGGCGGCTACTATCCTGGTTTTTGGACTGGCAAGGGTTGAAATCTTGCTGCCCTTCCTGCGCTTCCTGCCAAGCGATAGTTGCTTGTTGTGGGTGCTGCTGGAACGAAACCTGGACTGTAGTGTTTCTCCGTGAGGCAGGCACCGAGCTACTACGTCTTGTTGGTAGAGGTGACAGGCTAAGTCTCCCTTGGTATGCGGTACTTCGCTGCTGTTGAGTTGTAGAATTGATAGGTGGTGGGTGGATTGGTCCAGCTTCCTGCTGTTCCTGGTAGGAATTGTTGTTGAGCGCCACCCGGTGTTGATCTCCACTCCCGGAAGTGGACTGTTCGGGAACAGGGTTTTGTCGGGTAGCCATGGTGCGTGAAGCGGCCAGTTTGCGAGCTAGCTTTGGTGAGCGAATCATCTCAGGGTTTCTTCGTGTATTCGTTTGGTTAACGAATTTTTCGTGCCCCACGTTTGGGCCGCCAATTGATACCATCCACACTTCTATGAATGTGAGAAAGTGGGAGGTAGTGCCTGAGGTAGAGCTAGCGAGACTTCCTAGTCCAGGGTCCTGGATGACGACCAATGGAGTGTGATAGCCGCCAGGGGAGGTAGACCCTCGTTCGGGACCCGTGCCTCGTGAACCTGGCCGCTTACCTAGCTACTCGATCCACCAGGTTCGCGGCGTTCGGAAACGCGAATCCGTTTGGAGGGGAAGGAAGTTGTTGGTGTAGGGACAGAGATGGTATAGCAGAGAGGGGTGGGGGGGGTGGTTAATCTTGGAGATAGAAGGAGAGGTTAGGGCAGGTAGTGGTAGGGGAGTCGAGTGGTGAAGGTGTCCGCAGGGCCGCCAGGAACTTCTTCATGACAAAGTTCCTTTCACTGGCTGACCGATGGAGGGGCAGACGTCCCTCTAGATTCGCCGGGTAGGCGAGCTTACGAAGGCCCTCGGTGAAGGTCAGCGTACGCCGGGCCTTGGAGTACCGGGCGTTCGTCCGGCGTCGTAGGCGCCGCAGGTAGCGAGGATGCTCGCTGGATGGTGGCGGTGGTGGACGCCGAGTGACGGGCGCCGTTGGCGGTTCTCTGTGCCAGGCGGTGTCTTCGCGTGGCACCCTCTCAGGAGCTGGATGCTGGGTCTTCTGATCGGCAGCCAAAGTCGGGCAACCAGCTGGTAGCGTCCCCCTTTCGTGGCGGGGAGGGGCACTCTTCTTCGCCTCTGCCAGGAGCCGGCACTTCTCCAGGTAACGTCGGCGAGCTCTTCGTTGCTTGGCGTTGAGGGCCATCCAACCTGTGCCTGTAAGGTGTGCCTCGTGAGGGCCTTTGAGATAAGGCGTACCCCTTGAGGACCTTTAAGGTCGTAAGGCTTGAATGGGACCGTCCGGCCACAACTCCGAGCAGCGAGATCGAGTGTTCCTTTCGATCGATAGCCCTGAAAAGGGCTTATTTAAAAAATATAAACAGCTATATATATAGTTCTTAAAAGAACTGTTTGGTTTGCCGATTATATATTAGTTCTTAAAAGAACTGTTTGGTTTGACGATTATATATTAGTTCTTAAAAGAACTGTTGGGTTTGAGAAATAACCACTGCGAGCTGCTTTTCTATGGTTGATGATTTATTTGGCCACTTCCCAGGTTGGAAGTGTCAAAAGTTGTTTAGGAAGCCGGTGCGACCTACTCCTCTCGAGTCGCCGGCTTGAATGAATCTAATGCGCAAGACGCGCTCCTTTTATGCACAAATGCGAGGAGAGCGCGCACGGGGTGGACGCTACGTGTGATTGGCTGAGAGTTTCCCCCGGAAATCTCACCGACCAATAGGATCAGAGCATCGTCATCGCTTGCGCTTGCCGGACGCTCGTGGCTTCGCTCCTCTCACTTCCAATATTACATTAGTTAAATATTAAATTTTCCTAATTAACCTTAACCTACTTACTAACTATTGTATCCTTATGAAAATAACAGATTCTTACTTTAATTTCAATTGTATAACTAAAACTATCATTAGTCCCTACAGATACATTACTTTTTCCCCTTTTCCTTTTCTTAAATTTAACTTAACAACATTATTTTCCTATATGGATCTATATCAGCAAAACCACGTCAGTTGCGAGTTCATGGATCAATTCCTTTTAGAGATGTAGATAATTGATCAGATTCTCTACTTCTTATGCGAATTAATCCATAAGGTTACCATGTATTGAGGTAAAACGAGCTAATCGATGAAAGATAGTCAATAATAATAATTAAATACTGTTTAAGGAAAAGAGGAACTAAAGTTATTAATAATGAATTACAAATAAGGTAATAGAAATTTCGAAATCGCGTTTTTGACATAAGTATCGAAGGAACGCTTAAATCGATGGGGGGGGGGGACATAGGTAATTCATCGGTCGTCCAGAATACTGGAGGCCCAGGTACTTAATAGAACAATGGAAATGGCCAAGCAAGGGTCGTCCAGGCGAGAACTCGGAACTCAATTTGTGAAATAATGTAAGGCTTCTGGGAAGCATGGAAGCCAGGAACGAAAAATTGCGGGTTCTTAGTTCTCCCCATGTTTGCATCTGAAGGATGTATATCAATTTCTTGAAATTTTTCACAATAAATGTAATGGAAGTTTATTACCAAAACGCAATGCAATTTTACAATACATTTACATTAAAATCACAATAAATATACTGTAATTTACATTTTTTGGATGTTGTGAAATTACAATATATTTGCAGTAATTTTACAACACTGTACTTAAAAGATACATTTTCATGTATTGTAAAATTACATTGCGTTCTGGTAATAAACTTCCATTACATTTTTTGTAAAATTACAATAGAAATTTTTAACGGTGCACCATATATATCTTAATAAGTATCTGACAACTTTGAATATTTACCGGAATTTCCGAAGTTCATCAATTATTACTTCAGAAGTCACTGGTTTCGCATCTCTAAGGATGATCCCAAGGTGACTCATATTTACCTTGGAAGGGTGTGATAAGAAGATAATGAGCACATATAAGGTAACTGAGATAATTATTTCCGTGGACGCTTTCAAGCGCACCATTTAACCTATAAAATTTGCATACTCGGTTTACTGACACCCCTTTTAACGCATGTTGTACCCTAAGCGACGTGCGTTCAAAAGAGGCATGACGTAATTGAAACCATCGTGGAAATTAGAACCGTGATCAAATTGGTGTAATATGACATTACAGAAATCGAAAATTTGAAGTTTGTTATTGTAATGAGTTCATTTAGTGAGTTTTTTTACATCCTAAACTGGCAGAGTTCTTTCAAAAAAATAAGTACTTCTCCGAATAACAAACACTCCCGCACGAAATCCGCACTTTGTTTGATGCTCGGCGTGCGTCTAAGAATGCACTCCTGCACCCAGAAAAAAGTTTCTCTAGGGTAAGTGTGCCAATTACTGCGGATCGAAAATCAAGACGGCTTTTAAAGTTAAAAAAAAGTTTTTGAGATAAAAAAGTCGTCACGAATTAATTTTTAAAGCAGTATTTGGTATTAAGTAAGTAGCATGCAGTCCTTAAACCCTGAAAAGAAACCAGATTTACTTAGAAAATGCGAATCTAAAAAAAATGTTCCATGTAGGTATTACTGCGGGTTTGCATGAATTACTGCGCACCAATTACTGCGGAAACCCCAATTTCTGCGCGCGTAATACTGCGATATTATTTTGAGTGAACTTACAATTAATTTAGGAGTGTTGAAAATTTTATTTAATCTCAATTATAAAAAGTAAACACGACGAAGCATTCGTAACAAATTAAGATTAATAATTTTATTAATTTTATTTAATTTAACTTAAAATTATATCACTTGAGTTCCTCTTGCATCTTTAGCAACGATTAAGGAGTGTTGAACATTTTATTTAAACTAAATTATAAAAAGTGAACATGAAGCATTTTTAACAAATTAAGATTAAATAATATTATAACTCTTATTTAATTTACCTTAAAATTATATTACTTGACTTCCTCTCGCCTCATTAGCAACGATTTTGGAATTTTCAACATTTTGTTTAATCTCAATTATAAAAGGTAAGCATTTGTAATAGATTGAAAGGTTATGCAGTGCCGCCTGACAGATCGCAGTAATTCATACCCCTTTGAAAATCATGTACCAAATACTGTTTTGGTAAAAAAATGATTAAAAAACGTATTTTTTGTTATTTTGCATAAATATTTAGAAAAATAAAATATTTACTTGGCAGAAAGTAATATCACAATAAATATTTTATTTTCAGAAACGGAATTATAACAAGTTTTTCAGAACGTGTTTATGACCTTTCAACAAATCTAAGCATTAAAAGTATGGGAATCGGGAACATGAGAATTTTAAAATGCAATCAATTAGCTACAAATATCGTAACTATTGATAATTCGTTGATACTTATTATATATCTTTAAAACATTGTATATCATTAGTTTTATTTGAAAGCGCAGTAACTGGGGCATCCACAGTAATACCCACACTTACCCAGGAAACAAAAAACCATTCACTTGCGTTAAATTTGAATGGGCTTTGAGGTGTTCTGAATTGCGTATCTGTCTCTGGAATTTCAGCATTAACAGATTGAAAACCAATATTTCCGATAGAAAATAATGTATTTAAAGTAAACAATCGTTTACAATACAATTCGTATTCTGTTTTTATTGTATTTCTCTTATTCAGAGTGACCTTTTAAGACTTCCATTTCATTTGGAATTTCAACCGATTCATCCGAACCTCAATGAATCGTACATTACCATTAGAAGTTATTTGAGGTTAATTAGTCTTATTCAACCCTATTCACTTAACGATTTAACCAATGTCGAATGGCAGATTTAAAACATTGCGCACAAATGGCAGATTCCAAGTGTCACCATCCGATTGAATTTTTATTTCCTGAATATGCAAATGACAGATACACAATTCAAAGAGACGCGCGTTCTATCGGTTTTTTTTTCCTGGGTACCCTATTTCAAAAAAAAATTTCTTTGGATCAAACAAATTTGTTTATTGCTATACGGTCAGAGAAATGTTTCTTTGTTTTCAAGAAATTTCTTGAAGGTTTTTTTTCTTTGAATTAAAGGAATGAATGTCTGCGCAATTGTATAGTAGATGCGTAATGTAATTCACAGAAATATTTTCTTTAGTTTAAAGAAAAAATTTTCTTCGTTAAGAAAATTAAATGAATTATTTCTTCAGTTTTTGCCAGTGAGTGAAAAAAAAATATTTTTTACAAATTAAACGAAAGACCCGGGCTCGAATCCCGGCACAGTCGAAAGCGTCTCTTTTTTCACAGAAAGATTCCAAATTATTTAAATTTGAATTTATATACATTATTGCGATATAAGAGTTTGAAACTGTGTACGAGGACACCTGTTGGCAACGTATCCTATCTAATACGCAACTAATAATTCTCCGAGAATGTAGGCAGTGGCAAAAATTTCGAACTCAACCACCTAATTTGAAATCATTACAGCCGTAAGGCGATATAAAGACCCAGATAACAATCGTGCCCGGCACGACGCCCGCACGCCATGCGGGTCACGTGTGCGAACGAGAATGTAACAATATTGCGCGCACTCGACTAAAATGAGACGCACAGAAAGTTGAAATATATTAAATTTAATAATCGTTGATCACGTAACTTATTTAGCAGTATTTTCATGGAGCGAATTTTCGGATTACATACAACAAATTATTGAATATATCAATCACCTTCGAATCTGTTTTATTTATTCATAAGAATTTTCCTATCATGAAAAAATGATCAATCTTTTGCAAAATTCGATTTAAGTGGTTAATTTTACTTATCCACTAATAAGATTTTGTAAATTAAAAAATTTGTGATGCCATAAATTTTTAGATATTTATAAAGCGGTAAGAAATACACAAAAACAAATATAATTCTGAGGTTATACTAAAAGTAGAGGTCCACAGACTACTTAAAAAGTTTTAAATTAAAAAATTTTTTGCTTGAAAAATTTTGAGATCCTTAAAAAGGCATTTAAAGAGATTGAATTCTGCTCATTCTCAGTTGCTATACTTCATAGATTTGAAAGAAATGGAATTCATAAGGATTGAAACTTTTTAATACTCATTTCAATTCTGACTGACTTTTTTCATGAGAATTGATTTTGGAATATGTGAAAATTTAAGACAAGAAATGGACTCTATAATTAAGTTATAATGAAATATGATTTGAGTACGAAAAATATTACATGCATAATTACATTTTTCATGTAAAATATGAATAAATTAATTTCGAAAGTTTTATTTTATTCAAAAAATGTTGGTCATGTGTGACATCCTGAGTTCACCTGTGCGGATTAATCCTCACGCGTGTGTCCGTCATGGCTCGCATTATGCAGACACTTTGTTTTCGGGGGAGGTCTTCCTGTGGAGAAGGAGATGCCAGGCGCTTGTTTAGCTCACTTGGTTGGAACAGTCGACCGGCAATCGAAAGACCCGGGCTCGAATCCTGGAACAGTCACAGGCGTCTCTTTTTCCACAGAAAGATTTGAAATTCTTTAAATTTAAATTAATAATTCTGAAAAAATAATTTCATTCATTCAAAAACGGCTAAAAATGTGATTTCTTGAAATCAAATAAATTTATATTTGTTCTAAAGGTATTTTTACTTCGAATTGAAGAAATTGGGTTTAAAAAAAGGATGTTATAAATTTAAATAAAACTTTTTTCTGGATGTAGCCAGAAGTTGGTGACAGAGAGTTAAAAAAGATAAAAGATAACAAAATGCGTGCACAATGCCATGCACATCGCACTGAGTTCGATTTTTGTGCGCTTACGTTTTTTTTGGTAAATGTTACAGTTTCGTAAAATTAAGGCCATATGGTAGACTCTGACGTCCCCAATTATATACGACTGCTTTATAATTAAAATAATAATTTGAACAAATTTTTCGGAGAAGACAGTAATGCGTTACATTTTTCTGCATTGCTGTATTCTTCGGAAAAGTTTATAAAATTATTATTTTATTAATAAAACGGTTGTATATAAAATTGGTAATGACAGACTTTACCACACTGTCTTAAGATAGAATTTCAGAAAATTCAGTTACATTTAAGTAAGTTTAAGAAACAAATTCTTAATTTTCTGTTACAAAGTGTTGAATGTTCTGATACTTGCATCTGGAAATTCTGAAACTTGTAACAGGAATAATTTTACGTTTTGGGTAACTGAAGTTTTATGCAGTTACATGTAAATGGCAATTTTGTTACTGTTTCATAATTTTATGATAAATTTTATAAAAATTAAAAGTCATAAATATCGTCAAATTTTACTTTATCTTTGTAACATAAAATTTTTAAAAATAAATTTCCGAACATTTTTAACTGTGTAACATTTTATGTATTTAAAAGGCTTTTTGATAATTAATTCATTATAATATTGCAATATACGGCTAATCGAAATATAGAAGTATAGGGCTAATCGAAAACTCTGAGTGCATTTTCTCGAGTGGTCATTTGACGTATTATTAATTCATGGGGCATATGTGACCAGCCATATCCCACAGAATAAATAAGAACCCTGGAAATTGTTAATTGATTAGTAGATGAACCTAAGTGCACCATTGGCAGGATTGCCTGAAATGTAGGAAGTTTAATAATAACTATCATTTTTAGGGACTTATCCTCAAACTTTTGGTAATTTATTGAAGAAGGAACCATTTTCTAAAACTTAGAGATTCTAGATCAGAGTCGAAACGTTTGGAAGAATATAACCTTCTGAGTTATTATTTCTGCACCCAAAGCCAATTATTAACAACATCGTCTGAAATACCCACAATTTTTAAATCATGTGCTAATTTTTAATATTTCTTTCTCTCCTTAGTAATTTTACAGAATAAATTCTTTGTACGGTTTTATTTTCTTGCAAATCTATTTTAGACCATTTTTATATTTTCACTTGTACAATTCACTTATATCGTTTCACCACAATGTTATCCGTGACACGTGCTATTTTTAAGTTTCTCCCTTTAGTAATCTTACAAATTGGGTATTTTTACAGTTTACCTTTTTGCAAATTTAGCTATTTAGACCAATTTTACAGATACAAACTTGCAAATCTCTTAAATCATTTTTTTACAGAATGTTCATCGCTCACACGTACAAATTTTTTAAGTTTCTTCCTTTGTATTTTGATAGGAAAAAATTTTTTCTGTACAGTTTTTTTACATTTAGTTGAGACTAATTATATAGGCTTACATGTACAATTCATTTATATCGTTTTACCACAATGTTTTATCCGTCACACGTGCTATTTTTTAAGTTTCTCCTTAGTAATTTTACAGAAAAAATTTTTGTACAGTTTTACTTTATCGCAAATTTAGTTATTTAGTCCAATTTTATATTTTCACACTTGCAATTCCTTTATATCATTTTTTTACCACAATGTTTATCCGCCACACGTGCTATTTTTTAAGTTTCTCCCTAGTAATTTTACAGAAAAAATTTTTGTACAGTTTTACTTTATCGCAAATATAGTTATTTAGTCCAATTTTATATTTTCACACTTGCAATTCCTTTGTATCATTTTTTACCACAATGTTATCCGCCACACGTGCTATTTTTAAGTTTCTCCCTTTGGTAATCTTACAAGTTAGGTTTTTTTACAGTTTACCTTTTTGCAAATTTAGCTATTTAGACCAATTTTACAGTTCCAAACTTGCAAATCTTTTACATAATTTTTTAACACAATGTTTATCCGCCACACGTGCTATTTTTTAAGTCTCTCCTTAGTAATTTTATAGAAAAAATTTTTTGTACAATTTTTACTTTATCGCAAATTTAGCAATTTAGTCCAATTTTATATTTTCACACTTGCTATTTTTTTATGTCATTTTTTTTACCACAATGTTTATCCGTCACACGGGAAATTTTCAAGTTTTCCTCCTTTTTATTTTTTATAGAAATAAATTCTCACTGATGAGGACTCCAACCTGAGTCGAAACGTTTGAAAATATGAAACCTTGAGTTTACATTTTTTCTGGACCTTAAAGTCAACTAAGTTCATCAAAAATATCCAAATTCTCTTCAAACTTTTGGATAATTTATTGGACTATTTTCGAAATATTGCCTAGAAAATGAAAATTTCAAAGAACTTTTTCCAATAAATTTCGGGGAAAATTATAATTTTTTTAAGAAACACTTTACAAAAGTGCTTCAGAAATTTTTCTTGCAAAATTTTAGGCAAAATAATGAAAAATTTGTAGAAAGGAGCTTCCAAATAATGAAAGAATTTTGTAGCAAATTCCTGAAGGAATTCTTTACAAAATCAACGAATTACATCTCAGGATACGAGTCACTAAATATTTACTAAATTGCAAATAATTTCCCTGATTCTCAGTGAATTTTGACCAAATAATATTATGACTAACAGTCACTGTTTCTGATTTGTCAGATTATGATAATTTGTCACCTTACAAGAGTAAATGTGATTATTTAAAAAATATTAAAATTTTGGATTTTTTTTAACGTAGTATTAAATTTGTCTCTAGATTGAAGTGACACGAGAAAAATTTGGATTCCTGAGGGAAAAGAACTTACAAGTTCTTCATCGAGTGGCAAAAGAAACTTATCTGGAAATGTAGACGCTTTTTGTTACTTTCAACACATTCGAACGTTGGCTTTGTGATATTGACAGCCCATTAGGGTACATCTAGTTTCCACTTCATTCCCCACGGGGTTCTCGTTCACATGAATAAAATTTAGTGGTGAAGCTCGATTGAAGCTATAACAGGATTTCCAGCTTTTGTGAATAAAAAGCGAAAATTCTTCTTTTCTTTCAAAACGTTTCATTGCAAATCATAACCTTATACATTTTACAAAAGTGTATTATTTATCAAACTAAGTTTTTTAATTTGTAGATATGGCGTTACCGGTATTATAATTTTGAAGGTAAAAAGGTAAAAGGTAAATTTTGAAGGTATAAGGTAACCGGAAAGGCCATCCATTTTACCTTCTGAGTTTTTTAATTATTTTCAAAAACAAGGCTTTCGAGTCAAATTTTATCTTTTCTTTGGAATGAAATTCACTTGCCCTTGAGTAAATTTCCTGTGCTTTCTAATTGTCTATTCTCGATTAAAATCAATACTCGGGAAGAGTACTTCCTGAATTCAATCAGTGTCACTAGCAAGGCAAGGAACTTTTACGACAATCGTGATCCCTTACTCGATGCAACTTCACCCAAGTTTTGTGTAAAATGGTTAATCGTTCAACTTAAATTACTCTCTTCGAATGCTTACTCTTAATGTGTTCATTCTCCGCTGATTAGTCTTTGATAATTTCCTAACAATTTAAGCAAATAAGATAAGTCTAAGTATTTACTATTTAAATTATTTAGATTGAGTTGGATCTTCACTTGGTAAATTGTGTCTATACGTAAATACAATTAAGGATTAAATATTTCAGAATTGTTTATTTTGCTGCCGGAAATTAAAATAGCCAGGTGGAACAGATGCTTCGTTTGAATTTGCAGTGTGTTTTCAACTCTGTTTCAAACAGGTAGTCGACATGTCTAGAAATTGCCTGTCAAACTTAGAAAATAATACCCTTGAACATAGTCGGATCAAAGGCAATAACTTTGAACGGATATTAGTCAAGCCAATCTGAATATTTGTAGATAACACTTAATTTAAGGGATAAAAAAAATTTAAGGGGAATGAAGTCTGGAATTGAAAACAAATTATGAGGTCAAGAATTTTGCAAATTGATTGAATTTAAATTTTTTGCTTGAAAATTTTGTACGTCAGTATTTATTGGCTTTAGGATAATTTTTTAATTAAAATTTAATTTTAAATCACATAAATTAGTATTAATTCACATTTCTCTTATTGTAAATATAAAATAATAATTTGCATGCTGTTCTTAGAAAATTTTTTATTTTTGTTTACTTAATCGGTAGACAAATTCACTTTTGGCTTACAAGATTGGCTGTTTTCAATCAAGGGAGGGTAATTAAAGGTCAATCCTTCCCGATTACCACAAAGCTGTACGTTTGGAGCCTAGCAATGTTGCAGCGTTACCAACCAGGAAATCTAATTTCTGTCTCCCCTTAATTTTAAATCGATTTTCAATTAACTAAATGTGTAATCTGCCAAATTGATTTACTGTTGCATATCTCTATAAATAGATTCGATATTATGTCACTATAAATTTATAAAATAAATTTTAAGGTTTTGAATCGAATGAAATTATTCAATACTTTTTTAACGTCCAAAATGACCATAATTACCAGAAAAATAAGACACAAATGCGTATTTTGAATTTTGTGAAATAGTGTTTATTTAATATAAAATTAATAAAAGGCTGGCATTTTGTAGTCTCTCTAGCCCACGAGTCAGATTTTTAAAAATTATATAGTAAAATTAATGTTTTGTTGTCATGATCCGAAAAATTTTCAGAAATTTGACCAGATTCTCTTTGCTAATAATAATATGGTAACTTTTAACTTTTTTAGATAAATAAACCATTTTTATTATTTGAGAAATAAATTCTAAACTTAGCTAAAATTATGTATTTGTAGACTTTAAAAATTGAATTTTATGTGAATCTTAAAAACAATCACAATTTTAAATAAGTAACTATAAACTATTCTGGGTAAAAATTCATTCATAAGTTAGAAAATGGTATACCGATTTCAAAAATTTTACTTTTTGTGTAGTAATTTAATAAATTTCTCCCAAACTTTTTGATATTAAGGACATGTATCGTATTGGTCAGGCGACTATATTATTTTTTATAACTATTTTTCGCAAATAATAATTAATTCTTGTTGGAATTTTAGGAAATGATAAAGGACCTCCTGAGACAAATCCCGTGACTTTATATTATATAATATATAATAATAAATAAATAGTAAGGAATAATTATTATAATTATGATTAGAACTTGTATCGACCCTTTAGTTTTAATAATATTCGATATTGTTGATGTTCTTAGTTGGCTTTAGGGTCCAGAAAAAATGTAACTCAAGGTTTCATGCTTTCAAACGTTTCGACTCAGATTGGAGTCCTCATCAGTGAGATTTATTTCTATAAAAAATAAAAAGGAAGAAACTTAAAAAAAATTTTTCGTGTGACTGATGAACATTGTGGTAGGAAATGATATAAAAGAATTGCGAAAGTTACACTATAAAATTGGTCTAAATACCTAAATTTGCAGAAAAATTGAAACTGTACAAACCAATAAACATTGTGGTAAAACAATATAGTTGAATTATACATATGACACTATGAAACTGATCTAAATAGCTATAATTTGCAAAAAAAGTGAAAACTGTGCAAGAATAAATTTTTTCTATGAAGATACGAAGAGAAAACAAAAAAATTTTTTACGTTTCACCGATGAACATTGTGGTAAAAAAATGATGAAAAAGAGTTGTGAGTATAAAACTTTAAAATAGGTCTAAATAGCTAAAATTGTAAACAATTGTCCAAAAACAATTTTTCTATAAAAATACAGAGAGAAAAACATAAAAAATTTGCACGTATCACCGATGAACATTGTGGTAAAAGTGGTGTAAAAAATTTGTAAGTATAAAACTTTCAAATAGATCTAAAATAACTAAATTTGTAAACACATGTACAATAAAAATTTTAAATAAAAATACAAAGAGAAAAACATAAAAAGTTTGCACGTGTCTTTATTTTTATAGAAAAAATATTTTTTGGACATTTGTTTACAAATTTAGTTATTTAGACCGATTTTAAAGTTTTACACTTACAAATTCTTTACATCACTTTTACCACAATGTTCATCGGTGATACGTGCAAATTTTTTATGTTTTTCTCTCTGTATTTTTATAGAAAAATTGTTTTTGGACAATTGTTTACAATTTTAGCTATTTAGACCTATTTTAAAGTTTTATACTCACAACTCTTTTTCATCATTTTTTTACCACAATGTTCATCGGTGAAACGTAAAAAATTTTTTTGTTTTCTCTTCGTATCTTCATAGAAAAAATTTATTCTTGCACAGTTTTCACTTTTTTTGCAAATTATAGCTATTTAGATCAGTTTCATAGTGTCATATGTATAATTCAACTATATTGTTTTACCACAATGTTTATTGGTTTGTACAGTTTCAATTTTTCTGCAAATTTAGGTATTTAGACCAATTTTATAGTGTAACTTTCGCAATTCTTTTATATCATTTCCTACCACAATGTTCATCAGTCACACGAAAAATTTTTTTTAAGTTTCTTCCTTTTTATTTTTTATAGAAATAAATTCTCACTGATGAGGACTCCAATCTGAGTCGAAACGTTTGAAAGCATGAAACCTTGAGTTACATTTTTTCTGGACCCTAAAGCCAACTAAGAACATCAACAATATCGAATAATTATTATGTTATTAATTATTATTATTCTTAAATTTTCGAAGTTTTTAATATTATTTTTTTATCCATTTGACTTTTATTACAATGACTTAACCTGCTTTTATAAAGTCTTATGAGGTTGGCAAGCCCATAGCCAACGAAACCTCGCTACAATTTCGACATAACAAAGAATTTTATTTTTTTTATTTTACCCTCATTGATCGCAAACCATCTTCTTTTATAATTATGTCAAGATATGTTTAAAAATCGAGGTCACAAATTTTCATGCTTGAAAAGCTTCCACTATAAGGAAGTAATATACAACATTCTAGTTTTCGAGATGAATAATATTCAATATATGAAAATATAACTTCTGCAAAGAAGTAATATAACTGAGTATATAGCGTAAGTTTCATTTTACATTAAATCGCAGTAACTCCCGTAAGAGGTATATTTGAACCTCTTTGAGCTTTTCATATTTTTTTTTATTGTTAGGAACGGAGAATCATGAAACGGCAGAATGTGCCAAGCGATTATGTACACGAGGATTGCTCGAGCTCTTACAATTTTGCTTTTTAAAAAAATTGTAGGCGAAAGAACGAAAGAATTTCGTATGATGGAGTGCGCGCTAAACACGCGACTGCTTCTGACAATCGGGATTAAAATTCAGTTTTAACGAAGATAATAATCATCGAAAAAAGCCCAAGACTGCGCTTCAGATATCATTGTTGATTTTCTCGTCGGATTTCTTTCCAGCTGCTCGGAACGGAATTTCAGGCGCGTGCAACGACACACTTTACTTCGCTCTCTACATCAAAGCGCGGTCGTAAATTCATCGAGGACTCATCCGATCCCTTCGGTGCAAAAAATTTCACGTAAGACTCGAGTCGATTTACGGTTCCAACGAGAGTGTTCACCAACTGAATCTCTTCGTCGGCTTCCTTCTACGCACGGGTGCACACCTACGCGCGTGCTTGTGTAGAATCCGTTAAGTTTGCCTGTTTTACCGGTTTCCTGGAACGCTTATAAAATACTTGCCTCGATGGAATCGTTGTTTCTCTGTGAGATTCACCTGTCCTTTACTTTTCCTTGGTCGAGAGCTTATCCGATAATGTTAGGATATAGGTGCCCCTATTGAAAAATCCCATAGGAAACTATAGAAAACTATGTGTCGAACTGAATGGAAAACTACATAGAAAACCATGTGGGAAACTACACCGAAAAAAATTCCTTGTACCCGTATACTATTTTGCCTAGTTAGGACAGGCGCCAATTTTTGAATTCTTTTTACAGCGGAGTTTTGTAATAACAGCATAGCAATATTAATTGAATTTAATTGTTAATAGAACTAGAATTCTTTATTTCTCTGTAACAAGGTTTATATTTAGACCAAGCAACAGGGAATTTGTTATGAATGATTTATGACATTATTTATTTCAGAAAACGGACTGCGCCATCAGAAGAGAGGTTGGTCATAGAGTAATTGTGTCATGTTTTGGACAACGAAATATGATTTATAAATTTGTTATTAACATTTAAGACAAAAAAATCGCACTTTTTTTAGTTTTTTGTTTATAACATTAAAGGTAATTATCCAATCTTGATGACATCAATTGAAGAGTTGTAGAAAACTTAATTTTGAACAATATGAGTCGTCGCTTGATCTGATTGAATAATTAGAAGCGGAGAAAATTCGGAAAAACCGGGAAATTGAGCTTTTGTTAAACAAATTAATATCTCAGTTAATTTTTAACTTTTCAGGTTGAGGTTTGGTGGAAAAGTAACCGACTTTATGCTCTTCAAATGTATAAAAAAAAGAACACTTTAAGATAATACGTTTCCGCGCTATTGACACTTTAATTTATTTCATGCGTTAATTGTAAAATGTAAAATTGTAAAATAATGTCATAACAAATTCCCTGTTGCTTGGTCTAATTGGTTTGTTTAACTGTATGTACGTGATTCTCTTAAACAGGAATCCGTGTTATTTCAACTAGGTTAGACTTAACTATGGGTGATAGTTGACTTTCGGAAAATTTTTTTTTCGGTGTATATCGTAATTTGAGCCTGGATACTAAATACAGGGTGTGCCATCTATTTATGACCCATTGAATTACTCTGTCATTTTGACATTTACTGCTGGATAGACTTATTGTATGTGTCGAATGAAGCTTCAGTTAATGGGAATTAGCGTCATGGGCATGCCGTTAGAATGCGCTTAAATAGTAGAGCTTTATATTAAAAATAATTACTTAATTATGAAATCTCAACGTGAATTTCATGACGGCATATTTGGGCAACAATTAGAAACATCTAAATAATAAATAAATATCTAACCGTAAGGCGATATAGGTAAAGAGGTATTCTTGTAGAGAAGGAGATGTTGAACGCCTGTGTAGCTCAGTGGTTAAAGCAGTCGAGCGGCAATCGAAAGACCCGGGCTCGAATCCTGGCACAGTCGAAAACGTCTTTTTTTCCACAGAAAGATTTCGTATTCTTTAAATTTAAATATATAAATACCTTCTCATATGAGATGAGAATGTAGAATATTTTTATCTTCAAACAATGACTACAAAAATTAACTGACAATAGACTCATTGTTAAACCTTTAGGGAGTCCACCTGTGTATTGGAGGTACTTTGAGCGCTTTTTCACGAAATTTTCTCCGTAGAACTATTTGAAAATTTTTAACGAATTATACGTTATTTTGAAGGTTTATTTTTCTATTTTACTGAGTAATTGTTTCAAAAGTGTAATTTGAAGCCTAATATTTACTCAGGGCGTTGTAAGTGGCCTGCTCAAAAAGTGATGGTGAAATTGTGGGCAAGATTCCGCTCGAACCAGTTGTCTAAAACAGAAGAGAAAAATCTCGTTATTTGCTATGAATTGGTCCAGGTACTTACGTAAGATTTTGTCAAAATTTTAAAAATTGATAAAATGGTGGTCTTTTTTCTGAAAATTGATTGCTTTAATTCATTTTCTCGTAATTTCAAAAAACTGCTACGTGGGTACTTTGATTAATCTTTGTGGATCGAACAATTTAAATTTTCACTTGGTCTGTTCAGTAGATTTTTTCAATCCTGCCCACAAATTGCAAAAGCATACAATACAGTCGGAAAGTATTAGAACAAGATAAAAAAATTTGTTTTTGTCAGTTTATCGTATCATTCATTGAAATATTATTCACATATTCGCGGTAGTTTTGTACGTCCAATGTAGCTTCATGATTCGAAGACATTTTTAATGCATTTTACTGAAGTTTTCATCAACATTCATAAAGAAACAGTGAATATGTTACTTTAAGCAATTTTCTTGAAAATGGCCACCTTTTGCTTTAATGACTGCAACGCACAATTTTGGCATTCTTTCGATGAGTTTTTGAAGTATTTGAGGTGCAATATTATTCCACGTTTCGTTCAAACAATCCCAGAGACCAGGAAGGCTTGTTGGCTTCAGATCTCTCACACGTCAGTCCAATTCTTCCCACAATAGCTCGATGGGATTTAAATCGGGGGATCGAGGCGGCCATTCCATTATATTCAGGTCACCTGCGACTTTTTTTCGTTCCAAATAAGAAGTACAAAGTTTTGATGTGTGTTTCAGATCGTTAACTTCTTGGAAAATGAATCCACGACAAATTAAATTGATGCCAGATGGTATTGAATGGCGTTGGAATATACTGTGATACTGCTCTTTTTTCATAATTCCTTCAATTTTTTTGAGTTGACCAACGCCAGCGTGGCTGAAACAGCCCCAAACCATTACTGAGCCACCGCCATATTTTACAGTTGGCACAATACAATCTGGTTTGAATCTTTCATTGACTTTTCTGTGAACATATTGACGCCGATGGCTACCGAAAAGTTCGAATTTTGATTCGTCTGTCCATAAAACTGATTTCCACTGATCAATCGTCCAGTCAACATGTTCTTGAGCGAACTTCAGTCTTTCTTGTTTATTTACTGGCCGTAGAAGTGGCTTTCTGACAGCAATGCGTCCAATCATACCTTTTTCTTTAAGCCGGCCTTTGACTGTCGTGAGCGATATTGGTGAATCCAAGTCTTCATTGATTTTAGCACGAATTTCTGATGCAGATTTCTGTCGATTGCCCTTACTTATTGCATATATTTTGTTGTCGATTCTTTCATTTGTCTTTCTTGGTCGACCAGATCGTTTTCTGTTAGTATTTTGTCCAGTTTCCCGATATCTTCTTATGGCCGTATGAACTAAACACAAAGATATTTTCAATATTTTGGCTATTTCTCGATAGTTTTTGCCTGTTTTTTGCAAAATAATGATTTGGGCCCGTTTCTCGCCAGATATTTCTTTTCGCTTGACCATTTTCAGTCTGGAAAAATACAATTCTGAGGCTATTTCAACAAAAAAGCGGGCACAATTATGCATAAACGCAACGACTGTCAAATTAACAGACTTACAGTTTTTCATGAAACTTCAATGCACCAGACACGATAATAACATCTTTTTTTGTTTAAATGATTGACATGTAACCTTTTAAACCACAGCCGAATCTATTTTTGTGCGAAAAACAACTGAAAACCCAATGCGGCAGTTTTGGACACTTTTCACGATTTTCGGCCATAGGCTGTTTTCTTATAAATTTTGATGGAAATTTCAGTAAAATCCATTAAAAATGTCTTCGAATAATGAAGCTACATTGAACGTACAAAACTACCGCGAATATATGAATAATATTTCAATAAATGATACGATAAACTGACAAAAACAACTTTTTTCATCTTGTTCTAATACTTTCCGACTGTACTGTACAAGTGATAGAAAGTGATAGAGGCAAATAGAGGAGGGATAGATTGAGATAAAGTGAAGAACATTGAAAGATATAGCCGCTAATTTGGATTGGCAAAAAGATAGAAAAAGATATAATAGGTCAATATACAAGAGATAGGCTGAGATTAGGAGAAGGCGATTGAAAGAGATATGTGTAAATCTGGATTAACAAAAGCTAGAAAGAGTTAGTGGTGGATATACAAGAGATAGAAATACCAGGTGTATAAGCTTAAATCCGTTGTTTTGTAGTCAGAAAAATACATGTTTTTTTATAGAATGCAAAAACAAATTTATTCAAAGTACTTGTCCTCTCTAGCTACATATTTTTCCTATCTCTCGGGCAAATTGTGGATACCACGCCAAAAAAATTCCTTCTCTTTCGAGGTAAACCCCTAATCAAGCCATTTTCGGACGTCTTCGTAATGGTAATCGGAAGGGGCCAGGTCTGACGAATAAGCGGCATGGGGTAGCACCTCCCAGTTGAGTGTCTCTAAGTAGTTTCGGACCATTTTTTACGTGTGCGATGGTGCATTGTCGTGGAGGAAACCTTTTCCATGGCACGTAGATGCATGGAAATGGCTGGTTAAGTAAAACCCAATTACTCGGCAAGCATTTCTTGCGATTGGGTATTCTCCTTGTCCAAAAACGCTTGCAACTGATGGTCCTCAACCTTTCTGGGCCAATTTTCACGCTTCTTGGCACTCAGGTCAAAATTGCCATCTTTGAACCGATGAAACCAATCTCTGCACGTTGTTTCCGATAAAGCACTATCACCATAGGCCTCCACAAGCACTCGATGCGATTCGTTAGCCGATTCCTTCAAATTAAAGCAGAAAAGCAGAGCTTCTCAAATATGCTCTTTTTCTGGCAAAAAACTAGACATGATTACTAAAGGAAAAATGTATGTTGTTCTATGCAATTGCTGACGATATGCACTGATTAATATTGACAGATGCCAAACTCAGAAAAAAAAGCATGGCGTGTCCATAGTAGCTTAAAACGCTCACTAACGCTATCTATGAGCAAACAGCGGATATGAAGATATAGAGGTGGATAGACAAGAGATAGAAACAAATATAGGTGGATATACATAGAATAGACTTAGATAAAGAAAACGGAATTGAAAGAGATAGGCGTGAATTTGGATTGAAGAAGAGATTGAGAAAAATATGAATAGATAAGGGATAGAAAGAGATATATTAAAAGTGATAGGATTTCTATTCCTTTATTTCTAGCAGGGATAGTATTCATATATTTTCTTACATAGTTTTCTGAATGAGGTTTTTCAATAGAGTTGGTATAAGACGACTAGATGTCATACATATGGATAGGTATAGATGCAGGTAGAGTCCTGTTAATTATGCGGCCTGGTAATTAAATAGGAGGTAATTGAGGGACGTGGTGGAGTTTCTAGGGGTTGTGTGTGAGGGTTGAGTGACGCAGAGGGATGGTAGAATGCTGACACTGACATGCGCGGTCAGGTTCGACGAAGCACCAGTCAGTGCAGCCAGAAGAGAATGAGCAAGTGAGGGGGATCAAACGGAGGGGGGTGGGAGGAGAATAGGTATAAGGAGAACGAGTTGTAGGGATGAGTCGCTTCATGCATATGCTAATCATATTCAGAGGTGGTGGCTTCTAGGCAGAAGGACGAGGACGAGCACGAGCCAATTCTATCTCTCGAAAGTCCGCGTTACAACTACCCGAGGACACTTTGTTACTTCGCCGCGACCTTTCGAATCTCATTCGTCCTCTCGACTGCCAATTACAATTGCATTGCGTGACGCTACATTCCTTTTATTCTGCACTGTATTGGGATTCAACGTTGCATTTCCATGTGGCCGGAAAGGCAACTGCACTTTTCCGCCTTTCTAATCCCAATACTCCTTATCCTACAAACACCTAACTTATCCGACTGAATTTGCTCATTATTGTGATCTCAACCTCAGTTGTTGGAGTTTTTACGGAATTATAATTTATGGTCAAAAATAAGTTGTCAAATGGTAGAAATCGGAACTGGGGTTTTAGTAAGCTTTTATGACTTTTTAGAATAGAATAGTTATTTTAACGAATTTTATGGAGAAGACAGCGATATTTTGCCTTTTTTGCATTGCTGTCTGTTCCGAGAAATCTGTTGGGATTATTATTTTATTAATCAAGCTACCGAATACTATTCTGCCAAAAAGAGAAAAAACTTCTCTACATTTATTGAAAAATATGTCTGAGGGAATTTCTATACTTGTTGAAGTTAAAATGAATACGAAGGACTATAGATCAAATTTACTAAAATATTTTTGTCAGAATTACCTGTGAAGGTTGTTGTTATATTTACATGTACATACTTCATTTATAAAAATGTTTCCGTAGCGTGTATAGAAATTGTATTTGAGTTTAAACGATTTTTATTCTCTTTCTAGACTCTCAGAATCGAGTAAAATATTGTAGGAGTTTGTGAAACAATGAAAAAGTAAAAAAAATACAAATTGGCTAGTAATGAAAAATTTATATTGACTGGGGGTCAGATTCATTCTTTATAGTGTAACAGAAGGGAAAAAAAGTATAACGCTTAAGTCACAGATGGAGAAATCCTTCAGTTTCAAAAACAATAAAGCTTAATTAATAATAGGAAAAGTTTTTCGCATGGTGTAGATGACATCATATTTTTTAAATTTCTGCAGTCATTTATTCTCCATATTGTTAAATTGTAATGTATTGTAATAATAAAATAATAATAATAATAAAATGACGCGAGCCCTGGGGGGTCAAATAAAAAAAAACTACTAAGACTGCAAAGTAAGGAAATTAAAAATCTCTAAATATCCAGATTGGGTATTTTGTTATATATAATCTTTTGAGAATTTCGTTTTGCGAATAAAATTATGCGCTGCACATACTTTCAAGTTAATTTTCGCTTGTTTTCAGAATAACTGGAAGATTTGAAACACACAGCACAATCTACGTGAAATACGAAACTTCAAATCATCCATCTAGATTTGCAGGAGAAATGGTAGGAAGATTGAAGCTTCATTTTGAGTAGATCTAAAACGATTTCCTTCGGAAGACGTTCCGAGTTCTTGAAATCACTAAGGAAATACTGAGGAGAATTTTAAGAGAACACCGCACTTTTATCCATGCAAGATCTCAGTTCACTATGTGCTCACTGAGAAAGCAGTGAAACGTTGTGTTAAGTTTTGTGAGAAACTTCCTAAAATATTATAGTCCTTAAGTCAGGATCAATGAGAATTGGCTCCTACAATCAGGAAATGTTATAGTCGCAGAAAGTTTTTTAAGAGGATACGTATAGTCAAAGGCGTGAAAAAATAGACATTTTCAAGAATTTTTTTAAAAATGTATAATGTTTTTTGTTTAATATATAATACAAGTTTTTATGTGCCTCCGGCGCGTAAACTCGTTTTACGCTTCAGTTGAGAGTAGTGTAATGTTGTTTATTACGATACAGCGGAATGTAATGTAAAAACTGAACTGCGCATGTGCCTATAACCATACAGCGGAGCGTAATCTTCTTATTCTTCTTCTTCTTCGTACAGCGTTGGCACCGTACTGACAAAGCCTTGTAAATTTGAACTGCGAATGCTCTATCACAATACGCTACTACTACACAAGATCGAGAAAATCAAAATGGCTGGAACAAGTCGCGAAATATCAAGTGAAATGGACGAGAATCATAATGAATACTAGATTAAATTCGAGTGTACGCATAAAAACTCGTATACGCAACGAAGTCACATAAAATAGAATATGTGCCAATGCACACAATTCGGGTAATTAAGAGACTCGCTTAAAATGCTCGCAGAACTGATCGCGCCTCGGCTTCGTCTCGGCTTCGTCTCCGCTACGCCTCGATTATTTCGACTACGTATCACTTACGCCTCGACTACGCCTTGGCTTCGATCTCCTGCGAGCATTGTCGCTCGTCGCGTAATAACCCGCATTATGCGCCTAGGCACATAATATACTATTAAACTATATTTTAAATAATTTTCACGAAAACTTCCAATGAAAATATTAATTCTGTACTAAGTTATCAGCTCGATAGTTGACCCCTCTCTTAAAAATTGTGCCTCACGGCGACCATCAGTACTTCTTACGGGTTTATCAAAATTCAATGATATAAGCGAAATTACTTTGCTTTGCACTTTTTTTGAGCCTGTATTGCGTTGTATATGTTGAATATTACACTAATAGCATTTATCAATATATCTTATTTTTTAAGGAAATGATGCTAAAAACAATTTCAGAGGATATCCAACCATATCGACTATTCTTCTCTACAAATAATTATTACTTTCAGTTAATTTTACGAGGGTCGTTCAATAAGTCCTTAGAAAAATATAGAAAAACAAATGATTTTGTGTAAATTTTTTTTCATTTTTCAACATAATCTCCTTTTAACTCTATACACTTTTTTAAGCGTTTGTCCAACTTTTTTAAGCCGTCCAAAAAGTAGGATTTCGGAAGGTCCTCAAAATAGGCATCTGTTTGGGCGATGACCTCGGTCGACGTGAAGCGTTACCAGCCGAGCCATTTTTTCAGGTTTGGAAATAGAAAAAAGTCACTGGGAGCCAAATTCGGTGAAAACGGTGGGTGTTGTAATGATTCGAATTTTAATTCTATAATTTTGTCAATCATTTCGGGAGTAGCCACTTCCACTGGATGTCCCGAACGGTGTTCATCTTTTGTGGATGTACGGCCACGTTTAAACTCATTCACCCAATTGTAAACAGTTGCAACCACAGAAGCAGATGTACTTAATCCAACTCAGCTTTGATCTCTTCCGGTGTTAAGCCTTTTAAATATAAGTGTTTAATCACCGCTTAAAACTAACTTTTTTCCATTTTTCTGAATACTCAAAAGTTTTTTCCTTCAATCGACAATAAAAATGAAACCATGTTATGGATATAACTGAGACTTTGACAGCTGTCTAATAAGTAATGATGCTTACTAAAACCAAACCATTTTCGATACTACGAGCGCCATCTCTTGGATTTTTTATGGTCTTATTGAACGACCCTCGCACCTTTTCTAGAAACATTTTAATTGTTCTATAGCAGTGTTTGACAGTAACACGTTACTCATAACGATGTTTCCAGAAAAGTTACTTTTTTTCAGTAACCCACTGAAATCTCACAGTTGTTACGTAATTGTTACATAACAGTTCTGTAAATATGTCGTCCCATAAGTGTCGCAGTTACAGAACAAGATTCGTTATGTGACTGTTCCATAACTGCTACATAACTAATCTTGTTCTGCAACCGTGACACTTATGGGACGGCATATTTACAGAACTGTTATGTGACAATTACGTAACAACTGTGAGTGTTCACTGGAAACAGACTAACGGTAGCGCAATGCTTTGGAAAAGAGATAGCTGTAACGTGGACGCTAGACGCTTTACAATTTTTGATTAATGGTAGCGGAAAAAGGAACAATACTTGTACACTACATTATGAACATTTCAAATGCACTTTGTGTTACATCGAGTGTCACGAAAACCATTCAGAAGACGTATTTCCTTTATACACATATTTATATTATGGACAGTCAGACTACCAACTGCAAACATATGTTCTTCATAAAAAAACGCATTGGCTATTTTTTTCTCATTAAAGTTATAATATTACTCAAATAATCATATACAAACGAGTCCTAAAGTTCATATAGGAAATTAAAATGATGTACTCTCTAAACTTGAATCAGTAAAAATCTACTGATTATCAGTGAAATTTGACTGTTTCAAATAGCTAAAAAGAGGTTGCTGTAAATCAATCAAATTTCACTGATTATTTCAGTGAAAATTGCTGATTTGACAGTGAAAAGTATTTTTTCACTGATGAATCAGTGAAAATTAACTGATTTAACAGCGAAAAATATTTTTTCATTGATGAATCAGTGAAGAGGCAAATTACTGATTCAATCAGTGAAAATTTGACTGATTCAGATTTAGAGATTATTGAAATTTTACTAAAAAGTAAGAGCAAAGAAACGCATTATTTTTTCAGTAATGGTCACACTAACGCGATACGAATTATTATAAAGTAACGGTAGAGAGTTACTTTTGAGTGGTAACGTGGGAAATACTGTTTTGTAGAAAAACCGGGATGATTTTTTAAAATCACATTCCAATAAGTGGGGGACAGTTTTTGTTGCGTCTCTTCGAGTTCGATGCAAGTGAATAGGCACGTTTGTTGAAATATGCAAGCAAAATGTTGGAATCGTCCTGATTTACAATGGGACATAATTTCGCCTGTTTTATCGAACTCGACGTTGTCATTTTTTCAGAGGCCAATAGCTCATTTGAATGCGTTGTCTCATGCTCGCAGCGGACGTTAACGATTCTTTTGTTTTACGTACGGCCGCGGACTCAAAGTCAGTCAGGACTTGAGAAGAGGGACTTGATTTAATGCCATGAGGATATCTCGGTGAATCGCACTGGGCTTAACGAGCGCTGCCCCACGTGCATGTATGTCGTGTTTGCCAGCTGGGATTTTCGAAATTAGAATTCTACAAAGTTCAAAGACCTAGAGAAAATATAAGATTAAATAAATAATCAAATTACATTTCATTAATAGAAATATTAATAAAATCCAAAATATGAGGACCAACACGTTAAAAAATGCAGATTAGAAGAATATGAGCGATTATCTGAAAACTGGAGTAATTTTAAAAAAAAGAGAAAAGAGTATTTGACAGTATAAGACTCATTCTCAAACTGCATGCCACTCTCTTCTGTCATTTATTAATCATTCATATTTTTCAGAAACCACTTATAATTATTATAATGCTAATAAATAATTATTATAATTATTATATTATTATAATTATAATGCTAATAGTACTGCTCTAGCACATCATGCACATACATGTAAACACACTTTTGATTTTAAAGAAGTAAAAATTTTAGAACATGAACAAAATTTATAAAAAAAGACTGTGCCTAGAAATGATTTATATAAAAAAAAATAATAACTCAATTAACTTCAGAACAGATATTGAAAATTTAAATGACATTTATTCTAATATAATCAAACTAGCTAATTAATCCATTTACGTATTTATCAATTTATAAAATTTTTTGAATTCAAAATTTTTTCCCGCCTTACAATTTCATAATCGATCTTAACCTAACATCTTATTTATATTTGTAATTAGTCATCATGGATGCTCCATGACGCTAGCTGTTTAAAATTTTTAATTCATCCGTTACAGAATTAAAATATGTAAGTTAAATACTACTTAGTTAATACTAATTTTTAATTGAATACGTTTTTTTAATATATACATTGAAACTATATTTCAAAGCTGAACAGTATTATCTATTTTCAAAATTTAAACGTTTTCTTAATTATATAACCTACAAGATGACATATTTCTACTAATTCTAAACTACTTAACAATATAATTGAAATAATAAAAAATGGACTATAAGAAGTTGTATCTCTTGGAATTTACAAAATGCAATGGATTTTCTACAAATTTTTAAGAACAAGGAAAAAACATAAGAAATGTACAATTTTATAATTTTTATTACGGAAAAAAAGTGTTCCACTATGTTAGTTATTACTAAATTTATACGTCATTCTATGTCTGAATTTAAAAAAAAAATTTAATCCTACGCAACGATTTCTAAAAGGTAACAACATTTTAATATTTTATACTGTAAGTTTGGACTTTTGATTTGTTATCTCTATTTACATAATCCATGCTTGTGTTATATTATTTTTTAATCTTGATAAGGACTGAAGCTTCAGTCGAAATGTTGACTTTTTATTAGGAAAGAAATATATTTTTATTTCAAAGGACTTTGAAATGAAGTTTTGATTTCCTACAAAACATCTTTTAAAAAAAATACCAGAAAGGCCATCATCCTCAGGATTAATAACATAAACTGGTAACAACTGAAAGAATTTTTTGAAATTATTCATATTCTTCTCATTATTATTTTTTACCCTTAACCAAATTTTTTCTGACTGCATACTGAAACAGAATCATTTCCACATTAAATTCTTTGAAATAAGCTTTATATGGTCCTGGACACGCGATGAAACATTGTATGGAAAGTTTCAATGAAAAGTTTCAAAGTAAATTAAATTTTTGGAATATGTAGCCACTAAATGCACGAATATTCGGAATTTATATCATGCTCTACATTCAATTAACATTTTATGATTGTTTTTTACGAGAATCATTTATATTTTATTTATTATTTTATTGCTATTTTATTTTTGGAGCTGCTTCTAGTTAGTGTTGATTTTTAAATTAAAATTTTTACATTTTCATACTTTTAAAGTAAAAGATTCACATTGAAAATTCCAACGACAAATTGCTATTGTTAGATCATTGAAATGTGTGTAGTGCCAACATGACGACATTATACTCACTCTTATGCACATATCGAAAATGGTGGAAAGATCATGGTAGTTGGAATATTAAACGAACCGCGAAAATATGTTTATCCCAGAGAACGGTGGCTTAGATCCCCTGTGGTTAAAACTTTGCGTAAACTTTTTATTGTTTATTCAGCTCAAATGAACAAGACGCCCTTGGCCATGTCGCTCGTTTTCCCTAGGGAACGACTCTCGGGACTCAATGCTTTCTTCAAACTACATTATTCAACGAAATTATCAAAAGTTCTTATTCTTATTTCAAGGTAATATGTTAGAAATAAAACTCCATTTATTGTAAGAATTACAGAAGAGCAGTTGTATCTTACAGCCTTATGATTTTTTCTCTTTTTTAGAAAATTTATATAGTATTCTTTACCCACGAAATGATTTAAATTCTATAGCGTGAAAACATTACGAAGCAATCTTCTTTATTTTCATGTCACGAACCACAATTGGACAACTGCAATGAATTTGGAACGCTCGAAACACTTTTCCCAGAATAATAAATTAATGTTATTTCTCTCAATAATTTTTATGGAAGAGCGTTGGACAATTTTTAACCTGAAGAAATATTTGAGGTGTAAATTTTAATTTATGTACATGGTCTTGAGACCGTATACCGAATTAAAAATTTAATAGAGATTGATTCAAGAAGAACTGATAAAAATACTTGAATTTTAATAATAAAGTCTTAAAATGATTTAAAATAATTTAATTCGAAAGAATCTTCCCTATATTTATTTTATTGCTGAGCATGTTCTCCCACCAGGAAAAGAAAATGCTTAGTAAAAAAACTTCATTTATGTTCAGAGGAACAAAAATTCTTAATCCGCCACTGGCAGTTTCTCACAAGTGGTGAGAGTTTTTGCTGGTTGGTATATAAGGATAATTCAAACTTATTTTACGTTGCATTCCCCGACATAAGTTTTGGAAAGAAATTCAATCCGATCGAATCCGGGCCATTATGAAACTTGTTTCCGAACCAATTAGAGATATTCTTTGTATCTCGCCCGGAGTATATCGGTTTAAAATCATTCCGATTCTAAACAGAATTTTCAATCCGAATCAAACCGATCTCTAATTCATTCGGATTTAAAAATTGGTTCGTATTCATTCAAATTAAAGTTTCGGATGAAATCGGAATGAATTGGATTGATTTTTAACCGATTTGCATCGAATGAGATACAAAATATTTTTCGGATTGGTTTGCAATGGCTAATATTCGTTCAGATTAGCTCAGATTGGATTCCAATCCGAAACTGTCACTAGTGTTGTATTGTAAAATTTATAAAAATATATCAATGTATCACGTGTAGAATTCTCATTCAAGAATTTGGAAAAAAGCTAAGGTAGCCAGCGCAGTGAACGACGTTCTAAGTAAGGTTAAAAGGGATGAAAAATCTAAGAATGGTTAAATATACGTACATTCCAAGGCATTCTTTGGTTAGGTCTGGCGTTGTCAGTCACTTTGTATGCAGGAGGTCTGTCCTTGGAAACTTCGATGTATGACTGGGCATTGTTAGCGGCGTTCACGTTTGGTGTATGCGAAATTCACGCAGAGTATGATCTTTAAATGCCGAGGCCGGTCGTAAAATTACCAACACATACACTCACGTATTTCTCGTCTGTCAGCAGGTTTCCTTATACTTGACTGTGACGCTCTGTAATTTTTCGATCCGGTCAATTAACATTCTTGAGCGAATCATTGTAATCCATGACGTGAATGATTGGGAAATTCTGCATCAGTGACAACTCGAAGGTAATGCTTCGCAATTTCCCAGAGTTAACAGTTTAAGTTATTTTCATTAATTTATACAAAAGACTTTAAGTTTTATTGGAAAAAGTCAATGCAAGTGTACAGTAGCCGATTTTCATAATAAATATATTGAAATGAAACCGTTTCTATTGAATAGAGTGGGCCATCTAACATTTGAAATTAAAATCGGCTATAAAAAAAAACTTGTGGATATTTTTTCAAAAGTATAGTTTTGTTAGAAAGATTGAACCTTTCCATTTAGGAATGAAACACAACATCATTCAAACGTTTCAAGGCCTCAATCGTCTCTGGATGGTTAGCGTAACACTTATCCTTAACAGCTCGCCACAAAAAATAGTCCAATGGGGTTAAAGCACAGCTCCGAGGCGGCCAATTGACATTAAAATTTCGGCTGATTATTCGATTTTCGAAAACGGTGCGCAAAAGATCGATTGTTACGTTGGCTATGTGGCAAGTGGCCCCGTTCTGTTGAAACCAAATATCGTCTATGTCATCCTCTTTAAGTTCGGAAACAAAAATTCGTTGTGCATGACGCGGTAACCCTCGCATTGACCATAATGGCGGCTCCTTGCTCATTTTCGAAGAAAAATGGCAGTCATTTGAATGATGTTGTGTTTCATTCTTAAATGGAAAGGTTCCATCTTTTTAATAAAACCATACTTTTAAAAAAATGTCCATGATTTTTTTTTAATAGCCGATTTTAATTCCAAATGTAAGATGGCTCATCCTGTATTTAAATGTGCTTTGAGAATATTCTGTCCGTCCTATTACACCATGTTTTGAAATCTATTTCCATGCCAGTGTAAGCTATTACAAATTTAATCCAAACTCAAAGATTTTGGATCAGTTTGATTTGAAACGGATTATGAAACTAACATGGTTTGGTTTTTGACTCATCAGGATTAAATTTTGAGTGGACACACCAATTCAGGAAGCTTGAAAAAATTCGGAACTTCTGTCAGCAGACACGGATTCAGTTGGTTCAGACGGACTGTAGAGATGCCTTAATTTGATTTCACAGGTCAACATTTTATCTACTCTGGAACACCAGAAACGGATTGGATCTATAAGAGTTTTTGAGTTCGCTGATTACGATGAGAGGGTCAGTTAAACTCCATCACGTCAGGTTCAAGGTCATTTGAAGGTCAAGAGTAGAAAAATGTGTCAGAAAAATCTGGAAAAATTCTTACTTATGTGTTTGAGGTCACTGAGTGCGAATCCAAGGTCAATTAGTCTTGATCACGTCAAATTCAAGGTCACCTGAAGGTCAAATATAGGATAAACTGAAAAAATATTTTGATCATGCAAAAACAACTTGGGCAGCTTCTACCTTTTTTGCAGGCAGTGTATTTCCAAAAATAAATTCAAATTTTCATGAGCATTCAAAAAAATATAATGAATTTTTCAATATGGAGGTTAGTTCATTAAGCAATTCATAAACAGAGACACAAATATAACAAACAAAAACAAAGAATCGGTTTAAATCATTTGCAACTCAACTTAAATGCTTTCGAGCTTAAGATTAAGATAAACTATATTAATATATATTAATATTGCTATTCTTAAAGGCAAAACTATCTATTTTTGCCTGAGGTATAATTTTCGTGGATCAACTACCTTAAACCAAATAACTATTTCTTTCAGTGTACTTCATGTATCCATTCCCGAAGTTCTGGCGGTGGATAATAGATGAATAATTATTGCAAAGCAAGATCTGTTTTGTGGATTTCAATAAAAAAGTGCAACGGTGATCATATAATATGCGTTTAATTAGAATCGTAGAATAACTGTAATAAACAAGACACTGCATTTGTAGAAGGACGAATATAATTCGTTTATGACGCTGCAAATATCTATTATTATCTTCAGATTATTCACGATCCATAATATACATATGTATATTATTTTAGTTAATTAGTCTATATTTACTGGGTTTGAGATGCACATAAATTACATTGAGTGCATTTGGTGTGTGTTGCCCCTGTAATAATTTCAGATAGAATTTTATTTCGCGCTATCCCATTCTATTCCGCTCCAAACGAAATTTTGTATCGTTTCAATTCCAAAACTAATCTAAGTCACAATTTAGTCTGATGCATCTATATCCATGCATCCGGTCAGAATCCAGTCCGAATCAATCAGAAAACCAAGCGAGGCACCTTTTCAGTTTGTCTCAATCTGTGTCTTCACTTGAAATTCAATCCGAGAAACTTTTTAAAATTGACTCTATATATGCGTTCCTTTAGGAATGAATCCAAAGGAATTCAAATGAGTCGGAACAGCTAAAATTTTGTTAGGCTTTGTGTGTCTCTTCATCCCCTAGGAATCACTTGACCTTGCAGCTCTGGCAGGGGGAGGGGGGGGGGCTTACAAGTCTAAGTGGGTAAAGACCCTGGTCCACCGAGACCTCTGGGGGCTCGCCGGGGAAAGTTTCCCGAATAGGTGACTAACACCAGGGATAACCTAGCGTTTTCATGCGACTATGGACCTCGGTCCCGAGGCATCAGATGGAAGGGGGAAAAACCTCCATGGGACAGGTGAGCTTAGGCGACTGGCAGCGATGTCCTTCAAGTAAGCTTAGCTGAGGGGTCTGAGCTAAGAAGTGGTTCCAGAAATGAACACTTGTAAGTCCATTATGGTATTGAGGGCGCGAATCCTCATTCCCCAAGCTAAAAAATGTTTAATCGTGTTGATGACTGTACGGTATCAGGGTGACCAAATCTGCGGGGCAGGCAGGCAAAGGACCGACGTTCACAACTGTGGCACTCGCCGGATGTGCTCTAGCGAATATGTTGTACACGGTGACTCCGGGATACCGGCACTTTCCTGAAGTATTTAGTCCCAAAACTACATGCGGGGCTCTGTAGAGGTGCATATCTATTTCCCTAGCTACTCGTAAGACTCTTATGGACCATTTTTTTAAAACTAAGGGGGGTGAAGGGGCAAACATAGAGAGCTCCCATGCACAGCATTCCAAAAGATTGAGCAAGTCGAAAAAATGGAAAGGGGTGGACGTCCTTTACTCTCAACTGACCACTTCGGGAGCTGGACCTAGCAGGGGAGAGCATGCCAAAGAGGTGCTATAAAGCAAAATGGGCAATCCCTTAGTTGTGGAGTGGAGAAACCTTAGCGAGACACGAAGAAAACGCCTGCGGCGCGAGAGGGAAAACTTGCCAGGGAATAAGGGTCCTATGGAAAACTGGAACCTGTAAAGGAGTCCCAAGCAGAACAATTCTCTCAGAGAGGTAAGGGAGCTAAGAGGTAGTCCCAGCGGTAAACGCAGGAAGGACTTAAAAAATACCCCTCTTCAGAAGGAGGCCAAAAGACCTAGGGTCTATGGATCTAGGATCTTCTTATTTTTAGAGGCTACTAAGGAGCTTCTGACCAGAGTTATAATCGCGGGGAGATACCCAAACGTTTGTCTACGGGCTAGCAACTTGAACCGGAATATGGTAGCAACGACCAGGGATTTTACACAGTGTGTCCCAAAAATAACCAAACTTTTTGGATATAGAATAAGATACACATTACATTATCTTTGAAAGTTATTATTTATTCAAAATAGGTCCATTAGACCCAATACAACGTTTGGAACGATCAACTAGCGCATGCATAGATTTTTTTATGTAATTTATAGCAATGTTCTTCAGCACCTCGGTTACGGCTGCTTGAATGGCTGGGATATCATCATAAATGCTCCTTTCATCTTGGTTTTCACTTTTGGAAATAGAAAATAGTCACATGGTGATAGATCAGGCGAATACGGAGGGTGGTTGATGAGAGAAATCCGTTTTTTCATCAAAAATTCGTTGACTTTTTTGGTCTTCATTTAACTGATGTGGAACAAAACGTGCATAGACCTTTCTTTTACCCAAATCTTCAGTTAAAATTCTCCAAATAGTGTTTTTACTCGTATTTAATTTGTCAGTCAACATTCTTGTAGTAAAATTTGCATCGATACCAATGATTTCACGGACTTTTTCCACCAATTTAGCACGATTACTAACTTCTGGACGACCTGGCCTTAGGTCGTCATTTAAATCCTCACGACCATTTTTAAATTGTGTAAACTACGTATAAACTTGAGTACGACTCATACAATCATCACCATAAACTTTTTTCATCAATTCGTATGTCTCGGCGAATTTTTTTTCAAGTTTAACACAAAATTTTATATTTTCTCTTTGTTCCATTTTTGTTCTGTATGATGTATGATTTAAATATAAAGTTCAGTTATTTTTGGGACACACTGTGTATACCCACAGTTATGCAGATGACATTTTAATACCAAATTACAGCAGGCAGTAGAGGTTTCCCAAAGTACAATTTGGTGGGATTATAGAGGGATTGTTTATTTTGAGCTGCTTTCAAGGAACCAAATGATTAATTCAGAGGTATACTGTCAATAACTAATGAAATGGGATGATCAGTTTAAGAAAAACGTTCAGAACTGTCAAACCGTAAAGGAAAAGTGTTTTGCTATGACAACGCTAGACCACACTCATCTTTAGTAATTTATCAAAAATGATTTTGATCCTTGCAAAATTCCTTAAATGGAAAAAATTTTAACGATGATGAATGTGTGAAATCGCACTTGATTCAATTTTTTGCGGATAAGGACCAGAACTTCTATGAACGTAGAATGATAAAGTTGGCAGAAGGTTATTGAACAAAATATAAAATATATCATTGCTTAATGTTCATTAATTGTTTTTAGAAAATCGTGTTATATTTTATTGAACAATCCGAAATTACTTTTGCTACAAATCAATACTTAGTTAAGGAATGAAGCTGCTAGCTACAATTCTCCATAGATTCTGCGTGTTCATCGTTTCTTGAGGTACTAAGAAGGATTCTTTGGAAATTTGTACAGTCGGAACTGCGGGTAAAGAGGAAATAAAAAAGATGTGAGAAACTGTAGAGTGCGAGAGGGACACGCTCACGTCCAGATTTGGCAGTCGTTAGTAGCCTCGACTGAGAAAGATCGTGCTCGCACGGAATCGCTCATTTTGGAAAAGCCTTAATGCAATCTAGACTCGGATCAGTGCTCCAGGAGTGTTCCGCCGTTCAATGGCCGTTTGACAGAAGCCGATGCATTCCGCACGACATCGCGACTGTCCTACTATGTGTCTCGTCTCCCTTATTTATTGTCCGAACGACTGGACAAACGGATCCACGAGCTGGACCGCGGGATGTACGGACCTACCGATGGGATGGACCGACATTTGGCATGTGCGTATTCAAATCCATCGGAGAACTCCCCTAACTCACAAGTGGAGAGAACGAGCGATTCGTGACGTTGATTGAATTAAAAATAATCCTTGTCCTATGCCGCAGTGACTCAGGTTTCGATCATCGACAAGAACTACCAGCACTGCAGTCATACGACCTAATTAGTGTGGGACAGCAGCCTGACCGGTAAGAGATAATACCGAGATAATAGCCAGACCAGATTATACAAAGGATACATCAACGATTTCTTGATTTCTGTTTACGCATAATATGCCTAACGATGAGGACACAGACGTCGAACAAAGAGTTTCCTCCAGAATGTAGCGTCTTTGAATGTGCGGAAATGCTAATATTTAGAAAAAACTCCAAAATTTGTATGTTATCTATTACCAGATTTTTAAGCAATTCGATTCAATTTCATGACATAGGCCCAGAATGACAAAAATAAAAGCCATCTGAAATTAATTAAAGTTCGTTGACGAAGTTTTTCTTGCTGCTAATTACGAATTTTATATTAGAATATCAAAATTCAAAATGGCATCCTGGAGACATATAATATTTTCCTTAAATCTGTTAGTGAGTACAACATTTTTATTGAAGATTAACGACATTTGTCGGAGATGAGCAGTTTTTTGTTGAATATGTGGCTAAAACGTTGTACGAATTGATGTTTAAAAAATACCCCGAATTCTTGCCGAATTTCAATTTAATCGAAATCATATTTAGATTTTAGAAAAAGAATTTGAGGAAGTTTTCAAAATCTTTTGAATATTTGAGAACTTTTTGGAAAACTGAAACGTAACAAAATATTTAAAACAGACATGAAAAAACTAAACTTCAAGAACCTGGAATTTGTCATGAAAAAGACATATGAAATCAAAAATACGATATCTCTAACAGAATTTTGATTATATTATTGTTTAATTTGACTCATAGATTTCATTTGAATTTTAAAAAGTCCTGCTAAAAATAAAAAATTTACTTTTATCGACTAAAATATTTGCATTGCCACAAACTTTTACCAAATAATTAATTATTATGGATTTCAAATAGTTCTCTACACTGGTGAAAATTTTAGATAAGATTTAATTTTGTCATGCTCCATGCGAATCCGCAATCTTTTCGCTTCAATCCGAGCCATTCTGAGCTAATCCAAGAAAAGGTTTTCAATCTCGCTCGATGGGAATCGGCTGAAAATAAATGCGATTTATTCAAAGACTTCTAATAATCTAAATAAATCCGGACCAAGTCTTCAATCCGGATCATTCCAACCTCGAGTTGAGTCGGATTGAATTCGACTCAAAACTTGTTGGTATTAATTCGCATTGGATGTCTAGGAATGAGTCAGATTGAATTCCAACCGATTTATATCGGGCGAGATTGAAAATCTTTTTTCACACTGGCTCAGAAAAAGATTTCGGATTGGAATGAAATTAGACAAAATAGCGCAGAATGAAATGTAATTCAAAATAGGATAATCAGGATTCTGGAAACACATTTTCGCGTTTACAGCAGAATTTTAAAAAAATTTCTAAGACCTGTGATGTAATAATCTCAGTGAAGTATTTCAGGACACCATATCCTCGTGAATCTTTTGAGTGAAGCACGAAAGGATGAATTTTTCTTTTCTCGAGAAAGAAAAAAAAAGAGTACTCGTTCTGTGCAGTAGTGTGTAAGCTCTAGGACGAAGCTTGAAGAAAGTGAAGTCTAGCCGGGCGAAGTTGATGTCGGCCAATAGTTCATATGCCGGGTGTCGTGCCCGACTACGTGCACGACTTACGTAGGAGAATCACGTTCTCGAAAATTCAAAGGCGTGTGCATTTATTTCGCGGGCCTCCTATACGATTTGCCAGCCTCGTCCTTGTCGTTGGGCGTCTTTCCGTTTTTTATACGTTACGTGCTTTTTCAACAAAATATTGGTACGAAGAATTGGCCTCAAAATACTTCATTGTCCCATCACAAAAGCCCATTTCAGTTTTATAACAATGAGAGTATTAAATTTAATAAAAATATATTATGGCTTCGTATAAATCTTGAAATCTTATCAGTTACCGAATGTACTACTGATATTTGTAAATAAATTACAAATGTAAATTACTGTCTGGAAGACCCTTCGTAAAATTTACCCTTCGATGACGAATCAGATTAAATCTTAATTTGAAAACGCTACTAGCTGCGGAAATTGCAGAAGCTCCACGAAACTCGAGGGCAAACGACTGTGTGCGTTTGTTAACTTCGTGTACGCCTGATAACCTAATAATTACCCTGGGGATCTATGATTTACTGTCCTTTTGCGTTTTGACCGCCTACGCCCTTTTTGCTATCAAGAGAGTTGCAAAGCTTTTCATAAGCCCGCACTTTTCCGAGTAGAAACGTAATATATTTAAGTTTCTATATTTATTCACGATTTTTCTACTTTACTTTTCTAAGTACACGAAGGGAAATTTGATAGCAAGTAGAACCATCTAAATGAGTGAACTAGAATTATTAGGAAAACTTCTGAGAAAATCCCAAGATAATGGCATTAGTTAGGCAATTGGATTTTCGATTTTTACCACTTTTATTGGTTATTCATTGGTAACATTTCCTGATAATTCCGGTTTATTCTTAAAGATAGTACTACTTGTTATTGAATTTCTCGCTATGTACAATAAACGAACTGTTAAAGTTTATTAAACAAATATCAGATAACAATCAATTTGATCTATTTATTCCCTTCTTCAAGTCTGCATTACATATTGACTTTAATAATATAAATTTTACTTGCATCATAAGGTTTCTGACACATTTTTATTACCGCAAGAATTATACGATACAAAAGAAAAACATATGTAAAGGATATGATAATGCTAAGAATTATAAGTAACGTTTTTTATTCTGTAACAAAAAGCAAACTCAACGACTTTTGCCAGGCAAAAATATACGTAAGGTACTTTGCGTATGTTATTCCCTTGTAATTGGTGACGGATTAAACGCTATTTACCAATTTTTAACCACAGTAAGGTAAAGTAATTTCCAGACTCAGAAAAAGATATGTTTAATCCAATCGAAATTCAGTTGGACCAACCAAAGAAGTTGCTTATTATGAAGGGGACTAGGAAGTCAAACTAATCCTATTTTCAAAGTCTTATTAAAGAGTAAATATCAAGTTATAAATAATTTTTTTTTCATGGGTTAATAATAACAATTGAATAGAATAATAAAAATATTTTTTCATTGAAAAATTCCAATATACAATTATATAATTAAATAAACAATTTAACAAAAAAAAAACCTTTTTGCAGTAATATCTTCTGTTCTAATAATGGGAATTTAATTTTTCAAAGTGCGTTGTATTCGTAATACTTCCCTCTCTGGGCTGAATCTGTTTAAATGAAAAAAAATTCAAGAAAATTTTGAACCGTGAAATTTTTTCACAAAAAATTCATGTTTACGAATTTTTTTCTCAAAATCAGAAATTTGTACAGCTTAATACGGAGGTTCAGCCCGTAAAGGAACATGTTATGCGAAAGCAAAAAAATTTTCAACCGATCTGAACCTTCGTTTTTTTGTAATCACTGCAAAACGGAACAAAATCCAAACGATTTAAAACTTTGGCATTTACCTTTTGAATAGTAATGCTATTGAAAAATGAAATAAAAAAAAATCGATTTTTCGACTTCCTAGTCCCCTTAAGTAATGACTGACGGAGCTTTCTCTTGTGATTTCACTGTTACAACAAATATTCATTCTTTTTCCAAATGTAACTAAAGTATATTTTTCAGTTTTACGACTGATTTGATATAAACCAAGATGTTAAAAATGTTCTCTGTTCGCGCTTCTTGCCGTTGTTCGTATATTACAGAGCAAATATTGAATCAGAGTACAAGGTTCATTTTTGTCTGGTTCGTGAAGTTTCCTTTTTTTCTTTGATTTATTTTCCCACTGGGTTATTTTGATCACGAACATTTCAGCATTTTGCTTTTATAGTGGAATTGATAATTCAGTTAGGATGTTCACACAGTTGATTTAACTGTGGGTCCTTTCTATACTGACGGCGCAGCATTGGGATTCACAATTCAATTAGAAGTTAAACGCTGTAGATCTGTACAAGGTATCTCCGAGTTACCCCAACTCCACTGTTCCTTCGAACGAAGGGCAAGAGGGAATGCGTCGATCTCATAATCTCGCTTTGTCTGTCTCCATCCACTCTAATAAAGTATGCAGTTTGAATAATAATGAGATCCAGTGTCACTTAATCTCATGAAATCACAACTCTTTAATAATCATTCATTACTTAGGTCTTTCTCATCTTACTCTTACATTAAATAACGTTTTTCCATGCATCTACTAAATAAATTTATTTTTAATATCTTTCTTATGGTCATGGATCAACCAGACCACGACGATAAAGAACGTCTGTCAATTTTGTTTGAGTGCAATTTTTGCAAAAAATTGTACAGTTATCTGTAATTATCGATAAATTTTCAAACTTTTTTAAAAAATGATGCTGAAAAGAAGTTAACAACCGCGCGTTATTATCTTTTGTTGCGTTTCCGAAATTTTCAGAAAGATATTTTGCAAATTAAAAAAGTTATCTTACATTATCAAAAAAATAATTTCAGTTTCCCTCAACATTTTTTTTTACTCAATTCTACAATATTTTATAATTGTTTTTTTAAGCTAAAGTAGACACCTTTAAAAGGAGGTAGGTGGGTGGCGCGAATGATTACGGCACTTGGAGTCATCTGAACCAAAAGAATTAAATTGATTATTGTTCTGAATGCTTGTGGCTCCGTCCGTACTAGATATAAACATTTTCATTAATAAATAACAAAATGGCGGACTTATAAAGAAAACAATAAAAAGATTGTGATTTTTCTTCATTGAAAAAAAAAGATATTATTATTATTATTCAGTAATTTTAGTATCAGATGGAGCCACTGTTGTGTAGAATAACATGTGCAAAAATGAAAGCAATCGGTTGGATAGAATTTTTTTAATCACCCGCGCCGCTTACAAAAGTGTTATTTCGAGAAAAATGCGTTTAAAGTTTTGTTTTCAGATTTCATATAAAAAACTTATACTTAACCTAATCACCTGGCCTGGTGTATAGAGTAAACTTCCGTTTCTTCATAGGCATCGTTTTCAACTGTGAAAAATCTAAAAAAAAATCGATTTTTCAAAGCCCGAACACGAGACTACATCCTAGAAATAAATAAAAATGAAACTTATAACTCAAATGGATTTTCCATAGCATATAAACGTACCTTGATATTTCTTTTGCGTTTAACACGCGGATCAATAAGTCCCGGGACTGACACATAGATGGCATTGCCAACAAAAGTTCTGTATGATTTTTTATGAGTACCAACCTTCAAAAGATACCTGTCAAAATTTCATGACATTCTGATGTTTGCTCCACGAGTTACAGTGATTTAAGTGACGCTAGTCTTGATACTCTCAAAAGAACGGATTCGAAACAATTTCGTGTGTTGATTTACCATTGCTTTTTGATGAAAAAAACACAGTGCAAGCTCAGCAAGTGTGTACGCTATTTTGCATGAACATTTGTCTATGAGGAAGCTGTTGTCAGAGTGGGTGCCGCGTTTGCTCACGGTGGATCAAAAACGATAACGTGTCGTTGATTCCGAGCGCTGTTTGAAGTTGTTTCGCCGAAATAAATAGAATTTTCTGCGTCGGTATGTGACAATGGACGAAACCTGGATCCATCACTACACTCCGGAGTCAAAGCGGTCGTCAGCCGAGTGGACTGCAGTCGGTGCGAAGCGTCCAATGCGGCCAAAAACGCAAATGTGGGCCGGTAAGGTTATGGCCTCAGTATTCTGGGATGCTCATGGAGTTTTGTTCATCGACTACCTTGAAAAAGATAAGACGATCAAAAGCGAACGTTACATTGGCCAATTGATGCGTTTGAAGAACGAAATCGGTGAGAAACGGCTCCAAATGAAAAAAAAAGTGCTCTTTCACCAAGACGATGCGCCATGTCACAAGTCGGTCGCTACCATGGCGAAATTGAATGAATTGAGCTTCGAATTGCTTCCGTACCCACAATATTCACTGGATCTGGCCCCCAGCGACTACTACCTGTTTGCAGACCTCAAAAAAATGCTCCAAGGAAAGAGATTCTCTTCCAACGAGGAAGTCATCACCGAAACGAACGCTTATTTCGAGGCCAAAGATAAATCGTTCTACAAGAAAGGTATTGAAATGTTAGAGAAGCGCTGGACTGATTGTGTTGCTTTTAAAGGAGACTATGTTGATGAATAAAGTCGAGTTTTGCCAGAAAAATGTGTTTTTCCTAGTTAGTCCCGGGACTTATTGATCCACGTGTTATATGCAATAGAAAATCCATTTGAGTAATTAATTTAAGGTAGTACTACCCTCACAGCGATAAATTAAGGGTTGAAATTTCAGGGCATCGTAAATGAAGTTAAAATACACAAGATAGCAAAGTTTGAAGGCGTTTGACTTATTAGTTTAAAAGATATGAATTTCTAAAGTTACCCACTTTTACATGGTGGGTATACGTTATAGTTGAAATTCAATAAGGAATTCAGGAAAAAAGAATAAAAGAAAAATTAAGAACGTGATCAAATTCCGCGAGTAGAATAAACACTTTCTTAGACTCACTCCTGCTTAATTTGGATAACTTTCTATTATTGTATTTCGAGTAATAACGTTTTAAAGTTGTTGAAATCGAGTTCAATAAAGAGCACTAAATAAATGAGCCGAGTGAGCGGCAACGTCGCGACTAAGCGAGAGAAAAGTACGAAATATTAAAATTTGTGCAACTGAGAAAGGCGTACGGAGCTTTTCACTTTAAACTTTTGATTTATCCCGCGACGTTGCCAGCTTTCGAGCAGCTGATTTCGCTAAGTGTGCGCGCTCATCCGTGTGTACAGCTTCAGCCAAAATTATTACACTGGCGATATCGCAACAGTACTAGGGTTTGCCCGCATGGCAGGCGCGAAACTTTTGGCACGAAAAGTACACTCCAGATTCCCTCCAACGATCGTTCACTTATATGAGCACGTCACTGTTCCCTACAACGAGCAGCTGATCGATCCCCCTTCCCCCACTACTAGGGGATGAAGCGCGCTCGAATTTGAAACAGTGACGTGCATAAAAACAAGTGGGGTATGGAGGGGTTCTCTCTCGCACTCGTTGCAAAGAACACTCCGAAGCTCGAGCTTTTCGTTGGAGGGAATCTCTAGTGGATTGGATAAAGTCACGTCAATGACATGCCCTTGAAGCTAAATAAAGTCTACAATCATCCGCTAATATGTCCTTTATCATGTCCCACAGTTTTAGCTAGAAAAATTCATTATTGCAGAAAAATTTTGGCGGAAACTGCATTTCTTTTTTGATCATGTGATTATGTACTTGATCCATGCTTTCAAGGCCAAACCATGTGACTAAATTACAGTTTATATAAATGTAGGATAACGTTCTTTGTAGACAAAATATGTTTCTGAAAATTCGTGAAATAAGACAGAATACAATGAGGAATGTGGCTTTAATATACATTTTTAAAAAACATGTAGAGTATGAGAGAGTCGGGCACAATGGGACATAAGTTTAATTCTTTTACTATTTAGTTTAATTGAAGTAGAATATTATCAAGTATTGCTAAATTTTATAGCACTTTTTTTTATAAACTGTAATCATCCAAATTTAAGCATTTCATTGTGCCTGTCTTTCCCTTATAGTATATTTAGCAAGAGTACACAATGTTCATTTTAAATTCTTTGGCATGTTTATAACTTTCCTGACCTCAAGTGTTTTAAAAGATTTTTCAAAAGATAATTTGAAGGTGTTTTTTCAATTAAGAAGAATTATGAAAGAAATTGTGAGTTGGTGGCATTAGATCTCATTTGTTGCGTAGGCAGTTTCAGTCCGACATGTAATTCACTTACGTTTTTAGAGCTTTTGTGACCGCAAAAGAAAATTACATCTATTAAATGCGTAATCTTCTGGTTGACAGAACAGTTTGCGGTGTCGGTTCCTTTATGGGTGATGCAGGAATAAATTGATTATTTTTGAAATAGTTGAGGAAAATGATAAAAAAGCAATTAAATGTGCACTTTGATGCTTACTGTACTCGTAAATTAAGAGCAGGTTAGCCGCACGTCACAAAAAATCTAGATATCAATGAATGGTTTTAATCAGTTTTAAAATTCAACAAGTAAAAAAGTTAGAAATAAAAATATTTTGAATCGGGATTTTTGTTGGAATCTTTTAACCTGCGAAGAAAAGATCATCAGGGTATTAAGATATTTTGAAGAGAAAATTAGAAAATGATTAAGGAAAGTTAAAGTTAGAGAACTTCTTGATTAAGATAATTAAGAAATTATAAAACTCAGAGATTTAGAGAAACATATTTTAAATTAAGTTTGACGACTGCTTCAGTAAAAATCAAATGCATTCAATCAAAATTTAGGATGGGAATTCCATTAATTTCGAACAAACCAAAGTGGAATAGTACAACACTAATTTTCATCAATTACAATCAGACTTTGCAACAGAAATCAAATTAAATCTCTGAAAATTTTACCTCGCATTTCAATCAATATTTATGCCTTTTTTCGAAAGGATTATTATCCAACTAAATGATACAATTCGACGGAAGAAATTCTCTCGATTTTACTCATGTTAGTCGAAAATATTTTATTTAGATCCACACTGAGAGAAAAGTTTTCTTTAAATTAAACATGTTTTTTAATTGAGTTTTTGGATTGACCAAGAATTTGTTTGATTTCAGTAAATATAGAATATCCATCTTCTCGATTAAATAAAATTATTTTTTTGAGTAGATTTGTTTCATTCAGATAAGAGATTTTTTTAAATTGATCAAAAAAGTTAGCTTAGTAACTTATTATTATCTGATATATGACTAGTGATCCTCCAATAATGTAGACAGTTGCAAAAATTTCGAACTCAACCATCTGATTTAAAATTATTTGTTCACTTCAAACAAAATTGGCAAAAAAGTGTGCATTACATCCGCGGTGAGGCGCTGGCGGTACTTCCTAATTTCCTAACCTCGCATCATGTGTTCCGGGTCCCGGTTTCGATGTATCATTTGGAAATCTAGAAGGTAATACATTTTCTTTCGAGCTACTTTACTTTCTCACTACCCTCTTATTACATATATAGTTTTCCTAACCTCCTTTTCTGATCGTTCCGTTTATAACTTCATAGAACTAATAATCATTATTCGCCCTTACACCTGGCGTTCGGTCTTGTGTTCGTTTCGTACATTCAAATTTATTCCTTATTATCTAAATCTAATATTCGAATAAATTTTACAATATTGTAGATGTAAATATTCGATATATGTATAAATTGGCTTTAGGGTCCAGAAATAATGAAAACTCAGTTCTTACATTCTTTCAAACGTTTCGACTCGAATTGGAGTCCTCAGTGAATATTTATTTCTAAAATGTATAAAAAACTAGATCTCAAAGTACAATAATATAAAATGTATGAGGAATTTTTGCTTACGTAAAAAATTGACTGAAACTTATTTGAAATAAGATATTGTAAAAAAATAATAAAAAATTAATAAAAATATAATTGAATGAAATAAGATGAAAATAAAAATAAAATTCAATTTCCCCAGAGTTCATTCCACTACGAGGGTAGTCCCAGAAGTACCCAACCTAACAAAGAAAACCCACAAAATTTGGAAAAAATTCCTTCATTTCTCAACGTAGTCTCCTTTTAGCTCGATACACTTTTCCCAGCGATGTTCAATAGCTTCGATAGCTTCTTTATAGTGAGAACCATCGAGCTCATCAAATTAGCAATTAACCGCAGACCGAGGGGCCGTTCACTGGAAGAATCAATGATTTTCCTTACTTATAATCGATTCAGAATCAGTGACTCGTCGAAAGATTTTTCTGAATCATATGAAAAATCAGCTTGTTTCAATAAAATCTTAGAGATTGTTTCTGAAAGTTTGAAAACCGCGTTCATCAGTAAGATTCAGAAGAATCACCGGGAATCATTCAGAATTGTTAAGAATCACTCGGAATCGCTACGATTCCGTGCACTCTTGAGCGAGTCAGCTCGAGTTAGCTTGAGATCACTTGAGATCAACGCGTTAAAACTTGTCTAATGCACAATTTCGCGCGCAGGCTACACATACGTGGAGCTGTAAAGCTGTATTTGTTCTTAGCTGACATCACCGCAGTAGGCTGTAATATTTTTGTTTGGTCTAGAATTGATGGAATCAATTAAGGATCAACAAAGAATCATCTGGACTCAGGCGGAATTAACAGGAATCAATTGTAATGATGCAGCTCAATGCGCGCAACTGTCAGATTCGATTCTTTTCTTTTCTAATTGTCAAAATCAAACCGGATCATGCTTCAAGTGTGGAATCACATGAATCGTGAGCTAGTTAACGGAACAATTATACTAATGTAGAATCGATTTTGAATGAACGGCCCCTCGCCGCAGACTCCACCTTTTCATTGTTGGCAAATCTTTGACCACCGAGCAATTTTTTCAAGTTTGGAAAGAGAAAATAATCCGGGGTGGGGGGGGGGGGGATAAATCTGGCGAATAGGGTGCGTGAGGAAGCAATTTGAATTTTAACTCATTGATTTTAGCCATCGCGATAACGGATATGTGAACTGGCGCATTGTTTTCCTTTCTGCAGTTAATCAATGAAAATTATCCCACGTGAGTCCCAAAAAACTGATGCCATGACCTTTCCAGCAGGTGGAACTGTCTTCGTCTTCTTTGGAGCCGATTCTCCCCTTTCAGTCCATTATTTTGATTGTTCCTTCGTCTCGAGTGTGAAGTAATGGACCCACGTTTCATCAATGATTATGAATCGACGCATAAAATCGGCTTTATTGCTGTGAAACATCGGCAAACACTTGGTTGAATCATTTTCACGACGCTGTTTTTGTTCCATTGTGTGCAAACGCGGCACACATCTTACGCGCAGCTTTCTCATGTCCAAATTTTCAGTCAATATCCAATGTACAGCACTTTTCGAAATGCCTACCATGTCTGCTAGCTCGCGCACTTTTAGTCGACGGTCATCCAATACCATTTTGTGGATTTTCTTCACCATTTCTGTCGTGGTCACCTTATTTGGTCGACCATAGCGATGTTCGTCTTGGCAGCTCGTACGACCTCGTTTCTACTCTGCCACCCAATACTTTATTGTTGTCAATGAAGAAGCAGACCCCCTCAGAGTAGAATTCAGGTCGGCTTTGATATTGTTTGGACTGAGACCTCTCAAATGAAAGTATTGTATCACATAACGATGACCAATTTTTTCCAACTTTATTAATTCATTGAGAGTGTTCGCTATTGATAGCAGTCAAACAAATACTAAACAACGTAGCATCTTCAAACTTCTAACTTAAGTTTTTTAAGGTGGGTACTTCCGAAAATAGTAATTTTTTTAAGCAACAACCGTCATCTATATCCAATATTAATGGTTGAAATTAATATCACAGTAAATAAAAATATCTCTTGATAAAAACATATTTGTATTTTATATACTTTACACAAAAAAAAACTTGAATTAAAGAAATGTATTACTGAATGCGTCCTATAAAATATGCTTTCGGTCCAAAAAAATTTTCCTTGCATCAGGAAACAGTGCATTCCAGGTGAAAAATTCATTTTTGTTTCAAGAAAAAGTTCTTTCAATCTAAATAATACTTGATAGAACGAATTCAGTACTGTATTTTTTTGATTCAAGTAATCTTTTTTTCTGTGTATATACCTCCTTCTCTTGAGGTACGCAAATAAAATTTTAGCAAAATACCAATTTTTTTTAAATTTTAACAAAATTTATTTTTAAATGAAAAAAATGTGGACAAACAAACAATAATCCTAACACGAATTTTAATACTTTCAAACAAAATATTTGTTCATCAAAATAAGGAAAATGGCTGAGCTGGACAATAATTGATGTTTATTATTATTAAATGGCCAACGTTTCGAAGACAGGAACAGTCTTCCTCTTCAGGGCCTTAGTAATTAGGAGAACGGAGAAAGATCATAACAATTGCAGATTCAAAAAGTCAAGGTTCAAAACCAATGTCAAAAAATAATAAAAATTTGTCAAAGTTGATAAAATTTGGATAGTTGAACCTTCAATAGTTAATTTTTCCTGATTCGTAGAAAGATATAATGGTCTGACAAACTAGTACCATCCATTCCATCTTGTAGATTTTTAAAAAAACTGTAATATATTAAGATAGAGAACGACGTTCATTAAAAAATACGAAGAAAAGAAAGGAAAGAGGGGGAGAGCAAGATGTTCGGCAATCTCCCGCCTTTGAGAAAGACAGTCCAGCTCGGTCATTTTCCTTATTTTGATGAACTATCACTAACTGGATGTCTCCTAACGAAATTGAAAATATTTGTTTTTATCAAACTAATTTAGTCAAACATACAATAACTTAAACAAGAAGTTTCAAATTGACATGTTTGGTAACATGTCTATTATTATATTGACCCAAATTCATATAATGTTTGTTCATTTCTTTGGCATAGGGTCAGTTTCTTCTTATTTTCTTTGATTAAAATTATTATTACATTTAAAAATGCGCAAAAAGAAAGAAAGGCAAACGTTTCGGCCACATATGGGGGCCCTCTTCAGTGCCATAAATTCAAAGATTAATTCAAAATTTATGTAAAGAATTACAATATAGAAGATAATCAAAAAAGAATTATAATAAAAATTAAAAACTTATCACATAGCTTGCAATTCAAAATGAAGTAGTCCAGTATGCAGCATCACGAATTGAAAAATTACGTGAAGTTCACTATGAATAAAAAACCGGATAAATTAAAAAACATAACAAATTTTGCACACGAACCGACCGGAATTTTTTTCAAAAAATGTTTATTATTAATGAATGATGCCAAATTGGTTCACAATGGCAAAACGCGAACAAGTTTTACATTAATGAAAACTTCTCGTGAAGACTTTAAAACCGGCGTCTCTCACAGAATGATCTGAACTGTTTTAAAAACCGACTCGGGACATGTGGCTTTGCTGACCGAAAATTTTTCTCCTATAAGCAATCCTGAGAGGTTCTTTTCCTCCTTGAAGAAGACTATTGTCCTGTACTTAGTTAAGAAATTCGAGACGTTTATGATGATTTTCACGAGTGGACGAAGGCGTTTATTTTTCAAGAAAACGATTTTGCCTTTCTTTCTTTTTGCGCATTTTTAAATGTAATAATAATTTTAATCAAAGAAAATAAGAAGAAACTGACCCTATGCCAAAGAAATGAACAAACATTATATGAATTTGGGTCAATATAATAATAGACATGTTACCAAACATGTCAATTTGAAATTTAAAAATGGCACATTCACTATAAAGTTAGAATATCTAACAGTTCTGACCATTTTCAGAACTAGTTGAATTTAATAATAAATTCAAATGTGATAATTAATATCACGAATATTCAAGTTGCATTTTTATTAATTTTTAAAGATAAATTTATTATCATTTTTCCAAAACATCTCAGAATAAATCTGAATGTGAAAATAAACAACTTTCAATTTTTTTAAATATGGAGTAAAATTACATATATGGATATTATAATATTTTATCTTTATGTAACGTCTTGCTTGCAAATTCAGTGTAAAATGGATTGTCCGTGAAGCCTATATACAAAATCGTTTTCTTGAAAAATAAACGCCTTCGTCCACTCGTGAAAATCATCATAAACGTCTCGAATTTCTTAACTAAGTACAGGACAATAGTCTTCTTCAAGGAGGAAAAGAACCTCTCAGGATTGCTTATAGGAGAAACATTTTCGGTCAGCAAAGCCACATGTCCCGAGTCGGTTTTTAAAACAGTTCAGATCATTCTGTGAGAGACGCCGGTTTTAAAGTCTTCACGAGAAGTTTTCATTAATGTAAAACTTGTTCGCGTTTTGCCATTGTGAACCAATTTGGCATCATTCATTAATAATAAACATTTTTTGAAAAAAATTCCGGTCGGTTCGTGTGCAAAATTTGTTATGTTTTTTAATTTATCCGGTTTTTTATTCATAGTGAACTTCACGTAATTTTTCAATTCGTGATGCTGCATACTGGACTACTTCATTTTGAATTGCAAGCTATGTGATAAGTTTTTAATTTTTATTATAATTCTTTTTTGATTATCTTCTATATTGTAATTCTTTACATAAATTTTGAATTAATCTTTGAATTTATGGCACTGAAGAGGGCCCCCATATGTGGCCGAAACGTTTGCCTTTCTTTCTTTTTGCGCATTTTTAAATGTAATAATAATTTTAATCAAAGAAAATAAGAAGAAACTGACCCTATGCCAAAGAAATGAACAAACATTATATGAATTTGGGTCAATATAATAATAGACATGTTACCAAACATGTCAATTTGAAATTTAAAAATGGCACATTCACTATAAAGTTAGAATATCTAACAGTTCTGACCATTTTCAGAACTAGTTGAATTTAATAATAAATTCAAATGTGATAATTAATATCACGAATATTCAAGTTGCATTTTTATTAATTTTTAAAGATAAATTTATTATCATTTTTCCAAAACATCTCAGAATAAATCTGAATGTGAAAATAAACAACTTTCAATTTTTTTAAATATGGAGTAAAATTACATATATGGATATTATAATATTTTATCTTTATGTAACGTCTTGCTTGCAAATTCAGTGTAAAATGGATTGTCCGTGAAGCCTATATACAAAATCGTTTTCTTGAAAAATAAACGCCTTCGTCCACTCGTGAAAATCATCATAAACGTCTCGAATTTCTTAACTAAGTACAGGACAATAGTCTTCTTCAAGGAGGAAAAGAACCTCTCAGGATTGCTTATAGGAGAAACATTTTCGGTCAGCAAAGCCACATGTCCCGAGTCGGTTTTTAAAACAGTTCAGATCATTCTGTGAGAGACGCCGGTTTTAAAGTCTTCACGAGAAGTTTTCATTAATGTAAAACTTGTTCGCGTTTTGCCATTGTGAACCAATTTGGCATCATTCATTAATAATAAACATTTTTTGAAAAAAATTCCGGTCGGTTCGTGTGCAAAATTTGTTATGTTTTTTAATTTATCCGGTTTTTTATTCATAGTGAACTTCACGTAATTTTTCAATTCGTGATGCTGCATACTGGACTACTTCATTTTGAATTGCAAGCTATGTGATAAGTTTTTAATTTTTATTATAATTCTTTTTTGATTATCTTCTATATTGTAATTCTTTACATAAATTTTCAATTAATCTTTGAATTTATGGCATTGAAGAGGGCCCCCATATGTAGCCGAAACGTTTGCCTTTCTTTCTTTTTGCGCATTTTTAAATGTAATAATAATTTTAATCAAAGAAAATAAGAAGAAACTGACCCTATGCCAAAGAAATGAACAAACATTATTTAAACAAGAAGCTTACAAGTTTTGAATCAAATATTTGTTTGAATAAAAAACCCATTGTTTTCGCGTATAATGAAGGAATAATTTGTATGAATCAAACAAATATTTTTGTCAGTGCAGATTCTCTACCTATTAACAAAAATAAAATCTAATTCCAGTCATGAAATATGAAACTCGCGGTAAATTCCAAACAAAATTTGTAACTCTCATTGAAAATGACATCCAAATGTAAATAAGACATCGGTTTGAGTTCAACCAAAAGTCTAACGTGCCGAAAGACACAATAACGCTACGCTCTGTGCAACTAGACCTGGTCATAAATCTTTGTAAGAAATGCACTTTGCTTGGCGCCTCATAATTCATCGTTCTCATAAAAAGATTCTGTGCTGCATGAGACTCCTGGGAGATGGTAGACGGTTATTAAAAATTAACTCTTAAAATTCTTTAATTTGCACGATAAAAAATTTGGCCTCTGTTCAGTAATAGTTAACTTTCTAAACTCAGCATTGGAAACAATTAATTAGGTACATAAAAAGACTCTGCACAATCATATATAAAAGTACGTTAGTGGAATTCAAAAGAAAATACTTTCTTCGTTGCAACTTAACGTATAAAATTTGTTTTATAGATACTCTATAACTTCGAACGTCTTTCTAGACATTCGATACGTGAAATATACAAAGTACACCTTTATTCATGCATCAGCTATACTGCAGCATTCAATTACGTGCTCAACGAAGTGCAATTAGTTCTTGAAAGGCAACTTCGGTGCGCAAGTCTTATCAAGTCTATGTCAAGATATCACGTTGATGTTGAAGATATGTTCATTATTTTGAGCGCTCTTTCATTGTAGAATAAATTAAAATATTCAAATTCTACTGCAAAATATGCAAAATAAAAATATTTATTCTTTAGATGATTTTGTTCAAAATTCTGCTATATTCTTACCGCGTTCTTCACCTCCTAATTTGAACTGGTAGGGGGCTTGCGCTACGTAGTTGCGCTTTGCGCTCGGATAAGTCTATTCTTCATGAGTTAACAATATGACTAAAGCAATCACTTAGAAAAGAGTTTTTTATATTAAAAGAACATTTTTTGAATTAAATAAATCGGTAAATAGATATAGGGTCCAAAAAAGAACACTTCTTTAATGCCATGGATCAATCGGACACAGTGAATAAATTCCTGTTAAGTAAAGTGTGATCAAATTGGAGGTACTTTTTTCCATAGGGTTTTATTGACATGCCACACGTGACTACTGTCAAACTAAATACACAATTTTATTCAGTTTTTATTGACATTTCATCATGGAAAGACTTACGCCTCAACAACGTTTACAAATCGTAAAATTATATTACGAAAATGGACGCTTTGCACGGAAAAAAATGAAATGTCTGCTACTGCTAACTGCAGTTAGCTGTCGACTAGTTAATTGCAATTGATAAAAAGTTTGCTGAGAGAGTTAACAGTTTGCTGGGACAGTTAAAAAATGTTAGCTGCAATCGAAGTTGAAAATTTGCATTGGACTCCTTAGCGTATTAAGAGTTGTAGCTAATCATTTGGTTGTTGCTGCTAAAACAGTTTACTGTCCTAGAAAATTTCAAAATTCGTACTCGCAGCTTTTAAAATTTTGCGCTGATATGTAAGTTAGCAGCGGTTGCTAACGGCTGCTTAGACATCCCGCGTTTTCTGTGCTGCTCATGCGCACAAAGCGCGACTAGTCAGATATTTTGCTGTAAATGGTAAGTTGTACACCTGTCGCGTTGTTTTAAATTTAATTTATAAACAATTCGACGATTGGCGTTAATTTATAATGCAAATGACTGATTTGTAACTGATCTCTGAAGATTGTATTGTAGGTTTTGTAATAGGTTCTTTATTGTGCAATTTATTATCTTCTTACTGAGGTTATCTTAATTCTAAGTGTTGTATACTTGTACAATTTTTGAAAACATTATATTGGACTGGCAAGTAAGACGCTACTGTTCCCGGTAATGTTTCTACTTGTAGCTATAAGTTTGGTTATCAAAGCAGCTCACATTTTATTCTTATTCTTGAAAAATTATGCTGTGATTAAGGTTAGAACTGAATCAGTTTTCTTCGTTTTTAATTTTGCAGGTTACGATATGTCGCAAGAAATTAGTTGTTTTGATATAACTTGCCAGCAGACTTTTGTGAGTATAGAAGGGTTACGAGATCATTTTTTTCTTAAGCACCCAGGTGTAACTGTATTTAAATGTAGGTTTGGAAGTTCAAAATCAATGATTTTGAGTGCTACCTCTATTTGCAGCAATTGCTAATAAAATTAACTAGTACTTCAAACGCTTTTAGTACAGGAAGATAACACGACCGATAGGCTACTGCTCATAATCGTTGTTACCAGTGCTAACGTAAATTAGCTGGCATCGCTAAAGTACTGTTGCAAATAGCCGTTAGTATTAGCATCTAAGAAATTCGCTGTCCGTATATCAAGTAACTTTCTTAGCTGTGGTAGCGAATATTTAGCTAATGCAGCTAATTATTTTTTTCCGTGTGTGAAAAGTGTTTATCGCGCGCTCAGGCCAATTTATGGTGTACGTAATCGTCCTACCAAACGCACTATTCGGCATACCATCGGCAAACTTGAGAATAATTTAACATTATTGGATGATACTCGACCGATTAGATCACGTACAGCCCGAACTGTAGAGAATATTGCAGCTGTAAATGTGAGTTTTGCCGAAGACCCGGAAGAATCGATTCGGCGCCGATCTCAACAACTTGGCCTATCTTATGGCACTACTTGGGCGATTTTTGATGCCGGAAATTGAAGCCCGTAATCTCCACGACATTTGGTTCCAACAAGACGGCGTTACATGTCATACAGCTCGAGAAACAATGGATTTACTGCGTAGTCGTTTCGGTGAGCAATTTATCTCTCGTCTCGGACCGGTGGATTGGCCTTCAAGATCGTGTGATATCACACCTTTGGATTTTTATTTGTGGGGGTATGTAAAGTCTAAATGTTTTGTGGATAAACCAGCTAATATTGAGGCATTGGAAGCCAACATTACTGAAGTTATTAGCGAGATACCGACCGAAGTCCTCAAGCGAGTCATTCAAAATTGGTGTTTACGGATGGACGAATTAAAGCGCAGTTGCGGCCAACATTTAAAAGAGGTTATCTTTAAAAAATAAATGTCGTGAATGGTTCTACACAAAAATAAAAAAGATTGCCCTATCAATTTGAATTTTCGTTATTTTATTTCAATTTAAAATCCTATACCTCTAAATTGATCACCCTTTATAAGTATTGGATCTATAACTTAATTCGTGCGGTTTGCTAAGAAATGGCGTAACTTGATTATTATTCCATCGTTCCATATTCGGAACATACGTTGGAAGGTACTGTCATTGTGCGTCTTTTTCAGTATATGTCATTCATTTGAAGTGTAAACAACAATAATGTTTTCTCACGCAAATTTGTCGAACTTTGTGCCTCAAAAAGTGTTATTGTGGGGAGTTCTTCTTCATTACTTTAATATGAAGAAAACTGCTGCCGGAAGTCATCGTATTTTGGTGGAAGTTTATGGTGAACATGCTCTAGCTGAGCGAACGTGCCAAAAGTGGTTTGCACGATTTAAAAGTGGTGATTTTGGCTTTGAAGACGAAGAACGGCCTCCGCAGCCAAAAAAGTTTGAAGATGAAGAACTGGAAGCATTACACGATGAAGATTGTTGCCAAACACAAGAAGAGCTCACAGAATCTTTGGGGTTCACTCAAGCAGACATTTCAAAACGTTTAAAAGCAGCCGGATACATTCAAAAGCAAGGAAATTGGGTTCCACATGAACTCAAGCCGGGAGACGTTGAAAGGCGGTTTTGCAAGTCCGAGATGCTGCTGGAACGCCACAAAAAGAAGTCATTTTTGCATGGGATTATTACTGGTGATGAAAAATGGATCCATTACGACAACCTCAAGCGCAAAAAATCATATGTGAAACCCGGCCAACCAGCCAAATCAACGGCAAAGCCGATTATCCATAGCGCGAAGGAAATGCTCTGTATTTGGTGGGATCAGAAGGGTGTGCTGCATTATGAGTTGCTAAAACCGGGTGAAACCATCAATAGAGAACGCTATCGAACAAAATTAATCCATTTGAAGAGAGCAAAAGCCGAAAAACGCCCGGTATATGCGACCAGACACGAGGCAATAATTTTACATCATGATAACGCTCGGCCCCATGTTGCTATTCCGGTTAAGAACTATTTGGAAAACAGTGGATGGGCAGTTTTACCCCACCCACCTTATAGCCCAGACCTTGCCCCTTCTGACTACCATTTGTTCCGGTCGATGCAGAACGCCCTCACTGGAATACGGTTCACATCAGAACAGGGTATCAAAAATTGGCTTGATTCATTCTTGGCCGCCAAGCCGGCGCAGTTCTTTTGGGATGGAATCCACAAATTGCCAGAAAGATGGGAAAGTCATAGCTTCAGATGGGCAATACTTTGAATAATAGTATTGTAAATGTTTATCTTAAATAAACGTTCAAATTTTGAAAAAAAAACCGCACGAATTAAGTTATAGATCCAATATTTGTGGGACAACTATCAATTTTGTTTTGGTGATAATTTTGCATAAAACGTTTACATTAAACTGTAATTGTTAATTACTTTCCCATATTGATTTTCCCTAAAAAAATGTCTTCCAAAATCTTTACTAGAAAGTAGTTGATAGACGTTCTTTATTGTCTTTTATTATGTTTACCAAATTTCCAGAAAGATATTTCGTTTCAAAATCAAAATAATATAATTTCCAATAATAAAAATCATTTCAACAAAGAAATTCTTCTATTAAAATTTGTTATTTTTTTGTAAAACAAATTTTTATTTTGAATCAAAAAAATTATGATAAACAAAAAATTTGTATAGCTTTTTGAATGTCAGCAGAAAACATGATTTAAAGTTTTGAATTTTACTAAAAGTCTATTTTTACAAGACTGGGAATTTTCTGTAAGCTGGAGAAACCGGGAAATGACCGGGAATTTTTTTGTTGACCGGGGATTTTTTTAAATTTTCAATAAAAAACGATTTTAACTTGTTTTAAATGTGTTACATAAAGTGATTTACTTATATATTATATTATGCATTTCGACATTCCCGCCTTATTTTAACAATTACTTTAAAAATTGTCCGTTTCGTATGATTTCGTGATTTCGGTATACCAGGAGAAATTTAATTACAGAATATTGAATAAAAAATATTTTAAAATTCTAAAAATCCATTGCATTAACTGTTATTCATTGGAAACTATTTTGTTAATGACCTGGAAAAGATTTTCAATGACCGGGAAATGACCGGAAATTATTTTCGTCGATAAAAACGGTCACCCTGGATTAATCTAACTTTTTAAATTTATGCTGGAAATAGCTAGGAAACAAACCCGACCTTTTTTGCACTAAAACTAATTTCTTGAAAAAAGAGAGTTTTATGTTTGACACAGTTCTAATACCTTTTTACATTATTGAAATATGGAAAATTTGATTCGTTCAATTGATTACACTGAATATGAATTATAGGCACATTTCTAAATGGAATGGAGTCCCATTAGCTGTTAAGGCGTGGGACGCGTGCGGACCATTATTTTCGGTGGTTCCTAATTCACTGGATAAGAATCACCACGATTTTCCATTAACTGAGTATCCTTCTATTCGTCGGCACGCTTACTCTCTTTCTTAAACGACGAATTTGATCTTCATATGAATAAAACATGAACGATTCGAAAAGAATTCGAAGAGGCGTGACTGAATTTAGTCAAGTCTTCCTAATTTTAATAAGCACGCCTGAAATAAAATTCTCTCAAACATAATTATAAATGCAGATGCACGCGCGATCATTTAGTTTACTGGAGCCAATCAAAATACATTAAAACGTATTTTTATTTCTTTTCTTTGTTCATTTATTCTAAAATGGTAATGCATATTAATATTTCTGATAAAAGTTCCGGATTGGTTTTCATTTTGCTTTATTCCGCGCCATTCCGAGAAATTCCAAGCCAATTCGAAAAAAGGTTTTCATCCTCGTTCGATATAAATCGACTGAAAATCAATTTGAATCAAATCTACACTTCCAATTCGAAATAATCCGAACCAAATTTTTAATCCCACTGAATCCAAGGCTTGAATGATTTAGATAAGAAGTATCAGATTGAAAATTTGATCGAATTCATTCGGATTGGAATTATTGGCCCGGATTAGGACGGATTAAAATCCTATCCGAAACTTCATAAAAATTGGATTAAAACGAAAATTTGGAATTTCAAGATGGTGAATGCGGAAATTGAAGTTTTTTTGAGGTAGGGCCAAAGCATTTGTTGGGCGAGTGACTAACACTTGCCACTGTCAATCATGCGTGAAATGTTGCTGATTACTGACGCATGACAGCACTGGGTTCCTAGCTAATTATTATTAAAGATACGGCGATAATCGTTCGTCCCTTAGTGTGGCTCGTGGCATCCAAGTGGAACGAGACAATTACAAAATATACTTTACTGGTGCCTTTTATTCCGCCTCATGAGAAACGTTCACGTGAGTATTTCTTTGTACAAAGATTCGTTTTGACCTTTGCAGTGAGAAAAAAATAAGTATTGGAGACCTGATGCTGTACCTTCGCTGTACTCTGCTCGCAGTCAGTATTATAAAGAAGCTTTGTCTTCAATGACTAAGGAATTTTCGATTAACAGGTTCTCTCCAAAAGGGCTGCCTTAGAAACACGAAGAGGTTCATTAAAACGCGAAATAATTAAACTTTGTAAGATAACTTCACAACCCAATTAGTTGATCGAAGTTTGTTGACAGCAACGGATAGACCATTTTCTGAAGCAGAGTTTCTCTTTGCACTGTAAGGAAATTTCAAAGAAATAAAGTAATACTCTGAAGCAATAAAAAAAATGTGAAAAAAATATGAAATTATTTGTTGGATTTTTATTATTAAGGAGAATTTAAGTTTCAAACAAAAAATTAACAATACTTTGGCCATTCATAATTATGAATTATTGAACACGGCTGTATTAAAAAGGAACTAGTGAAAAGAAATAGTAAAAGAATGCTTATATTGTAAAGTGACATGTTTGCTGACATGTCTGCTATTAAATTGATTTCTGTTAATTTCTCATTTTTTTGGCATTGGGTCAGCCTCTTTTTATTTTCTTCTATTAAAATTATCAATGCTCCTTACGATAAAAAACGCAAAAAAAGAGAGAAGGCAAACGTTTCGGCCACAAATGGGGGCCCTCTTCAGTGCCATAAATTAAAAAATTAATTCAAAATTTTCGTAAAAGATAAAAATGTAGAAGATAGCTGAAATAAGGATAATAATGAAACTCAAAAATTTATCTCATCGCTTGCAATTCAAAATGAAGAAGTCCAGTAAGCAACAGCACGAATTGGAAAAATTTGTAGAATTCACTGCATATAGAAAACCGGATAAAATGAACGAAAAACTTAGAAATTTGTAAACATTCTTTTACGAAGCTAGAGAAATTTAAAAACTCAACGTATCTTCACATAGAAGATAAAGAACCTTCGAAAAATAAAGAATTAAATGTTTTTAAAATTGGAATAATACAAATGTTAATTAGCTTGAAAATCTAGTTATTGGGTCATAAAGTATGAAGTTGGAAGTTTGGATTCAAAAAGTTTACTTTATTGTTCTGCGAATAAAATAACATTTCAATTATTCAAAGTATGCTCCTGAGGCATCAATACACGTCTGCCATTTCAATGCTAATTTATTTATGCCTTTTGCATAAAAGCCTGGAGAGCGAGAACCGATGAAAGCGCGGAAGGCATTTTCGACAGCCTCTTGGGAATTGAATATTTTTCATTGTAAGAAGTTATCCAAATTCCGAAACAAATGATAATCAGTTGGTGAAAGATCCGGTGAATACAGAGGATGATCGATAGTTTCCAAATCCAATTTCAGTATTTTTAATTGCGTCCGATTTGCAGTGTGTGGGTGAGCATTATCGTGTAGGAGAATTGGCCTGTCTCTGATCACTAATCTCGGCTCTTTTTCTGCCAGAATCTTTATCATGTTGTCCAGTTGGTTACTGTAGGTCTCTGCGGTGATCGATTGACCAGGTTTTATAAAGCTATAATGAATTAAACCGTGGCTGCTCCATCAAGTAGTAACCATGAGCTTCTTTTGATGAATGTTTGGTTTTGGTGCTTCATCCTTATCTAACCAGCTTACTGAACGCTTACGATTATAATAGAGGATCCATTTTTCATCACAAGTAACGATACGATGCAGAAAAGGCTCTCCTTTATTCTACGAAAGCAAAGAAACGCAAGCATTGAAACGTTTTTTTTTTATATGATGTGCGTTTAATTCGTGCGGAACCCATCTGTCAAGCTTTTTTACTTTGTTGATTTGACGCAAATGGTCCAATATTGTTGGGATAGAAATACCAAATTTCGGTGCATGCTAACTTACGAGTAGTTTGGGATTTGTCACTCTCTACAATAGCTTTCAGTTTATCATTATTTACTTTGAGTTGGGGTCTTACACGTAGTTCATTTTCAAGGCTGAAATCCCGAAAACGAAATCTTGCAAAATACCTATGGCTAGTTGAACCTTCTCCAAAACACTATTAAGGGGCACGACTAGTTTGAAATTTTGAAAATTTCGATTTTTTTTTTGCATTCTTCAACAGCCCAGCAGGCACTTTTTGAAGAAGAGGAACAGTGTTGCCGGAGTGAGCGCTCTTGACTTCCCGGCAGCTCGATAGAAAATTCACAACTTTTCCCGGACAAATTTCAAAACTTCCCGGAACTTTCCCGTAAATTAAAATCATCTAAAACTTCTTAAAATTGTTTAAATATTTTAAACTCTGTTAAAAATATGTCTTATCCTAGGTTTTCATAGTTTTAAAAAATAATTATTTGTTAATTTGGAAAAATAATCAAAATTCTAAATCAAATAATTGTCCATCGACCTCAGTCTTTATGTTCTTTACGTTGATGAACAAATATTATTTTGAAAAATTGTGGATAAAGACCTGTAGGAAATAAATTACTCTTATGGTAAAGTACCACATGCCCTACTAGAAACAATATTTTACTAATAAACGTATAAACAATAGATGCGTGCTGATCACGTTTAGAAAATACTGTACAGAAACATAACTTTACTTTTCTATCTTTTCACTCCTATAATCAAAGAGAATCAAAATAATTATATAATTTATACTTACAGGCATACAAGGTAATTTGGGATTCTCTTTTCTAATCAAAAATATATCAATTTCCGAATTCTATATTTTAAAAATCTATTTCAAATTCCATTCAATGATTCTTTTTTGGGACATAATACTTTTATCCAATCAACATAGATACTGTGAGAAATTTTAGGCTAATTTTACACATAAGTGACTATCAAGAGATGTGACTCATTCATTTGAAAACCTGAAGAATCTGTTCATCTCACTTTAGCATATGACGTCAGAAGGAGTTAGAGTGAAATGAATAGCAATAGGTCTTTTCCACTTGGTCGCATGAGAGCACTATGACATATGAAAGCGCCCTAAGGGCCTGCAACCAATAAAATGCTTCTATTTTTTAATCAAAACTCTTTATGATTGGTTGTATTTAACGAAAGATCTCTTATTAAATCTTCTATGCAAATTTAATACATAATAAGGCAATTATAAGACAATATCCCGGAAATTCCCGGAATTTCTTTACATCCCGTAAAATTTCCCAAGTCAGTCAAAATTTCCCGGATTCCAGGAAATTTCCATGCAATTGGCAACACTGAAGAGGAAGGTGGATTGTATGGGCCTGGAATAGCAGATTAGCTCTAAGTATGATATTTAAAAATTTATAACAATGAAATCAGTACTTTTATCTTTAAACGCATTTTTCTCAAAACTACATTTTTCGAATTTGCTGCAGCTGTAACTTAATAACAAATCGTCTGATCGACTTGGGTCTTTTTTTAGCATATTGTGTACTTGTTTTTTCATACATGACCCCCCAGTTTTATGATTGGTTAAAAAATATAATTTTGTCAGGCCAAAAACCATCAGATTTTTGAGCAAATTTTGATTTTTTTTTCAAAAATCCGCCATTTTGTTGCATTTTAATTTTTTTTTATAATCGAGGGTCATTGTATAGGAAATATATTCTAGTTTAATAAAATTTTTGGTTTTTTTTATTCCAAACACTGTGAAGGCTACAATCACTGCAGCAGTGGGAGAACTTTTTTTTTTGAAGACTCAGGAGATGGTGGATAACTTGCTGAAAATCGAATATTTTCATCAGAAAAAATTACTTTGTATTCATTATTTATGCACAAATATATCTGCAAAATTTTAAAACATTCGATGCGATACTTTTTTTTTTAAATTCACAAAAATCACCTTTTTTCAGGCGGTCAAACTAGTTGTGCCCCTTAATTTTACTAGCTGTCTCCGATGCGCTGGTTCCACAACGAAACTCACATTCGAAGATTGCACGAATTTTCGAATTACTCATGGTTTCATAAAATATTTTTCACAAAATGCTATTCAAAAGATAATTGTGACTTTCAGGGCGTAGGCGAAAAAATAATAATGTAGCTTTACAATATACAAAACGAAAGCAAATGCCAATACAATATGTCAAAGATATTAAATGTCAAAATTCAAATCATGGAGAATGGACATTAGGAGACCAAACTAATGTAACTGAAAATCAGCATCTTTTTGTCGGAAGTACATTGATTGAGTGCGGGAACTTCCCAAGAGATGGCGCTCCTGCAAGTAGCGTAAAAAAAATAAATCTTCGTGTACCTGTGCATGCATGTAGGTTGTCGTGGTAACATATATTTATTATAAGAACGTTTACGAACATTTACATATATTAACCTTAATTTGCGGTTATGTTAGAATATTCATTCGTGCCATCAATCGAGAAGTTCTTGTACCTTTTCCTTGTACTTCCGACAAAAACGTGCTCAACTTTTGTGAAGTTCATGCATAAGAGCATGGAGAATAGACTTAAGGTGACCAATCTCTTGTGCATGAACTTCACAAGAGTTGGGCATGTTTTTGTCGGAAGTACATGGAAAAGGTTCAAGAACTTCTCGATTGATGGCGCGAATGCAAGTGGCGTAAAAAAATGGCGGCTTCCTTCTGTTCGCTGAAAATATTCTAACATAACCGCAAATTAAGGTTAATATTTGTAAATGTTTGTAAACATTCTTATAATAAATATATGTTACCATGACAAACTGCATGCATGCAAAAGTACATAAAGAGTTCTTTTTTTTACGCTACTTGCAGGAGCGCCATCTCTTGGGAAGTTCCCGTAATCAATCAATGTATTTCCGACAAAAAGATGCTTATTTTCAGTTACATTAGTTTCGTCTCCTTATGTCTATTCTCCATGATTCAAATATAAGAAACTTCCAATTTCATACTCTATGAGCCAATAGATTCGATTTTTTAAATTGTTCAAATTCAAACATTTTAATTTTTATTCTAGCAGTATTCTGATTTTTATTTTCTATTGATGTCATCTAATCTTCAAAGATCATGAATTTCAAGCTTCCAATTTTTGTTAATTTCATGTCTATTCAATACTTTTTTACAAGCACTGAGAAAACAGTTTCTTTTGAAAGAAACATTTCTTTGATATACGGTCAAAGAAATAATTTCTTTGAATTAAAGAAAGTTTTGTTAATTCAAAAGAATATTCTTTGATCCAAAGAAATATATTTGTTTACATTAAAGAAAATTTTTTTGAATCAACAAAACTTTCTTCAATTCAAAGAAATTTTTTTTTTTACCGTATATCAAAGAAACTGTTTTCTGGGTGAGGTTTGATATTTTTGTGAGGGATAGTAAATTTAATTATATTTTTAAGATTTGCAATACAATTGTTTATAATATCATCATTAAAAAATGAAAACAATGATTTCAATTCAAAATATGGTGGACATACATAAATTTTTCATAAATAATTCTTATTTTTGACTGAACTTTGGTTCCTATTGTTGAACACAAATTTTTCAAAAATTATCAGTACACAATTACGTGTATTGTCAAATCATATTACGTTCCAGAAATAAACTTCTTATAGATTAATTGTAAAATTCCATCAATAACTTTCTACACTGTATTGTTTTTTTCTTGCTTAATCTAATCTTAATAAATAATCTTCTTTCCAGGAAAACGATCATTCATGTATCGAAATTTCGCCATTTTTTGAAAATTGACGTTAAGAAAATTGAAATTGAAAAACAGTTGAAAATAAAATTTCTAATAGAAATGATTACTGTATTTTTTAAATTTGTTGATAAGAATAATAATCATTACTCTTCTAAACGATATTTTCGATAATAATGTTGCAATACTTGAATCACAGTTAAATATCTTTTTACAAAAATCTGTTTTTCACGATGCAATTACCTTAAGGAGGAATTGCCGATTGGCTTAACATTAAACTAAAGAACAATTTTCAGAATGAGTATGATTAAAATTAATGTTAATGAATTTTTAAAAAAAAATTAATTTAGTTCAAAATTGTTTGTCTAGTAATAGCTATTTGACATTTAGTTTATTTGTCATCAATCTTGCGAAACAACCATAATTTTTATCCAACCTTGATAAACATTAGTCAATTTTATTTGTAGTAATTTTTTCTACAATGCTATTTATTGAATATATTCAAAAATAATATGTTTACATGCGCGAAAAAATTTTATTTTGGAAACATTAACGAATCGTTTAGTAAAATGAGAACAGAGTGAAATTTTACCAAACTTTCCTATATTTTATACATCCACATACTTTAGGAATCGACAAATGTCATCAATCCCTGTTTTACCAAACTATTCATTAATATTTCACAAATTAATTTGTTCCGTATGTATTGTAAAATTGTAATAAATGTATCACAATTTTGTCTTTCCATTCCCGTGTAGAAATTGCCCTATCATTCCTTATTTCAAGTTGGGTTCTAGTGGGGCCCGGACTAGAATTTCCTCATCTAGAAAAAATGACAGGGGCGCTGTTAGCACCCGATTAGTATTTTTAGACGTTTTAGACTAGAAAAAACTGATAGGGGCCCTGTCAGGTGCCAGTGATGAATTCCTTGTTTCGCTTAAGTATGGAAAATCTATTTGTATCTGGCGGGGCCCCGACTAGAAAATCCCTACTTGTAATATTTGTGGTTGAGGTTAGGTCCATTAGATAGAACATAACCTTTATTCTTTATTCCCATTGAAATTTGATCTCATCTGACAAAAATAGAGATTTCCTGAACACGGTCTTGGATAAGATCAATACTTAAGAGGAATCAAGAGCATTTAACTCGAATTCGCATGTAATTATAATAATCATATGCGAGCACGTATGTGTATGTGCGTGTATCTCATTGTGTCAAGGTAATAACAATAACTAAACATGTAGTTCAATTAACATGGGGTGAATAGTAAAATCAATTGAAGTTTTCATAGTAAACATAAGCGGTAGAAGTTACTACATAAGAGTAGTTAGAAAAACAAACTAATGATAAGTAAATAAGCCTACTATTTTTTTTAATAGTACTTCATTAGTTGGAATTACTTATTGCGAACTTGAATGCATAATTTCGTTATGCGATAATTTTCTTGATTCAAAACTTTCATCATATTTTTTGAATTGAAAAAACTCAAATTTTTTAGATTCTGAACATACGTTGATTTTACTCTTGAAAACAAAAATTAAAGGAATCATAACCTGTATAAAGTATCACTAATATACAACCGGCAATCGAAAGACCTGGGCTCGAATCCCAGCGCAGTCGAAAGCGTCATTTTTTCCACAGAAAGATTTTCAAATTCTTTAAATATTGAATTTATTTGCATTATTTGCGATATAAGAGTTTGAAATTGTCTACGAGGACACCTGTCGACAACGTATACTATCCTTCGATAGTGTAGGCAGTGACAAAAATTTCAAACTCAACTAATTAATTTGAAATCATTTACAGCCGCAAGGCTGAGCCACTAGGCGATATAAGGAGATCTTCCTGTGGAGAAGGAGATGTCGGACGTCTGTGTAGCTCAGATGATAGAGCAGTCGACTGGCAATCGAAAGACCTGGGCTTGAATCCCAGCGCAGTCGAAAGCGTCTTTTTTTCCACAGAAAGATTTTCAAATTCTTTAAATAAAAATTAATACTTCTAAAATGTATATAAATCTTTTTATTATGTAATGTTCTTTAGTTCAAAAATTTGATCTGTTTCTTTCAAAAATATTTCATTTTATAGAAAATTGATTTAATAATTAAAAATTTTAATCAGAATCATAAATTGGCATAAAATTTAAAAATTCCCGATTACACGGGGCCCATACACTTCTTTCACGGCCCTGCAGTAGTTGCAGGTTATAAGCGCTATTTTCTTTCTTGTATTCCAAGCGTGCGCAGCCGAGAGGCTTAGTCGTTAGGTTAGTAATGCGTTAATTATAAGTAGAGAAGGGTTCGAACCCGCAGCGTTAAGAATAATTTTTAATACCACCTAAACGAGCATTTGTGTCTATTAGAAAGTAAATACAGTTGACTAAGAATATTCATCGATTCAACTACTGCTCTTATTTGATATACCCCTATGTTCCTGCAGTTCACTTAACTTCAAAAATAATGACATGGGGCCTTTACAAACTACGGAAAGTAAGTTAAAAAGTAGTAAAACTTACTGAGATTTTTTTTCGGTGTACGCGTAATGAAAAAGTACTGTTAATTTACCCAGAAAAAATTCCCTAACTTGGAAACAGATTTTTTACTGTGAAAACAGTAAACTTAATCTTCCAAGCGAATATCCCTACGTTGCCGTTAAAAACGGTAAATATTAGAGTCTTAACTAGAATTTCCCCTGTTTTCTCTCAGTGTGGAAAATCCTTTTTATTTATTATTTTTTCAGTGAGATACCTGAACAAAATTGGTCACGTGACTCTGCTGATATATGTCCTTGAATACAATGCGGATGTCCAATAGGGCCCTAATGGTGTCCTTTTTTGTAGGTTGGGTAATGTAAGGGCTGACCTCACTAAAGCCCTGCTAGAAAGTCTAGTAGGGCCCACCTCGACAAAAGCGTTACGTTACCGACGGGGCCCTGGCTAGTTTTCCATGCTAGATCCCGACTAGAGATAGGGCAAACTCGCCGGGGCCCCACTAGACCTCTATAAAAATTTCTACACGAGTTATAGTAAATGCAATTTTACAATACATTTATTTTGTGAAAATGTAGTCAAATCCGTAAAAATGTTAATAGTACAGCACCAGTATATTTTCTAAAATCGGTATGTTATGAAAAGATTATCTTTTTTCAATTTTGTCAAAAGTCTATAAAAAATGTTTTCAGACATTTCTAAGCAAAAGAACTGTGTCTGAACCAAATGAGATACGGAAAATTACCATGAGGGTAAACGAGATTGTTGGAAAGGACCGCATAGAAAAGGCGCTTAAGATGGAAAACGTGTTATATTCGCGTTCTCTGTTTGTTCTAGAAAGAGATCGGAAATTCTTGGTTGTTTTCGAGTGTCTATTTCATGTGCTCAAACTTAGAAGCCCCATTTGCAAACACCATTGTGCATTAGTCAAATTCAGTATATCCAGAAGTTATCCATTGAGAGGAAAATGTTCAACGGAAACTGCAATGACCGGCGCGCCGGTAACAGCGGATTGCGTAAATCAATGCTTTCGACGCTTTGATTCTCGTGACAAAAACCGCACAGAAACTCGTCGCTTCGTGAAACTAATCTATTTCCTTCGCAGTCGTTCATCAATTAAATGTGTAAGGGGAACAGGAAAGGTGTGGGTGACATCTCGCTTGCGTGATACCATCGAGAAAAAATATGACATCGATCTCCCTCAGTGTATCAATGCTTCCATTGTTTGTTGCCCTTCCAAACTCGGTGTTTTGTGAATGGCAAAGTTCTGAACGAAATATTGCACTAAATGTGTTTTTTTCGAGAGAGCCAACTGCATAGTGTACCTTTAATCCGCTGAACCCAGTAAAATGAAAGCACAAAAGCGCTCGGCAGATAGTCAAAAGCTCTGCGACAAAAGTGCGACAAAAGTGCGACGAACCAAATTCCATATAACAACGATAGGTTGTCATTGGATACATAAAGATAGGCTCTCATAAAAGATAGAAAAAGATTTTTCAAACAAGGATCTACAGTATTTTTAGGATTAAACAGAGATTCAGCTTGATAAAATCATTGCGGATAATGTTTCAGTTATTAGTCAGTTGAAATAATATATATTGAAGGTTCTCACTCATAAACTTATTTTTCGATAAATTTATATGTACCTATATTTTATGGTGCATAATGTGCATACTTTTCAAGATTTTAATATCAATAAATTTTTTATTATATACGCATATGTGAAATGGACACGGGTTATTAAATTTATCCATATGAAAGAAATGATCGCTGCAGAAACTTTTAGATATAAGGAGGATGATAAAAATTAAGAAAAAATATTGCTCTGGTAAAATTTTGCGCATTTGTAGGCAAAATCAGGCGTGGGTCATGAAATATTATTTAAGAAATTGTATTTAGAAATTACTTTTTTATGATCTCTTATGCTTTGTATATCGAATGACCGAATGCATATCACGATGTGATTTTAAAGATGATGTGTATATGCCACACAACGGAGATTTTTATTGGTGATAAAGTGGAAGAAACAGGATGAGGTGAATTATAACTGGATACTAAAATTCGCGTTTAGTGTTTTAGGCTTTAGCAACTGAAGGAATTCACTTTCCCTTTAGTTTTGAATGTCTCTCACTGTTTTTCTCTTTTTCTTTTGCTTGGCTTCTCAATCTCGTTTTTTCCTTTTTCTTGACCGCAAGCATCAACTCACATATTTGTTGCACGCGGGTCCCTCGTAAACTCAAGCGTAAATTTTTGGCGTTTAAGAGCGCCGGACAATCGAATATTACTTGGGTCTTATGAATACGCAGGGCAAACGATAAAGAGTGAACGCCTGCAGTGGGCTGACGCCTTTTAAAAAGCTATATTTCTTCTTCGGCTTAATGTGAAAACGTATAATATATTAGCAGCAGTTTTTTTAAAATGTGTTTCAGAGATTTAACGATAGATGTAAAAGTTCAGTAAAATCTTTCAAACGCATTTTTATAAGTGACAGAAAAATAATTTTAAGAATTCGTTCGCTGCAAATGTGAGCATTGAATATTCTCTCTTTATGTCCCTTAAAGACTCTGAAACACTGGTCTCGAATATAGCCTTCATTTTTATGTCTTATTATTGAAAACAATAACTTTCAATTATATAGTTTGCTCTTATTTTCTTTCTTTATCATTTGATTCTACGTGGAGAAATTTTGTATATCAACATTTATTATAATCAGTAGAAAAGTTTATCATTTTACTGCTCTACTTCAAGGAAATATGCACTATAGTGTTAATTTTTCACATTACATTAATATACTTAAGCATTTCCATATTTATTAATCAGGCCGACAAAATTTGATGAAACTCCAGACCATGGGACCAGACTATACTTTTCCGAAGGTTTTTGGTGCGCTGAATCCGAATCCGACCTCAGAATTGCTCCATCACGTCAGGTTTCCGAGAAATTCTAATCTACAAGTGCAAAAACACGGTTTTTTTTTGCTATATTCGGGGTTAAATTACATCGCGAATTAATTTTTTTGTAAAAACTCGTTACGGCATCTGAAAGTACCATTTTTACTCTTCAAAACCCTGTTTGAATTTTTCAGATATCTTTTTTTTCTTGGAGATATCGTTCAATGAATTACTCTACGTTTGAAGTACTTTGCCGTTTTCGTGAATATAACTTTACCGAAAAAAGTTCGTCCGGAAAGCAGAAGAAATAATGCGCTTCTATGTTTCTTGGGTTGCTAAATCCGAATCCGACCTCAGAATTGCTCCATCACTTCAGGTTTTTTAAATTTTCTAACCTAAAAGTGCAAAATACACCATTTTTCGCTATATTAGGGGTTATTCTATATACACGGTTAGGAAATTTAAAAAACCTGAGGTGATGGAGCAATTCTGAGGTCGGATTCGAATTATGCGCACCAAAAACCTTCGGAAAAGTATAGTTTGGTCCCAGGGTCTAAAAAATGTCAGCCTGTGTTATTAATACTCTAGAAGAGAACGAATTAGAATGGACAATGCAATAAATTAGTATTTAAGGTGGCTTGAGCGTTTGATGTCGTATGAAGTGAGGGTCACCGTAGGGGCACGTGTTACATGAATGCTCATTGCTACTTATTTTTTTAATAATCATATGTATTATAGTTACATCTGAGTAGAAGGGTAAGAAATCACGGAAATGTCCCCTGAAAAAAGTGATAGTAAAAATTTATTAGTTTCACCTTGAGGCGGTTTTTTATATTCTGTACTTTTCTCGCAATTTTCTCTTGATTGAAGTCGTCAACCCTTTGTTTTTATAATACTAATAGATTCCTCGAAATCGAAAGTACTATTATATATTTGATTTATGGAGACTTGTGTTTTGTTCCGGAGTTTCGCCGATTTTGATGACAGAAGTTTACGAAAATTTAACATGGTGAATATGGATACGTAAGAGAAGGGTCGAAACTGTGGCTTTCTCGAATTTGGAATAGTATGAATTAAAAAAGTGAATATCGTGAATTAGCATTGATAATGTTAAAACTTCCGAGTGTTTTCGATAGTATCCGAATTTATTTGGGCTAATATTTGAAATTTAGCGGATTTAAAGGTTAGAATTTTTTCCGGTAGAGAGAATCGAAATACGAGGTATTTTGTTATGAGAATTGTGCTTGTAGCTTGATTTTCGACTGAAAAACACGAATTTGTTTTCCCTTTGTCAAAAAAAATGTTCTATTGCAAAAGAAGTCTTTGACAGTCAGAGCGAAAATGTTTCTGAGTTTAAATGAAATTGGATTTTAGTGATGACCTTCTGTGGACGGTCTTAGTGGTTAAAAGGTTAATGCGTATATTTATGTTTGGTTATGTTAAGTCAGGCATAAGAATAGTGTACATGTGTCAACTGTTGAGTGTGTTTGCGTTGATGTTGTTACATATGTGTGTGTTTCATATAAATAACGTTCGTGGAAAGTCTACGAATGCAGATTCTCATAATAAAGAGCTTATAAAAATTTGTGCGCGTGCGTGATTTTTATCTTTAATGTTTGCGGAGGTCAACTCATTTTTAGTATAGCGTATGATTTTTAACACAGTCTGTTACAAATAATATTATTTCAGCTGTAGGTAAATAAAATTAACAATGTCAATCAAAATACAAAATTTGCCTTCTCATAGTGGCAATACCAATATTTAGAAAAGTGTACGAATTTTCCTAAATTAGAAGCGTAACATACTAAAGTATAATACCAGTTCTAGTGGACTTCACCTTAAAAAGTTTCTCCATGTAAGAGTTAATGTTATAATGAATAACATTTACTTGTTAGGTTTCTGCATGCGGTTTTTTGATACGGAAAAGGGAGATCGACTATTTTGATATTTCTCGTACACTCATGAAATATTCTTATATATTCCGTCAAAATCCCCCAGTATTGAGTTAAAATATTTAAAGAATTTGAAAATCTTTCTGTGGAAAAAAAGACGCTTTCGACTGCGCTGGGATTCGAGCCCTGGTCTTTCGATTGCCGGTCGACCTAAAAATATTCAAATCAAAATTACTAATGCAGATTGAATCAGTATAAGAATAATCTTAAAGCATGTGAGATAACATGTATACCTTAACTTTAAATCACATGAATTATACAATAAATATATCCCTGATATATTAGTTGATGTGAAAAATGAAAAAAACTATATGTAGGGAAATGAAGGACTTGTGTCAAAATATTATGTATCTTTACGTAAGGGATGTGTTAAATTTTGAGAATCGTCATTACGTAATTAATGGACGCTCTATTCTATATAAGATCGATGGATACTTGTTTTATTAAAAGTTAAGTCAAAAATACTCTACTTTATACATTTTAATGTTAAAAAAACATAAAATAGCTGTTTTACTATATTAACTCTACATATCTATTCATTATATAGTTTTTATGAAGATCGTAACTATAGTTTAATGTGCGGACATCAATAAACGTGAACATCTTCATGGTTAATACCTTTTTCGTTAATAGGCTTTCAACCTCAAACTTATAATATTCTGAACTTAAATGATTCAAATTCTACATTCAGGAGATGATCTATGACTTTCGAGTATATTATTAAATTCGTGAGAAAACTTGAAATCGGTGTGGAATTATGATAAACCAGTGTTACCTTCAGTCAATAAAAATAAGTAATTAGGTCCTGAATTTTTACTACAATAAAATAAAGTTTCTTTCAGGTGATGCCGTAATTAGTACAGAATAAAATGTATCCAGGAAAAGATTTACTTGAATAAAAAAAATGTTCCCGTACAGAAATTGCCCAACTTGTTCCCAAGTTCCGATCCGGGCCCGATCGAATTTTCCACATGTGGCCGCAGGGGGGCACATGGTGTGGTCCGGGTTGGAACCACATCGGACTATGATAGATAAGATTATTTTCAAATTAGTTAAAGTAATTTTACTCAACTTCCGATCAAATTTGGGACATAAGGACAAGTTAGAAGTTATTTAGTATCACTGTATTTATTTGTGATATATTAAATGTTCGAAAATGAATCAAAGTTGAGTAAAATTCAGAAGTGTAGGGTGAAGTATGAAAGTGTTCATTAAAAATTTTTAAATATATATATTATTACTCGTAGTATAACTATGAAAAACCAATCTTTTATTAAATCACAAAAATAGTAGAGCTTTCCGTTCATTCTACTCTACGCTTCAATCGAGAGTTGAGTAAACCGTGAATCGCAAGATTTATTCCAACAGCTACATCTATTCACGCAGGAACGAATGAAAGTAATCTGCGCCTTGGGCACACATGAAAAATTTTTAATTTAAAAAACTTAAATTCTTAAAATTAAATTGATCTTATGAAAATTAAAACAAAAAAAATCGATAAGTGTATTACATAAAATATGAAATATCACATAAATTACTCAGGCAGAATAATAATTTGGAATTCGCAAATGTAAAATCCATATTTTGAAAATATAAAACACAAAAAATAAAAGAACATTCTTTTAAATGTTTTTATGCAAGATACTTCTTAATAATAATGCAATTTTTTAATGTACATTTGAAAATTTAGTTTCACTAAACTTCATACGTTGTTATAATAAAAATGTATACTAAATGTAATTTAATAATTATATTACATATATCAATAATCATAGTTATAATAATTGTGTAATTATATTAATTTTTAAAAATATTTTATTAATCATTTTTGAAAAAAGTTGATTTATTTTTACTTGAGTAAGGCTACAAAATTTTATTGACGGCACTTACTCTCACAAGCTCTGAATAACTCATGCAGTCACTATATAAGAAAGTTCCAAATTTTATATCTCAGCATTGTAAGTGAGCGTGTGCGTGATTCGACGAAAGCGTATCGTACTATATATAAGTGTTGTTATTAGGTTTATATATGTAAGGTTATATGTTTAAGTGTATTTGTAATTTGAAATATGATTGGCTACGTCCGTAATGGTGTGAATGTATTTGTAAGTTGTTTATGTATATACCGGATGACTATTGGCAGGCTCGAGGTAAGAACTTTTTTTTATTTGAGAGAACCATACCATTGCCAGTTGAAATAATATGTAACGCTTATTTTTATTCACTTTTGGTAAATTAGGTATATATCAAATTGATTTTACCCGACTAGGATTTAATAGATGTTCAAATGTCCTTATATCCCAAGTTTAATTGACAGAGTTGAGTAAAATTACTTCAACTATTTTTCTCCGTGTAGCTGGGGCCCCATTGTACGGTTAGGCAATAGATATGTGTTCTAATCAGGGCCCGACTAGATGTCTAAAATAGGGCCTGCCTAAAACAGCGTTACAGAAGTAGATGGGGCCTGACTACTTTTCCCTACTAGATCCCGACTAGAAGTAGGGAAAAGTAGACAGGGCCCTGCTATATCCTAAATGAAATTTCTGCACGGGAAGTTCGTTAACCAACCACATCCAATCAAAATTGAGGGGTTGAGCACTACTTTTGTGTTTTTGAAAATAATTTTTTGAAAAAATCAAAAATTTCAATACTGGTTTTAGATAGTGCTCGTAAATCTCTAAAAATTATCCTGATAACATTTTTTGATTAAATCAAAATTAGAAATGTTACAGCATATTCAAATTCGAAAAAAGTCAATATCAAAATTCCATTTTCCAGTTAAATTATACGAGATACGAAAAAAGGTTATGATACAATATTATTGAATAAATAAAGACCTACAAATTTGAATTGTAACATTTTTTCATAAGATGCATATTTTTCTTTTTAATTAAAAAAAAAAACTATTAAAAATCCAAAATTCAATTTTTTAACAATAATATGTAAAATAAGAAAAAAACGTCAGAATACAAAGTTGTTAGCTTCAAAGAGATCTACAAGTTTTGTCTCACACAGTTTCTGATAAACATATATTTTTCGTTTCAATTCCAAAAAATACGATTAAAATTCAAAAATTCCATTTTTTAGACAAAATATGTGAGATACAAAAAAAACTTTGAGATGAAAAATTGTTTGGCTAAATAAGGTCTACACATTCTTATCGAGAAATTTCTCGACAGGATGTATATTTTAATTTTTTGATTTTTAATATTGAAAAAATTCGATTTTTTTCACCAAAATATGTAAAATTGAATTTCCTGTTTCACTTAAACTGAAAAAGAAACTTAGTGAATTTGAGAAAATGACTAATTTACATCATCTTTAATATCATTAAATTGGTTTGAGCTTCAATATTAAATTATAAGAAATAAACTTAAACGTATGCGAAGAGCACAAGACCGAGCGCGCAGTGCGACGATCGAGTATTACGGAGCGTGAAGCGCGACGATCGAATCGCGCGCCCTAGGCGCGCTCAAACTTGCGAGCTGCGCGCGAAGCGCACAACGAGAATGTGCCCGCAAAGCGGGCAGATTTTTTTATTACCGGTAATTTGAAAAGAAAAGAAAATTATAATTTATTTTTGGGGCCCTGACGTAAAACAGCAAAAATGGTCGGTTCCACGATCGATTGATGCAACCACGACATCAACAAATAAGTGGAATTTCTCTTGCTCAGAGCACGATAACCTAACAATTGAGGTTGGAATTCGAATATTTGCAAACTTTCTCGTCACTAGTGTGGAAATAGCTATTTGTTTTACTAGTGGGAAAAACGAACAATTGACAATCGCTTGTTCCCCACGATTGAAACACGTTATTTTTTTCAACACGTCTAGTGACAAATGTACTTTCACCATCTGTTTTGAGACGGAAAAATAGCAACAGTTATGAAATTAATTATTTTCCCGTTTTAAAACTTGTAATGCCGGATTCAATATCGCGGACGAATTCCGCAAAAATATTTTGAATTTATTTAAGTTTTCATGTCTATTGTACTCAAATTAAATATTGCTTATTCAGAATTTAAAATAAATAGCAGTAGCTAGTTATACGAAAAAGCATTTCAACTTTCTAGAACATTAAGATGGGAGCTTTATCTAGGAAGCCGAAATTAAGCCGATTTTCAGGCATTTTGTTAAAAGGCAAGGAAAAAATAAATACTCAAAAAATTATGATGACTATATATACTATTTAATGAATAGTTGAAATTTATTTCATAATCTTTTTTGCTGAAAAAAAAATAGCGGAGTTACAGTATAATGCTCTATAGAAGTCATGAAACGTTTAAGTTTCAGCAAGAGAAAAATGTATTCAAGTACCGTGCCGAATGTAAAGTATTTTTTCAAGCAATAGAAAAATCATTTTTTCGAAGCCTCTACATAGAGGTCCCTCCTTAAGGGGTAACACGACAGTAAAAATCTAAAATAAAGCGTTTTTTGCGATTTTTTTTGGATGGATGGAAAAGTAAGAGGGTAATAATATTCAAGGATGTTATTGACCATGTCTTTAATTGTTCAAATAAATATATTTATTCATAAATAGTACAAAATGGCGACGCTGGAGCCATTCTCGGGTGGCACGTTGAATTTGAAGCGCTTTGCGGCACGCAATGTAACTGGCGCAAATTTGGATCTAGAAGAAGAAAAAAAATTTCTCTTAATCTACATGAGTGCAGCTGAAGAAATACGGAGGGGATTTTGAAAACCTTAATTTTTATGTTATTAGCAAGCATTTGAAGTAAAAAGTTCAATTCTTGACAAAAAATAGGCAATCATTTGTCAATAAATAATGTTAAAATCAGCTCATCGAAAGTTCCATATTTACTTCTCTTAGGAATGTTATTCTTAAAATATGATCAAAATTTGTAGTGAATAGAATGGAAATTGTTAGAATTAGGCTGCGTGCTGTTTTAAAAAACATGTCTCCCGAGAATAGCTCCAGTGTCGCCATTTTGTTTTCCCTTCATAAAAAAAAATCCCAATAAAACGTTTTATTTTAGATTTTTACAGTGGTGTTACCCCTTAAGGGGGTCATCCCTTATGATGGCAATTTGTTTTCGCTTTTTTTGGAAAATTCTTTTGGTGAACTAAATGAACATACAACTGCGGACTTTACAGCACATGTTTAGTTATATTTGGAGCAAATTAAAAAAAAATTTCAGTCCGAAATCGTCTCCCATTGCTGAACTAAATATATAGCAACTTAGCCACTCATCTCTGAAAAAAGTTTTTTGCGGTGACTAAGACTGCAAGCGTTTTGCTTATCTAAAACAAAAAAATCAGACGGCATTTTAATCTGTGAAATAAGAACTAGTCTTTGAAGTAAGATCATTAAAAATTGTTGAAAATTAAATTTTCGGCATGTTAATGAATAAGTGATTAAATTTTCAAAGGAATTCGTTAGATACATATCGAGGTATCGTGGTTACCAGTTTGCAAAATATAGTTTTGAGAAAAACGCGTTCAAAAGTTCAAGTACGATTACCACTAATAAAATTTTAACTCACCGTCAATCTGCTTTTTGCCACATATTCTATTCTATATTTGGATGCAATTTATGCAAAAAAAAAAATTTGATTTTTTAAGCAGTTACACGGGATGAATTCCTTAAGCAAGCCATTTTTCAAGCAGACATTCAAAGTAATCCAAAATTTTTATGGAAAATTAAGATAATGACAAGGCGATCATAAATGTCTCTTAATACATCAGTAGCAATTACAGTGAAGATGGTACAAACAATGGAATATGAAGCGAAAGCTTCTAAAGCAGAATTCCGGATGCAAGTGAGAGGATGTTTTACCTGATTAGGGTTACAATCAAGCATCATTAGCGAATAGAGCCCATACGATCAAAGCAACTTCGTTATCCGACTTGGATTTAAGAAGTAGTTTCGTTGCTATCTAGAAGCCTGTTGATGTCCAGTCTTTATAATGAAGCGATAGAATGTGAAAAATTTGCTAGGACGACAAACGGATACGTTTGCTTTTCGGTTGAATCGTAAAAAGGACAAGATGAAGCTGGACGACATCGAGACTAAGGTTTTCATAGAAGACAATTTGCGGACTCAGTTCTGTATCTTTGGGCTTTTTTGTTTCTTTTCTCCTTCCGTTGGATGGGAAAGAGCGGGGCCAGGAAGAAAACGACAGGAAGAGAGAATGATGAAGAGTGGGAGAATGGTAGATAGTAGAGGGGGTGTTATTAGTGAGCGGGGCCTGGCGGCAGGTACAGCAGACCACACACATCGTCTCTGTCAGAGAATCGACCAGAGTGGACCAATGGACCTTGGTTCATCATTCAGTTCTTCATGTGGACCATTATGCACTCTCTTCACGAACGCCTCTTACGTTTTATGTCTTTATCCGCACGACTACGCGAGATAAAATGCTTGCTCTTCTACACGTAAAAAATAGTTTCGAAAAAATCCCTGAACTTTTTCCAGAACTCAACTTTGCAATATTTTGATAAGTCACGTTTAAGAGAACTTGAATTCATTTGTTCATTTTAAAATAACAAAAATTTGATGAATGTATGAGTATAACTTCGTGGAACTTCGTGCTTGCAAGCGATTAAGTATGATTAAATTTCAATTGATCGGATATTATGGTTAAGTTCGACTAAAATTATATAAATCATATATAAAGGGTGATCCAATAAGAGCTTCCGGAAGTTTTTTAAAAATAAAACACATAAAAATCAATTTAATAATGAAAAATTGTCCGCAACTAGCTCTCACGTGGTCCATTCTGTAGGTCCAATTTTCGAGCACTGTCTCGAACATATCGGCCGGTATTCTATTAATGACGCGTGTTATGTTCGCTTCCAATGCATCAATCGATTTTAGTTTATCAAAATAAACAAGTGATTTCACATACCCCCACAAAAAGTAATCCAACAGTGTCAGATCACAAGATCTTGGAGGCCAATTCACAGGTCCATTTCTTGAGATGATTTGTTCATGGAAATTTTTTTTCAATAAATCAATAGTTTCGCCTGCTGTATGGCACGTTGCACCATCCTGTTGAAACCACAAGTCAGATACACCAATATCTTGAACTTTTGGCAGCAAAAATCCATTGATCATTGCTCTGTAGCATGCGCCATTGACGGTTACACGCACTCCTCCCGCATTTTTAAAGAAATACGGTCCGATAATGCTGCTTGCCCATAAAGGTCTTTACAGAATAGGCTTATAGAAACCGACGTAACACCGACATGACATGAACATAGAGTTTACGTCTTGCGCGCGCATCTATTGCCAACTGCAGAAATTTTATCGCGTTGGCATTCCCGTTGCGGGAATAACGGAATAAAAGTTCTGCAGTTGGCAATAGATGCGCGCGCACGACGTAAACTCTATGTTCATGTCATGTTGATGTTATGTCGGTTTCTATAATCCTATTCTGTAAAGACCTTAAACCGCACCAAGCAGTGCATTTTTCCGGATGCATTGGTAGCTCTTAGATCGCTTCTGGCTGCTCATCAGCCCAAATACGCGAATAGTGCGTTCAGTTGGACGATTATGAGCACCATAAAATGGTCGAAAAGGACGAAAAATATTTTTTACTGAGCACTGATTTTAGAAATAAATTTCAACAATTTATAAACGTTTTTCAGGTTTAAGTCTATTCATGGTGAAATTTCAATGAATACTGAACACAAATGTCATATGGACATGAAAATTGTCACGCGTGATATGCCCGAGAATCCCTATTGAAAAGAGTACCTCGTATTGGATCACCTGCTATTTTGAAATTTTTTTTACTACTGAATCGTTTTTGATCATATTTTAAGAATATGCAAGTCTGAGAAAATATTGATATATAAAAATCCAGAAAGTGGGAGATTGAGATTTTTCAAAAAGTCGTGAGGAATTCGAAAAATTTTGATTTTGATGATGGGGTTATGCCTGAAAAATGGTTTAGAAGTTATTGTCATTTTTTTCAATCAAAGAAAGTCTTTCAAACAAATAATTTTCTTTGATTCAATCAAATTTTTTTTCTGAGTGAGGGTGTGCATTATTTTGCACTACATGTGAGTATTGAAAATAATATTGTTTTTGATCGCAGAGTAATAAGCGACCTTACTATTTAATTTACGATTGCAATTACAAATTTCATAAATACAAATAGCCGTATGCATTTTCTCTTACACGTTTGATTTGATATGTATTTTCCTGATCTAATAACTAAAACTGATGCGTTTTATTTTCAGGATGAGTATGACTATTTTTAATTTTTCTTATATATTGAAATCACTCTTTATATTTTTAAAATGAAATTTACACTCTAATGGTTATTTCCACTCAAAAAGATCGTAGAGAGCATGCTTTATTCTCCACCTGTGAGAAACTGTTAAGATACAATCTTTTCGATCCAAGAATATGAAATATTTCTCAACTCTCAGAAAGATATGTTACTTTTTTCCTGATTGGGAATTAATAATGAAAACTCGATGGTGTGAGAATGTGACAGTTAAAAATTTCATACCTGTTACCATAAGAAAAAGATGAATCTTGGTTGCGGTGAACGCTCGAGTAAGTCTGAGAACACGATATGCATTGACAATCTACGGACGGTAGTTGGAGTTTGATAGTGTTTCCATGTAGCAACACGTCAGTGGCTCTTCTTGTTTGTCAGATTTTAATCTCGTTCAGTATAGAGCAGATTATACAGGGTGAATAAGGCAAGTGAACGAAAGCAGGTATCGTATTTCTTGCTATACCTGCGAGAAGTATGAGAACGAGGAAAACTCTAACACATATTTAATATGTACGCGTTAGTTTTCTAACTTGACATCTTTGAGACAACTTTTAATTGATTTCAGTTTTTTTTTTACATTTTATAGGTTCGGAAAGCGTTTTTTCAATAGTAAATTGAGGTTTATTTATTGATATGCAAAATACATTCTATTCAGTAATATATTGACCATTTTGCTCAAGATGCTTTAGCCATCTTTCTGGCAACTTGGAAATTCCACGCTCATAGAAGTTCTTCTCCCCAGTGGCGAAAAACAGAAGCAATAGGTTTTTGACGCCTTCAACTGAATCGAAGTTCACACCGTTCAAAGAATTTTGAAGATATCGAAACAGATGGTAACCTCATGGTGTAAAATGAAGAGAAAATTGTGGATACCATAAGACATCCCATCCAAGCTGCAAAAGTTTCTGGCGAGTGACTAACTTGTGTGTGGTCTGGCATTGTGGTGGAACACGACACCTTTCCTATTCACTAACTCTGGTCGCTTTTGCTTGATAGTAGCATCCAATTTATCCAGTTGACGGAAGCACATGTCCGAATTAATGATTTGGTTACTCAGTAGCAGCTTGAAAAATATAATTCCATTCCAATCCCAGCATTCAGAGAGAATCACATTTCTTTGATGAATATCTGTAAATACGTCGAACCAACTTAATTCCCTTTAAATTGTGGTGAACCCAAGTGTTAAGCTTTGAAACAAATCCAAGGCGTTTTAAATAATAATTGATTTACACAGGGCGCATGTCATTATGGAGTGGAAAAAGCGTTTCATTTAAAACTCCGGATTTATCTGTGTAACACTACTTGAATTAAAGTTAATCATTGAGGCACTTCTAAAGCGTATATGGAAAAAATAGAGATATAATATAAGAAGAAGTAAGATAAGACTTTTTGCAATGCAGTATTGACAGATGACAAGATGTCTTAAAAGAAGGTGAGTATCGCGGGTACAGAGGATAAAGCCATGATCGATTCTGGTAAAAACCTTCATCTAGCTCGATCCAGCTTCTGTATACGTCTAGAAACTCCATCTCTCAATCCCAAGATCACAGCGTTTGGCAGTTTAAGTAGGAGTGAATGGAGAAAAACTCTAAGAAGTTTCGATGCATACGTTATCGTTGATGTAATATCAATTGAACTATGAGTCCATGTGGTCCCGGATAATTTATTTCTCATGATATTCTGATTGATGGCGAACATTCTGATTGAGTGGAGGTCAGACTCAAGCGAGCACAGGTAAAACAGATTCCTTCAACGAACTCAACGGTAACAAAGTATCCTGTAAAAAACTAATCAATGTGAATATTCATTATGAAGGACGAAAATATAACATTTTACATTAGATATCGGAGTAAAGATGAAATTCTAGTCTTTTAAAACCTTCGATAACTTTTAGCGGAGCAACGAGAAACGACATGGGAATTATGAATTCCTACGAATTTCTTTCGATCTATGGAATTCTCCAGTTGTGTTTCACGGGCATATCACAACAATATTCGGGCCTTTAATATCAAAATGAAACAATATTGTCGTACCTTGATGAAATGAGCAGCAAGTTCTGGAATCAGCAATCAAGTATGGTCTAAACATCAATTGGAACAAGTTTAATCTTTTAGTCAGAGAGGTGCAATACCTTGGCTATGAAGTAAAAGAATGAAACATTAAGATATCAGGAGTAAAATCAAGGGCAGTGATAAACTTTCCTAAATCAAAATCGACCAAGGAGATTCAAAGTTTTGTGAAGTTAACTGGACACTTCCGAAAATTTCATTCATCATGCTCTATTTCCACTCTGAAAAATGACTTTATCGTGTCTTTGGGCGTATTCTGGTCGTTTTTCTTTCAATGCACCCTTCAATTTGATCAATTGTTATTGGTATCGCTGGCCAGTAAACGGTTGCAACGTTTAGGTTGAGTCTTCATCCAATAATGCTCACAAATCTGCATCTTCAAAATTTTTCGGCTGACCTGGACGCTCCTTGTCTTTTACATCAAAATCACCACTTTCAAAGTGTTTAAACCATTGTTTATAAGTTTTTTGGGCTATAGCATGTCCAACATAAGCTTCAATCAACAATTGATAAATTTCAGCAGCCGTTTTCTTCAAATGAAAGAAGGTTATTTAACTTCTGCGGATAACGTCTTTCTTTGGTACAAAACTTTCCATTTTTAAAACTGTGAAAAACTATGTTTTTTGCATAATAACAATTAATAACGAACTGGCTTTTGATGGAGTATGTTTACCCACCAAAACGCCATAGGCTTCATTGGTCTATACCAACAAGTGTATTAGTAACGCCATCTCTTAGCAAAATCGACATTATTAACCGAAACAGCTATTAGAGGAAAGAGTAATAGCAGCATTTCAGCAAGAAAATTCTCAACTCAGATATTACGCCATCGCTAACCTCACAAAGATCCAAGAAGAGAACAAAAAGACGTCTGATCGCAAGCGGAAAAAAGCTTATATTTACAGAGGAGACTTGGTAGCCGTCAATCGCATTCAAGGTAATCCTGGTTCACAACTACGATACAGGATAGATTTTTGGGTTCATAAAAAATCGTAAAGGTGCTTTAAAATGACCACCATCCTGTTGAGAAGATTGGAGATTACGAAGAACCATTTCACACCAGCTTTTCAGCAGACCATACTACAGTGGGCAAAAACTAAGGTAAATTTTTAATTTAAATTTCGAGGGCTTACCGATTGGGGCAAACTCTTTTATTCTTATCTTGGTCCTACTGTTACTGACATCTGTGCCAAATTCCATGTAAATGTTACCAATTGTTACATAGTTACGCTTGTGTTTTCTAAACGACTAAAAGTGATTTTTTCGACTTTCACAATGTCCGAATTTCTTGAGCAAAGAAGTGCCATTAAATTTTGTTTGCGGAATGAAATTTCAGTTGCGAAAACGTTCAGAATGTTCCAGAAAGCCTTCGGTGATTTGACCATGTCGCAAAAAAATGTTTATAAGTGGTACAAAGACTTCAAAGAAGGCAGAGAACGCGTTGATGACTTGGAACGCCCCGACGACCATCAACATCAACTGACGAGCAACACGTCAATCAAATCAAAGAATTAGTATACAAAAATTGTCGACTGACAATTAGAAACCTTGCTGACACTATTGGCATTTTAAGAGTATCACTCAACACCGTTTGAAAAGATATTTTGGGCAGACAACTCGTGGTTTTTGCATCACGATAATGCGCCGTCTCACACTGCACTCGTTCTTCGTGACCATTTCGCCAAAAACTCAACGCATATTGTTCCACAACCACCATATTCGCCTGATTTGGCTCCGTGTGACTTCTGGCTATTCCCCAAACTCGTAATACCACTCCGAGGACAACGTTTTAACACGATTGAAGAGATACAAGCCGAATCGAAGAAGGCTTCGAAGGCAATTCCGGAAATTGAATTTAACAAGTGTTTCGAAGATTGGAAAAAACGTTGGCATAAGTGCATTATATCGGGAGGGGATTACTTTGAAGGGGATGGAATTGATTTGGATAAATAAATGAAGATTTTTCATTTTTTAACAAAATTCACCTTAGTGTTTGCCCACAGTAGTATGAAGCAGTGGCCAAGCAGACGAAAACCCAACTTCGACTCAGATTCTGGTAATGATGATAAAAACCTATGAAACGAAATCAACTAGGTCGTGATATATAATTGATATATAATTGTAATATATAATTTCATAATGTGTATGAGATAACTTCGCCATGATGAAGAGGTTCGTTTAGCTGGAACGAAATTAAATGTTCTGATGCAAATTGCTTATTGTATTACGAAAAATGTAATATGAAGAAATTAGTTTAACTGTAAATTCTTGAATGAGTTTAGATACAACCACTTATTTCAGCGACTGCAAGTTGGCTAATAACCTTATGTTCTATACATACCTCATCGATTTTTCATCTCTGATACTCCGTTATCTATCTTTCAACATAAACGAAGAGGTTTCTGTTCTTTACATTATTTTTATATACGGAAACCTGAAAAGGTGTTACGTATACGTAATTGGGACCGGTACAGAAAAAAGTCTCAAATTTGTTACGTCTAACAGACAAATTTTGTTGAATTTAATTACGCAATATATTAAATAATTAAAGTCTGATACGTTTTAAAAAGCAAGAAATTCATCTTTAGTATTATATTTTATTATATATCATATATTGTACATAAGTTTTTCCTTTACAGTAGTATACAGAGGTTGTGTTATAATGAACGGAACATCTCATTATCTCAAAAGAAATGCGTTTCAGAGAAGAATGTCAATTCAACATTAGAACCAAATCAGACACCAACACGCTGAATCGAGGAATTCTCTACTCGAAGACAAATTAATGTAAACTTGCTTTTTAGAAGAAGCGATTCCTACTAGCAGTGATCTGTTTGTTGACCGGGTTACGACAGCACCTTTATCACCCTAGAATATCAGAAAAGTGTAAATTTATATAACAGGATCTTCAAAAATATAGACAGATGACAAGGAAGCTTGAGTATGATTTTAGTCCAACGCGTTTTATGATCGGTAAATATAATTAAAAATTTTGCGCTCCCCATTGACACCGCAACGATTTTTTCGGCAAGAGGGTTTGCGCGAACTTCCCCTTGATGAAGACTCACATACGTCTAATTTCTTATTTAAAATTAGCTTTATTCCGAGTATTTTTTCACGCACTACCTTTTTTTCTTTATTGTCTCTGCAATGAAACGAACATGAATTCATCAACTTACAGCTGAAGCCAGTACATTATACTAATTCTAAGCTTACAATAAATGCTAGAGTAAGTTTTGAGTTTCTTCTTCCATTACTGACCTGGCTATCGCGGCCGTTCTTCGGACCAATGTAGGGTTGCCGTACTTTGGATCGCCAATCAGAGGGCATTATTTGTCTGACCACAAGTTGGCCGGATTTTGGCTTATCAACTAAAGCCCGTTACTCAGACGAACGTGAAATGCGCCACACTCTGCTCAAATTTTGGCCCAGGCAGCAAACCCTACGTGGGGTGTTACTTATACCTAATGGGGATGGGTGCAGAATAAAAATATTAAATTTTTCACGTCTAACAGACGAGTTTGGCTTTAATTTAGCTGCCCTGTGTATATGCGCATAAGTCTGTCCAGAATTTTTGCATCTTAGAATTCTAAAATATGTAATCATGTGACGGTTGCACATAAACTAAAATTCTCAAACAATTTTTCCTACGAGATCAGTCGCGAAAATACAATCGCGAAATCGAGGAACTGTACACTCGAAGAGAAATTAATATAAACTTGTTTTTTAGCAGAAGCGATTCCAACCAGGAGCGTTTTGTTTGTAGACAGAGTTACGACAGCACCTTCATCACCCTAGAATACCAAGAAAGTTTAAATTTGTATAGAGGCATCTTTCAGAATATAGACAGATGACAAAGAAGCTTAAGTATGATTTTGGTAGAATGTATTTTTGCTTGTAAATAAGTTTGCTTGAAAGCAAGTAAATAAAATAGATTGTGAGAAACTCACAATATTTATTACGGAATTGCCATCTTTATATTCACCATCAGAAGTAGCAATAGCATAAGAATCACGCTGATAGCTCTCCTGCTTTGGCAGTTGAGAGTTACATTCTCTACTATTTAACGTAGAAAGTACGTTTTTTGTTGATACTTTAGAAGCTGCAATATGGTCTGTAAATCTCCATCCTGATATTTCAAGTCGATATTCAGAGATTTTATTGCTAAAATAGTATGAACATGTACAATATAATATAACTTCGTCAAGTAACAAAGGATTTTCCAGCTGAAACAAGATTGAATATCCTTCTTAAAGTTGTGTATTGTATTAAGAAAGCTCGAATATAAAGTAATTAATTCGACATTAAACAACTGCGTAGTCTTGAATGACTTTAGATTAAACTATTTACTTTAGCAGCTGCTAGTTGGCTATTATTCACACGATCTGTATACACGTGCTTGACTTTACTGCTTTGATCATTAGTTTTCCAACTTTCATGATAAACGAAGAGGTTTCCGTCTATTACATTTTGTTTATATGGTTCCAGAAAATCACGAGTTGTTAAAACCAAAGTCGCATGTAGTAAGGCCCCGCTAGCAAGATAAATATGATCAAATATGTCTTTATCCACAAAATGGACTAAGCATGAGCGATGGTCCTCTTCTTCCAATTCCGAGGAAGATGTATTCTCAATTTTTCGCTTCATTGAACTAGATGCTAAAGAAAAGTATTTTTAAAAATTGAATAAACAGTTAAAATACTCCAGGAACAGGACACCTACTACTGTGGGCAAAAAATAAGGTGAATTTTGTTATAAAATGAAAAATCTTTATTTATTTGTCCAAATTAATTTCATCCCCTTCAAAGTAATCCCCTCCCGATATAATGCACTTATGCCAACGTTTTTTCCAATCGTCGAAACACTTGTTAAATTGGATTTCCGGAATTGCCTTCAAAGCCTTCTTCGATTCGGCTTGTATCTCTTCAATAGTGTTAAAACGGTGTCCTCGGAGAGGTCTTTTGAGTTTGGGGACTAGCCAGACGTCACACAGAGCCAAATCATCGATTGCTGGTAGAAACTTATGGTGAACATGCTCCAGTGATTAGAACATGTGAGACATTGTTTCGTCAATTTAAAAGTGGAGATTTCGATTTAACAGACAATGAACATCCTGGTGCAGCGAAAAAGTTCGAAGACGAGGAATCGCAGGCGTTATTGGATGAAGACCCAACCCAATCGCAACAACTATTGGCACAAACACTAAATGTGACCCGAGGAGCAATTTTCCAACGTTTAAAAACCATGGGAAAAATCCAAAAGTATGGAAAATGGGTACCACGCCAACTGAACGATAGACAAATGGAAAATCTAAAAACCTTTTGTTAAATGCTGCTTAAAGGTTTCTAAATTAAATCTTTTCTGCATCGAATTGTCATGGGGGACGAAAAATGGATTTATTTCGAGAACCCGAAGCGGGAAAAATCATGGCTTTCACCTGGTGAGGTCGGCCCATCGACTCCAAGGCCATATCGCTTTGGCCGTAAGACAATGCTCTGTGTTTGGTGGGACTAGTGTGGTGTGGTGTACTTCGAGTTATTATAACCTGGTGAGACGGTGAATACGGATCGCCACCGACAACAAATTATCAATTTGAATCATGCCTTGATCGAAAAACGGCCGGAATGACAACGCACCGTTTCATACCGCTAATGTGTTGAAGAACACATTAAAAGCATTAAATTAGGAAATATTATTGCACCCGCCGTACTCTCCAGACCTCGCCCCGTCCGACTATCACCTTTACGCATCGATGGGACACTCAGTCGCAGAGCAGCGCTTCGCCAATTTTGAAGAAGTCGAAAAATGGCTCGTCGAATGGTTTGCCTTGAAAGAGAAAAAGTTTTTTTGGAATGGTATCCATGATTTGCCTGAAAGATGGGCAAAATGTGTAGAATCCAATGGTCAATATTTTGAATAAAATTTTTTTGATATTCCCTTGAGAATTAAGTGTTTTCTTTATTGAAAAAACCGGCAAACTTCAACTAACACCCCTGGTAAATATCGATGTAGAAACTTACATGAATGTCACGTATATGTAATGGAGACAAGGAAGATCAGCGTAATCTATATAAGTTCCTACGTATTTCCCTTATCAATTTGTATGACAATAAGTGTAAAACTTTTGTACAGTACTTTTCGCTCACATCTATTGTGTTGGCTACAAAGTCATTTCGTTTTTTTCATGATTTCCAAAGAAAGTTTATTAATACAAATAACCGACATTAATCAATTATGTATTGATCATTTTGATCGATGACCTTTTGCCATCTGTCAGTCAATTTCATAATTCTGCTTTCATAGAAAGTTTGTTTGTCAACTTCAGTTGGGCGTCCAGGACGTGTTGCATCTTTGAGGTAAAAATCTCCGGAACGAAAACGAGCAAACCAATTCTGGCACTGGCGTTCTGTTAATGATTTTTCACTATAAACATCATACTCGTACAACTTTTTCCGAGCTTGCACTGCGTTTTTACCTTTTCGGAAGTAATAAAGTAAAAGGTGATGAAAATGACCGTCTGGAATCACCATTTCAAATTAATGCAAAACAATAAATAAACAACAATACTTGAAACTTTTTTTTTAGTGAATAATCTATGAAACGTCAGCTGTCAAATACCATATACGGTCTGGAGTTTGCAATGGAGAAGAACGATTTCGAAAGACTAAAGTCATCTAGCGGGAAGAAGCGAAATGACTTTGTTGCCAACCCAATAGATATAATAGATGTATCGATAAATATTCGTTCCTTCAATTGTACTAAAATAGGCTCCTCTCAAATTTACCTTAATTTTATGCTGTCGATTTTTGTAACAGATTTTGTTCTCTCTGATAAGAATTCTTACAGGGTTTTTATGAAGGAATCTCCCATATAGGTTCTTTTTGCAGTTTCTGCAACACTCCTTGTGCCAATTACTTACACGTAACATCTATGTAGGTTCCAATGTGAAGCTTTTCAGTGCAAAATACCTAAAATGATATATTTTACGCGCGGAATTACCAAAAGCCTAAGTAAATTACTTGACTAAAATGGCCTATTAAAAAAAAATTTTCTCCGGAATGAGTCCAACAGGGGGCTTAGATTTCGGTTTTTTAGCGTTAAAAACTAATAAAAATGCCTGTCATGGAAGGAAATGCAGTAGTACGTGTGAGTAATTGCGCGCGCAGCGTAGTGCGTCTTCTGTTCACAGTTTTTAGTTTTTAAAAATAAAAAATAACATTATTGTATTAAATTCGATCCTTTAAAACTAAAAAATGAATTACTCTTTAGCAAAAATTTTTTGGAAGTGTGCTATTTTAAAAATTTTTTTTTGGTTATTTTCTGACAAGCCAGGAAGTTCGGCTACGTCGATTGATGTTACGTCGACGGAAAACAGCACAAAAATTGATCCTATAAGTTTAAGGTAGAACGCAATGAAAAATCCTTTGGCAAATTGTTCCATATATCTCATTTTGACATTTTCATTACCGATATATGGACTATTACTAAGAAATATTAAATATATCACAATGTACGTCGATGAATACAAATAAAAATACGCAATGTTTTCTTGGACTTTTTCTTGGTTTGCAAAAGAAGTTTGCAGAGGTAGAGGGAGAGGTGTAATCAGTGACGTAAATAGAAACCGTGTATTTTTCCTTAATGCAATAAAAACAGAGGAGAGTAAAGAGAGCAATAGTACTTGGTTTTGCGTTAGAGGAAGACACACGAGTTGTAAATCTGCCACTGTGAGACTAATTTTAATGTTAGATCAAATTATTACAATCTCTTTCATAAGATGATATCAAAATAATTTCAGAATAATAAGGTGAAGATGTAGAGAAAATCAGTAATTTTATTTCATCGACTATGTTGCTTTTCTAAATTACTATGGCCATTACGATTATTTGAAATGGCGCGTTCTACTTTATATTACTTTTCGTAACAAAATTCCTATCAACGATAGTAGTTTTGCAATTTCTACTCGTTATTACTTTTATTATTAGGTGTACAACTTTGCTACCGCCGTTTTTTTTCCAAAATTTAAGGCTTTATTCTTAAAAAGTGATTAACTATTTACGATTCAAAGTACTGCCCCTCGCTAGCCACTACTTTTTTCCATTTTTCTGGCAATTGTCGGATACCATCTCGAAAAAACGATGCGTCTTTTGAGGCGATCCATTTTTTGACCTATTCATAAAAGCGGAAATGCTGATGAGCCAGGTCGTGTGACATCGATGAAACAAATGGTACTCGGAGGGAGAAATGTCTGGAGAGTATGGCGGGTGGGGTAAGATCTCCCATTTCAGGGTTTCCAAGTATGTCTTGACCGGTCTTGCGATATGTGTCCGAGCATTGTTATGCTGGAGGATGACTTTGTCGTGTTTCTCTTGGTACTGTGACTGTTTCTCCTTCAATGCTTGGCTCAAACGCATCAATTGAGTTCGATACCCATCTCCTGTGATGGTTTCACTCGGTTTCAACAGTTCATAATAGACCACACCAAGCTGGTCTCACCAAATGCAGAGCATAACCTTGGCACCGTGAATATTCGGCCTAGCCGTTGACAAGGAGGCATGTCCGGACATTCCCCATGATTTTCTTCCCAGATGATTATCGTAGTGAACCCATTTTTCGTCACCGGTCACAATACGATTTAAAAACCCCTTTCGATTCTGTCTTTGAAGCAGGTGTTCACAAGCAAAGAAACACCGTTTAACATCTCTCAGCTTCAACTCGTACGGAATCGAATTTCCTTGCTTCTGAATCATTCCCATGGCTTTGAGGCGTTTCGAAATGGCTTGTTGAATCACTCCCAATAAGTACTTGAGAGCATTTGATCAGCCTCAGCCGCAGTTTTCTTCAAATGAAAGCAGAAAATCAAAACTTCCCGCAACTGACGAGAATTTGGCTAGAAAACTGACATCTTCGATCAAGAATAAATTTGTAATGCAAATACAAATTCACTAATATGGTGCTGTCGTTATGTTGACAGATGTCCAAGTTTACTGTGTGACATTTTTGTTTTGCCTATTTCGACCAGCACTTACCTCTGCACCCATCTATCAAAAAACGGCTGAAACGAAGTTGTACACCTAATATTTTTGTACAATATAATATTTTCTCGGCTAATTTTGTTTATTTCAGATTTTACTATCAAGTGTACAAATAAGTTTCCGTCATTTGACAAAAGTTGGCGCCACCAGTAAGTTTTGGTTGAAATTGACATATGTAAAACGTTACTGTCGTAAAGTTGGACATCTGTCAACAACATCACCTTGAAATGTTAGTAAATTTTTTTATTCTTCAATTTAAAGAAATCTGCAGTCTAGGCGCATCGATTGCTTGTAGAAACATATGTGACGTGCCACGAGAAATGGGGACAAACGCGGAAAAATAGAATTTTACTGGGCGAGCGATAAAAGTGGAGCCCTTTTCTCAGTGAAAGGCATTTACGGTCCTCTAATAAGCTATTTTATAGGTATAAATAATGATTAAACAGTTTTTCTGATTTTTTTTCTAGATAGAGCAACTCCGAAACTATCGATAAAGACCAAAACAGATTTGTGATATTTTCCGCGTTAGTTCCCTTTTCTCGTGGCACGTCACATATGATGAGACTGCCTTAAGTGAGAGAAGTTGTCGTGAGTGGTTTCAAAAGTTTAAGAACGGTAAATTTGACATCGGATACAAAGAACGTAGCAGAAGTCCAAAAGTGTCCAAAGACGCGGAATTAAAACATTATTTGATCAAGATCCGTGCCAAACGCAAGAAAAACAATACGGTGGACAATACTTCGAATGAAAAATAAGGTTCCGTTCTTTCACAATAAATGCCCAATTTTTGATAAAAAAACGGTTGACACCTGATATATAAAATATTAAAATGTACTATTCATAAATTGAACAATTTCATACAAAAGTAGTTACTATTATAATAAATTTCAATACAGTTAGTACCATATCCCTAGTTTATCATTTTTTGTAGTGATTTCTCCAACAGAAGGTTTTTCCGTGTAGTTAAGGTTGATATGAAGAAAACCAAAATAATACGTAAAAAGGACGCTGTAAAAAATGATCAATGAATCCAACTTGGGTATGAACATTGGCCAGAAGGGTAGTGATGCAAACTTATAAAGTAGGAGTGGCATATTTTAGAAATCAAACTAGTAGGTTTAACTAGTTATTCTTTTCAGCGAAGGTTTTTACAACTGTCGGAATACCATTGAAATTATTGGTAATATAATAATATAATAATAATAATATTGGTAATATAATAAAATAGCTAGATCAAGTGTTTAATTGTTCCTCCAGAGCTTGAATTTTTTCAGTTTTACTTTTGACACGTGCAAAATTTGAATAAAGGTAAGTAAACTTACATGCAGCATGATTAATAGCTAGAATTGCACAGAGAACAGAAACACCGAGTAGACTCTTCATTTTGGTTGACTTACAAGAGCACAAACTGTAAAGAATTTTTATTTCGTCCCTATACTTATACTAGGCATCATTACTTACTAATTCAATGTTTGCTGAAAGTCTTGCGTCATTCTCGAATAACACAAATACATTCTCATGCAATTATAATAAACATTATTTAAATAAAATGACATTTGCAATACTGTGAAAGACTGTAACAAAGATGAGGTATCGTGAGCTCTAAATTTAAAGAGTATTATATAAAATAAGAGCATTGAAGAATCTCTAGATTCGCTAGAGTCGCTAGAAGAATACAAAATTGATCATAAGTATAATTTTATCTAATCGTCACACAATTTCTAAACATTTTCAATTTGTGAGCTAGAGCCCGTTACTCATACGAACATGAAATGCCTGAATCTAGAAAAGTTTGAAAAAAATAAGAAGAAAAGTGAATACATTCGTTAAAATGATTTATAAAAAATCATGTCACGTAACTGCAGTTATGAAAAAAGTGATGGGTTTACATAGCATGCTGCAAATAAAATTTGTTATTAGGGCGACTTAATACAATAAAATATTTTAAATTGAATTATGAGGTAAAATATTTTGTTTTCTACTCGAAAAAATTCTAAGTGCCAATAACCAGAAAATGAAGTAATGAAATAGAAAGAATTGGTGTAGAAACAATGGTTCGAATGAAATTAGATACATTGAAACTACTTTCTGACATAAATGCATGATTGTTTTTTATTTGACAACTCTAAGTTTCTCATTGAATTTTAAAATATCATTATTTACAAAAAAGCCTCTATTGTAAATTGTAAATTGTAGCTGAGATTTTGTCAAGAATTTCCAAACATACGATAGCCGCGTGGGTTAAGTCGTTAGGAATAAGATTATTCTTAATTGTATTATGGAAATATAATGAACACTCAATTTTTCTCTGGACAGTCTAAATTTGTCTGAATCTTAGTTCAAGCTCATTAATTATTTTATTGTTTATATATTTTTATATATCCAAAACCAAGATCCCTGGCTGCCATTCACGCCGATTATCGGCAATATAGACGCCGAACTTATACCCAACTTTTGTCCCAGACAGAAAACCCTACACGGGGTGTCACGTATACCTAATGGGGACAGGTACAGAAAAAAAGTCTTAAATTTTTTATGTCTGATAAACGAGTTTTGCTTTAATTTATCTGCCTAGTGTATATGCGCATAAGTCTGTCCAGAATTTTAGCAGCTTAGAATTCTAAACTATATAATCGCGTGACGGTTGCACATAAACTAAAATCCTTAACTTAATTTTATCTAAGAGTATACTTGCGAAGTTACATACACGAACAGGAGGAAAAGTTTACTCGAAGAAAAATTAATATAAACCTGTCTTTTAAAAGAAGCGATTCCTACTAGGAGCGTTCTGTTTGCAGACAGAGTTACGGCAGCACCTTCATCACCCTAGAATATCAAGAAATAGTAAATTTATATAAGAGCATCTTTCAGAATATGAACAGATGACAAAGAAGCTTAAGTATGATTTTAATAGAATGTATTTTTGCTTGTGAATAAGTTTGCTTGAAAGCAAGTAAATAAAATAGATTGTGAGAAACTCACAATATTTATTACGGAATTGTGATCTTTATATTCACCATCAGGCGTAGCAATAGCGTAAGAATTACGCTGATAGGACTTCTGCTTTGGCAGTTGAGAGTTACATTCTCTACGATTCAACGTAGAGAGTGCATCTTTTCTTAACATTTTAGAATTTGCAATATGGTCTGTATATCTCCATCCTGATATTTCAAGTCGATATTCATAAATTTTATTGCTAAAATAGTACGCACATGTACAATATAATATAGCTTCGTCACGCCACAAAGGTTCGTTCAGCTGAAACGAAATTAAATATCCTTCCAAAAGTTGCGTATTTTATAAAGAAACCTCAAATATAAAGTAAATAGTTCAACGTAATTCAAGTGTGAATTCTTGAATGACTTTAGATAAAACTACTCACTTTAGCAGCTGCTAGTTGGCTATTATTCACATGATCTATATATACGTGCTTGACTTTTTGGCTTTGATTTTTAGTTTTCCAACTTTCATGATAAACGAAGAGGTTTCTGTCTATTACATTTTGTTTATATGGTTCCAGAAAATCACGAGTTGTTAAAACCAAAGTCGCATGTAGTAAGGCCCCGCTAGCAAGGTAAATATGATCAAATATGTCTTTATCCACAAAATGCATTAAGCATGAGCGATGGTCATCTTCTTCCAATTCCGAGGAAGATGTATTCTCAATTTTCCGCTTCATTGAACTAGATGCTGGAGAAAAATATTTTTTTAAATTGAATAAACAATTCGAATACTCCAGGAACAGGATACCCGTTATCCTTTTTCAAATTTACACGTGCTGTAGAAATCTATGTAAGAAACCATAATACCATAACCATATCGATATAGAAACCTACATGAGTTTCACTTATAGGTAATGGGCATAGGGAAGATCAGCGGAACCTATATAGGTTCCTACGTATTTTCCTGTATCGATTTCCATATCAAAAAATACAAAACTTTGCATAGTAATTTTCTCTCACGTCTAACACATCACTCAAGAAGTTTCCAGTCTGACACATAGATGGCACCACTGTTGTACAATCCATATGATTTCTGGATAGTATCAACCTTTAAACGTTAAGTGTCAAAATTTCATGACAATCTGACGTTTAGTTCAGAAGTTACAGAGGTTTTGAAGAAGCAACTTTTGTCATTTTCAAAACAATGGATAAAAAAGAGTTTCGAGAATTACTCAAACATTGCTTTTAAATGGGAAAAATACTGTTGAAACAGGGAAATTAACAATCATCGACTGGTATGCCGAATTGAAACGCGGTCGTACAAGCACCGATGACGCTGAACGCTCTGGTCGCCCATAATCAGCAATTGTTCCGGAAAACATAACAAAAGTCCACAAAATAGTTTTGGGCGATCGTAAATTAAAGTTGCATGAGATATCTGACACACCTGAAACAAAAGATCGACAGCCGAGTGGACAGCAGCTGTTAAAAGTCGTCCAAAGCGACCAAAAACTCAACAGTGGGCTGGCAAGGTTATGGCATCCATATTTTGGGACGCGCATGGTATTGTGTTTATCGACTATCTTGACAAAGGTAAAACCATTAACAGCGACTATTACATGGCATTACTAGATCAATTGAGCGCAGAAATCAAGAAAAACGGCCTCACATGGAAAAGAAAAAAGTGTTGTTCCACAAGTTCATGAAAATGATGGTCAAATTAAATGAATTAAGCTTCGAATTGCTTCTACACCCACCATATTATCCAGATCTGGCCCCCAGTGGCTACTGGCTCTTTGCTGACCTGAAAAAAATGCTCCAGGGCCAGAGATTTGGCTCCAATGAAGAAGTGATTGCCGGAACTGAGGCCTATTTTTAGAGCAAAGACGAATCATTCTACAAAAAAGGCATAGAAAAGTTAGTGAAGCGTTGAAATGAATATATTACGCTTGAAGGAAACTATGTTGGTGAATAAAGTCGAATTTCTCGAAAAAAAACTGTCTTTTTCTTAGTTCGGAAACTTATTGATATATGAGATTTGTCGACAAATATTTTAGAAATTTCTGGTGAATTAACATTTAAAGAAAATTTCATATTCTGTAAATTTATCAGTCATTTCTGCAAACATTATTTTGGCAAATCTGTTTTGTTTACAAAAAAGCGGTGAACTGCATCACATAGATTCTTCACAGAACAACAGAAGGCTGAAAATGGTTACATCTGAAAGTCAGTCATGTGTATTGTGCATAAGTCGGTGCTTTTCTGACATAGATTTTTTTAGTTACATCTAAAAGTCGGACAACTTTTGGGTGGAAATTCGAACTTTTGTATAATAGTGTTATTGCAGTTTCTACAAAATCCCCTTGAGCCAATGACTAATTAAGCTACTATTACACAATACAAGAAAAAATTTTATTTTTAATTCATAGACCGTGTGGCGTGATTCTTATAGATGTTTTGTTGCTGAACACGAATCCAAGAACAGAATTTTCGTATCACATAAATTTTAAGAAATTTAAGAATACAAATGAAAAAAAGCTTTTTTAAAAGTATTTTCCGTTTTTTCATTATAGTTGGCAAATTTTGAAAGTTCTTTCAAAATACAGAAATTAAAGCTTATATAGTCATTAAGAATTTTAGATTTCAAGTTTTTTGAAATTCCTTTTATTCGAAAAGTTTGATCATAAATTGGGTATTTATTGTTAAACAATGTTAAATTGCTTGTCCAGTCACTCCTACTGTACGTGCTAGTTCTTCTTGTGTTTGGCACGGATCTTGATCCAATAATGCTTCAGATTCTGCGTCTTTGTACACTTTCGGCCTTTCGCTACGTTCTTTGTCTCCGATGTCAAATTTACCGTTCTTAAACTTTTGAAACCACTCACGACAACTTCTCTCACTTAAGGCAGCCTCATCATATGTATCTACAAGCAATCGATGCGCCTCAACTGCAGATTTCTTCAAATTGAAGAAGTAAATCAAAAGTGCCCACAAATGACGCTAATTCGGCTTAAAACTCGACATTTTCCCACACAAATGAATATATTATACTGATAAAAATTTACTAATATTTCAGGGTGATCTTGTTGACAGATGTCTAACCTTACGACAGTAACGTTTTACATATGTCAATTTCAACCAAAACTTACTGGTGGCGCCAACTTTTGTCAAACGATGGAAACTTATTTGTACACCTGATAACTATATGAAATTTCAAAAAAATTAATGCGGGATTTGATCAAATCTTTGTAACTTTCTGAAATTATTGTCTTTTTAAATATTTTTCGGGATGATGGATAAGTTCTCGCTATTTTTCAACAAATGTCGTTACCAGAATTGCGTGCGTGTAATTGAAGATGGCAACATATCTGTAAAGAAGTACTATAAGCAAGCTTGAAATTCAGTGTATGCCATTCCGCCTAAGTGTAAACAACTTTTTTCCATAGTGTTAAACATGTCGAATTTCGTGCTAAAAAAAGAGAATTTGCAGGAAATTTTATTAAACTAATTTATTTTCAAAAATCTGCACCTGAAGCACAAATAATTCTTGTTGTGACTTGCGGTGACCATGCTCTGTCGCAAACAACATACAAAGATTGGTTAAGACGCTTCAAAAATATTGATTTTGATGTTGAAGATAAAGAACGCTCTAGCGCACCGAAAAAGTCTAAACACGAAGAATTAGAGACATTACTTGATGAAGACTCATGTTAGAAGGTAGTTGAACTTGCACAATCATCAGGGGTTGATCACACAACAGTTTCGAAACATTTGAAAGCATTAGGAATTATTCAAAAGAAAGAAAATTGGGTGCTGTACAAGTTGAAGCCGAGAGTCGTCAAACGTCGTCTTCTCAAGTGTGAACAGTTGCTTCAAGGGCAGAAAAGAAAAGTTTTTTTGCATCGTATCATGAGTGGTGATGAAAAGTGGATATACTACGAGAACTCTAAGCGTAGAAAATCGTACAGTAAGCCCGGCCATGCATCAACATTATCGGCAAAGCCGAATATCCATAGTTTTAAGCCTATGCTCTGCATTTGGTGGGATCACCTGGGTGTAGTATATTATGAGCTGCTCAAACCAAACCATCACGGAAGATCGCTGTTGAATAAAATTGATGCGTTTAAATCGAGCATTGAAGGAAAAACGGCTGTTATGCGAGCAGAGGCACGACAAAGTGATTTTGCAACATGACAACGCTCGGCTACATGTTGCAAAACTGTTGAAAACCTACTGGGAAACGCTTAAATAGAAAGTCCTACCCAACCCACTGTATTTCGATCAATGACACGTGGTTTTGCTGAGCAGTACTTCCATTCTTATGAAGATGTCAAAAATGGGTCGACTCTTGAATAGCCTCGAGAGACAGGTCTTTTTCGACGTGGAATTCATATGCTCCCAGAAATATCGCAAAAAGTAGTGGCTAGCGATGGATAATACTTTCGGGGACATGATTTTTACTAATTTTTCAAAATAAAGCATTATTTTCCACGTAAAAAGCAGTGAAAACTTTTTCAACATCCGAATATATATTCATTTCATAATTTTTATAAGGACATTGATATCAATCAAAATGATAGGCAACTCGTCAATAATTTTTAGAATAAATGAGGTGAGATATATACGTGCCCCAGTTGGAATGGACTCAAAGGATTGAAAAACATTGTTTGAATAGTTCATTTTTTTGGATGTTGTATTGATTAAATGATGCGATGATTGGAGAATAGTCACAATCAATAAATGGTGAAACTTGACTGTTACTTTTGACACACACAAGATTTAAATAATGGTAAGAAAACTTACATGCAGCGTAATGAACATCTAGAAGCGCACAGAATGTAGCAACAGCGAGTAGACTCTTCATTTTGGTCGAGTTACAAGAGCACAAACTGTAAAGAATTTTGACTTCAGCCCTATACGTATACTAGGCATCGTTACTTACTAACTCAATGTTTGCTGAAAGTCTTGCGTCATTCTCAAATAACACAAATACATTCTCATGCTGTTATAAGAAACATTTTTTAGTTTAAAATGACGTTCGTAATACAAATTTAAGGTATCATGAGATCTAAATTTAAAGAGTATTATCCAAAATATGAGTATCGAAACAGAACAGAGGCAAGCGTCGCTAGAAGAACACGACATTGAACATAAGTGAGACTTTTATCTAATCGCCACACAATTTCTAAACATTTTCAATTTGTGATTTGTTGCTCACGTGTTGGACCTATATTTTGAGAGACCTTCTTCAGTTATTTATCTTCTATATTTCACCTTTATTATTCTGTTATTTGAATAAAAAAACAATACTTTTATTAAAAATGTGTACAAGAATAATAAGTAGATACAACTAACGCATTGGTTGGTAATATACAGTTTGTTCAACAAGAGTGAGTTCTCGATTTTTCGAAAACTATTAGAGATTTTTGGACTTTTTTTTTTAAAATGAAAGTACATTCAAAGGATAACGGCGCAATTATCAAGGCGATTCAGTAGCGCTCGAATCGTTTTAAAGCGGTCTTCTTGTGTACCCATCGAAAGGGACCACTTATGTCCTATACAGCCGCTGCTAAATACATCAAAAAGTCGAAATCGTTCGTGAAGAAGTGGGTTGAGCGTTATAAAGCCAATAAAAAACACCCCGTGAAGGTCCATGTTTGGGGATGCTTCTCACGGCGTGGTTTTGGGTGTTTAGAGCTCTTCACCGAGAACTTGAATGCTCAGAAAATGTTCCAAATATATGAAAGTGGTCTTCTAAGGTCTGCTATAAAGATGTTTGGAGCCGATACGGCCGATTGGATCTTACAAGAAGATAACGACCCGAAATATCGAAGCCGTATCTGCACCGCCTGGAAAAATTTTGACGAAACTGTTTAATTTCTGACGCATATGTCATACATTTATGCTTATAAATACGTTCTGTATTTCATACACACTACACTAAGAAAAAATATTTACTGATGTTAAGAAACTTTCTTTAGGGATTTCCCCTCAATGCATCATTTTGAATAATGGGGAGTTAACCATGAAAATATCTACAAAGAAGTTTCTTATAGTTATTGAGATAGCAGTGAAATTTTTGGTAAACTAAAATGGCTGAAATGATTGCTTCTTTCAAGACACTTATTGCATACAGGGTGATCCGCCAATAGCCATAAAGTTTTGAATGTCAAATTCTTTGTTAAAAACCAAACAAGAAATTACATTGACAAAATGTTGTGCTAACAATAGTTTTCAAACTATTAAGCATTGCAATTGGCTAATAGAAACTCACTATTTCCGCGCGCCCATGAGCTTACTGCGCGAATTTTTGACCAAGATTCACTTCATATCAGTAGAAAAATAGTTCTTAGCCAGATAAGAGACAAACTGTTAGCAAAGCAACATGAAATTGAAAAGCATATCACCGTCAATTATTCATTGAATTCCCTACGATTTAAATACGGATTACAAAAATTGCTTTCTAAATAAAAAGATATTATTATTAGTTAACTAGTAGTTTCTGAGAAAAAGAAACCTGATCAATTAGACCTTAATGAAAAATTGGATTAAACATCAATAACATTGAATCGAGAGTAAACACTGTAATTTTTCAGTTTATTCTAAAAGATTTTTAAGCGATTTTTAGAATTCTTTCTAGTATCGAGGAATGCAATTTTAAGAGTATCGTTTTGTCCCAGATGTCATAATTTAGCCCAATAAAGATAAAAATAGTTGTAAAATGTTTAATTTGCCGCGACAAAAAAGTTGATCTTGTTAGATCTGGTCAGATCAAATTCCCAGATCTAACCAGATCTTGATTTTGTCGAGATCTGACCAGATCTACTTCAGATCTGACCAGATCAACTTCAGATCTGACCAGATCAACTTTAGATCTGATCAGATCTGGTCAGATCTCGACAAAATCAAGATCTGGTTAAATCTGGGAATTTGATCTGACCAGATCTAACAAGATCAACTTTTTTTCGCGGTTTGGAAGTACTAATGATATTACTGTCGACTGAATCCTCGACAGAGTGAGTAAAAAAAATAGAAAAATGAAAATTTTGTTTAAATTATCACAATTCAATGTATTTTTGTCAACAAATAAAAAATAAAAGTTAAAATTAAGAGAAGTGAATTTTCCATGAGTCTCGATTTTTCATACACAGAAAAAAAATGACGCCTTTTGAGATTTAAGGTAGTCCAGTAGTGGGAAGGGGGGTGGTTAAGTGCCCTTTTCTATTTCATATATCGATAGATTAGACTCCCCCCGATCGAAAAGTCCTCTACCCTTTTTGGGCTTTACCGTATTAAATTTTGAATTATCACGTCTCGAAATATGGAATTTTAACATGGGCTCTTATGGAAAGTCATTTCACGGGCTCATAATATCATGCATTGGCGAAAAATTTTCTGGTGGCGGCGTTGCGTAAAACTATGGAACCGATGGGAAATTTCATAAGAATATTAATTTTTCTTTGTAAATCGTATCTTACCGTATATGTCGGAAAGTTATTTCGAAATAAACGCCAGAAAACAAGAATAAAAAGGAAGTGGAATTTATATTTCCGCTCAGCTAACGATAACACTATAGTTTTCATCTCATCGGGTGAGTCCGCGATTGGATCCCGAGTGATTGGCGCAGCGCGATGATTGCCGAAGTTCACCGAAAGAAATACTCCGAGAGTCAAATAAAGATTGTAAATTAATGGAAAACATTTACGAAAAGTTGTTATAGTTGCTCATTTGATCGCTATCGGACTACCTTAATTAGTGGTACTTACAATTAAAAATTTGTTCACCATAGTGTTTCTAACTTCATGTTGGTTCGGTAACACTTTGTCTCTTGTCTGTCTGAGAATATTTTTCTACTGATCTGAAGTGAATCTCGGTAAAAAAATCGCGCAGGATGCTTATGGGCGCGTGGAAATAGTGCGTTTCTATTGGCCAATTGCAATGCTTAATAGTTTGAAAACTATTCTTGGCACAACATTTTGTCAATATAATGACATTCAAAACTTCATGACTATTGGCGAATCACCTTGTATAATCGATTTTGATATCACCAAAAGCTGAAACTATGAATTCTGCTGTGGTTACCATCTGTTTTATTTTGGTACCCTTAATTCCTATTTTACTACTGTGGGAAAAACTAAGGAGAATTTTTAATTTAAACTTCGCGGGCTAACCGATTCGGGCAAACTCTTTTATTTTTATGTTGCTCCTACAGTTACTGACATTTGTGCCAAATTTCATGTCAGTGTCATCATTTGTTACATAGTTACGCTTGTGTTTTCTAAACGACTAAAAGTGATTTTTTCCGATTTTACAATGTCTGAATTTGTTGAGCAAAGAAGTGCCATCAAATTTTGTTTACGGAATGAGATTTCAGTTGCGAAAACGTTCAGAATGTTGCAGAAAGCCTTCGGTGATTTGACCATGTCGCAGAAAAATGTTTATGAGTGGTACAAAGACTTCAAAGAAGGCAGAGAACGTGTTGATGACTTGGAACGCCCCAGACGACCATCAACATCAACTGACGAGCAACAGGTCAATCAAATAAAAGAATTGGTCCACAAAAATCGTCGATTGACAATTAGAGACCTTGCTGACACTTTTGGCATTTGAAGAAGATCACTCAACACCGTTTTAAAAGATATTTTGGCAGACAACTCGTGGTTTTTGTATCGCGATAATGCACCGTCTCACACTGCACTCGTTCTTCGTGACCATTTCGCCAAAAACTCAACGCATATCGTTCCACAACCACCATATTCGCCTGATTTGGCTCCATGTGACTTCTGAGTATTCCCCAAACTCAAAAGACCACTCGGAGGACACCGTTTTGACACGATTGAAGAGATACAAGCCGAATAAGAAGGCTTTGAAGGCAATTCCGGAAATCGAATTTAGCAAGTGTTTCGACGATTGGAAAAAACGTTGGAATAAGTGCATTATATCGGGAGGGGATTACTTTGAAGGGGATGAAATTGATTTGGATAAATAAATGAAGATTTTTCATTTTATAACAGAATTCACCTTAGTTTTTGTCCACAGTAGTATATAAACGCGTTATTCCTTTAAACTTGACTTCTTCAAGGCCGCGTGGCATGGTTTGACGTTACTGACTACATTCGATGTCTTTTTTAATCAATTAAACGCACACAAAAATGAATCTAATTCATTTTATTACATCTTAAAATGAGTAATGCTATTACACCTTTGGCATCATACATGACATACAGTATTTCAAAACTTCTAATTTTAAGGGAGATTTCTTCAAATATGAATATAATACTTCTGGGAGTCTGCCGAGGGCGTAGGGAGCCACATCACTCTCAGCTAGCAGGGTTCTAAACATTAAACCCATATAGAACCCGATAATAGGATTTTTGAAGAGCAAAACCAAAAAACAATATCCTTTTGATGGCCATAGAGAGAGTGTTTAGGTTTTTTAACTCACTAACTCAAGGTTGAGATGCCTTAGTAAGTTGTCTGATATTAGTTGATTTGAGGAATTTTTCACTCGAAGTAAATGTAAAATAAAGTTGTCTTGTATGTGAAGCGATTGCCACAAGTAACACTTGGTAACCAGTTAAAGTTACGGCAGCTCCTTCATCACCCTAGAATATCAAGAAAGTTTAAATTTATATAGAGGCATCTTTCAGAAAATAGACAGATGCCAAAAAATCTTAAGTATGATTTTGCTAGAATGTATTTTTGCATGTTATTAAGTTTGCTTGAATGCAAGTAAATAAAATAAAATGTAAGAAACTCACTTTATTCATTAAGGATTTGTAATCTTTATATCCACCATCAGGATTAGGAATAGCATAAGAATTACGCTGATAAATCTGCTGCTGTGGCTTTTGAGAGTGACATTCTCTACGATTGACCGTAGAAATTATATTATTTCCTAATATTTTAGACTCTGTAAAATGGTCTGCATATCTCCATCCTGATATTGTAATTTCATAATCCACAATGTTTTCACTAAAATAGGGCGATATGAGACAGGTTGTTATACCTATATCATACGGAATAGGACTTTCAATCTGAAACGAAATTAATTTCTCAAATAAAAACATTTTAATGTATTACGGAAGCTCTAATGTAAAGTAATTAGTTCAAAATAATTAAACTTCAAACTCTTGAACAACTGTAGGTAAAACTACTCACTATAGCGACTGCAAGTGGACTATCACCATTATGATCTATACGTATGTCGATAACTTTTCTAGTTTGCTTGAGGATTTTCCATTTTGCAGGATAAGCGTAAAGATTACTTTGTGTTATACCCTTTTTATATGGTTCAAGAAAATCACGAGTTGATATAACCTTATTAGTATCTACTAAGGCTCCGTTAGCGACGTAAATGTCATCGACCACAAAAAAAATTAAACATGCAGGTTTTGGCACAGGTTTGTTATTCAAAAAAGAACGTATCTCATTCTCATCCTCGACCGTCAATTTTAGCTTTTTAGAACTAGACGCTAGAAAAAAATATTTTGAAAAAATTGAATAACCAGTTCGAGTACCTCACTCTTGAATTTCACTGATTTGATTAATTTTTCTCTTATTATTTTGTTACTAGAGTAAATTATAAGAATTCTGAAAAATGTATGTCTTTATGCTCTGTAAATATAAGTTAGCCCATGAACAAAAACTATTCATCGATTCTTATCCTTAATATCATATATATATATTTTTTTTATGCGCCCCCGGCGCATTAACGCGCTTTTATGCTACAATTGAGAGTAGCGTAATGTTGTATTTACGATACAGAGGAACATAATGTAAAAATTGAACTGCGCATGCGCCTGTTACAATATAGTGGAGCATAATGCGTCTATTACAATACCGTGACAGGTTGCGACATACGCACGAAAATCGTGGTATAAATTTTTTATCTTAATACAATTTTTATGCAGCCTTAATAGTTTTTTAGATAAAAATTGAAAACACTCAATTTTTTGTCATCAAAAGTGATCGAAAATCAGTGTTTTTCAAAATATAAATTGCTATTACTCGGTCAATTTTTGACGAAATCGTTTGTTTTTTTATCATTAGACGTGGAATACTTTGGCGAAGCCAATGTATTAAATGAAATATGTCGAAGCATTTTTCTTTGAATAATATTTTAATGTAAATAAAAAATCATGTTTTTGTGATTGTCCCGGTAGAAAGACTAATAAATTTTCGATTTCGGAAAACTTCTAGCGACAAAGTTGTTCCTTACCGTTAGAGGAAGTTTTCTGAAAATTTTCAGAAATATTTGTTCATTATTGCAGATTTGGCGGCGATGTATTTTGAAAGTCGCTCCGTCCTCCTACGCATTTTTAGCTATCGTCGTGTCAATTGCGTAATTTTCTATTACCGAAAATTTGATTGGAAGATTCTGCGTATACTAGATTGGGTTCAAGTGTACACAGAAAAACTTGTAAATGCGACGATGTCACATAAAATAGTATTTGCGCCAATGCACACAATTCGGTTAATTACGAGACGCGTAATAACCCTCATTATGTGCCTTGGTGCATAATATAATATTAAGTTCGTTGAAACAATAAAATTTGTTATTGGCTGGACTGTTCTCAGTCTTGTTTTCAAACACAAGTTCGTTTTTTTACTACAACCATAAGGGAAAACTATGAGTCTAATGATTTTTGTTTATTAATTTCACATATTTTCTAATTCAGCGAATATTATTACAACTGTCGGAATACTATTGAAATTATTGATAAACTAAAATGGCCACATCAAGTGCTCAATTGTTCCTTCAGAGCATGAATTTTTTCAACTTTTCTTTTGACACGCATAAAATTTGAACAAAGGTAATAAAACTTACATGCAGCGTGATTAACAGCTAGAAGCGCACAGAATGCAGCAACTGCAAGTAGATTCTTCATTTTGGTCGAGTTAAAAAGCACAAACTGTAAAGAATTTTGATTTCTACTCTATACGTATTCTAGGCCTATACTCACAAAGTCATTGTTTGCTGGAAGTCTTGCGTCATTCTTAAATAACATAAATCCACTTTAATGGTTTTATAATTAAAGTAATTTTAACAAATGATTTTCGTAACATTGCGAAAGACTATAATAAAGTTGAGATATCGTGAGCTCCATACAGACCAAATTGTAAAAAACTTCGATTTCAACTCTATATGTATGCCAGGCATATACAGTCACTAACTCATCGCTTGCTAAAAGTATTGCATAATTCTAAAATTTTATATGCTTTCGTGAACAAAACTATGTACCATATATTATCATACAAAATAAAGCTTTCGAAATTTTTTAATCATTCAATAACTTAAACACACATGAGACATTATGTACGTTTTTTATCCAACTTTGTACGTTATTATACTTGATAATTTGAATATCATATATGGGTTATTCCATATCAGATTTACAATCAAAATTTTGATTAACCTGAAAATTTTTTTCCTCGTTCTAGAGAGGAAAAAAAATGACACGTATTTTTTTTTCAATATGATATGTAAATTTTTCAAGTTATTGATTTTTTTATTTTCAAAGTGCAAAAAATATTTTTTTCAATACTGCTTCTAATATTTAACGAAGAGTATAAAATACATAAATAAAATATGCCATGGGATCTACTATTAAGTCCATGCTTTGATCAAAACTCAGAAACGGTATTTAGTACTTTCTATGCAACAATTAAGTAAACAAATGAAATTATCTCAAAAGGGACATGTTTGAATTGAATAATTTTTTGTGTAATTTGTTCGTTAAGTACTCAGAACTTTGTGTCAAAATTTGGTAGTGGACCGTTTGATACTTCTCGAGAAAAATTTTTTTTTGTGTGACCGTGCACTTGGAGCGCGCAACGCGAAGTATAGAGTGGATAGTCCAAGCAACAGGGCACTTATTATGAATGATTTATGACATTATTTATTTCAGAAAACGGACTGCGCTATTAGAAGAAAGGTTGGTCATAGAGTAATTGTGTCATGTTTTGGACAATGAAATATGATTTATAAATTTTTTATCAACATTTTAGACCAAAAAATCGCACTTTTTTTGTTTTTTGTTTATAACATCAACGGTAATTATCCAATATTGACAACATCAATTGATAAGTTGTAGAAAATTGAATTGCCAACAAAATGAGCTGTCGCTTGATCTGATTGGATAATTAGAAGCGGAGAAAATTCGGAAAAACCGGTAAATTTAGCTTTTGTTAAACAAATTAATATCTCAATTAATTTTTAACTTTTTAGGGCTAAGGTTTGGTGGAAAAGTAGCAGACTTTATTCTCTTCAAATGCATAAAAAAACGGACACTTTGAGATAATACGTTTTCGCGCTATTGACACTTTAATTTATTTAATCCGTTAATTGTAAAATGTCTGCTTGCCGCAGAGCTGGTCCGATTTTTATTTTGAAAACGGCTTTTAAAAATATAAATCAAGCAAAAAATAACGTCAATCTTGGTTTTTTGCTAAAATGTTTCAAAGTACATTAAAAAAGGCCCAAACATGACTTCACACTCCTGAAAGACAAGCACGAAAAGCTAGTCTTCAAAGGTCTGTGTATGATCAAATAACGACACGATTACAAACATTACAAACTGAAAACAATTGAATGTTCATTTATTTGAAAGTATTGGATGTAAAAGTGCATTGTTAATAAATTACATGACTGATTTCGAATTAAACAGTGTTTCTTTCTCAAAAGACTTTTTATTATTTACCGACTTTTATTTGTGGGAACTGCATAAAATCCTCATCGGAATATGGTAGACTCACTTACAAATTTTTGAGTGCGTTCGACTCTATACTTCGCGTTGCGCGCTCCAAGCGCGCGGTCACACAAACAATTTTTTTTCTCGAAAAGTATCAAACGGTCCACTACCAAATTATGACACAAAGTTCTGTGTACTTAACGAACAAATTACACACAAAATGATTCAATTCAGACATGTCCCTTTTGAGATAATTCCATTTGTTTACTTAATTGTTGCATAGAAAGTACTAAATACCGTTTCTGAGTTTTCATCAAAGCATGGACTTAATAGTAGATCCCATGGCATATTTCATTTATGTATTCTATACTCTTCGTTGAATATTAGAAGCAGTATTAAAAAAAATATTTTTTGCACTTTGAAAATAAAAAAATCAATAACTTGAAAAATTTACATATCATATTGAAAAAAAAATACGTGTAATTTTTTTTCCTTTCTAGAACGAGGAAAAAATTTTTCAAGTGAATCAAAATTTTGATTGTAAATCTGATATGGAATGACCCATATACACAATTAAATAGTACAGTCAAACTGTTATTCGTCTCTCTGTGTGAAAGAAATTAAAAAGAGAAATTAGAAGGATAATATAAAAAATAATAAAATTTTGTTTCAAAAGTAAGAAATTGTTGAGTAGAGACTAAATAAATAAAGTATAAACATAAAATAAATTACCTAAAAATCCATGTAAGGTCTGTAAAATGAAATTTTTTTGAAAAAATAAGAGAACATAGTCAAATTAATCATGTAATGGTAACGATTTGTTATAAACATCATATTAAAATGATAAAAATCAATATGTAATACGTGTCAACAAGACAAGAGTTCAAACTATACTAAAAGGCAAGCAGAGAGATTTTTCCTTGTAAGCTGTGCTTACAAGTTTCGGTATTAAATATTTATCTAATCAGCCTGATGAACCCTTACAATTATCATAAAGGATCCATTTTTCATCACAAGTAACGATACGATGCAGAAAAGGCACTTTTATATTCCGCAAAATTCGTGCGTTTAATTCGTGTGGAACACATCTGTCAAGATTTTTTACTTTGTTCATTTCACGTAAGTGGTCCAATATGTTTGAGATAGAAATATCAATTTTTTATGTTTACATACAAGTAGTTTGTGATGCGTAACTATCTATGATACCTTCAGTTCATCATTCTTTACTTCGGGTCGGAGTCTTCTACGTGGTTCATTTTCAAGGCTGAAATTTCTAGAACGAAATTTCGCAAAATAAAACGTTATTGTGCTATGGATAGTTGTATTTTCTTTAAGGCAGTACTACCCTTACGGCGATAAATTAAGAAAGCGTTGAAATTTCAGGGCATCGCAAATGAAGTTAAAATACACAAGATAGTAAAGTTTGAAAGCGTTTGACTTATTAGTTTAAAAGATATGAATTTCTAGTCACCCACTTTTACATGGTAGGTATAGGTTATAGTTGAAATTCAATAAGGAATTCCAGAAAAAAGAATAAAAGAATAAGTAGAATAAACACTTTCTTAGACTCACTCCTGCTTAATTTGGATAACTTTGTCTTATTGTATTTCGAGTAACAACGCTTTAAAGTTGTTGAAATCGAGTTCAATAAAGAGCACTAAATAAATGAGCCGAGTGAGCGGCAACGTCGCGACTAAGCGAGAGAAAAGTACGAAATAGCAAAATGTGTGCAACTGAGAAAGGCGTACCGAGCTTTTAACTTTAAACTTTTGATTTATCGCGCGACGTTGCCAGCTTTCGAGCAGCTGATTTCGCTAAGTGTGCGCGCTCATCCGTGTGTACAGCTTCAGCCAAAATTATTACACTGGTGATATCGCAACAGTACCAGGGTTTGCCCGCACGGCAAGCGCGAAACTTTTGGCTCTCGTTAAAGGTAGTACTACCCTAAACACACTAAAAAAATTTACGAGCTGTCTCCGATGCGTTGGTTCCACAACGAAACTCATATTCTAAGATTGCATAAATTTTCGACTTATTCACAATTTTCCACAAAATGCTATTCAAAGGATAATTTTAAATTTCAAAGCGTATAGTAGAAAGAATAATAGTGTAGCTTCACAATTTACAAAATAATAACAAATGCCAATGCAAAATTTCAAAATTCATACATAAGAAACTACAAACTTCATACTTAATGACCCAATAATTACGCGAATAAGACAATATATTGTTTGATTATTTCTCAACAAAGCTCGCCACCGAGGCAAAGCACTTAAATTGATTATATTTGCGGTCAATCCATATACCTTATGTGAAAAGAACAAATTACTTAGTACTACCCTTGAGCCAAAATTCACGCCATTTGCGGTTTTGCGGTAAGCCGCCTAAATTTGCATGTCACCGCACAGAGGCAATCATAGAATTCAATGATGGATTTTCCCATGTTTGTAGGGGAATCGTGCAGCCAATGAATTTGAATAATATTAATTTTTTCATAATACATATAAACTACACCTAATAGCTTTTCCGATTTCTTGACAGTGTCGAAAATTTCGAATCCTGGAAAGTATAAACAAGTTTCACTCTGTGCTACGAGTGGCTTTTTTTAGATCCCTTGAGCACAAAAACTGGATATTGAAGACTGTTTAACACATCGTTAAATAAGTCCCGGGACTAACTAAGAAAACAACATTTGTTTTGCAAAATTTATTTTTATTCATCAATATAATCACCATCAAGTGCGATACAATCATTCCAACGCTTTTCTAACTTTTCGATACCATGCTTGTAAAATGATTTGTCCTTGGCCTCAAAATAAGCTTCAGTTTCAGCGATTACTTCCTCATTCAAGCCAAATCTTTTTCCCTGGAGCATCTTTTTGAGATCAACAAAGAGCCAGTAGTCGCTGGGGGCTAGATCTGGAGAGTATGGTGGGTGGGGAAGCAATTCGTAGCCTAATTCAGACAATTTTGTCATCGTTTTCATTGACTTGATGCACGGTGCATTGTCTTGATTTTTTCTTCTTCATGTGCGGTCGTTTTTTTGCGATTTTGTCCTTCAAACGCACCAATAACTCAATGTAATAGTCGCTGTTGATATATTTTCCCTTTTCAAGTTAGTCGATGTAAATTATACCGTACGCATTCCAAAAAACTAACGCCATGACTTTGCCAGCTGACTGTTGCGTTTTCGGACGCTTCTGACGGCATTCACCGGCTGCACGCCACTCAGCTGACTGCCGCTTTGACTCCGGAGTGAAATGATGGATCCATGCTTCGTCCATTGTCACATACCGACGCAAGAAATCCTGTTTATTGCGAGTAAAGAGTGACAAACAGCTCTCTGAATCGTCGACTCGTTGTTGCTTTTGTTCCATTGTGAGCAAACGCGGAACCCATTTGGAAAAGACCTTTTTCATGCCCAATTTTTCGTTTATAATCGTAGACGCACTTCCAGTTGATATGTTCACCATCTTAGCAATCTCACAGACTTTCAATTTGCGTTCGTCCATCACGATACCACCGGAAAATCGTTGTTTTCGACGGAGCACAGTCCGGAAAACATTTTTCAAGCCATTGTTGAGCTTGCACGGTATTTTTCCCCATTAAATAGCAATGTTTTATCAACACACGAAATTCGTTTTTGTCTATTTTGTACACAAATGCAAAAGTAGCGTCACTTTCACCACAGTAGCTTTGCTGTTTATGGTCTGATTGACGTGAAAGTCAGACACGTGTCATTTAAAGGTTAGTTCTTTTGAAAAACGAAGCGGATTTGATATTAATAACGCCATCTGTGGGTTTGTCCCGGGACTTATTAAACGATGTGTTAGTACTGTTCTGGTATCAATGAGACTAAGATAAAAAATTAAATTGTATTTGTTTATCTATCAACTTCAATATAACTGGCTTATGAAACTATGAAAAATACCACAAAATTAGAAATTGAACGAACAATTGAAGGCCTCGATGCAATAAGGGCCTTAGCGCTCGAAACAGCTCAAACGTGACGTCCCGATTACCAAATGAACAAAGTACAGGAAATGATATTAAAAAAGTACCATCACATTCCTTACAAAAAACAGAAACTTTTTTGTATTTATTGTTTTTACGTACATTGTTTATTTCCAGAGATAAAAAATAAAAACGTGATATTTTTTAATGGCACTTTCAATAATTTTTTCAAATATATATCGCTGTAACGCTGTTTCATCTCGTCGAAACTTTATGAAAATTTTTTTACAGGCGTAAAATACTTTAGCGCTGACGATGAAAGTATCAGAAGTTCATTTTTTCATAATAGCAATTAATTATTTAATTGCAAATCAGAGGCAACGTTTCAGATCGATTCGATGAAAACTGACTGAGATCCGGCGTTTTAAACAAATCGGGACGTCACGTTTGAGCTGTTTCGAGCGCTAAGGCCCTTATTGCATCGAGGCCTTCAATTCATGATTTTTCAATCAATTTTAAGAATCAAAAGAATGTGGGGGTTTGGAGTTTCCTTATACTAACTAGTCAAAGCTATTGACATTGGGGGAAGCACTATTCTGCTTAATAATTGGAGAAAAAGAAATTCTACTTTCGTAAAGAAAATTGGAAAATACTTGATTTTTTCAAGGTCAATTTTGAAAATAAATTTCATGAACAAATATCCGTGGAAAATGTTTTTATTTCAAATTCTTCCATTTTCGCTCTACTGTTCGATTGTCAGTGCCGCATCCTAAAGCTTTTTGACTCGAAATATAATTACATTTTCATAACGCAACCTCGAAAAATTCGTGTTTTCATGGTCCCTTAGAAAAATGCAAAATTGCGCTTTTCGATCGGTGTATTGTTGCGTTATGAGTTGGCGGTTTTTCGGAGTAGTGGGGAGCTAGCGTTACGAAAAAATCTCTTTTGGCGATCTTCAAACAATTCGTAAACGTTGAGGCAACGCTAGTCTGACAGAGATAAAGAGAAAACAAGGCGGCGAGTGGCGGTGGGGGAATGAGTGATGTTTTCAGGTATGGTATATTGCATGCAGAATTGTTGAAAGATATCTTCGGTGGAATAGTTTGCGTTGAAATCTTTCTTCATCATATTTCACTGACTTGAAAGCACCATTTTCCATTTTTTAATGACGTACGAAACACTTTCAAAACATCGCGGGAGCTTCTGAAAAAGCCTGATGTTCTCACTTATCACGCAATCTACTATTTTATGGTAGCCACACAAAATGAGCGTGTTCTACTACTTATGAATTGAGCGCAACATTTCTCTTATCAAGCGGCGTGCGTGAACCTGCCTATATAATGTTGGGCCTCGCAGTAGAACAGTATTCCTTTCTGTTTTTTTTAAAGCCTTATTTTTTTACAGGGAAAACAACATTTCAGGCCCCCCTGAAAACTACGAGCCCAGGGGTAATCACCTTCCCCCTCCTTCTCCACGAGCCTGGGTACGAGGTCCAACATTACATTCTAGAAACGAAATGGAGACGCATGCGCGGTCGCACGTGGTTAGAAAGAAACGGAGATATGCCCATGTTTTCATCGAAGAACAGTAAGGAATACAAAATGGTGGAATCTGGCAATATATGAGGTGACAGCTCTGACAGTTCTGTTTTTCTCGTTTATTTAACTTTGTTCACATGCGCTTGGTTCGCCGACTTGAAAAGAGAGATCACACTCAATCCGTTACACAGCAAAATACGCTATTCATTTTCCGCGTCTCTACCAAAAAAGGTTCAATGCATGCTATGGAGGAGATGTCTTTCCACGGCACGGGCAATATTTTCCAAACTTGTATTTGGCTCGGGCCTTCGGCCCTCGCCTACCACTCGTTCCGAAAACATTGCCATTACCGTGAAAAGACCTCACTCTCCTCCTTGATATGCAATGTACTATTTTCTACACAATCAGTAGATTGTAGCACACAGAAGAATTACAGAATTTAAATGATGCATATTTGTATACAGTATTGTGTCGACCGGCAATTGAAAGTCCCGGGCTCAGATGCCGGTACAGTCAAAAGCATTTCTTTTTCCACAGAAAGATTTCAAAATTATTAATTGCTTTGCGGGATTCAAGAATTTGAAATTGTCTATAAGGATTCCTGTTGGGAAAGTATCCTATCTGATACCGAGACTTGTGCCCTGATGAAGTAGGGGGTGACAAAATTTCATAATCTCAACAATCTTAATTGAAAAATATTAAATGCCGTTAACAAGATCTTTCTGTGAAGTTTTTCAATATAGTTTTAGGAATCGTCATAAGTGAAGCTTATAGTTCAGATTACTATCCATCACAGAAAATAAAAATATCAAATATCTTTGTATTGGCATTGGGTTAGTTTCTTTACATTAAATTCATTAATTTATGAACATATTATAAAAAAGGAAGCTAAAAACAAATCATATAGATCAAAAAGAAAGCTAAAAACAATTCATATAGATAAAAAAAGGGGGGGGGGGTGTTTAAAGGCAAACGTTTCGGTCACAAATGGGGGCCCTCTTCAGTGGCGAAAAAAAAAAAAAATTCAGGTGTTAAGACTAGAAATAAAAACATTTTTTGTACCTACAGAACTAAGTATAAGTTAGGAAACTTCACATATGTTATATTTCGACAAGCAACTTGATTTATTAGTTTCCGAGTTTTCGAACAAGACAATTTCGTATCCATCGTATTCTTTAAGTGACGAATGTTATTTATGAGCGTGCGGGATATTTTGAGCTTGAAAGGCGGATTGAGAAGAAGACCGGGCTCATTATACAGCAATTTGGGAAAACAGAATAAGACATAAAAAAGGGTCAGTGCGATGTACTTCCCTCACAACTGGTGTCCACGTGACGATAGGCCTACGCAGCTATGCGACCTAAGGGTTGGCGTAGACTTGTCGGCGTGAGAAAATTCTCGTCATGAACAAATCTCACCCCACCTACATATTTTCAGTGACTTTTTGATTGGCACGGCAGTTTCCGAATGGTCGAAAACTAGGAGTCCAGGCCGTGCAAACCTAATGGAAAGGTGGTGGACTGCTAGCAACTAGCGCCGCGTATATCCGTTCAAATGAACTACCATTATGTGTGCACGTGTTAGTGCATATACATGCATACGTAGGTTCTTTAAATGTGTTACAGAGAATAATATATTCAAATATAATTAAAAGGAAATTGAAGATTTAACGCAAAATTGTGAAAATGTAATTCAAGAGTGAGACGTTAATATCAACTCACTCTTGAATTACATTCTCACAATTTTGCCTAAAATCTTGGTTTGGTCGTAATAAGTAAAAATCAGAAATGTCTGTAATTTGTATTTTTATTTTCAGAAAATATAGTTGCTCGGCACATCAGTCAAATAGAATCTAATTAAAATGCTAAAGCGATAAATTAGTATTTGGATGAATCATTAATATTTAGCTGAATTGTTTTTAAACCAATTTATAATACTTTCGTAGCAATGTGCCAATATAAAAATCTTGAAGCCATATTATGATTTCAAGAAGATGCTCATTCTACAGTAAGTCGTTATTTACATTTTTAGTTAAATCAGAAGACAGACGTTGGACAGGATCTTTCAGTAATTTCTGTAATACTTTTGGAAATCCAGATTCGACGAAATACTTATTGTGCTTCAAAACCAACTTGACCTGGAAAGAGGAAAAAATATTATTATTTTCCAAATTGAGATGAAATAAATTTTTATGTGTTAAAGTAAAACGAAAGAAAAAATCTTACCTGAAATGCATATGCTATCACAATCACTTGAAGTAACGGAATTTAAAGAAATTGCATCAACCATAATCCAACTTGTAAAGCATTTTAAAAGCCTCACGTAGACATGAATATTTTCGATACATCGTTTGAGGCACACTTTTTAAAAATAAACCGATTATGAGAAAAAAATCATTTGAATAGATTTGTGGAGTGAATAAAATTATTTTTTCCACGCACTAAAAATTCTATGGCATGTAGCTCAGAAAAAGTATACAACAATGGCGGAACTTATACGAAGCCGTTCCCCTTGCCGCACACCATCCGCTTCCTACAACTAGCGCCGCGCATATCCGTTCAAATGAACTATCCTACGGGGACACCCAATACATTAGAGGTTGACCTGCCCTGTAGGAGTCCACAGTGGGTCCACTCATATAGGAGAAAAGGGGAACGAATTATAATGTTTGCTATCAACAAGTGGTGGCGCTATTGTCGCTACCGATATTATTTTTAAACCGTTGTAACCATAGCAATCATATCATTGCCAATTGAAATAATACAGCTGATGCTCATTTTACTCAACTACCGTTCGAAGCACCTCCAGCGTCGGTGATATATTTATACATTTCAGATTAACCCACTGACGCATTGTGATACCCTGTCGTCGACAACGTTTTACTCAACTTATTATTTCCTATGCAACGCTTATTGATATTCACTTTGGGCGAATTGAGTATTTATCAAATTCATTTTACCCGACTAGGATTTAATCAATGTTCAAATGTCCTTAAGTCTTAAGTTTAATCGACAGAGTTGAGTAAAATTACTTTAACTATTTTTCTCCGTGTAATAGTACAATATTCAACTATTCATTGTGATTCATATTTAAAAATTCTTGTATTTTTATTCGTTCACAAATTATTTTCAATTTTAAATCATTTAAATTTGTGAAATGGATTTCATAGAAAATTTCCAAAATTTTCCGCTCTTTAGAATATATCGGTAGGGGGGGGGGGGGGGGGGGTCATTTGCATTGATATTAGTTCTTGCTATCAAAACTTGGCGGCGCTGATGCTCATTTTCACTTCTTTAAGTACCCTCCTAAAATACATGATAGTGGCCGCACTGTGTAGGAGTCTCAGCTTGACTACGCGACCGAAAGAGTCAACTCAAAATTACATCTCTGGGCACAGTTCCGACGAAAAATTGTATTTTCAACATTATTTTTATATTTCAAAGTGACATGTTTGATAACATGTCTATTATTATATTGACCCAAAATCATAGAATTTTGTTCATTTCTCGTTATTTTGGCATAGGGCCAGTTTTTTCTTATTTTCTTTGATTAAAATTATTATTAGATTTAAAAATGCGCAAAAAAAAAGAAAGGCAAACGTTTCGGCCACATATGGGGGCCCTCTTCAATGCCATAAATTCAAAGATTAATTGAAAATTTCTGTAAAGGATTAGAATATAGAAGATAATTTAAAAAAGGGTTATCATAGAAATTAAAAACTTATCTCATAGCTTGCAATTCAAAATGAAGTAGTCCAGTATGCAGCATCACGAATTGAAAAAAATATTTGAAGTTCACTATGAATAAAAAACCGGATAAAATGAAAAAATATAAAAGATTTTGCACACGAACCGACGGGAATTTTTTTCAAAAAAATATTTATTATTATTAGCAGAGATCATTAAACTATAGAACTTCTAACACAGAATCTTGTTATTTAATTATGAACCCAAGATTCAACACCAGGACTTAATGACTAGGCTGTAAACATCCAAGAATTTATTTGTACATATTAAATTAGATTTTTTTGTGTTTTTGGTTTTTTGTTTTCTTAAAATTATTATTTGATAAAAACATGCAATTGACTTATGTAAGGGGGGGGGGGGGGCGAGATCTAAAACGGCCAGGAACGAGACAGCTCAAAACCCTGTCCTCAAAAATAAAATATGAACTTCAGTTCGGCAGATTCATGGAAAGTGTTCACCGTAAAGACCAAGATTGTGGCCGAAACGTTTTCCTCGACTACGCCTTCCCGCGAAAAAAAAGTTGATCTTGTTAGATCTGGTCAGATCAAATTCCCAGATCTAACCAGATCTTGATTTTGTCGAGATCTGGTCATATTCAAAGTAGATCTGGTCAGATCTGAAGCAGATCTGGTTAGATCTGGGAATTTGATCTGACCAGATCTAACAAGATCAACTTTTTTTTCGCGGGTTGGCTTCGATCTCCTGCGAGCATTGTCGCTCGTCGCGTAATAGCCCTCATTATGCGCCTAGGCACATAATATACTATTATAATATTCTTTACTGTAAATATTTTTCTATTAATTCTAATACTATTAAAATTTTATATAATATTATTTTGTACTTTAGTACATAAAATGTTACTGTTTCTTACTTAATATACTAGTTTTTGTTTTCTAAAGATACAAGTATTCATATTTTCGGTGCAGACTTTCCCAAGTACGCTAAAAATAATTTATATATTTTATATTTTTAAAAACGACTGCGAATTTCGCTGGAAAACATCGAATGATTCCATTAAAAAAAGATTCGAGTCGATTGATTGAAAATTGGCAAAGTTAGAGTGCCCACCGTACGACCATCTATTTTTGCAGAGCTCTAGTACATCGCCTGTCAAGACACCATTTTTCCAACAAAAAAAAATCACTTTCTAGTTTAATAGTAGTATAATACATTAATGTACTTCAATTTAAATAAAAATTTTTTACTACTTCAATAAATATTCTTGAAAAAGCATAATATTTCATTTAATTTTGACTCATTGAGACTGGTTTCTTAATGTCTCTACTCTTAAAGATTCATTGAGTTTTCCCGAGACTTTCTAACACTTTTCAGAACTTGGATTTTTCGTCGCAGGTGCTCTGCAGCCATAATCGATGAGAGTAATAAACTGCGTTGATATCCGCAATTAATCAAAAAATCAAACTATAAACTTTGCATACCGAGTCAAGTCAAACTCGTTTCTCGAAAGATTTAGTTGGAAGCTGCCTGACGCAAGCAGAATTCCGAGATGACATTCCCAATCGGTCTTTTGGAGTGCGGGATTCCCCGTATTATGTGGACTTTCTTGTGTGCGTCGTAGAAGCCTTCAGAATGAGAAGTTCGAAAGGCAGTATCAAAAGGTCTGAAACCCTTCGAGGTAGGCCAACCTAATGTATAAAGCAAAATGTATAGAATGCACCAAAGTATGCGCGTGAGTTCTTAGAGCACCTTAGGGAATTTCCTCACACGTTTTCTCCAAGGCAGAGTAATGTTTATTGCGCTACATGTCTCGTTCAATGTCAAAGATCTATAACAGTTAGCTACTCCTCTCCCTCTAACCCTTTTCTTTTTTTTCTGCTCCTTTCTTCCGTGAAGCTTCAAAAGCCAACTGAAGGCCCCGAAGGTCACGTGGTAGGTCCTGCCAATGGCCAGGTAATATTTTATAATTAGCTTTGAGGATCATGGTGTATGTTCCGTTATGGTGCGTGGCGTTGCTGTGCCTACACATCCCCGATTAAATGCAGTATTAACTTTGGGGCCTGTCGTATTTTAGGCGCGGGCCTGGATATATCCTCCAGGAGAAAAGGGGTTAAGACGTGGAGAAATAAGACGACGGGAAGAGAGTGAGAAAGGGTGAGAAGATGGGAGGGACTGTTAGAGGAAGTAAAATGAGAGAGGATCGCATCACATCGTCAAGTGATTTACGTGCACGAATGTAGCATAGGTACGATAATTAAGCGAGGAATGGACCAGGCCAGATCACGCCGGGTCTCTTTTCACCGCGTGGGCGGTCTTGGGCCCCGTCCAAATTTGACACGCGTATCATAACCCTCCCGATTTTGTTCTGGCATGCAGAGTAAACGCATATGCGTGCGCATACCTGCGGGTTTTGATACGCATTTCCACGCATCCAAGAACCGTGAAGCAGAAATGCTATATTCGCGAGGCGAAGACTTTATAGAGTGAATATTACTCCCACGTACACAGATTTATTCGAGAAATGTATTTTCTTCTCTCCTCGCAGGTGTTAGTGTCTTCTTTTTGCATCTCGTGTCCCGAAGGACGCCTCAACGTTCATATCCGATTTGACGTGCTCCAGGCAATGTACCAGACAGAATTCTTGAGGAGATCTAAAGTGCTTTCGAATTCGATCCGCAACATGAATTTGGTCATTGATCCTGAAAATACACAAATTTTCGCTTCTCGAAGATAATTCGAGTGTCAATATTTTTATATTTCTCTCTTAGAGTACGAAACTGTGGGTAATATATTTTAAGCAAGTATATGACTTTGAAATATATTTGCGAGTGAAATACAAGTTCGTATTTTAAAATTCAGCGTTCGCAATAATAAGTGAATAAAGTCAGAAGTTTTTGCAACATTTTCTTGAAAATTACAATTGTTTCTTGCTGCGATTTTGGAATTTGATAAAAGATTGGCTGAGTCAGATATATCAAGTTCATTTTTGTTTGTTTTATTTAAAAAATCAATTATTTTCGGGAACCACTTCAATCTAATCGTCTTCATTAGAGAATGAAGAATGACCAACCTTAGACCAAATGTATGTTCATCAAATTTATTTTCTTTTAAAATGACGACGTTTCGATGACATTATGTCATCCCCTTCAAATCAAAAAAGATTTGTTTCAGTAATTATTCTGTAGTTATAACATCCTTCAAGATTTGCACAAAACATCACAACTAATTATTTGTAAATTTTTGTCATATTTTAGTCAAAATGGAAATCGTTCTGTCAAAATCACATACGTGATATAAGAAAAATGTTTAATTCTTTACAAAAATTAGGACTCAAAAGAAAAAAAACATTTTCAAATAACCATTGCAACTACAATATATTGACAAAAATTTGATTTTAATTAATTACTGAAACAAATGTTTTTTGATCTGAAGAGGATGACATTGATGAACATCCATTTATTCTGATGTTGGTCATTCTCCATTCTCTAATGAAGAAAATTAGTCCAACGTAAAATCATCTTTTTAATACACAGAGAGAAATTTTAGGTTTCACTTACCAAAGTTTTTTTGTTAAAATCGTCTTTACAAAAATGTTAAAGTTCTCATGACAATCATGGTAGTGGCTGTCATACATTGGAAAAGTGTTTACTTCAACTGGAAGGAACGTTACTGAGACCACGATTCTGGTACTTGAAATACCATAGCGCTGCGGTTATAGGAACCAAAGTCCATCGTAAAGCCGCGCATAGAGTTTAGTTAAAATGACTAAGTCTACGGACAGTAAATACCCAGCCAAAATTATTTTTGAGGTTATAGGTATGGTTCTCTTAGTTATCAAAATACAAATTCAATTTGATGAGAAAAAATAAAGTTTCACCGAAAAGATCTAAGAAAAATAATCCGGTATAATGATATTTATGATAACTTTCGTCGATTAAGTTAAAAAATTGTCACTTTTTTCATCATCATAAACTTTTTTTGACTGACTATAGTTTTGACAAAATACGACGAGACAGCAAAATTGGAATGCATTGCATTGTCCCCGAACAAAATCGTTTATCATTTAGAAAGAATTGTCAAACTATATTTATAATAGAATTATTTACCTGATAATGCTTGGCACGGTGAAATATAGTCCAGGAATCGAGAACGAGAATTGGCAGGATTCAACTTAGGCTGCATATCTTTCAATGAAAGTTATACTTGATTTGTCTAGCGCAACAGCGAACGCTGCGGTTGTAGTAACCAAAGGAGCTTGGCAGTACACATAAAGAAAATGTACGTGTACTAACCGTTGGGGTACGTATAAAGCTCATTCTAATCATCAACTTTGGTCACAACAACCGAATACACAAAAAAGTCCAAATTACTGTCATGATAACTATAAAAGTAGTAGCTTCTCTCAACTTTTTCGGTCAAGGCAACTACTGTACAAAAAATTTATGTGCTATGTGCACAGGAACCAAAGCCGATTTCTCTCAGTGTATAATACTTTATTTTGGTTCAAAAACCATTTACTATGCAACAAGGATTATATTTCAAAATAATTATGTTTATTAAATTCCCTCTGAAAGAATCGGATTTTTAATATTTTTGAACTGTACAACATGGAAAAATCTAGGTTTGGAATTTTTGCTAAGCCATGTTTCATTTTAGGAAAAAGTTTGTCACAGTCAGAATTTTTTATAGTGTAATACTGAACTTTGGGAAAACTGTATGATAATTTACTATTGGTTGTATCGAACTTTACTATAACCTATACTCAATTTCGAATGGTTTTTGGGATATCTAGTATTTGCACTAGAAAAAATTTCTAGTCTGCTAGGAATAATTACCGTTGCACCTTGATTTTCCCTAAATTCCTATTATTTTTTAGAATTGTTACGTCACAAGTACGTAAATACTTACTTTGATCGAAGATTCCTCGTTTTAAGTTAGGATCGAATGATCCTCGCTTAGGGATGAGGATAAGTCAATGAAAAGACACAATGATTATAAAGTAAGACAATTCAAGTTTATTTGAATTATAAATTTCTAAAGTTAAATATAAAAATTCAACCCAAATAACATATCGATGCATACAATATGGCACGGGCAATTGGTAAAATAACAAACTAACAAGAGAGAGAGAGAGACAGAGAGAGAGATGTTCTGTACCTTATTAGTTCCTTAAGTTCCCTTAAATATAATCCTCACAGGTGTGACTGAGATGCGATTCCCGCAGGTGTGACAAGGACACAACAACTATTCTTCTTGACACCGAGTCTAGGATCCTTTCAAGGATTGAAATAACGGACCACGGTAAATTTATGACTCTCGGGTCTTAACAACTGGTGAACTACACGTTACAATTACTTCTCGCTGGGAATCCTTTTCAAACTTTAGAAAATGCCACACTTAAATTCTGCTCACAAGACTAGTTTTCCCTTGGCGGCGTGTCCTTTTTATATTATGCTTTTTGGTGACGTCACGCGTTGCGCAGTCTCCCGCTGCGTGTGACGTAGTTATACCTCTCTTTTCAATAGGTCCTTTTCTCTCTCTTTTAGTAATTTCCCCAGATTTTTCTCTAGACCTAGCCTGTGCCTATAGTACATTCTAATGCGTCGCGGAACGTGACAGAATCATCACTATAGAATGAAATAGTATATTACGTGCCTCGGCGCACAATAAGGGTTATTGCGTGATGATTGACAATGCTCGCAGGAGATCGAAGCCAAGGCGTAGTCGAGGTGCAGCCGATGCGTAGTCGAGACGTAGCTGAGGCAAAGCCGAGACGAAGCTGAGGCGCGATCAGTCCTGCGAGCTTTGTCGCGACTCTCGTAATTTCCCGAATTCTGTGCATTGGCACGTATTCTATTTTATGTGACTTCGGTGCGTATACGAATTTTTATGCGTACACTCGAATCTAATCTAGTATTGTAGTTGTTTGCGGCGCTAGTCATTACACTTAATATGTCACGACTAGTCCCGGCCATTTTGATTTTATCGATCTTGTGTAGTAGTAATGGATTTCAATAGACGCATGCGCGGTTCAAATGTACAAGGCTTTGCCAGTACAATATCAACGCTGTAAGAAGAAGAAGAAGAATAAGAAGAAGATTGTGCTTTGTTGCATGGCTGTAGGCGCATGCGCAGTTCAATTTTTACATTTCATTCCTCTTTGATGCAATATACTACATTGCGATACTGTTAACTGTAGCGAAAAAACGAGTTTGCGCGCTGGTGGCACATAATAGTACATTGTGCAACTAGGGAAAAAAAAATTTATTTTGCGAGTGTGAAGTTTGATGCCCGAGCAAAGCGAGGGTAACAACCACACGAGTAAAATAAATGTTTTTCTCGTGTTGCACACGATTTTTTTTCTACTAGCGGGTCAGAAAGTGGATTTGTTTGCCCCGCACGGAGCAATAAAGTCCACTTTATGACCCGCTAGTAGAAAAAGTATATTGCTTTAAAAAGTTTCTTCGTGTAGATTCTATAAGCAAAGTAGAGTCTCAAAATTTGTTCACAGGTTGTAAAGATTTTTTAGAGTTGCCAAACAAGCAAAAATTGTAACAAAAGTGTTTTAGACAATTTTCTCTTATATTTAAAAAAAATTTTAAGCTTTTAAAACTTTATTTCGATTTATGGAGTTTATTTGACAACAATAGGCTTATTTTTAGAGTCACTTTAACAATGTGAAATGAGTCCTGAGCTACTTAGTTATTAAACTATTTTAAGTAATTTCTTCTGCTTTAGGAACAACTTTACCTGTCTAAATCTGAATTATTGTAATTATCATTGATTTATTGAATTAAATAATTCAATGAGAATTATTCATTTAGTCATTAGCAATAATTTTAGTCGGGCCGATTTATAAGGTCGTGTTATTCTCAAGACTGAGTATTGTTTACTTTCCTAATTCATCTTCAATTACTATGGACCTGGTAAACATTCTTGACAAAAACGGACCACATACTATAAATATCTGAGCCAAGAGTTTCAAATTTGTCTTAAATCTTTATCAGGATCATGATAATTGCAAAAATAAAAACGAAATGCGAACAATCACGAAAAGACAACTAACTCCAAACGATAGATTCTATTTAAAGCGTACTTAACGAAATGACAAAAAACTAACTAATATTTAGTTGCATTTTTCTATTGGGAATCAATTAAAAGTCACAGATGTATTTGTGAATTGAAGAGAAATACATTTTCTATGTGAAAGGATAGAACATTACTCTCGCATAATTCAATCTATACCATAAATTTATAAATTACTTGATAATTTTGGAAATTCAAAGTGATTTTCATCATTTTCTTTAACCAAATTATTTTGTTGTATCAAAAGAATTTTTTTCTGGATTTATTCACGTTTTGGGGCCGATTTTACCAGCTACGGTTAACTCATAATCACCCGTTAAGCTCTCGGATTAACCAATCAGAATTTAGAATGACGGATTTAACCGACTATTAAAATTTAATTGACGTGGTGAAATCAGTCCTTAAAGATTTAAAGGAAAATGAACGATAAACTCATTGTTTTTTATCTTCGGGCTATAATTAGTTTTGAATAATTAAACAAATTTATTTGTGTTTGACCGACATTAACTCTAGATTTACCAGCATTTTTTTATATCTATTTCTTTTATTTTATTTTCATTATCTAATTTATTTATTTCATTGTATTTCATTTTTCTATTTATTCATTCATATGCTGCTCTAAAAACCATACAACATGTTAATATAAGAACATTGATTAAAATTTTTAATGAAATATATATATATATATATATATATAAATCTGGTTTCAAAAAATAAGTCGAACACTATTAGCGTTAAAGCACTGTTTTGTATCAATAGAATTTTTATTACTTTGAGACTGGGCCAGTATTTAATATATGAAAGAAAACCTGAAAACAACATTTTTAAATTCTAAGAACAAAAGGCAAACGTTTCGTCCACTCATGGAGGCCCTTTTCAATGTTAACAATTTCTTTTTCCAAAAAGCAACTATGGCCAAAAGCGTGCAAATTTGTAAGCTAATTAGAATTACTTTTTTAATTTTTTAAACTGAACCAAAGCCAATATAAGGAAAATCTTCTTGATTTGATTCTTGGGTCAAAGTAAGTAGAGGTATAAATACAAAAATGTGACGAAACTGTTTTTAATATTGTTCTTTAGCTTTTATATTTTTGTTCGTAATGTGTAAAATATACATAGTCTTTCCTTATATTGGATTTCGATTTTCACAGTTCCTTTGATGCCTGCTTCCTGAGCTTCTTGATGAAGTTTCCTTCCTGGTTCATACTATTCTCAAGTACTGTTCATATTAAGTCCACTTTTGCTAAATAATCATAGAATCTAATCCCTACTTACGTCTTCCTTACATCCTACTCAATGATTGAAGAGCTCTTGAGACATATTATTGGGGTTTATTCGATAAAGTAGAGCACCATAATTCCAATTAGTTATAAGTACAAGTAATCACCAGAAATGCTTAAAATTAATCGTTTATTTTATCTAGTTTTTCATTGAAGCACAAAATTTGTCTGAATTTAACAGATATTTCAGTAGAATTCATCGCTTTATCGTAAATTCAAGAGATTTGTCGATCAATATTACATGAATGTCTATACGGAAAAAATAAGTACTGGGAAATTTACTTGACAGTCCTCGACTTTTGGACAGGACACATTTTCTCGAAGATCGTATGTACTTTTTATGAAGAAGCTTAGAACTTCATCGAAAAAAAGAAAGAATGTCCCAGATTAATTCAAGCATAGTCAAAAAACGAAATTCTTTCAATTATTATTGTATAGTTTTTGAAAAAATTATAGAAAGGCAAATACATGGTTTTCCAATTAGAGGTTTCATTTTGATTTATAAGAAATACGCGTGATTTTGTGAAAAATCATTTCATTTTTATTTCATTCAATAGCGGGAGGTTTGCCATTAATAATCATCGTCCACATCCATATCTTCAAATTCTGGCCATAAAAATTCATTAATCGTGGTTCGATAGCGCAATCTATTCACCGAAACAGTCGCTCCAGCTTCATTTTCAAAAAAATAAGACCCACCCAGGTGCGAATTTCGGTTGGCTGCCAGAGTTGGACCATAAGGCTACGGTTGGCCCTACTCTGGCGACCAAGGTTTGGTGACCATAGTTGGGCCAACTGTGGTAGTTTCTGTTTTATTAACTTTATAGCAACCAACACCGACAACCAAAGATGTGCCCGACCGTCGGCGCAACTATCGCCCAGACTCGAACTGACTGTCGGGCCAACTTTGGCGAATTGCTTTAGATGACCGTGACAGTTCAGTCGGCCCACCTCTGGGCCACGGTGGGACCAATCGTCGGCATATTATTAACTAGATTCTGTTACCATTGTATGACCAACTGTCGGCCCAACTATGTCCCAGACTCAACCCGACTGTCGGGCCAATCTTGGCGAATTACCTTAGATGACCGTGATAGTTCGGTCGGCCCACCTCTGGGCCACAGTTGAACTAATCGTCGACATATCATTAACTAGATTATACAAGCATATTTTGCCTAAGACGGACCATCTCCGGCACCCGGTGTCGGGCCAACTGTTCACGCCAATGGACGTATAGCGTTATCATTTCACTAGTTGGACCAACTTTAAGAAGGTTGGCCCAACCGTGGGCCGACGGTCAATTCGCGCCTGGGCAATGATCCCTTCTGCCCAAAATCCGTACCAAACGGATAGAGATGCGGATAGAGAGGCTTTTCAATAATAATCATTTTTGTGTTTTCCGAGCCCCAAATGCGACAATTCTGCATACCCAGGTGCGAATTGACCGTCGGCCCACGGTTGGCCCAACCTTGTTAAAGTTGGTCCAACCTTATTGGCCAGAGGTCAAGCCAAATAGTGAAATGATAACGCTATCCGTCCATTGGCATGAACAGTAGGCCCGACGCCGGGTGCCGGAGATGGGCCGTCTTAGGCAAAATATGCTTGTACCCGTATAGAAATTTAAATCAAGGCACTAGCAGGCCCTGATAAGGTACATTATTTGATTGGTACATTATTAGTACCTTATTGATACATTATTTGTATTCACACGCTTGAATTAAAAATTTCATATTCGCTTTTGGATTCGAACCCTCTAACCTACCTATATTATCTACATAACTAAACGCATTCCTAACGCCTAAAACCTCTCGGCTATTCTCGCTTACCATATTCCGAAAAAAATCTCACTTATAAGCTACTGCTGCAAAGACCGTAAAAGATGGGTCTGTACCCTGTTAATAAGCAATCTTTTTGTTTCAGGTATTTTAATCAGTTATTAATATGCCGACGATTGGTTCAACCATGGCCCAGAGGTGGGCCGAACAAACTATCACGGTCATCTAAGGTAATTCGCCAAGGTTGGCCCGACAATCGATTCGAGTCTGGGCCATAGTTGGGCCGACAGTTGGCCGTGCAATGGCAACGAAATCTAGTTATTAATATGCCGACGATTGGTTCAACCATGGCCCAGAGGTGGGCCGACTGAACTGTCACGGTCATCTAAAGCAATTCGCCAAAGTTAGCCCGACAGTCGGTTCGAGTCTGGGCCAACCGTGGCCCGATGATCCAATTCTGGCAACCGACCGAAATTCGCACCTGGGTCAAAAAATGACACCTCTCATTATCACAGCTGCCAAAATTGCGGGCTATTCAAAATAAAACCTCTAATTGGAAAACCCCGTACTTCGTCTAAAAAGTGCTTCAGATTTTAAAAGAGTTTGGATAAAATAATTTGATTAGAAAGAGATGAATACCTGCTATACAAGTCAAAGAACAATTCTTGGATTGCGCTTGTAAGTCGTGTGGAATTTTTACTGTCACGATGCACAGTTGTCAATGTCAGTGTTTTAGATACGCACAATTTTTATTACTTTGTAGATTGACATAAACTTCAGAAATTATGAAATTTTCATATTTGATCATTCAGAATTCAGTAATTAATTTATTAACAATCTCATCATTTAAAAATGTAGAAAAAGACAGCTTGCGAAAATAATATTTTTTTTCTTATTGCCTTTGATAGTCCATAAAAATTTCATTGACTGGCTCTGAAGTTTTCATGCACGAGTGCTGTGCAAGCTCTATCTGTCTATATTGGGAATTTCATATTAAATCTTAGAAATATCCAATCTTTAAACTTTTTTTTCTCAAATGATTTTGCGTATTCAAAATTTCCACGGACTTTCTACTGAATACTTTTGGAAAGTTCTATACTTTTTCCAGGATTATTGATCTAATTGTACAAGAACGGTACTCCTACTTTTAAGTAACTTTTGAACGTATCTGAAAGTCGAGCACTCTGTCATGTAAATTCCCCAGTACTTATTTTTTCCATATATCGAATTAAGATTTTGAAGAAAATTCCTTATTCTGTTACGTTTACAAAAAAGGGGTTAAATTTATATTAATTTTATGCTGTCAATATTTTGACTTAGGGACTCAGTAAATCTAACAGATTATTTTCTCCGTGAAGTGAGAGAAAATTTGAAAGCTTATTATGTGCTCGTACTATTAAAAATGTGTGAATGTCATTGGCATTATCGCAAAAACAACACTTCTTACTCACATTAATTCCAAATTTGGGATAGTTGCATTGTAATCACCTACAGTTATAAGTTATAATTGGAGAAGTCGAAACGAGCTTGACGAGAGCATAGTTACATGTAACAAACAAGTTCGACAAATCGATGAGAAAACATCGTCTGGTGAAATCTCCATGAGTGTCACGTCTATAGAAACCGGGTGGATCGGAGACCTGAAATCGCTTCTTTGCTTGTAAGAACACGGTGATGGCATTTCGGTGAACGGAATTCCGCCGTTGGATTCTCGGGCGGCAATTTGCCAGTTGCATTCGAGTTTTGCGAATTCCTAGCCCGTGTATTAAGCTCGCTTTAACCGCTATAGTTAAAAAACCGGGTGCAAAAACGATGAGATAGGTGAACGGACCACCCCACCTGATCATGTTGGTGTTCAGTTTTACGACGTGCACAATGTCGCCCGAAATCATCGTAAATCTTTGATTTAATTCTCTCGATCACCCAATAAATGTCAAAAGCTGATGAGATTCAAAGGTGACACAAAAGCACAAAGTCTGATAGTTCGAATCACCATTTCATTGAATCTGTAATAGGATCCCAGATAAAATTTTCAATTGTGACTTTTCAATCCTCTGACTCATTTGCATTATCGGTGCGTGACAAGAGTTCGCCATTTCGAAGGTAACAAATTTATTCTGAAAACGGCAACAGGGCTATTCATTTCATCGGAATATGCCAACAAAATATGTAAATGGATAAAAGCGGATACACGGAAAAAAGAGTATAGCTGTTCGACCTATACCGGTATATGGTGTCTCGACCCATGTGGTATAGGTGAAACAACTATACTGGTTTGCCGCGCGACCTATACATTGCTTCGCATGCACGCGACTCTAACCTCGAAATGAGAAACAAGTGTCATTTTTTCGAGGCGATTTTTCGAAGCGTTTGTCGATTTGTTTGGAGCATTTTTTCTTTCTTTGAAAGATCATTTTTGCGTATCGCGTATTGTTTTATCACACGCGAAAATTCACAAGAGCGATAACGATGGTATAATATTTTGTTTAGGATCGCTATACATGGTGTTGTCATATCAACGAACTTGTATAGCTGTCTCACCTATACTCGTATAGTTCTGAGGACCATACCGTAGCATTGGTCTGATAGCAATATTTTCTGGTTCTGAGGACCAAAATATAGTTCTCTTAGCTATACTGTTTTTTCAGTGTAGGTGTTTTCTTGACGGTAGTTTTAGATTAGCTCAAAATTGTGATTGGGAATGGTTTTAATTGACTTCCGAAACAAAAAACGGATTTATCGAGTTCGAAAAATCACCTCGGATTGTTCTTCGATTTGTTCGGATTGAATTTGTAGTAAACGAACGGATTGAGCAAGTCTAAATATTCACTTCGGTTGGGCCTCAGAATATTCCAGATTGCATCTCAACCGGACGTATGAATTCGCGTAGATAACAATTATGACTTGGATATTGGTATTTGGTTCACTAGGATAGAATTTGGTGTGGACGTATGAATTGAGTCGTACTAAATAGGTGTCTACGATTCTTTCGGATTGATCTTCGACTTAACTCACGATTTCGAACGGATTAAAATTATAATTCGGAATATTCTAAATTAGTTCAGATTGACATTCGAGGGAACGCATGGATTGAAATTGTGGCTAGGATTAGAGTTGGATTCGTTTGATCTGACTTCTGAAACGATAAACGAATTGATCAGGTTTGAAATAGTTTCCCGGATTGATTTTTGATTCGCACGAATTGAGCAGCACTAAATAGGTGCTTCGGAATGAATTTCAACTGGACGCAAGAATTAGGATAGAGAAGTTCAGCTGGCCTAAACTCAGAGGAAGCTATTAATAAAATTAAGAAAGAAACTAAGAATATACACAGTGTGATCTGAAAATAACCGAACTTTTAATTTGAATCATAGAACACGTAGCGCCATCTATTAAACGCTAGCAGCGTAAGAAAGGTACATTTTTCTTCTTTCAATTGCAACCAAGTTCAAGCAAATCAGTTGGCAGGTCACAAAATTACGCATGTTTTAATGACAGTAGTTTTTGTGGTTATGTCGTAAAAACATAATGGAACAAAGAGCAAATATTAAATTTTGTTTTAAACTCGGTAAAAAATTTGCTGAGACTTACGAATTATTAAAAAAAGTTTATGGTGATGATTGCATGAGTCATACTCGGGTTTACACGTGGTTTAACGATTTAAAAATGGCTGTGGCGATTTAAAAATGGCTGTGACGATTTAAATAATGATCCAAGACCTGGACGATCAGAAGCATCAAATCGTGCTGAGTTAGTGGAAAAAGTACATAAAATAAATAAATAAGCTTTTTACGATGACGTTCAACCATTCAAGCAGCTGTGACACAGGTGCTAAAGAACATCCCAAAAACCGAGTTTAAGAAATCTGTGGATAAATTGGTTGATCGTTCCAAACGTTGTATTGAGTTAAATGGATCCTATTTCGAATAAATATTAGCTTTGAAACATGATACCATGCTTGTTTTATTCTATAACTAAAAAGTTCAGTTATTTTTAGATTACACTGTGTAAAATATTACATTGTGCGTGAAAGTTCAGGGGAAAACAATCAGAATGCTACGTTATGCGGATAATATTGCTGTGGTAGCGAATACCAAAAGAGAACTAGTTCGTGTCGAACAAAATCAGGAAAGAAGCGATTGAACGTTCAAATAGGCAATGAAAAGATAGGGGAGATTAGCGAATTTTGTTACTTAGGGAGTAAAATAACTAGGGATGGCCGTTGTAATACAGATATTCGTTCTAGAACAGGGCAAGCAAAGAAAGCCTTTGCTAAGTTACCACAATTATTGGTTTCAAATATAAATCTAAAAATAAGAAAGAAACTGCGGGAACAATTCTAGAAGGTATAATAGAGGGACGCAAAAGGAAAGGGAGACAAAGATTAAAATATGTGAAACAAATTATAGATTAGGTAGGCTCTGTATCGGATACTGCGAAATGAAAAGACTCGCTCAGGATAGGAACGAATGGAGAGCTGCATCAAACCAGTCTCAGGATTACTGACTATAACAACACAAAAACTCTGACTCTGATTGTTTCGGATTGACTTCCGAGGGAATGCCCAGATTTAAATTCTGGCTAGATTTGGGGTGAATTCGTATAAATTGAATTCCGAAACGACGAACGGATACTCCTTTTTCCCCACTACTTTTTTCCATTTTTTCTCGAAATATTCAAAAATACACCTCATAAGCATAGATATTTTTTTATTATGTCGCATTATTTTTTTCTTTTTACTTTGAGAATTTATGTATATAAAGGAAGCAAAGAAAAATATTATTTTAGGTTAGGATTGATAATGGCTAATTTTCCCGTACTATATTAGATTAATCGAACTCTATTTTGAGTACATACCGTCAAAGAAGTCTATTCCATGTTAAGTACTTGCAAATTACTCTTTCATACACTTTTTCACTATTTAATCGGGTAAATTTTCCAGTACAGTTATAACAACAACAACAAGTAGGGTATGGTGAGGTTTCCTCTCGCGCTCGTTGCAGAGAACACTCCGATATTCGAGCTTCTCGTTGGAGAGAATCTCGAGTGTATTTGAAATCTACAAATACCGTACGCTTTTGATGTTGAAATTATTTTATATAATCCCAGTGCACATTGCAACAAATTTGTGAAAATGATTGAAAATCCACTGGTTACTTTTTAGGTTTCGGAATTTCTATGGCTACTCGATAATTGTATATTTGTCATTTGTACTATAAATTAACTCTATTACAATTAACAAACATAAGTTCGTTTAGTTAATTCACAATCTTTGATGGAATTCAAATTATATTTATTAATATAAATATTGCATTATACATTAACTTTCTCGTTTATAATATATTCCCCCTGATGACTGAACAAAAGGTTATATCATCTATACTTTTAGCTTATTTTAATATTAAGCGGGGTTGGCTTTTAGAAACTGTAAATCATTTCAAAATTTCCCCATTACCCAACCGGTTTAGCCAACCAACATTCTAGAAGAAGAATTAATTTTCCTATTAAATGTAAATTGGAACACCACTATACGAGGTCAGCACCTTTATACAGGCTTATAGGGGATATCATTTTACTGGTTTAATATCTGCTTCGCCATGGAAGTTTTACTTCTCTGTACAATATTTTAACACTTCTACTATTATTTATAAATCGAAATAACCAAAAACACTCAATCTGCTGTTCCTATTACTTCCTATACAGTTGACATTTCACGAAAAGATTTTTGCCAAAAAAAATAGGACCATAAAAATACATTTAGAAACTACAACAATATTATTGTTGCGCGAAAAATCGTTGAAACAACTTTTAGAATTTTTGAAATGGTTTTTCCAAACTAAATTATTAATTTAATTTTTGATGATGCACACACACGGAAAAAATTTGTTCTTGAGAAATTCTCGAATTTGTTTCGAAATTGAGGATATGAGAAAAATTCCTTAGATATTACGGACTTACTCGTTTAGAAATATTATAAAACTTTTTGTAGAAGAATTAAGAATAGTTTAGTTGAAATTCCCGAACTGTGCAGTAATATTCTTAACGAGAATCTATTGAAAATGTCCAGAGACCAGTGCAGCACAAATTATGGTAATAGTCTCTGAAACCTTACGGATTTATGTACGGGGAAAATCCCACTCTTAACAACAGTAGAAATTCCAGTGTAGTTCGGGAAAATTTCTAGAATTTAGTTTAGTAATGATTACAGTGATCGTTATAGATTTTATGGGTCTATACGGTGAGATTCCCACCGAGTTTGGGAAAAGTTCCAGTCATGTTTGCCTTCATGCTTGTGACGTCGAAAAAAATCTAAGATGGATGCAATAACAATTAACCCCTTCACTGTGCAGACCAAAAATCGCAAAGTGGGCCCAAAATGTGCGGGACGTTCTACTGAATGGATTTAATTGAAAATTGGTACTAAGGGGTTATTTTGGTCGCTGTATACGAATTCGGGGTTAAAATTCGAAATGGCTGATCCAATATGGCGACCAAAAATTTTGAAAAATCCAATGAGTTGGCGGATTTGGATGAAAATTGGTACCAGGGTGTTATTTGGGTCGCTGACTACGAATTCGAGGTCAAAATTTGAAATTTCGAAATTTCCCATCTCAAATTTGTATTCAGCGACCAAATAATCCCCTAGTACCAATTTTCATCCAAATCCGCCAACTCATTGAATTTTTCAAAATTTATGGTCGCCACATTCGATCAGCCATTTCGAAATTTAGAATTTTCCACTCGAACTCATATTCAGCGACCCAAATAACCCCTTGGTACCAATTTTCAATGAAATCCGCCAATTCATCAAGAACTTTCCTTCATGACGTGTTACCTTCTTATTCATCTGAACTTATATATATAAAAATTATTTTCGTAATTTTTTACCTCTTCTTCGAAATTCTCCATGATATGTCTGCAAAGAAACGATGAGATAGTAGCAACATGTGCTACGCGATAGCATAACCTCTCTTACTGCTAATAGTGCTCTAAGTCTTAGATTTAACTTCAGTCGTTATACTTGTACAAGACGATCGAAGCCGGTAAAAAATGACATGCCCATGCAATAATTATTAAATATATAATATAGAAAAGTACTTACTCAATGCAGTTTTCCGTTGGTCGAAATTATTTTTCCGGTAACGCAATTTCACATTTTATACTATATATATATAACAGCTAACAAAGCAAATGCCGGTCCGCAGCGAGGTGCTGCGCAATAACGATTGCGCATTCTCTTTTATTCCAGAGTTCGGGAATTTTCACAGACTAACAACCGTAATTCTCACGGTTGAAGAATTATGAAAATTTCTTTTAGAAGAACTATAAATTTCCCTGAGGCGTCTTGTAACAAATATCGTACTACTTTATATTTTCATTCAAAGACATTCGTACTGAAGCTCAAACCAATTTTATAATAATATTACAGATGATGTGAATTACACATTTTCTCAAAGTCACTCAATTTCTTTTTGAATTTAAGTGAAACAGGAAATTCAATTTACTTAAGGCTCTATCAGCCTTAAAAAACACATTCTCATCATGGCGCTCGCACTTCGCGCTCGATTTTCTGTATACATTTCAGTAACTTTTTAATAAATTACATGATTAAAATAATTTATTTTCTTCCAAATCTCTCAAAAAGGAAAAACAATCGTAGACTTTATTTAAGGAAACGATTTTGCAGAACAACGCTTATTTCGTATCTCACATATTTTGGTGAAAAAATCGAATTTTTTTAATATTTAAAATCAAAACATAAAATATAAATCCTGTCCCGAAATGTCTTAATGAGAATTTGTAGACCTCATTTAGGCAAACAATTTTCCATCTAAACGTTTTTTTTGCATCTCACATATTTTGTCTAAAAAATGGAATTTTTGAATTTTAATCGTATTTTTTGGAATTGAAACGAAAAATATATGTTTTATCAGAAACTGTGTGAGACAAAATTTTTAGATCTTTTTGAAACGAACAACTTTGTATTCTTACGTTTTTTTCGTATTTTACATATTATTGTTAAAAAATTGAATTTTGGATTTTCAATAATTTTTTTTTAATTAAAAAGAAAAATATGCATCTTATGAAAAAATGTTACAATTAAAATTTGTAGGTCTTTATGTAGAAAATAATATTGTATCATAACGTTTTTTCGTATCTCGTATAATTTAACTGGAAAATGGAATTTTGATATTGACTTTTTTCGAATTTGAATATGCTGTAACATTTCGAATTTTGATTTAATCAAAAAATGTTATCAGGATAATTTGTAGAGATTTATGAGCACTATCAAAAGCCAGTATTAAAATTTTTGATGTTTTCAAAAAATTATTTTCAAAAACACAAAAGTAGTGCTCAATCCCTCAATTTTGATTGGATGTGGCTGCTTAACGAACTTGTCCTTACTTTTTCGGCTCCGATAAAGTGTACCAAAGCTCAATTCAATCTGATAATTCTATCGAGAGTTATGCCGCACACGACCTACAGACAGACAGACAGACAGACACTTTCGTAAAAACCATTTTTTCTGACTCAGGGGGTCTCAAAACGTAAAGATTTGATGAAAATTTCGAAAGTCATTTTTCACATAAAACCAATATCTTCTCATCCATGATGAGAATGTAAAAATTTAGGCATCGCAACAAAAACGTTTTGTTAAGCAGTTTTTGTTGCCATTGCAAAATTTTGGTTGCTTTTACAAAATTATTTTGTTGGGCGAAAAAAATATTGGTTGGTCAAGCAAAACCGTTTTCACAGTGCAGATGTAACTTCTTTTCAAAGAAAAATTTGTTTATGTTACAAGAAATATTTATACGATTTGGAAAAATAATGAATTTGAATAAAACAAATTCATTGTTGAAATTATTTGTTTGATTTAAAAATATGTTATTTTTATCTAAACAAATTGATTTTTCTAACAAACCCGGTTTTTCAAATTCAGAAAATCAATTTTGTGAACAAAGAAGAGATTCGTTTAATTCAGAAAATAAATGTCAACTAAGAAATTTGTTCCAACTGAGGAAATATTTTTTTGGCCTTATAACAATGCGTATATTTTTTGATTAGAAAAGTTTTTTCTGAATATAGAAAACTTTTTTCTGAGTGTATCTCTGCTATTTATGTCAGTTACTACTTCAATTCCTTCTTGAGTTTTTGACGTTCCCTTGCAAGAGAACTGCTTTTGAAATTCTTTGATCACTTTTAAAGCTGAGAACGTTCTTTAAACAATACCTTTTTGAGTTTTAAGTACCTCACCTATTCTTTTGAGAAGTGCCCGCATATCACGTGCTAGGTAAGGACATACACTTGAATTACACCCCTTTGTCATGCACTACAAAAAAGTCTAGTTGCTGTAAAAAAAGTACAGAAAATGTTAAATATATTTTTTCTCCTTTCAATTATCTATTTGCAATATTTATGTGACAAATATAAGAAAAATTACAAACTACTTAACTCTTGAATAAATAAATGTGAAATCTCTTATGAATTCTGAACTTTCGAACTTTTTTGTTTGGGAAACAAAACTTTACGAAATTGCAGTTTAACATTTCATTATTTTGAAAGACTATTCTATTCGCAATTTGTAACACATGTAGAGCAAATTGAAGCTCAATTATCTAGAACAGCGCTTTAGTTTCCTCCAAATTTTAACTTTGTGATAGTGATTATAGTTATAATATTAAAATAAATAACATTTACATCAAATTTCACTCGTAATTTATAATTTGTACCTGAAACTCTAGAATTAAACGTAAAATTGAGTATACATTATTAGAAATGTCTGTATTCAAATTCCATTACATGTAATGGGAACTTTTTAATTAATGTTTATAAAATTAAAAATACTTTCATCTTAAAACGTACAAAATTTTTTTTAAATTGTAATACATGTGTGTATTTATTTTAATAATGTTTATTATTTTTAATATATTTTTATTAACAATGAGTAAAACTTAAGATTCATGCATGTTAATTTTTTATAAATTATAAAAATATTAATTTTGGATTACTCCTTTTATATTAAAGTGTATTAGAATGAATAACAAAATTTAACAGTGTATTACACATAAAGTGAAAGAAAGTTTGTCATAGAATTTGACAAAACTCTAAATTCGATACTATTTCTATTTTCATCAACTTTTATTCTGTTCCTATCTCGTAAAATAGTAAGAGAATGAAAATATAACACAAGAATGAAAGCATCAATTTTACAACCACCTTTGTATTGGTATGATCATAACTTTAGTTCAATTGGTAGTTTCATGAAACGTCTTACGCAATCTTTCCAAGCCACGGTAAAGTATTCAGTTGTTTTAAAATGTTCAATATCTTTCTCCGATATATACATAAAAATTTACTTAACGCAAAAACGATGGTATTGAGAAACTTCGAGGTGCATGAAAATTCTATAAATTTGAATTGAAAAAAGTTTAATCCTACTGAAAGTCAAATACTCTTTTTTTTTAAATTTATTTTGCATAATTTTCATATTGATGAATTTTTCTATTTATCATAATATTTCTTTATCTTAATTCACATCTGATCTAAATTTTTCTCTTTATTATTGCTATTTTCCATAGAATTATTTGACCTAATTTTCATTTTGTATCATTTTTATTTATCTGAATTGGTCTTCGTCAGAATTTTCACTGCACTCAGGGAAATCTGCTATTGAAAACATAAAAAATTGTTTGTCCGCGCTCCTTTTTTAAATTGAAAAATCATTCTTTTTGAAGAAAGATTTATTTCATTTAAAAACAGACATTCACCGATGAGTTTTTTTCAATTGAAGAAATATTGTTTACTCTTTAACGATGCAAAAATTGGTTTGAATTAAACAAATTTTGATTGAATTCAACCGGATCATGTATCCAATTTAGAAAATACAATTACGTTTGTTAATGTCTTTTACTGTATTTTATAAATTTTTAGAAAAGTATTGCGTAAACTAGAAAAGTTATATTGCAGGAACACTATAGGAATTTTGTCACGTGGTCCATTCGATCCACGGCCATGACTTCCATTTCTCTAAACAGTAATGTAATATAATATTCATTTGTACTAATCGTCAAATTTTATAATTTCACGGTAACTATTCATTTCTGCTAAATCTTAAATTCATTATAACTGAATAAAAATTCGAAAATATAAAAATTATCCGAAATAAAAATTTGGATTAGTAAAAATGATGTTAGATATTAAATCGGAAAATTAAAAATCACGTGAGTTGGAAATTAAGTTTAATAAAAATTATGTAAAAATATGTTTGGTTATTGATTTTCGACAAAATAGAATTTATCCCAAGTGTAATTGGGAGAATATTTACGGAGCTTATTAACAATCTAAAAAAATAATCTAAAAAAAATAATTTGGTCGAGAGAATAAATATGAAAACGAGTAATAGGAGAGGTAATCAACAGGTTACATATATGCTGAGTGGCATTCAACACTCCTACTGAATAAACGATGACCTTGAAGGTTTAATGGCGAATAATCTCACGGCTCTTTTGAGCTGTCGCTGTCTTCGCGATGCTCGCATTGGCCAGTTACTTGTCGAGAGACTGAACATAATTCAACTACGACGATAGGGAGCTTTAACACTTTACGAAGCTCCATTGTATTGGCGTCTAGGATTGTCTGAGTGACTATTTTTTCCTGACAGTCGTGTACTTGTCTTATAAATTAGCGCATTGTCCACCAAGAGGAAAGACAATTTTCGTGGCACGCACTGCCAACTCTCAGCACCTGTTGCCTTTTTTAGAGACACGAGTTCCTTAACAGCAAAACGCCTTAGGCCGCGCGAGGAAGAAAATATGCATCGCCGTGACTTAACACAATAGCGGCCACCCGGCTCCCGGCCTTACTTTTACTTTTGCCTTGCTTTACATTTGTACTTGTTACTTGTTACGAGTACAGAGGATCTGGTTAACCACTCACGATTGACGCAGAGCTTCTTCAATGTCTTCTTATAGGGCAGTTCAAAGTTACATAAGAACCCTTTTAAGAATAAATGATAGAATCCGATTGACCCGATTAGGAAACACCATTGAAACCGATTCATTTAAACGGATTCAATCGGTGCTTTACATGAGAACCATCGACTGAATCTGATTGGATGAATCAGTTTCAATGGTGCACTCTAAATTTATTTAAGCGAAATTTCACTTTTAAGAGTGAAAACCGAACCGCTCTTTATTCAAGTAGCTCGGTTTTTGAGTCAAACTATTCATTCTCTATTGATTCTCTTGGTACGCGTGTAATTCTATATTGATTCTCTTGGTACGCGTTTAATTCCCTATTGATTCTCTTGGTACGCGTTTAATTCTCTTTTGATTCTCTTGGTACGTGTTTCATTCTCTAATGATTCTCTTGGTACGCGTTGCATTCTCCTTTGATTCTCTTGGTACGCGTTTCATTCTCTATTGATTCTCTTGGTACGCGTTTAATTCTCTATTGATTCTCTTGGTAGTCGTTTAATTCTCTATTGATTCTCTTGGTACGCGTTTCATTCTCTTTTGATTCTCTTGGTACGCGTTTAATTCTCTATTGATTCTCTTATTACGCGTTTCATTCTCTATTGATTCTCTTGGTAGTCGTTTAATTCTCTATTGATTCTCTTGGTACGCGTTTCATTCTCTTTTGATTCTCTTGGTACGCGTTTAATTCTCTATTGATTCTCTTATTACGCGTTTCATTCTCTATTGATTCTCTTGGTACGCTTTTCATTCTCTTTTGATTCTCTTGGTACGCGTTTCATTCTCTTTTGATTCTCTTGGTACGCGGTTCATTCTCTATTTACTCTCTTGGTACGCGGTTCATTCTCTATTTATTCTCTTGGTACGCGTTTAATTCTCTATTGATTCTCTTGGTACGCTTTTCATTCTCTTTTGATTCTCTTGGTACGCGTTTCATTCTCTATTGATTCTCTTGGTACGCGTTTAATTCTCTATTGATTCTCTTAGTAGGCGTTTCATTCTCTATTGATTCTCTTGGTACGCTTTTCATTCTCTTTTGATTCTCTTGGTACGCGTTTTATTCTCTACTGATTCTTTTGGTACGCGTTTAATTCTTGATACTCTCTTGATTCTCTTTCTCTTCTTGCGCTGCTCTCTGGGTTCTCTTTCTACTGCATAGTATACATATATCAAATTATATCTAATTTTAAATTATTTGCAAACACTACACAGAAAGACTTTTCGTTAGAGTAAATGATAAAAATGAATGAAAATTTAGTATAATATTATGAATATGAACTTGTTAGAAACCTGGCGACGTGCAGCAAAAATCTAAACATTCATTCTCGGTTTTTCATGTTTCCATGTTTCCACTGAAACCTCTCCCCTCTTTTCGGCACCGAACCACCTTCTTCTTTCACTTGTTTTGCACGCCTTAGAAAAATGTAATATAGTGGATTTCAAATTTTTGTAGGTTTTATAACAGTTAGTAGAACATATATTCCATTTGTTCAAGTGAAAATATTAACTTTGACGCTTGAAAACCACTATATTAATTTTGAAACGATATTATACTAAAATATAATTCATTTTCATGATATACTCTAACCAAAAGTCCCTCAGTGTACTCTAAATCCCTATTATTAATAGGGATGCCAACAAAAATGTTTCCATCAATTATTATCTTAACGCAAACACATTAAATATTGATAACACTAATGACCTGAAAAAAGTTTCTCAAACTCACTAAATATAAATAATAATAAATTGTTGGTAATTTCTGACGTCATTAGGAATCATATACTTTTAAAAATAGAGAATCATAGAGGAGGTGAGAAGAATCTTCGATGCTACTCTTTAAGATTTTCCAAGGTGCAGAAACGAAAATATCTGCAGGAGAAGAGCACAAACAGAGGATCAAAATTAGATTGATTTTAACGGCTAATACGCCACTTTTGATTCTTCCAAGTCCTCGGAAATTGAGCATGTCAGAGAATCAATAGTTCAACTCGGGTTTTCACTTCAAAATTTCACTCTAACAAAGTGAAAATTTACATTCTAATGGTAATCTCCACTCAAAAAAAATATTAGAATGTTTCTTAATCGGGTCAATTGCGCTCAATCAGATTTAATCAATTACGAGGGTCGGTTGACAAGTTTTGAGCCTGACAGAATAGTATATTGTGTGCCGAGGGACAGAAATAAGCTTTATTAGTCTCGTGTGATTGATGTCCTTGCCTGCAGCACGGGTGGCAAACTTCACACTCACCTAAAAAAGCCTCTTGTCCCATGATACAAACGATATTTTTTTTCATGTGGGTATGCATTTACGTAATTTAACATGATTATAAGAAGGGCCAGAACTTCGCGTGAAGTGAGGAATAGCGGGAGTATAAACAGTTTCTAAAAAGTAAAAATAATCTCGGAAATGTAACTTACATTGTCCTCATTATTTTTACTCCCTAGGGACTGCTATAGTCCTTCTACTCCCCTCTGAACAAAAAACGGCGATCTTTGCCCCGCCTTCGATATACTATTCCAACCGATTTAGCCCGTCCGAATAGTAGTTGGCATTTTGCTCTATAAAATAGCCATCTACGGATTCTATTACCTCCTCGTTGGAGAAAAACCTCTGTTCTCCTAGCCAAACTTTGAGTTTATCAAACAAACAAAAAGTTACTGAGGGCTAGATCTGATAAATACGGAGAATGGTCAGTCAGTTCGATCTGCAATTCGTGAATTTTGGTCATGGGAATCGTTGAAGTGTGAGACGGTGCGTTGTCTTAAGGAGGATGCCTAGTGCAGGTACGGCTCAGTAAAAAGGGGCATTACGCAAGGGCATGATATTTGTGGTATGCGGTAATTTGTAAGTTATAAATTCTTTTATGCGTTAGAAATGAATGGATAACTATATTTTCACGATCCAACTATATTATTTTCTTGGATTTCTGAAAAAATATATTCCAATGTTTGCTCGGGGCACCGGAGAGTACTTGATACCAATGCCTCATACCACAATAATAGATGTAAAGTAACGTTATTGAAAAAATGTCATAACGAACTAAACTGGATAAAGCATAACCATACGTTACTTTAGGAAGGTTCAAAATGTGCTATTTATGTGTGCGAGCAAAAAATCATCTAAAACGTTCACAAACATGGCGTGCGTAGCAGCTGCTCTAGTAACTTTTTTTATTAAGGTTACTACAGCATTTATAATAGCTACTGAATCTTGTTGAAAAAAATACTAGAGATTTACAAAATATATGTTTATATGTGCTCAAAGTTTCATGAAAATGTGATCGTTGCTTCTCTACTAAAAAAATTCAAAATTATTCAAAAAGCATGACTTATTACATGATCCTATGAGAACACATGTAAAAATTAAACACTATTTTCTCCGTTATTGACTACCTAGGCTAGTTGAAATTTCAATGAGTGTTTCTAAACGCAATAATGAAGCATTAGTCCAAGTTTAAGCAACATCTGTTCGTTATGATTTTGGTAGGGAACCTCCATAATGGAACAAAACTTTCTTATTCAAATGCGGCCGTTTTATCGAAATTTTTGCCTTTAGCTGGTCAAGTAATAATGCGTATTATTTCCCCGTTATTGTTTTATCTTTTCCGAAATAGTCGATGAACAAAATGCCATGTTTGTCCCAAAAAACAGTCGCCATCATCTTCCTGGCTGATGAAACTGTTTTCGCCTTCTTTGGAGCAGATTTATTCTTTGCAGTTCACTGTTTTGACGATTTTTTCGCCTCAAAAGTGTAGTGGTTTGCACGATTCAAAAGTGGTGATTTTGGCTTGGAAGACGAAGAACGTCCTGGGCAGCCCAAAAAGTTTGACGATGAAGAACTGGAAGCATTACTCGATGAAGATTGTTGCCAAACACAAGAAGAGATCACAGAATCTTTGGGAGTCACTCAAGCAGCCATTTCAAAACGTTTAAAAGCAGCCGGATACATTCAAAAGCAAGGAAATTGGGTTCCACATGAACTCAAGCCGAGAGACGTTCAAAGGCGGTTTTGCATGTCCGAAATGCTGCTGGAACGCCACAAAAAGAAGTCATTTTTGCATCGGATTGTTACTGGTGATGAAAAATGGATCCATTATGACAACCCCAAGCGCAAAAAATCATATGTGAAACACGGCCAACCAGCCAAATCAACGCCAATGCCAAATATCCATGGCGCGAAGGTAATGCTTTGTATTTGGAGGGATCAGAAGGGTGTGCTGTATTATGAGCTGCTAAAACCGGGTGAAACCATCAATGGAGAACACTACCGAACACAATCAATCCGTTTGAAGAGAGCAATAGCCGAAAAAGCCCGGAATATGTGACCTGACATGTGGCAATAATTTTCCATCATGACAACGCTCGACCCCATGTTGCTATTTCGGTTAAGAACTATTTGGAAAACAGTGGATGGGAAGTTTTACCCCACCCGCCTTATAGCCCAAACCTTGCTCCTTCTGACTACCATTTGTTCCGGTCGATGCAGAACGCCCTCACTGGAATACGGTTCACATCAGAACAGGGTATCAAAAATTGGCTTGATTCATTCTTGGCCGCCAAGCCGGCGCAGTTCTTTTAGGATGGAATCCTCAAATTGCCAGAAAGATGGGAAAAAGTCATAGCTTCAGATGGGCAATACTTTGAATAATTTTACGGTACATGTTTTTCTTAAATAAACGTTCAAATTTTGAAAAAAATCCGCACGATTTAAGTTATAGATCCAATACATTTTATTCAGTTTATGGAAATCGCTACAAGTCAATTATGAAAAATAATATCTCGTAAATGTCTGCCTTTTGCTGTGATGCAAGCGTCAGCCAGTTTTTCGGCATTTTCCATCACTTTTTGCAATATGTCGGTCAGTATTTTACTAAATTCGATTATCGAGGAATTCCTTCAATAAGTCCATTGTTTTGCACAATAATCTTTGGGTAATAGGTATTCTAAACGGCTACATGCCTAAATCATCGGAAATAATGCAACGTAGAGTGGTGTGATAGATATTTAACTATGCAGACGGTCGTCTGGACGAGTTTGTCGGGTTTTCTTCAATTAAACACCTTACACGTTCAATGTTGTCATCAGATTATTGGCACGAAATTCACTTTGAGTTTTCACAATTGAGTAATTATTTTTAATATGAAGCTCTGTTTGAGCGCGTTTTAATGGCATGTACTGTTCCAAGACGCTGATTTTCATCGACTGAAGTTTCATTTGACTCATACAACAAGTCTATCCAACAGTAAATTTCAAAATGACAGAGTAATTTAATGAGTCAAAAATAGATGGCACACCCTGTACTAATTAGCTTTTTCTGCCTGGCTGATTCAGATCATTAGAATCGACACTAGAATGCACACTGTTTTATGAGGTTAAAACACTGTAAAATTTTGAAAAAATAATTTTTTTTATTGGCTTAAAAAATCTTTTAAACCCTCTAGAATGAGGGACAAAAGGTCTCATACCCGCTCGAAGATTAAGGCAGATTGAGAGTAAGAAGCTTAAATAAATTTTTTCACTGATTTGGTACACTTATTCTAAGGACTAGTGTATTTCGGTTGAGGGACGATTGTGTCAATATTACGTATTGTTCAATAATTATTAATAATAATAACATGCAATTTGGAGCCCAAAAACAGTGGTCTAACCCCTTACAAATTGCTCCACTACTCTCTTAGAACATCATGCTGTAATTTTGTGTTTTTTTTTAAATTAAAAAATTTGCGAAGGAAAGTTGAAGTATTCATTAAATACTTCTCAAAAGTTTTATAATATTCATTCTTTCCTTACCCTCCAAATTTTTTTTTCAAAAATCGGTTTAATTTCGGCTTCCTACATAGAGTTCCTCCCTTAAACTAAGCCGCCCATCTTTTCACGATGTTAAATAACGAAGCAGAGTCCTCATAAATAGCGTCCAACTCGGCTTTAATTTGCGCAAGCGTATTGACTTTTAATGTAAGTATTTAATTACGGCCCGATATTCGATTTTTTATATTTTTATTGTATGAAAACACTGACATTTACTGACATAAACGATTGTTGTACTACGATTAAGAGTCCAAATTTGCTAAGATTTCCAGAAGTATCCTTCAAACTATGGACAATCGCAGTACTGGAGTGGCGAAAACTAATAATGCCAACTTTGTGTTGAAGCTCGAAACTTTTCAACTCACCCTTGTATTTTTAGAATCGAACATTTTACAGGTTTTTTGATCAGATTCCTATCCCTTTGTCACAGTCTAACATAATATGCAACATAAACTTAAGGAGGATCGACTCATCGACATAACTTCAAGGTAAACAATAGTTTATAGAAGCAGAAAAAATTAAATGAAAATTAGATGGAAGTACATTGACAAAAGTTAAAATGCATTTCTTGGAAAAAAATTATTTCAGGTGGAAATTATTTGTTTATTAATAGTTGCGTGACATTACATATTATTTCTTGACTTCTCTATATTATTTGTAACATTATAAACATCCTACCGGATAAAATGATCTATTCTTTATTAAGATTACCAATTTTAATTCACGAAATATTCTTACAGGAACTAATTTCTTTGGAGGGATATATTGCTGCCTCTTTAAAAATACATTTAAACTAATTTCCTTTCATTTTCTCTAGTCTTTAAAAAGCGTTATTCAATTTGAAGTTATGTCAATGGGTTGATCTTCCTTTCGAGGATGTATTAAATAAGTCACGTGACCTAGAAAGTGTTTTAATTTCCCTCAAGATGTTTTACTGATGTTTCAGAACCAAGTTTAATACAAACTAACTGAATTATGTTTATTCTAATTAGTGAACTCTGCTGAAAATGAAAGTGTTCAAAAGGATAGAAATTAACGGATTGAAAAGGATAAAACTGGTTTATTCTTTTGTAATGAGCACTTTGTATTCTTTTCAATCATTGGCTATTCGTTATTAAATATGGCAATATTTATCCCTTTAAATACTTTCTAATGCGTGAAGTAAAATTTAGTACACCTAGATCCATTTTAATCTAAATTTATAGCATTCGTTTTTGACCTTAACTATACACAAGCTGCTTTGAATTTTTATTTCATATTAAACGGATAGAATATGCACCCGTGTCAATCATTATCTATTTTGTTCGATCTAAATAAATAAGGATCGTGAAATGAATTGAAAACCATAAATGAAAACAAGATAGGCAATACATTTATGGATCCTAAAGGATAGAACATTATTAAAACGGATAAGGAAGATTCAGATTACAGATTGAAATATATAGGCGCAGAAAGGATATACATGCAAAAAAGCGGATTAAAAGTCATTAAAATCATTGTCAAAATATCATATGTCGGATAAGAGAAGGATTCAAAAGAATATTTTTCTTATATAAGCGGATAGGACAGTATAGAAAGAAAGGATAATCAGATGCTACAGTAAATAAATTTCTCGTACTTAATGGAAATTAATCGCAATCGGTGTAATATTTATATTTTATAAAATTGATAATTGCTGTGATGCGTATAAAGAAACAGGCCCTTTAGAATAATATTGTTAGTAAAGAAAAAGAGATATGTTGATAGGGATATATCGGGAGTGTCATAGCTGCAGTGAAGAACTCTCGCGCCCTCACATCGGAGCTCTTTATTCGTTTCCACCGCTCATTCTCCCTTTCCCTCGATGTCTGTCTTTTCTTCTTTCTTATTTATTTGTTCTTGTTTCACACTGTCGCCTCGATCGCCTACTCTTTGTTCCCTTTGCGCTTGTGATTTCGACCCGACTTTGACGTCGCCCAGGAGCCGCCGATTTCCGGCAATTGGCCGCCATGCCGTGCAGTCGAGGAGTTGACTCTGCCTTCTCCTTCGTTGCTCTTTCTACTGCTCCCTTTTCCTTCCTCATCTTTTTTTTCTTTCCTTCTTTCTTCTTTATCATATACTATCACCACCTGTTTGCTTCCCATTTCACCTGCAAGATAAACTACATATTTCTCTATTCCAAAACCTTTCTTCTGCATTCAAGGACTAACAATAAACAAAATTTATTCATTTTATATTCATGAGCGAATTGAATTAATATCATATGGTAATATTTTCAAAGAACAAGCATTGTTCAAACATATGTTGTAACCCTTGTCCCAATGTATTGTAAAAATTATAACACATTTCTGCTGGAAGTAAAAAGAAAGAAATGTATAAATTTTTGATAGAAAAGGATAAAGATTTTTTATCCCTGTCAAGTATACATTTTGAATACGATTACTCAAAAGTATCGTAAATTTTATATTATTTTAAGTCACCTTTTTTAATGTAAAAATTCAGTGAATTTTAGAAAATTTCTGAGAGCCTAGATCAATTTTTTCCCTCCCATGTCAATTCTTTTTTGCATCCTTTTAGAAATCTAGTATCATGTTTTCCTTCTTGAAACCTTATCATTATATTCAACTCTATCCTTAGTCTATCCATTTCAATCAATAGAAAGATAACCGTGATAGTAGATTCTAAAAGTGATAGAAAATAATTGGAATGATTAGACAAAGAATAGACCTATATAGAATCATAAATGTTAAAAAAGATAGACGCGGTAGCATATTTCTAGCGATAGAAATGAGATAGAATGATTAAATTAAGGATAGACTTCGATAGAAACATAGGGATGTAAAAAATAGAGGCAGTGATGGATTGTGAAAGGGTTAAAGAGGATTGAAATGATGAGATGAAGGATAGAAATTGATATAAGACGGGGATTGAAAAAAACTATTATGGCAGTATATTTCAAGCGATAGAAATAAGGAGCATAGGGATTTGAAATTATAGGTGCATAAAAATGGGTTGTAAAAAATAGTTGCGGCATTTCGAAGGATAGAAATTAGTTGGAATAATAAAATAAAAGATAGACTTGGATAGTAAAAGGTTTGAAGAGGGATAAAAATTATTATATGAAGGATAGACAATGACATAGAGATTGAGAAAGTTAGGTGAGGCAGTATATTTCGAGCGATAGAAATTAGCTGTAATGATTAAATGAAGGATAGACTTGGATAGAAACATTAAGAATGTTAAAAAACGTGCAGTGATGGATTTTGGGAGGGATAAACGAATTGAAATTATTAGATAAAGGATAGATATTACTAAAAAGATAGGGACTGAAAGAGATGCACAAGGTGGTATATCAAGAATTAAATGTAAATTTTCGAACGATAGAAAGTATTTGATGTGTCTGAATGAAGGATAGAAATGGACAGAAAGTTTTAAATTCGAAAAGACAGGTGTGTTAATAGATTGTACAACTAATAGAAATGGATCTAATAGATAGATTCGAATAGAGAAATAGAGATATAAAAAGATAAATACCACAGTGCATTTGAAAGGAGATAGAAAACGATTGAAAAAATCATACAAAGAATAGGTTTAGATTTAACCCTATTTATTAGAAAGGGTAGGTGTGCGGTAGAATACTATGAGCGGTAGAAAGTCGCTGAAATGATTAGATGCATGATGGACATGGATGGAAACATTAGAATTGAAAAGATAAACACAGCAGTAACTTTTAAAAGAGATAGAAAAGGGTTGAAACGATTATGCATTTGATTGATATGGATAGAAAGATAGGGGTTAAAAGTACGGTAACGAAAATTAATTATGAAAGAGATAGAATACGATCAACGTCAATATTGGGAGGATAAAGAGAAATTAGCTTGGATACGTTTAGGATAGAAAATTATTGACGCGTACTCATGAAAGATACAAAAAGATAAAAATGGATGAGTTAAAAATAGAAAAGATAGAATGATTTTGATAAAAAAAATAAAACTTAAGTATAGATTAGAGAAGAGATAGAAATGGGTAGATATGGATAGCAAAGGAAATATTCAGAAATATTTTTGTTTTATTTCAATCTTGCATGTATTGCACCTAGTACAATACGGATATAGTAATTCGAACCTGAATATTCTAAGCAGAAGCAATATTTTATTTTTCAAAATTAAGTAAAAAGTTTTGTAGCATCTAATAATTTATTTTTTCTCTCTAAACGAATTATATTTTGACATTTTAAAAAAATGCGAGATATTATTATTTAAAATGTTAAAATGGTGTGAATAATAATGAAATCTTGCTGCAGAATTGCAATTTTATATAACATTTGATACATTAAAGGCTTCCAAAATTAAACATTATCTCAATAACATATTGCGAAAATATCTCAGTTAATATTGTCTGTTATTATTTAATATCATGAAGGAAATAGGCATCATAAAAAATGAATAAACTATATGAGATACTAAATTTTTATTGGATTATATTGCACAGGTAGTTTATACATTGTACATTCCCCGTTATCGATTAGGTGAAAGTTTATTTGAAAGAGCTCATATTCGTGTGTATTAGTACCGGTAAAATGTTTCAAGATGTGGAGCCAACAATACATTTACACGCACGTTTTATCGAAACTCGTGGAGGCGGTAATAAATTTAATAAGACCGTATTTTGCAGAACCGTAAATACATCTCCTGCTGAACTTGCAGTACTATTAGCGATTGATCGTCGTGTAATTTGTAATCAATAAATCTAGCAAACGATTACTTTCTTCTATAGGGAAGTGCATGATGCAAAGAAATTTCTCGGCATTAAGAGCACCTGGTTAATGTTGTTAGCTAGACATCGTGACAGAAGAGTAACTTGCATGTAAATTACAATTTTTTCCATTTTTCCTCATACCTGCATTAGCATTTTTTAAAAATATTTCGTTTAAACTTTCACATGCATGGAAATCAGTTCTGCCTTAGTTGAATAATTTTATAAGATCAAAAGACTTTCATATTGGATACTGAACAGATGGCGCGTAGTCCAAAACAAATCCGACCTAACTTCAAAATAGATTAAAGTTAATTATTCACTGCAAAAAGTGGTTTATTTCAAAATACAAAGATGCACATCGTTACAATTGGATACTATAAGTTTCAAAAACAATCTGGTATAATTTAGAGAATATTTGCACTTAAATTTTCTGAAAGAAATTCATTTAAAAAATATTTTAAAGCTTATTCGTTTGAATCTGTCAGCTATACTTCTCCTCTCTTCCCTAATTCTTTCGTCTTCGTGAGTTATTCTTCTATCCTCCTCAATAACTATCTTATTCGTTAAAGGTATCCGTTTCAATCATTGCGTACTCGTTTCTATGAATTTCTATCCATTTCTATTGGATCTATAACTTAATTCGTGCGTTTTTTTCAAAATTTGAGCGTTTATTTAAGAAAAACATGTATAATAGTATTATTCAAAGTATTGCCCATCTGAAGCTATGACTTTTTCCCATCTTTCTGGCAATTTGAGGATTCCATCCCAAAAGAACTGCGCCGGCTTGGCGGCCAAGAATGAATAAAGCCAATTTTTGATACCCTGTTCTGATGTGAACCGTATTCCAGTGAGGGCGTTCTGCATCGACCGGAACAAATCGTAGTCAGAACGGGCAAGGTCTGCACGCAGAAAAAAGATCAGTAAAATTTACAGGAAGTTCAGTACTTATTTGGACAACATGACTTTTTAGTAAATTTTACAAGAAGTTGAGTTTAAACAACAGAATTTCTGTACAATTCACTTAGCGTACAGTACAATCAACTTAACTCGGATTTTTTCGTTTTCAGTAGATTTTACTGGACGCTGAGTGAAACGTACAGAAAATCTGTTAATTGAACTCAACTTCTGATAAAATTTACTTAAAAGTCATGTTGTCCAAATAAGTACCGAACTTCTTGTAAATTTTACTGATCTTTTCTCTGCGTGCGGGCTATAAGGCGGGTGGGGTAAAACTTTTTCCATCCACTGTTTTCCAAATAGTTCTCAACCGGAATAGCAACATGGGGCCGAGTGTTGTCATGATGGAAAATTATTGCCTCGTGTCTGGTCGCATATTCCGGGCGTTTTTCGGCTACTGCTCTCTTCAAACGGATTAATTGTGTTCGGTTGTGTTCTCCATTGATGGTTTCACCCGGTTTTAGCAGCTCATAATACAGCACACCCTTCTGATCCCACCAAATATAGAGCATTACCTTCGCGCCATGGATATTCGGCTTTGCCGTTGATTTGGCTGGTTGGCCGGGTTTTACATATTATTTGTTGCGCTTGGGGTTGTCGTCATGGATCCATTTTTCATCACCAGTAACAATCCGATGCAAAAATGACTTCTTTTTGTGGCGTTCCAGCAGCATTTTGGACATGCAAAGCCGCCTTTCAACGTCTTTCGGCTTGAGTTCACGTGGAACTCAATTTCCTTGCTTTTGAATGTATCCGGCTACTTTTAAACGTTTTAAAGTGGCTGTTTGAGTGACTCCCAAAGATTCTGCGAGCTCTTCTTGTGTTTGGCAACAATCTTCATCGAGTAATGCTTCCAGCTCTTCATTTTCAAACCATTTTGGCGGCCCAGGACGTTCTTCGTCTTCTAAGCCAAAATCACCACTTTTAAATCGTGTAAACCACTTTTGGCACGTTCGCTCAGCTAGAGCATGTTCACCATAAAATAGGGATGGGCGATCTTCAATAAAAAAGAATCGATTTTAAAAGATCGATTCTGAATTTATTGATTTGATTTTATCAATTAATCCGTTAAAAAGATCGATTTTTGAATCGATCTTCAAAAATCGGTATCTTTTTCTGTAAATTTTAAATTTCTGTAAAAAATCCTTTTTTTAAAATGTTTTATAACATTTGGAGATATAATTGTTACATGCATATTTTGTGAATTTAAATTATCAAAATAAAAAAGTGTTTGTATCATTAAAAAAGGAAATTAGGCTTAAAAAAGACACTATATTTAGCAATCAGGAACGTTTTTTATTTTTTAAAATTGCACAATTTGTAAAGCAATGCGTATTATTAATGATAAAGTTTCTGACATAAATATGAAGTATTACTATAAAGTTCATATTATTAATATACTTTGTACTTTGCATATCACTTAGAGTATTATTTATGATAAAGCTTCTCACATAAATATAAAGTATTACTATAAAGTTTATAATATTAATATACTTTGAACTTTGCTTATCACTTAAAGTATTATTTATGATAAAACTTCTGACATAAATATGAAGTATTGCTATAAAGTTTATAATATTAATATATTTTGTATATCACATTAAGGATATTCTCGTGGTTGACCCCTTGATCTCACTTTTAAACTAAAGAACATTCCATAGAAACAGGAAACAGGAAAAAAAGGAAGGAGAATCGTTCGTAAAGATAAAAAAAAATATCGATCCAAGCGATTAATCGAAAATACAAAAGATCGATTTTTACCCAATTAATCGAGCATAAAAGATCGATCTCCGTAGAATCGAATTGAGATCGCCCATCCCTACCATAAACTTCCACCAAAATACGATGACTTTTGGCAGCAGTTTTCTTCATATTAAAATAATGAAGAAGAACTCCCTGCAAAAACATTTTTTTAGGCACAAAGTTGGACATATTTGAGTGAAAAAAAATTATTGTTGTTTACGCTTCAAATGAATTACATATACCATCTCTTAGCAAACCGCACGAATTAAGTTATAGATCCAATATAAAATAAAAATGTCTTTAAATGTATTTTCATTGGTAGTTGCAAAGATGGGAAGGGAATGAAGAGAGGATTTTTTATTGAGTTCTATGAAGAGATACGACATTACGTCTATTCGATGGCAGCGGGACATCGTGGACGTTTTTCAGGAAGGTCGTTGTCTTTCCTCTTTGAAACGGCGCATCACCCGCCCTGCTGAAAAGTGGCTTGTAGCACTCGAGGCATTCCGTGATTCGATTAAAAATAGTTAAAGCTCAGCGAACATGAGAGAGTCGCTATATGGGGTCGATGCTCACGATCGTGCTTGTAACGAACGTCGGATCGAGTCGTGAGCAATCCAGACTCGACACGGCAGTGGAATTTCTCGACAAATAGGCGAATATGCACATAAATACATAACAAAAGGCTTCGCATCTCAAGTCACATAGGATTGCAGTTAGTGAACTGTCGAGATTTCCGGGAGAGATGTCACGTGTTGACGTTCATTCTATTACTCATTCTATTAGTTCAACTTTATACAAATTAATTGTAGAAAATCCATAGCAAAACGGTTTATTACATTCTGCATTCATAAAATATGCTTGCGGGTTAAATTGACGTTTATTTGCTTTTTATAAAACTTCATGAGAATCAGTGATGAAATATGACATTGTATGCAATTATACTCTAAAAATAATATTACTACATGGCAATATCAATTTGATTCGAAATTTTTTAATTTTCTCTTGTCTTCAACATGCCTGCATGATAAAGAGCTTTATTAGGTATTATTATTCAAATTTTAATCAAATTAATAAGATATGCGATATGTGAGACATAAAAGAAAATGAATAAACTGATGCTGCGTAATTCGAACGATTTTATACAAATACGAATAGTTCAGTTAATTTTATGAACATTAACTTCAAATATGACCTGTGTCATTCCTGAAACTACATTTTTCGAAAATTAGAATAACAGCTCAAATACTTTTTCCTTATTAATTCTTCGTTCTTTTCTTTACTTTCCAAACCCTCGCGATAGTTTCGAATTGGAATTCAATCCGAGCGAATCAGAGCTGTTCCAAGTCATTCCGAAATCTGTTTTCGAACGAATTCGAAAAACAGTTTGTATCTCGTTTGATGAAAAACCAAGTTTTTAATCCGAATCATTCCGACCGCGGATTTATTCGGATTGAAAATTCGATTCAGATCAACCCGAGTTTGGATTGATGCCTCGGATTATAGTAGAATGAATCGGATTAAGTCGGATTGATTTCTGACAGTTTATCATTAAATGAGATCCAAAGAACTTTTATCGCTCAGATTGAATTCCAATCCGAAAGTTTCGCCAGGGATGGTATCTGGTAAAGAAAACACTAGGGTGGTCCAAAAATGCATTGCAAAATTTTTTTTGATGCTAGATGCAAACGATCCCCCCAAAAAGTTTCGAAATCCAAAAAAATAAAGGTCCTATTTTTTCTTTTTTCAAAATTTTGATTTTATATGGTGCCAGTTGGGACTTGAAATTTGCATGGGAAAATGCATGGGAAAAAGTCACTTTTTGGTATTTTTCGAATAATTGTTCAGAGTTAGGGAAAAGTTGACATTAAAGTTATAAGGCTTCTAGAGTACTTTCCAACGAAGAATTTGACTTATCATACATATGGATTTGACGCCCCTAACACACCCCCACGATGCCCTAAAAACTACCCTTAAATCGAAAAATGTACATTCTTCAGGAAATTGACTCTTTTAAGCACTTTATTCTCCTTTTTTTCCGGAAATCATTACTATAGGTCTATTGGAATGTTTACAAATATTTTTTAGTTAATTTCCATTTATTTAAATAAATTCTATTTGTTTAAATAATATGTTCTTCTATAAAATTCGTTTTAAATCTGTTCTCTGAGATCGGAATGGCAGTTTATTATCTGAAAGTAACTTTATTTATTTCTTTATTTATTTATTAATTTCTTTCTATTGTTTCTTTCTATTGTTTAAACAATAGAAAGAAATTAATAATTCTTCTTATTCTTATTAATATTAATTCTTATCATTAATTCTTATTAATATTCTTATTAATAATTCTAATAATTCTAATAATTCTTCGTTGGAAAGTACTCTAGAAGCCTTGTAACTTTAATGTCAACTTTTCCCTAACTCTGAACAATTATTCGAAAAATACCAAAAAGTGACTTTTTCCCATCCATTTTCCCATGCAAATTTCAAGTCCCAACAGGCACCATATAAAATCAAAATTTTGAAAAAAGAAAAAATAGGACCTTTATTTTTTTGGATTTCGAAACTTTTTGGGGGGATCGTTTGCATTTATTTAAAAGTCGCCATTTTGGACCAGCCTAGAAAATACATTTAAGATATTAGGCTATGAATAGTATTGCTAAAAAAAAATTGAAATTTATTAGATACTTGAAATTATTTTAAAATAATCTAGTATGCTTTCACCAAAAAAAGGTATACCTTGAGATTTAGTGTGCTAAGAACGTTCTATAGCTGGTAGTTTCGTTTCTACCGTACGTATAATTTGAGATGAATACACGAATCGTGAGTTCGAAACATATTACCCACGATTATTATTATTATTTTTCCAAATGTATAGCTGGTAGTTGTCGGACCATATTATTAATACAGAGAAAAGCACGGACATCCCGCTGGGGTCCTCACGATACTCTATGGCAAGACCCTGACCTTGGAGCATTACCATCTCAACTCAAAGAATTCACTATACGTGTAACATCATCTAAGCAACAATTATTAGTTAACCATTTACTATTCATACCATTTATTTTTAATACACTTCGCGCAAAAGTAACACCAAACAATGAACATCATTCAGAGTTTCAAAGATTTTTTCTTTGATTTCAGGAGAATCATGCAGTTCCTAAGAAGCCTTTGGGAAATTTAATTAATCACCACTTTGAAAATGGTTGATGCTGTTATTGGATACGTATTCTAAGAGAAAAATGTTCGCTTTAGTGAGAAAAAATTTAAAAATATAGAAAATGTTTTTTTTATTAACAATTACTGTAGGTGGGGGGGGGGGGGTGGTAAGGTTGATTCGATGAAAAAAGGCATGTTTTTAAGAATTTTTTTTGTCGATACGGACAGTGTTAGTGTATTCAGTCAATTTCCACATAGTAATGCAACATTTGAACAATATTTTCCAAAAACTTCATTGCAAAATATTGAAAATTGAGCGAGTGACAGTGAATTTCCGGAGGTGCCTCGAAAAAAAGTTGTTTTGCGGTGTACATCATAACTCGCAACAGAATCATCTGAAGCAAAAAAATCAAAATGCATTTGTTAAAGGAGAGGTTTCTCAAGGTAACCTGGTGAATTTTTAGTTATGGTGTACACGGACTTCAAAAATAACAAGTTTCAGAAAAACCCTTTTATGTTTTGCACACTCAAAACTTCAAAATAAAACTCGATAATTCTTTTATTCTCACACAGAGTCGTCGATGCCAGGTCCATAGAGCAAAAAACTTTCATCAAGATGATCTAGAGCGTCTTTTTGTATTTGTCTACGCAAAACTCTTCCTTCTTTACCGTCGTGCGCCGCTTGCTCCTTTGCTCTACTGTCAATTTTACTCCGATCGACTTGAAATTTCGAGACAATATTTTTGAGATATTATGTATTCATTTAAAGAAAAAAAAAGTTTAAATACCTCCATCCCCCCTGGTACAATGTCATTTCCAGTTAAATTATACGAGATACGAAAAAACGTTATGATACAATATTATTTTCTCCATAAAATCCTACAAATTTGAATTGTAACATTTTTCATAAGATGCATATTTTTCTTTTTAATTAAAAAAAAACATTGAAAATCCAAAATTCAATTTTTTAACAATAATATTCGAAATAAAAAAAAACGTAAGAATACAAAGTTGTTCGTTTCAAAAAGGTCTACAAATTTTGTCTCACACAGTTTCTGATAAAACATATATTTTTCGTTTCAATTCCAAAAAATACGATTAAAATTCAAAAATTCCATTTTTAGACAAACTATGTGAGATACAAAAAAACGTTTAGATGGAAAATTGTTTGCCTAAATGAGGTCTACAAATTCTCATTAAAATTTTTTGGATGTATATTTTATGTTTTGATTTTTAATATTAAAAAAATTCGATTTTTTTTACCAAAATATGTGAGATACGAAATAAGCATTGTTCTGCAAAATCGTTTCCTTAAATAAAGTCTACGATTGTTTTTCCTTTTTGAGAGATTTGGAAGAAAAAAAATTATTTTAATCATGTAATTTATTAAAAAGTTACTGAAATGTATACAGAAAATCGAGCGCGAAGCGCGAGTGTCATGATGAGAATGTGTACCTTAAGGCCGATAGAGCCTTAAGTAAATTGAATTTCCTGTTTCACTTAAACTGAAAAAGAAATTTAGTGAATTTGAGAAAATGAGTAATTTACATCATCTTTAATATTATAAAATTGGTTTGAGTTTCAGTATTAAATTATAAGAAATATTTGATTTGATTAAACCGTAGCAAAAAAAGCAATTTTGGTTGGATAAACAAAAAATTGTTGACTCAACCAAATATTTTTCTGAGTAAAGTAAAAGTTTATAAAAGCAGAAAAAATGGGTTAAAAATTAATTTTAACGCATTTGAAAAGGTATCAATACATTTCTTAGAAGTGATTAGTTTAGTTCAAAATTATTTATTTATTAATAGTTATTTAAAATTGCATATTTTTCTTCAACCTCTCTATAATTAATTTTTATTTTTATTCAACATGATTTAACAACAAAGCTCAATTTATTATTTGAAATATTCACTATAATTCTCTCCATTAGATAATAAAAATTGTTTGTTATGATTTTTAGAATACACAAACTCTGTACAGTGTGTAGTTTCAGAAAAAATTCAACAAGTTGAATTGTAGGAAATGTTCCAATGAACAAAACTATTAATTAACAGAAAATTTGGACCCAAACTATATTTTTTAAGGAGGGTATTGTTGCCTCTTTCGAAATTCATTTAAATTAATTTTTGTTATTTTTCTGTTTTCTAAAATGCATTCTCCATTTTCAGGTTATATTTGACTTCATTTTTCAACAAAGTAATTTTTAATTAACTCTTTTCCAACACCTATGCACTCAAATAAACATTTTGCCTCAAAATTTAAGGATTTGAATAAAAAAACATTAAATTAAAAAGTGTTTGAGCTAAAATATGAATTTCCTTAAAATGTTTGGGAGCAATAAATGAAAACTAAAATTCCTTTTAACTAAACTTTTGAAAAACCACAGTTAATGAAAATTGCAAAAACATGACTTGATCATGAATGTCTTTCACTCCATAATTAATTCTTCTGACTGATGTAAACATTTGTTTACTTTTTCATAATCAAATAAGTACAGGATAATTCATAAAAAGAATCAGTTGTCAGAACGAGAAATACGACTTTGACATTAAAAAATTAGCATTTTTTCGGATTGCACAGGCAATATTTATTCTGCATTTATATTCTGATTTCACATGGAATAAATAAAAACCTCATTCGTACCGTATAACCGCTTATTTACAAAGTTATTTTTGAGAAGAAGTTAAACTTATTCTTTGTACTCGTAATAAATAACAAAGGGTTTGAAGAAGTAACCACTTTAATATATTTTTTTTTGTCTTCTAAAATTACATACTGACTGGCAATAATAAAATTCTAAAAATAGACTGATATTTCAAACGATCTTACAAGATTTTATGAGAAGACTGAAATGAGGCTTTTGAAGAATGATGGAAATGATATAAGTTTGCTCATAGGTACATAGGTATGTTAATATGAAACATAAATAAGGAGCCTCATTCAATGCCTAATAGGACGCTAATTGTGATTATATACAGCACAGTCACGCGGATACAGCTAAAGTTTTATATACCTATATAACATTTATTGCTTCTCATCTGACCGGCTGACTGTGAAGGAACAAAAATTCACAACCCTGGGAATTTATAGTAATAAAAGGTGGAGATTTATCGAGCCTTTCCAAGCTACAAATGATCCGATATTCGAGTTTGCAGGATATTTGTAATGGTTAATTCGTGCTAAGAGCTTAGTCTCGACTCTTCTTACAAATTGATTTCATTCAACGTTGATATTAAGTACCTTATCTAAGAGTTAGATATACATTAATGTTTGTATTTGTCTTTATTTGCCTGTAAAATACCTTTTGCTATGTATCGTAGTTTATTTCAAATGAATTTTCGTTTCAGCGAACGTTCATTTAAAAATCATATTGTTTATTATAAATTACATTTAGTAATGAAATATAGTAATAATAATAATAGCAACTTAAGTTGCTAAAAGTTGCTTAAAGCAACTTAATAATAGCAACAACCCTTGTGAAAGATTCAGATTTGATTTTTTGTACGTTTTGTCCCACGCAAATTTGAAATCTGTTTCCGCGACAATCCGAGAAAATCTGAAAAAAGGTGTTAAATCTCGTTCGAAGCAAATCAGCTGAGAGCGAATCCGTCTCGATCTGAAAATAGCATCTGAGAATAAAATAGCATGGAATGAAACCCAATCCGAAACTTTTACTAAGCTAATTCATTTAAGGGATCATGACAATCTAGGCCCCCCAAAAAAGGCTATTTTTAAGAATTTTTTAAGAGGTTGCTAATATAAATATTGATATAAAACTTGTTGGGCTTGACAAATAAACTCTTAAAATACATGAAAACATTTTTTTTATTGATTTTACAGAATTTGTGTACAAAAATGTCAGACAGATACAATTCTTCGAAAAATAGGTACTTCGCTTGTGCAGATGATTTCTCCATGAAGGACCTTCTGCAATAGATAAACCGAAGAGTTTTAGATTTAGTACGAAAGTAGCTATATCCTGAACCTCAACCAATACAATTCATGCAAAAATTTAAAAAAGGCGAAAATTCTACGAAAAAAACGATTTATTCACTGATTTTTGCAAAAATAAAATGTTCACTTGGTTGAGGTTCAGAATCTAACTATAGAAATCATCTGCACAACCGATCTGCCTACTTTTTGAATAGTTGTGTTGCTTGACATTTTTGTATACAAAAGCTGTTTAAAATCGATTAAAAAAATTTTTTTCATGTATTTTAAGAGTTTATTTATTAATCTCGACAACTTTTATACTTATCAATATTTATATTAGCAACCTCTAAACAAATTCTTAAAAATAGCCTTTTTTTGGGGGGGGGGGGGGGGTTAGAGTGGTATAATCCCTTAACCACCCTGCAAAAGACTTAAAATTCAAAAGTATTTTTGCCCATTCACGATTTGTTCCTGTGAATTCCGCTATGTGTCAGTTTCGCATTGAAGTTTGACCGAAAACTTTTAAATGCTATACTTCGTGTATAACATTCAATTATTGAATGCGTTTTAATCTAAAAAATAAAAAATTTTGCACCCAATGCTCTTTAATGCGAAACTTCGCATTCGTTTTAATGCTTTCAAATGCGATCGAATGTGAAAATATTTCTGAGTCGAATGAAAATTTTTTAAATCGAGAGCTCGTATTGGTTTGGATGCTTTTGAAAGCGAAAGAATGAGACGAATTTTCTAAGCGAAGTGAAAACTTTTCAATGTGAAACTTCGTATTTGTTTGAATGCTTTTGAATGCAATAGAATAAGAATTTTCTGAAAGAGTGAAAAATTTGTAATGCGAGAGTTCGCGCTGGTTTGAATACTTTTGAATTCGATCGAATGATAGGAATGTTCTGGGCGAGTGGAAACTTTTTAATGCGAAAATTCTCATTGGTTTAAATATTGCTACTTTCAAAAATCATTTGAGTACTTTTGAATTCGTAACAACGGATTAAAATGTACTTTGGTATTTAATCATTACTTAATATTTAATAATTACTTAAAATCTACTTCAATATATTATAAAAGTAATCAATTCTCGTAAAAAGTTACAAATGTTTTTTTTATTTCTTAGTATTCCAGTTTTGTAATTGTAAGATATTTTGATAGACAGAACTCTGGTGAAAATGCCCTTATAATTTCGAATACTTTTGAACGCGAAGCATCCGTTCATAATTTAATACATTTCGAATACTTATTAAATTCATTTTTTACTTAATGCGAGCCAATACTTTTGAATGCGAAGGATCCGCAAATACCGTGTCGTATTCAGAGCCGTGAAGCTTAATGCGAACCAATACTTTTTAATGCGAATCATCCATACTGCCGTTTGGCATTCAGCGTGAATACAGAATTGCAAAAGCAGAATTGGAACACATTCAAACTGTTGATACATTTTAATACTTATCAATCCGACGTTTTTTTCAGGACAAATATTTAGTATTAAAACGAACCATCTTTGCTCAAATAAAATAAAGTTTGATTAACTTAACCGAACATTGGCCAAACGTATGATAAGCAAATACCAGGGGTGTTAGTTGAAATTTGCCGGTTTTACTCATAGATGTCGCTAGAGATATGTATACATTTCTATGATTTGGCATCTATGTCATATTTTTCTATGGACAATAACCTTCAAAAATACACAATTACATTCTGCCAAAATAATAGCATCATAGTTGTTTACCTCAGTGAATATGTCGAGTTTCGTTCCAAGTAAATCACATTTGCAGCATTCGTTGCTTTTCTTATTTCATCAAAAGAAAAAAGCAGTTGAAGCTCATCGATTGCTGGTAGAAACTTATGGTGAACATGCTCCAGTGATTAGAACATATGGGACATGGTTTAGTCAATATAAAAGTGGAAATTTCGATTTAACAGACAATGAACATCCTGGTGCAGCGAAAAAATTCCAAGACGAGGAATTGCAGGCGTTATTGGATGAAGACCCAACCCAATCGCAACAACAATTGGCACAAACACTAAATGTGACCCGAGGAGAAATTTGCCAACGTTTAAAAGCCATTGGAAAAATCCAAAAGTATGGAAAATGGGTACCACACAAACTGAACTATAGACAAATGGAAAATCGAAAAACCATTTGTGAAATGTTGCTTCAACGGTTCGAAAGGAAATTTTTTCTGCATCGAATTGTCACGGGGGACGAAAAATAGATTTATTTCGAGAACCCGAAGCGGAAAAAAATCATGGCTTTCACCTGGTGGGGTCGGCCCATCGACTCCAAGGCCAAATCGCTTTCGCCGTAAGACAATGCTCTGTGTTTGGTGGAACCAGTGTGGTGTGGTGTGGTGTGGTGTACTTCGAGTTATTAAAACCTGGTGAGACGGTGAATACGGATCGCCACCGACAACAAATTATCAATTTGAATCATGCGTTGATCGAAAAACGGCCGGAATGGGCCCGAAGACATGGCAAAGTTATCCTACAACATGACAACGCACCGTCTCATACCGCTAAAGTGGTGAAGAACACATTAAAAGCATTGAATTGGGAAATATTATCGCACCCGCCGTACTCTCCAGACCTCGCCCCGTCCGACTATCACCTTTTCGCATCGATGAGACACTCACTCGCAGAGCAGCGCTTCGACAATTTTGAGGAAGTCGAAAAATGGTTCGTCGAATGGTTTGCCTTGAAAGAGAAAAAGTTTTTTCAGAATGGTATCCATGATTTGCCTGAAATATGGGCAAAATGTGTAGAATCCAATGGTCAATACTTTAAATAAAATTTTTTTGAGATTCCCTTGAGAATGAAGTGTTTTCTTTATTGAAAAAACCGGCAAACTTCAACTAACACCCCTGGTATATTTTTTCAAGTAAATTGAAAAAGTTTTCGAAGAAAAGCGCCGAATATAATTGGTAACGTCGGACCCTACACTGAGAAAAAAATGCTATTGAATCAAAAGCATTTCTTTCCAAAAGCATGTATACTATTGGATCTATAACTTAATTCGTGCGGTTTGCGAAGAGATGGCGTAATTTGATTATTATTCCATCGTTCCAATATGCCGAACATGCCTTGGAAAACTACTGTCATTGTACGTCTTTTTCAGTATATATCATTCATTTCAAGCGTAAACAACAATAATTTTTATTCACTCAAAAATGTCGAACTTTGTGCCTGAAAAAGTGTTTTTGCGGGGAGATCTTCTTCATTACTTTAATATGAAGAAAAGTGCTGCCGAAAGTCATCGTATTTTGGTGAAAGTTTATGGTGAACATGCTCTAGCTGAGCAAACGTGTCAAAAGTGGTTTGCACGATTTAAAAGTGGTGATTTTGTCTTGGAAGACGAAGAACGTCCTGGGCAGCCAAAAAAGTTTGAAGATGAAGAACTGGAAGCATTACTCGATGAAGATTGTTGTCAAACACAAGAAGAGCTCGCAGAATCTTTGGGAGTCACTCAAGCAGCCATTTCAAAACGTTTAAAAGCAGCCGGATACATTCAAAAGCTGGAACGTCACAAAAAGAAGTCATTTTTGCATCGGATTGTTACTGGTGATGAAAATTCGATCCATTACAACAACCCCAAGAGCAAAAAGTCATATGTGAAACCCGGCCAACCAGCCAAATTAACGGCAAAGCCGAATATCCGTGGCGCAAAGGTAATGCTCTGTATTTGGTGGGATCAGAAGGGTGTGCTGTATTATGAGCTGCTAAATCCAGGTGAAACTATCAATGGAGAACGCTATCGAACACAATTAATTCATTTGAAGAGTGCAATAGCCGAAAAACGCCCGGAATATGCGACCAGACTATTTGGAAAACAGTGGATGGGAAGTTTTACCCCACCCGCCTTATAGCCCAGACCTTGCCCCTTCTGACTACCATTTGTTCCGGTCGACGCAGAACGCCCTCACTGGAATACAGTTCACATCAGAACAGGGTATCAAAAATTGGCTTGATTAATTCTTGGCCGCCAAGCCGGCGCAGTTCTTTTGGGATGGAATCCACAAATTGCCAGAAAGATGGGAAAAAGTCATAGCTTCAGATGGGCAATACTTTGAATAATACTATTGTACATGTTTTTCTTGAATAAACGTTCAAATTTTGAAAAAAAACCGCACGAATTAATTTATAGATCCAATATTATAATTTTATTATAATTTTATATATATAAGTTTATTATAATTCATAAAAATATACTACAAGAACCTATAAATATGTTACTAATTCTAATGCATATTGATTTGAAACCATGATATACATGCTTTTGGAAAGAAATGCTTTTGATTCAATAGCATTTTTTTCTCAGTGTACCAAATGGTTTTAACGGAACGTTGAAATCATTTTCCTTCACTCTCTTATTTTTCTACTATTGCGATTCCTTAATTGCCTTCGGTCAAAGCGAACGCTGGCGCAGGTAGAGATACTGATCAGCCTGCAATCTGATGGGATAAGCCGAGACGAGAGAGATAGGTACACATAAATGCACATGGTTAGAAAAAAAAAACGTAGGCACTATCACCGAAGAAATGGATAGCCCGTAATACGGATAATCGAGAGCAATTGCAATCATTTTTCACTCAAGCTCATTTCATTTGACATCGACTACCTTTATAAAATCGGAAATTAGTTTAATGCCGTAGATTAAATGAAATGAAATCGTATAACAGGATCCTTATCAATTTAATGATACTCAGAAACTTATTATTTCTGTATTCAAAATGCTATTTGTTTGGAAGTGAAGCCATTCTTGTTCGCAGTCGTTTTATCATCGTCTTGGAGAAAAACGATAGCTTATTATTATATATACGTACCATCGGAAAACTCGCATCATGAAAGTTTTCTCCGGTGGTTTTTTTTTGTGACATTCAATTATCATATGCTTTAGATCTACGAATATATGGCTTGTTCTGATGCTTTGCGTAACTGGAGACTGTGTTTTCAGCGGTATATCATATTCCTTTGTTGTATAACAATCTGTATGTCAGGATTCTGTCAGAGTAATATTGATTTCATATTCAATAAAATATACATGAAATCAGTAAAATCGATTTTAGCATTGTGTTCTTCATTTCTAATTTGTTTTCGCGTCAATCCGACTCATTCCGACTAAAATGTTTTTAATTTTTTCGGATTTAATTTGGAGCGGGTGCGTGGATTAAATGGTCATTCTAGTTTACACGGAAAAAATTTGTTTTTGAGAAATTCTCGAATTTTTTCAGAAATTGAAGATATGAGAAGAGTTCCTTAGAAATTACGGACAACAGTAGAAATTCCGGTGTAGTTCGGGAAAATGTCTAGAATTCAGTTTAGTAATGATTACAGTGATCGTTATAGATTTTATGGGTCTATACGGTGAGAATCCCACCGAGTTTGGGAAAAGTTCCAGTCATGTTTGCCTTCACGCTTGTGACGTTGAAAAATATCTAAGATGGATGCAATAACCATTAAAAACTTGTGTTTTGTAAATGTTACCTTCTTATTCATCTGAACTTATATATCTAAAAATTATTTTCGTAATTTTTTACCTCTTCTTAGAAATTCTTCATGATATGTCTGCAAAGAAACGATAAGATAGTAGCAACATGTGCTACGCGACAGCATAACCTCTCTTACTGATAGTAGTGCTTTAAGTCTTAGATTTAATTTCAATCGTTATACTTGTACGAGACGATCCAAGCCGGTAAAAAATGGCATGCATACACTATATATGGGTCATTCCATATTACATTGACAGTCGATGTCGCAGATTTGAACGAGATAATTTTTTTTCGGTTCTTTATCAACAACAAATAGACACGTATTTTTTTGCTTGGACAAAAAGAATTTTTTTACAAGTTTACGATTTTTCGAATTTTCTAGGAAATAATATTTTCGACATAGCAAGCGCACTTTCAAGCCTGTTTATCTTGAAAACAATTGTTCGCACGAAAAATTTTCCAAATCACGAAAATTAGGGTTTTGACTCTTCTTTACATAGATTGTTGCAAAAAAAGTGTTTAAATATTTTTTAACACACAAAAGTAAAGAAATAAACGCAAAATCGTTTTTTTCTAAATTTGGCTCCTTTCAAACAAATTTTTTTTCGTTAATTTAGATTCTTTGAAGTCTGTTATAAAATATAACGATTGAATCAAAATGGCTGGATCATTAATTCGGAAGTTATGGAATTCTGAAGAGCCTCGCGCGGCCTTGCAAAGTACGGGAATTTTCACAAAATGACAACCGTAATTCTCACGATTAAAGAATTATGAATATTTATTTTAGAAGAATTATAAATTTCCCTGAGGCGTCTTGTAAAAAATATTGTACTATTTTATATTTTCTCTCAAAGACATTTGTAATACTCGAATAAAAGCTTTACTGCTTAATTCAGTAACTATATTACGATAATAATTTTTTAGGCATTTAAAGTGTGTATTTTCAATACACATTACAAACGTAACGTTTAATTTTCAAACACTTTAACGTTTTGTACCCGAAAAATTAAGTTGGCAATGTTTAGTAAGTACACACTTCGCTCAATTACACACTTGACAACGTGTGTAGTGTGTAAAAATTACACGTTTCACTACACACTTGTTTTAGAGTGTATATATTCAAAAGTATTGCGTGTATTGTGCAGGCATCGCTGATCAAGAGTGGGAAAGATTTTTTTACGATTTTTCATTTTTAAAAAAGCTGTAAACGCGTTTTTCTCGAAACAACGCTTTTACACTGCTTGTTGATAAAATATCCGAAACTACTGAACCGATACTTATGAAATTTTTACTACTTGCTCCTTACACCTATGCCTAGGGCACAAACCGACGAAACGTTAAAAAAATTGTTTTCGGCAACAAACGGTGAAAGAAAACTTGTTTTTTTCTGAAAATGTCCGCCATTTTGTTGTTTATGCATATATATTCAAAATTGCGGTTCACGCCCTAGCCAGTGTCATACTAAGTCTAAAACTATTTGAAAGTTTTGTTTTAGATGGACCGTCTCGAAGATTTCATCAATGGCGCAGACATACCTACTTTTTAAGGAGTCACGTTTACCTGCTGTTTTTATATAGAAAAAGTGTATAAACAATTTTTAAAATTTTTTTTATGTAATTTTTGAGTGTATTTATTAAGTCCAACAACTTTTATGTCAATAATTATAGTAGCCACCTCTAAAAAAGTTCATAAAAATATCCTTTTTTCATGCATCTAAACTAGAATAACCCCTTAAGACGAAGTGATATTTTGCATTGAATTCGTTTGGATTAACTTCCGAAGAAATGCATGAATTAAGTCAGTTTGAAAAAGTGCTGCGGATTCATACCGGATTCATTCAAATTACCTTCTAAAAGGATTCACGAATTAAAATGGTTTAAATAAATACCTTGGATTAATGCTGGATTCATTCGTTTTGATTGAGAAGGGAATAAAAACAGTAAGACGGTTTAAAATAATTATTAAAATTGATTTCAAATTTATTCGAAATCAATTTTAAGTGGATCACTCCGATTCGTGTGGATTAGCTTTTAATAAGACTCACGAATTACGTCAGTCTAAAAAGTGTCTTTTATTGGTGTCGGAATCGTTCAAATCTAGTTTGGCTTTCGAAGGGGCATCGGATTGAATCGGTTTGAAAAAGCAATTCGGATCAATGCTTTAGTTATTCGGATTGATTTGCAAGGTAACGAAAAGAGTAATTAAAAATAACAAATCGAATTGATACGGATTCTGAATCCGAAATCATTCGAATTAAATTATGATCGGAAAATCGAATTCAGGCAGATTAACATTTTAGCCCGGATTTTCTCTGAATAGGCAGCACTGACATTAAAAACAAATTTCGGATCAGTGCGGAATAGGACGGAAAAAACGCGGAATGACACTCTGTCCGAAATATGCACCAGAAAAGTTTTTCTTCCTTCCCCACAAAATTAATATATTAATATATTCATATTTTGGTTACAAAACATCGTTAAAATATTCTCTCGGGTGCAAATGTTTATTGAGGCGTAAGCGGAAAAAGGTTGTTATAAAAATATTGACATGGTGATTATACATTATTTAAGTTAGCCACGGTTGGCTGGATATGTTTTGCCAAAAAGGCGTTACAGGAGTAACGAGGCGTTGAAGTTTAGTGGATAGCTGGGTACTCATGGATAAAGTCATTGTGCACATAACACGCGGGAAACTGCAGGTAATAGGATCGATTGAACATGAATGTTTGATCGTATCGGTTAATATTATAATGAGAACCTATGTGTTCCTAACTCGTTCGTTGGTTGGTTGACTCAGTTGACAGAAGCTTGAGCGATAATCGATTGCTTCGATTAAATGCATCGCTAATTATATTTTTTAATTGTCATATGTAATAAGGTCATTTCATATAGAACTTTATTATATGGATGCATCAATCCGTTTTACAGTTCTATTTAGTGTCAGAATTGAGTAATAACATGGTTCATATTTTACTGCAAAGGAAAACCATTACAAACTATACCAGCAATAATTCACCCATTTACTGAATCTCGTTCGATGTAAATTGGTTAAAAATCAGCTTCAATCTTAAACTTCAATCGGAATTAATCAGAATCAATCTGAGATGGGATTGATGACACCGAAGCTTTAATTCGAATAATTTCAACTTTGGATTAACTCGAATTAAATCGGTTTGAGTCGTATTGATATTTAAGCGATTTGCATTGAATTCGTACTGACGAATTGAAGAGAATTCACCTCAAGGTGAAACTCTCCATGAAGAAGACTCTATCTTTTTCAATAACTTTTCGTTTTTTGTGATACTGGCAATGAGTTTCAGTGTAAAAAACGAATTAAAATGCATTAAAATCCATTAAAATAAGTTTGTATCAATTTATGTGTGTTTTTGTTTTAGTGGACTTGAATTCATACAAATAAATCGTCATTTGAATGAATTTGTATCGAAGAATTAAAACGAATTCAGCAGTAAATGCTTGTATCTAGAAAAATTAAAACACATACAACTACATGGACTTATTTTTTACTTTTGAATAATTTACAAGGACGATAGGTCATTTGTATACTTTTTAAGTTTTTGTGAATTGTAGCCAGTGTTGTTTGTAACCGCTGATATAGTGATGTAAAACAACGAACCGCGCAATTCCAAGGACGATTTTTCAACCTCAGAGAAGAGCTGCAGCTTATCACGAAGCTGGGGATGTTTTTGCGCATACTTATACCCCAAGCAAATAGTGTACGCGACAGTGATATTTTACCGCGGGAACCAGTGGCATTTTAGACTGTCGTTCTGGTTTAACGCGTCGCTCCAAAGGTGAAAAGCACGCTTCTCATATGAATACACTTAATATTATGTTATAAAGGCGCTTGCCGGTAGAAATTAGAACAATCGCAAATAGAGTTCGCTTAAGTACAACATTCAAGAACGCGACATTATTAACCATCCGGTTTTATGCTTCGTTACTAGTCATTTATGGTAACATGACAGTCTAGAGAAATTATCTGCCACATGCGTTTGATATAAACCTCTAAATAGGCTCAATTTGGTCTCTGAAAGAGCAATATGTACATTTAAAAGGTAATAGCGGCTTCGAGGAATTTAGTGCAATAATTTCCTACAAAAGGCTTCAATAAAGTTCCCTAGTAGACGTTTTAGACAAGACTTCATTCCGTCTCGTTAGGCGCCAATCCGAGACTCTCAATAAAAATCTCTCCAACCGCGGATTGGTTTTCAATCGAATTGCATCGAGCGAGATGGAAAACCTTTTTTTTAATTGGTACCGGATAGAACGAAATAGCGTGGAATTAAATAAAATCTAAATAAAAAAACCGATTAAAGCGAAATTAACTGTAGGTTTTAAGGCAATTATAAAGTACACGGAGAAAAATAGTTGAAGTAATTTTACTCAACTCTGTCGATTAAAGTTGGGACATAAGGATAGTTGAACATCTATTAAATCCTAGTCGGGTAAAATGAATTTGATAAATACCTAATTCACCCAAAGTGAATAGCAATAAGCGTTACATAGGGAATAGTAAGGAGTTGAGTAAAACGTTGTTGACGACAGGGCACCAACATGCGTCAGTGGGTTAACATGAAATGTATAAGTATATCACCGACGCTTGAGGTGCTTCAAACCGTAGTTGGGTAAAATGAGCATCGGGCGTATTATTTCAACTGGCAATGGTATGGTTCCCTTGAATAAAAAAAATTCTGACCTTAAGCCTACCAATAGTCATCCGATCCATACATAAACAACACACAAATATTAATTTGTTATTAATTATAATTCACACCATTTAGTCGTAGCCAATCACACTTCAAATCACAAATACACTTTAACATATAACCTTACATATATAAACCTAATAACTACACTTATATATAGTACGATACGCTTTCGTCGAATCACGCACACGCTCGCTTACAATCCTCAGACATAAAACTTGGAACTTTTCTTTTTGAGCCTTACTCAAGTAAAAATAAATCAACTTTTTTCATAAAATATTTTTTTAATTAATATAATTAATTAATAAATTATTATATTTATGATTTTTGATATATATGATATAATTATTAATTAATATTTAGTATAAATTTTTATTATAACTACGTATGAAGTTTAATGAAAATAAAGTTTGAAATGTACATTAAAAATTTGCATTATTATCAAAAAGTATCTTGTGTAAAAACATTTTAAAGAAGGTTTTTTCATTTTCTGTGTTGAAAATTTTCAAAATATGGATTTTACAATTGCGAATTCCAAATTATTATTGTCCCTAATAAATTTATGTGCAATCTAAATCCTGTGTAGATTTTTCAAATTTTGTGTAATACACTTATCAAGACTTTTGTTGTTTAAATTTTCATGAAATGAATTTAATTTAAAAAATTTAAGTGAAAAAGAAAGAAGTAATTATAAATTAATTAAGAACAAATTTTGTATCACGAATTTATTAAACTTACAGAATCTATATAACTAGATTATGTGAAACTTTTAAATAAATTATATAAACTAGTGGATAATCATAAAAATAAATAGTGGTTAACACTGCGGAGCATGTACGAAAGCTTCGTGACGACCAGCCAAAACACAATCAAACACGACTGCAGTACGATGAATTTTTAAAATCACTACTTTATAAGTGTAATCCACTATTTTGGATTTAGAGACCCGCGAAAAAAAGTTGATCTTGTTAGATCTGATCCGATCAAATTCCCAGATCTAACCAGATCTTGCTTTTGTCGAGATCTGACCAGATCTACTTTGAATATGACCACATCTACTTCAGATCTGAACAGATCTACTTTAGATCTAATCAGATCAACTTTAGATCTGATCAGATCAACTTTAGATATGATTAGATCTGGTTAGATCTGGGAATTTGATCTGACCAGATCTAACAAGATCAACTTTTTTTTCGCGGGGAGTACTAAAATAAACTGTAAATGCATTTTGTATGTGTTTAATTGATTTTGAATATTAAATATCATAACTTGGAACATCAGTATGCTGAAAATTAAACACGTTTTTCAAATTAAAAATATTTTATGTGTGCCCAAGACGCAGATTACATTCATTCGTTCCTGCGTGAATGGATATAGCTGGTGGAATAAGTCTTGCGATTTACGGTTTACTCAACTCTCGATTGAAGCGTAGAGTAGAATGAACGGAAAGCTCTACTATTTTTGTGATTTAATAAAAGATTGTTTTTTTATAATTATACTACGAGTAATAATACATATATTTAAAAAATTTTAATGCACGCTTTCATACTTCACTCTACACTTCTGAATTTTACTCAACTTTGATTCATTTTTGAACATTTAATATATCACAAATAATTACAATGATACTAAATAACTTCTAACTTGTCCATATGTCCCAAATTTGATCGGAAGTTGAGTAAAATTACTTCAACTATTTTTCTCCGTATAGATTTTAAAAATATTTCCAAAACTTTGTAGTGAAAAATTTGTATTATAGAGCAGCATAAAAATTTGTTGTATAAAATAACATCTTTCCACTCCGTAGATCATGGTAACTGAGAGCAACCTGGAATAATTTTAAAAAAATATTAGTTTCTTACACGTGTAGGTCTTAGATGAGACTATTTTGTTTTGATTTTTTTATAAAAAGTATTTTTTAAGACCAATTAAACTTCAATTTTGAAAATGTAGTACTTTTTCACAATAAAAAGCTGATATTTTTTATCTATTAAATTTTAGGTTATAAATTGAGTGCCACGTGGAAGATATATAAATTATATAGGTGTACTTAAAATTTCATCAAATTACGGTTTTTGAGATATTATGTACGAAAGGTCGAAAAAAGATGTTTTGAGAAAATGTGTTTTTCCTTGAGACTGCAATTTTTGGAATCTTGTGAATAAAGTGAGTAAAGTATACCAAACGTCGACATCTGTTTATTTGTTATTTGTTCAAGCCAGGTGCATACTGTAGCCCCTCCTTGTCAAGGTCAAGTTAGCAGCAAAACACACGTAATAGTCTCCTCTTTCAAATAAAAAAATCGATATTTTGAAAATTCTACACTTGCTATCCCCCTTAAAACAATAATTATATAAAATTTGTATAATAATTACTGAAATAAAGTAAGTCAGTCAAGTACGGATACAATATAAATTCATGTACAGTACAGTCGGAAAGTATTAGAACAAGATAAAAAAATCTGCCCGCTTCGCGGGCACATTCTCATTGCGCGCTTCGCGCGCAGCTCGCTTCGCTCGCAAGTTTGAGCGCGCCTAGGGCGCGCGATTCGATCGTCGCGCATCGCGCTCCGTAATACTCGATCGTCGCGCTGCGCGCTCCGTTCTTTCTGGAGCTCGCGCTTCGCGCTCGGTCTTGTGCTCTTCGCATACGTTTAAGTTTATTTCTTATAATTTAATACTGAAGCTCAAACCAATTTAATGATATTAAAGATGATGTAAATTAGTCTTTTTCTCAAATTCACTAAGTTTCTTTTTCAGTTTAAGTGAAACAGGAAATTCAATTTACTTAAGGCTCTATCGGCCTTAAGGAACACATTCTCATCATGAAACTCGCGCTTCGCGCTCGATTTTCTATATACATTTCAGTAACTTTTTAATAAATTACATGGTTAAGTAATTTATTTTCTTCCAAATATCTCAAAAAGGAAAAATAATCGTAGACTTTATTTAAGGAAACGATTTTGCAGAACAACGCTTATTTCGTATCTCACATATTTTGGTGAAAAAAATCGAATTTTTTCAATATTAAAAATCAAAAAATTAAAATATACATCCTGTCGAGAAATTTCTTGATAAGAACGTGTAGACCTTATTTAGCCAAACAATTTTTCATCTAAAAGTTTTTTTTGTATCTCACATATTTTATCTAAAAAATGGAATTTTTGAATTTTAATCGTATTTTTTGGAATTGAAACGAAAAATATATGTTTTATCAGAAACTGTGTAAGACAAAATTTGTAGATATTTTTGAAACGAACAACTTTGTATCCTTACGTTTTTTTCGTATTTCACGTATTATTGTTAAAAAATTGAATTTTGGATTTTCAATAGTTTTTTTTTTAATTAAAAAGAAAAATATGCATCTTATGAAAAAATGTTACAATTCAAATTTGTAGGTCTTTATTTATTCAATAATATTGTATCATAACGTTTTTTCGTATCTCGTATAATTTAACTTGAAAATGGAATTTTGATATTGACTTTTTTCGAATTTGAATATGCTGTAACATTTCTAATTTTGATTTAATCAAAAAATGTTATCAGGATAATTTTTAGAGATTTATGAGCACTATCTAAAACCAGTATTGAAATTTTTGATTTTTTCAAAAGATTATTTTCAAAAACACAAAAGTAGTGCTCAACCCCTCAATTTTGATTGGATGTGGCTGGTTAACGAACTTGTCCTTACTTTTTCGGCTCCGATAAAGTGTACCAAAGCTCAATTCAATCTGATAATTCTATCGAGAGTTATGCCGCACACGACCTACAGACAGACAGACAGACAGACACTTTCGTAAAAACCCTTTTTTCTGACTCAGGGGGTCTCAAAACGTAAAGATTTGATGAAAATTTCGAAAGTCATTTTTCACATAAAACCAATACCTTCTCATCCATGATGAGAATGTAAAAAGTTGTTTTTGTCAGTTTATCGTATCATTTATTGAAATATTATTCACATATTCCCGGTAGTTTCGTACGTCCAATGTAGCTTCATGATTCGAAGACATTTTTAATGCATTTTACTGAAATTTTCATTAAAATTTATAAGGATACAGTGAATATGTTACTTCAAGCGATTTTCTTAAAAATTACCAACTTTTGCTTTAATGACTGCAGCGCACAATTTTGGCATTCTTTCGATGAGATTTTGAAGTGTTTGAGGTGGAATATTATTTCACGCTTCGTTCAAACAATCCCACACTGAGAAAAATATATCTTAGTTTCTTCTTTTCTTCAGGCGAAATTCTCCTATAATTTATGGCATTTTAACCCCAGAAAATCCTTATAGAACATTTTCCTATTTTTTATCGAACTTTACTTAGCATCGGAAATTGTGCTATAAAATAGGGGGCTTTTTCCGAAAAAACATCATATAATTTCCTACTCAAATGTCTAATTAATACGTTTTCTAACCAGTAAAATATCACTGTTTTGATTCCGGAATTTTTACTGTTTTTTATCGGATTTTTTCCCGTGATTGGAACACTAAAATGTTCATATAGATTTGTCAGAATTTTTCCTCTTTTTTATCGGATTTTTTCCTTTTTTTTATCGGACTTTTTCGACGCAAAAAAAGAAAAAATTTATTTGTCCTTTTATCGATCCTTTTCTCCTTCTTCCCTCTTCTCTTTATAACGTTTCTACCTTCATTTTTCTACTTATCATTGATAACCCCTGTGTGAAAGGAGAAATTATTCAGACTTTTATTATCGTGCATAATTATGAAACAATGTTGGTAATTATATTAGGAAATTTGAACATTTATGTAGTAAAAGCTGAAGAAATCTGAAAATAATTCTGCTCCAAGCTGGGTTCGAACTCACGCACTCGTGGTCCGTAGGCTAGAACGTAGACCGCTGACCTGTGAAACCATTCCAACGGCACTTCGATTATTAGTTACATGACCCACAGCCTGAGATGCACCATTTTCTTACGAATTTTACTTTGAAAAATCCTACTGTTGTTGGTGAAATCGTTTCCCAACCGTAAAAAAACAAATTTGTTTTTCTAAATGTAGATTCTACATAGTGATATACAGATAGACCTTAGTAATTAAAAACTTTATAAAGCCACTTATTTAAAATAAAAATTTTATAAAATTAGTGAATTTTTATAAAGTCAACTTTATGAAAAATTTTATAAAAATTGTCTTTATGAAATACGTTTTTTTATAAAAATACAAAACTTTATAAAATCACTGACTTTTATAAAGTTTTGTCTTTTTATAAAGGTACGATTCTTCATAAAAACTCTAAACTTTGTAAAATTTTCATAGAGTTTTTTTATGAAGTGAACATTATATAAAAAGATGTATACATTATGAGTATTAATAATGTAATTTTATGAAAACTGAATAAATGTACCAATTTTGTATATAGTAAACCTTATGAAAGTTTTATAAAGTTTTCTATTTTTATAAAGAACTTTTTTTTATTAAAAGACTGAACTTTATAAAATTTTCGTATAGTTGACCTTATGAAAAGTCAGAATGTTTATGAGGATTTGTCTTTTTTATAAAAAATCGCATTTCGTAAAATGACCGGACTCTATAAAAAAAATTTAAAGTTAACTTCATAAAAAGTCATTAATTTTATGAAGTTTTGTGTTTTCATATAAAGTAGCGGTTTATAAGTTTTGTGTTTTCATATAAAGTAGCGGTTTATAAAAAAAGAAAAAATTTATAAATATTTTTTCAAGTTCACTTTATCAAATATACACGCACACAAGTACACTCATGTACAGTCGTGTATAGTTGATGCCATCAGTCAGAAAAAAACCAGTAAAATTTGCCTTGAACTTGAAGTTTTGATTCCGATAATTTATCAGAAATCTGACGGACCATAGAAAGTCCCATAATTTATCGGACTTTTTTAGATTCAGTTACTGTACATAGTTTCTTTAAGTAAGGTACTATTTCCGTCAAAATTTGAATAACAATTTGCCTATAAAAAAAGTAAATACTTTCATTTTTTATCCTCTTATTTTACTTTCGCAATAGTATATACTTCTTTTCAAATAGCAAGTTTTACTATTGTCTACCCCCTGAGGTAGAATTCCTATAAAAAACAGGAAAAATTCAGATATATTTTTCTCAGTGCAGAGACCAGGAAGGCTTGTTGGCTTTAGATCTCTCACACGTCGGTCCAATTCTTTCCACAATAGCTCGATGGGATTTAAATCGGGGGATTGAGGCGGCCATTCCATTATATTAAGGTCACCTGCGACTTTTTTTCGTTCCAAATAAGAAGTACAAAGTTTTGATGTATGTTTCGGATCGTTATCTTGTTGGAAAATGAATCCACGAGCAATTAAATTGATGCCAGATGGTATTGCATGGCGTTGGAGTATACTGTGATACTGCTCTTTTTTCATAATTCCTTCAATTTTTTTGAGTTGACCAACGCCAGCGTGGCTGAAACAGCCCCAAACTATTACTGAGCCACCGCCATATTTTACAGTTGGCACAATACAATCTGGTTTGAATCTTTCATTGACTTTTCTGCGAACATATTGACGCCGATGGTTACCGAAAAGTTCGAATTTTGATTCGTCTGTCCATAAAACTGATTTCCACTGATCAATCGTCCAGTCAACATGTTCTTGAGCGAACTTCAGTCTTTTTTGTTTATTCTTTGATTTGTCTTTCTTAGTCGACCAGATCGTTTTCTGTTAGTATTTTGTCCAGTTTCCCGATATCTTCTTATGGCCGTATGAACTAAACACAAAGATATTTTCAATATTTTGTCTATTTCTCGATAGTTTTTGCCTGTTTTTTGCAAATTAATGATTTGGGCCCGTTTCTTGACAGACATTTCCTTTCGCTTGACCATTCTCAATCTGGAAAAATACAATTCTGAGGCTATTTCAACGAAAAAGCGGGCACAATTATGCATAAACGCAACGACTGTCAAATTAACAGACTTACAGTTTTTTATGACACTTCAATGCACCAGACACGATAATACCATCTTTTTTTGCTTAAATGATTGACATGTAACCTTTTAAACCGCAGCCGAATCGATTTTTGTGCGAAAAACAACTGAAAACCCAATGCGGAAGTTTTGGACACTTTTCACGATTTTCGGCCATAGGCTGTTTTCTTATAAATTTTGATGGAAAATTCAGTAAAATGTCTTCAAATCATAAAGCTACGTTGAACCTACAAAACTACTGCAAATATGTGAATAATTTTTTAATAAATGATACGACAAAAACAACTTTTTTTATCTTGTTCTAATACTTTCCGACTGTATTGTATGTAGAATGAATTGGCTTAAATTCGGAATAATTTCATCAACTATATGTTCAATTAAAATCATGGAAGCTTATATCCTCTTTTGATGCAAGTTTTCAAAATGCAATACGTTGGGTTGCACGTCTGTGTTCCGACGCATTGTTCGGATAAACGTGAAGCTTCTTACAGTGAAATTTATGGAGCTGCAGAACTTTTCAGAAGCTGATGCTGAGAGGCTGCTATTCAGAAGCTGCTTGAATTAAATTCTGGTATACGTATAGCTCTGAGTCTATAGTGCTCTATTACGCGAAAGTTGAAGCGCCGGGATTTCATGTGTCGCTACACGCTTCGCTGACTGTATCAATAATAACCACTCTATTCCCTGGTGCACCTTTCAATGAAATTGAGTTAAAGACTACAATGAACTTCAGTACATCCTCACTTTGCCAAATTATTCATATTTAAAGAAATAAAAGATTTTTATACACAAAGAGTTTTTTTTACTTTGGTGTAGTTTCGAGTTGCCAGGATTCAGGAAAGAGTTTCAGGTCAGGAGAACTGCTGTTACTAGTAAACCACGTGCGATTTATGTCCGTGCATTATTCCGCATTCTACACTTTTCGCTGTTCGCAAATAACCCGCTGAACGAAAAATAGTGTAATATTTTTTAGGACCAGCTGTGCCGTTGCTCCCGCAGAGATTCTAATAAGGACTGCATAAAGTTTAGAAATTAATGCTCCGTACTCTTTCTTTCACTTTATTTCTCTTTCCTTCAAATTTATAGCTTTTCTCTCTTTCTTACATGCACTTTTTTACGAGTCGCTAACTGAAATCAATCGCGCCATAGAGTTGCTTTCCTTCTTTTCACATCTCCAGGGGGCTTTCACAAGAACTTGCCAAGATAAATGTTACTTAAAATAAATAAAGATACACTGCAGCTTAAAAGTTACTGAATTTTTTCATGACTCCAAAGAGGTTTTTGACAAGATTAAGACTCTTTTCGCATCCTTCGAAAATCAAATGAAATCTATGGGAAAATTTTATTTCAGAATATCTGTTATATATTTTTTGTATTTCTGGGTACATAAACTCATATTGAAATTGAAAAAATTTCAAATATAGTGGATATAGCCGAGTTTAAAAATATTAAAAATAAATATTTTGGCCTAATTTCAGTACGAGATATAATGACATGTATAATGAAGATATCTATTAAATATGAAGTTGGCTGATTCAATAGAATTTAAATATTGATTGAAGTGCATTTTTTGAGAAAGCAAACTTGGAAAATTGTAGCATAATCTATATTTGCATTTTTTTCAAATTCAATATGTCTATAACTACATAAAATTATAATAAATACCAGTATTTAGCAGAAATTCAAAAATAAGGATATCCCATGAACTTTTATTTTATTTTTAAGGTTGCTGTCGTGCCAAAACTTAAGTCTTTGAGAAAAAAAAGTGTTTTCATGACTTGAAATTATATTATCAGTCGTGTCATATGAATGAAAAAATATTATTTTTTATGAAAAAAAATCCAAAACTTATGAAAAGTAATACTTTAAATAGCGTTTTTTGTAATAGAATTTTTCCTTACTATCGCGTCTTACCAATTTTTTAAAAATTATTGGATTTTTATAAATCATAGCTTATTTTTTTTGGGAAAAATATCCTCTACAGCCCTTCTGTTTCTAGTTTTTGAAAAAAAATTTCAATGACTGAAATCGTTAAAAGAATTTTTTTAAATGGAGCATTTAAAAAAAACTATAGTTGGAGACTTTTTACTTATTTTTAAAATTGGAAACAATAGAATTATAGAGAATATTTTCCCCGAAAAATTAAGCCATGATTTTTAAAAATGCAATCATTATTAAAAAATTGGTAAGAAGTGGTAGTAAGGATTATATGATTTAAAAAATATTTTTAAAAAAAGGATCTATTATATAAAACATTATCAAAAGTTTTATTTTTCGTAAGATTACATTTGTTTTTCATAAAGAATAACGTTTTTTCTTTCATAAGACACGACTGATAAGATCATTTCAAGTCTTATAATCCTAAAAAAACTTTCTTTTTCAGAAAACTGATTTTCGGAACAATTACCTTGAAAAACGCGAAAAAGATATATACATAAATATATATATAAAATATTGTGAAGAATGTTCTAATGATCGAAACGAGTTACTGTTTATCATGATTGGACGAAGGTTACGATAATTCCGTAAGATTACAGAAAAAAACAGTAAGTAGCAAATAAATATAATTGAACAAACATTTTTGATCCGAACTATTTCTTACTAAGATATACATTTCTGCTTCTTCCAAAATACACTAATGTTAAATTTGATTTTATTTTTATTGTTTCCAAAAATCATTCTTTGATTTGAGGTCATGTTAATGGATTTTTAAGGCCGTATGGTAGACTCTAAAGTCGCCAATTAAATTCGATGGCTTCATTAATAAATTAATAATTTTAACGAATTTTCCGGGTAGTAATGTATAAAAAGGTAAATCATTGCTATCTCCCCCGGTCAAAATTTCGGGTTGGATTTTATTCTGCGCTATGTCGTCCTATTCCACGCCAATCTGAATCCATCCATCAGGATTGAACGTTCTTTCTGAAATGGCAAAGATCTTTTTGGATTGATGCGAAAACAAATTTCAAATAAACGCGAAAAAAGACGAAATCCTTTCTTATCCGGAACTTTCACTAATGTTTCCTGAAAACTTCATCAAGATTATTAATTAATGAATAATGCCGTTGAATGTAATCGCTAGCGTCAGATCTTATCACACAATCTCAGGGAAATCGGAAATGTGGATAAAGAGCATTTTATCATATAATTTTTATAGGTTGCAAACAATAATTAGCCGCATGAAATATCTTTTTCGTGTGTGCAGCTGAAAACAATATCCGAGTGCAATAAGAGAAAAACGGCATGTGTTCTTTGTAAATGTCTATTCAACGCGTAAAACCTTTTGTTCAACACGCGATAGAAGCATTAAACAACCCTTAATGCTTACGTTGGCATCGATCTTATTCCTTGGCAACGTTTCCCGGCATATAAGGGTAAAACACGATAAATTTCTAGATTGAAATTTCACTCTTTATACATTCTTGTGATTACGATCTCCTATGTTGTAACAAAATTTTATTATCATTATGCTCTCTCTATTTTAAAACGCCATCTTTATTAGATTAACGGTCGAGAAAATAGTTAGTACAACTATTTTGATTTGTAAAATATGATTCAGGACTCGTTTCATTGAATTGAAAAAAATTTCTGCATCTCTCTTTGACTTTTTACTATCAAAATTAATTTTGTTAGTAATTATGCAGTTATTATTCTGGCAAAGAAAAGGTGGATGGTTAATAAGGCTGGTTTTTGGGTCACCGATTGGTCTCAAAGTGTGTTATTTTATTCATCTAACTTGGCCTCACAATCTCCTAAAAGGATATTTCCTAAAAGTGATTTGATTTCAAGACATTTCAGAGTTATTGATATTTCTAAAAAAGGTTAAAATGTGACATTCTTTACAATATATTTCTATAAAATTAACATTTTCCCGTCAACTTGCCATCGTTAGTTGCAAAATATCATTAACTTTCATGCTATTTTTGGGGGAAACTGTTAACTTGTAATTATGTAAATAAAGACTCCCCGTAGAGCGTTTCACGTGTAACATATCACTCAATAAGTTCGTAGGATGACTAATAAAACAACAAATTTTAGGTAAAATTCGTCTATATTTATTAACATAGTCTCTTTCAAGCGTAATACATTCATTCTAACGCTTCTCTAACTTTTCGATGCCTTTTTTGTAGAATGATTCGTCTTTGCTCTCAAATTAGGCCTCAGTTTCGGCAATCACTTCTTCATTGGAGCCAATCTTTTTTCTTGGAGCATTCTTTTTAGGTCTGCAAACAGATAGTAGTCGCTGGGAGCCAGATCCGGAGAATACGGTAGATGGGGAGTCAATTCAAATTGCAATTGGTGCAATTTTGCCACTGTTGCGATCGACTTGTGACACGGTGCATTGTTTTGGTGAAAGAGCACTTTTTCCTTCATCATTTGGGGACGTCTTTTCGCGATTTCTTCCTTCAAACGGACCCATAATGCCATATAATATTCGCTATTGATGTTATAGCGGAGTCAAACATTGCCGTTCTCGAGTGAAGACGGGTTTGACTCCGAGATGCAGACGATACTTTATGCAAAGAGAAGATGTTTTTTACGTCATTTACGGGGTGCACGACACGTCGCTTTTTTCAGTTTCGATGACAAGACGCTACGTGTTAACGCTACGTTCGCTACTATTCTAACCAAAACACATCAGGCAGTCGTTGCGCGTATATATTGCTCATTTTGGCCATTGGTACGACCTCTCAAGGAATGACGAAAAAAACGTCTTCCCTTTGCATAAAATACCGCGCGCATCCCAAAATACGGAGGCTAAAACCTTACCAGCTGACATTTTTGTTTTTGGTCGCTTTGAACAGTTTTCACAATTTGCTGTCCACTTAGCTGACTGCAAAATTGTGAATACACTGGCTTCTGATATCTTTAGGGTGTCAGCTATCTCACGAAACTTCAATTTACGATTCGCCAAAACCATTTTGCGGATTTCTTTTTATGTTTTCTGGAACAACTGCCGAATTTGGGCGATCAGAGCGTTCAGCGTCATCGGTGCTTGTACGAGAGCGTTTAAATTCAGCAAACCACTTCTTTACAATTTGTCTCGATAGAGCAGAGTCCGGATAACACTTGTCAAGCTATTGCTTTGCTTGAACGGTAATTTTTCCTATTTAAAAAGCAATGCTTCATCAACACACGAAATTCAGATTTTTCCATTGTTTTGAAAATTAAATTAAATTAAATTAAATCAAAGTAGGTCTACTCCTATAGGCGTAAAGGGGAACGAATTATAGTGTTTTTTATCAACAAGCGGTAACCATAGTTTGATTTTCTTTTGATAAAATCTGATGGTATAAATTATTGATTTATGCTTAAAAAATTTCCGCTCTTTAGAATATATCTAGTAAGAAGAATTGAGTGGCATTGATATGTCAAAATCTGGAAAGAAATGGAATCAAGAATGAAACTTTTGAATCCATTTTAATTCTTAGGTATTAAAAGGCATTCAAAAGTTTTATTCTCGGTTCCGTTTCTTTCCAGATTTTAGCATTACAATGCTTCCAATACTTTCTTACTAGGTATCGGGATGCAATACATGTTAGTGGAAATACTGTGTATCGTTTGAAGGTTTATTGAGTGACGTATTATCATATACTATAGCCTTCGGCTAGTGGGTGGCTTGGGCGCTGCACCGGGTGGGGTACCCAGTACTTAGCACCCATTTTGAACACATAGCCAAAGTGCTTTTCAGATGCATTTTTGTGCAAAATAAGAGATGGACCTCCTCGTGGAACCCGCTGGGCAACGTGCTTGTGACCTGCTCGGTGCCCGGCCCTGGATTCCTGCACTTCCTTGCGAGCTCCCCTTCAATAGGGCTTGCGGTAGAGAGGTTCTGGGTGTCTGGGCTGCGTGGGGCAAGCACAGCTAACTTGGCTCTTCCACTGGCCTTCATACCAGTGGACACCTGACGGGTGTAATGGATGTCTGTCGATCGGCATATTTTCCTTCGGCAGTACACCGAAACCAGTTTTTCTACGTTCGCGATCTTGATGGTGGAAGTAATTAGGTAAGTGGATAGTAAGCTTGCGTGCCACCCGACTTTTCGGATGCGGGTGTGCTTCGCTTTAAGATCGGGGAGTGTGTTCCGCAGGTTCTCTAGGTATCCCCGGGCGGGTTACCACCCGTCCAAAGCTACAAAACTATAGCCTTCGGCTCATGCTGCAAATCTCACATTCTTTGGAAATCACCAACTTTCCATACTAATATCATAATTTAATAATAAATAAATAAAATTAAATGAATAAAAATAATAAAAATGTAATAATTTTCTGGGTTTTGCTCGTATTTACTTTTTTCATTTCAATGCTTTCCGATGCACGAAAGGACTATGGAATAAATAAGCCCTGGACCATCAGGATCGAATAAGAATTGCAATTATTACTCAAAACAGAAGCAAAAATAAAAAACTCTGAATAAACATTACTGCAATTGGGGAGGGGCAACCGATGGTCTCAATCTCAAAATAAAAAACGGTTTCTAGAAAAAATAAAAATACAACCAAAATTAATTAAAATATATTTTAGAAAAAGCAACAATAAATTTCTCAGAAAAAATGCATTCGGGTAAAAATTTTTGGTCTGATATAAAAGTTATTTTACAATCGTAAATTTTATTTAATCTTAATAAAAACACTAAATATCCAATAACTATTGTAAGACCAACAATCTTGACTCAAAATGATTTCCTTAAGTTATAAAGGGTTTCCCAATAGGGGTGATATGATTTTGAATGTCCCTATCGGGCTCATTTGAACTGAAATTTTTGACGTCTGCTGTCAGTTGTCATCAGTAAGGTTTGCCATTTAATCATGAGTAGTTTCACGCTTCCACAACGTTTGGAAATTGTCCAATTATTTTATCAAAATTCGAGAAGTTTTGTCGGTGTTCAAAGAGCATATCGTGCAAAATATGGTCGTCATTCTGCTCCATCCGCGCTCTCAATTCGTCGAATAATCGATAAGTTGGAGAGTGAATTTACTCTATTGGATACTAAGCCTAAAAATCGTATGCGTACCGCACGTTCTACACAGAATATAGCCGCCGTACAGGCCAGTATCGAGGAAAACCGTGAATTGTCCGTGCCACGCCAATCTCAGGAATTGGGCCTGTCCAGGATGACTACCTGGCGTATTTTGCGATTGGATCTTGGCCTGCATCCCTATAAGATGATTCTGGCCCAAGAACTGAAGCCTAATGACCATCGTTTGCGTCGGGAGTTCGCGGATTGGGCTCTGGAATCAATTGAAAATCATCCCAATTTTCATCAAAAAATCATCTTTTCTGGTGAGGCGCATTTTTGGCTCAAGTCTTGGGGGACATTTGGCCGATATATTGTTTAAATCATAAATGGCATAGAATATCCAATATAATAAAAAAGATTTCGATCAATTCCGAATGAATATTCAGTGTTTTTTTCAATTTCAAAACATATCACCCTTATTGGGAAACCCTTTAGTAATGGGTCGATTTGTCTTAGAAGTGAGAATAATCTCTTTAATTTCATAAATCATTATTAACAACGTTTGATTTTGAAGTTAAGATAAGGGTAGAACGTCCTCAAGAAAAAAAGACAATAAAAAAGGAAGGAAATAATTGCCATCTTAGTAACGTCCCTTGTGCGCGTAGTAATTCAATGTTCCGTTCCAAAGACATACTTTATTATCCGCAATAACCATAAATTACTTGCTCGTGTTACATCAAAGTTTTTTGTGACGGAGATATACAGCAGATCAAATGACATAACATGATATCCTGAAGAGGCTTAGAGGTTTCAGATTGACCCTGATTATATGGACGATTTTTGAAATATATAATGAGGGGGATCGTTAAATGTTTGTAGAGAAAATCAATAGATTGTAGAACGAATTAAGTTTATGAATAATTATCTATTATAAAAAATGTTCAGCCATCATCGGCATTCGTTTGATCATCCCGTATTTTGCTTTTAACTGCAAAGCAATTTCGTCCCCTGAAAACTCTCTGAACTATTAAACATAGAGGTACTAGTGTGTTGAGAAAACTTTATCAAGTTAGTTACATTTACGATCAGTCAAGCACAAGTAAATGCATTTTTCCGAGCTTATGAAACACGTCATATATAAAGAGTCCCATCTACGATGGAAGTCTATAAAAAAAAGTACGTGAGGGATGTCCTGCATTTTTAACAGCAGTAACTCTCTTGACGATTCTTGCAGTTCTTGCAAGTAAGTAAACTTACTTCCGACTTTGAATTTTTATACGTCCCTTGTGCTACGCATTTTCAGTGAACTGCATTATTAATAATATTGTAAACAAATATCCGCAAAATGTATTTGGAATTTTGTTGCATCTTTAAATTCGGACTTTTCCCACTTATCAAGAACAAAATGTTTACTTGACTACTAAATAATGTTAAAGGCTGATGTTAAATCGACTAAGCGTGCTTTGCTACACGCGATTTTTTATCAAAACTTCACGAGAAATAATTTAGATTGCGCCCTCCAGCTTGGCTGTAGTACACTGAGAAAAAAATGCTATTGAATCAAAAGCATTTCTTTCCAAAAGCATGTATACTATGAATTCATAAAAATATGCTACAAGAACCAATAAATATGTTACTAATTCTATAGCATATTGATTTGAATCCGTGATATACATGCTTTTGGAAAGAAATGCTATTGATTCAATAGCATTTTTTTCTCAGTGCAATTGAAACTAAGTTAAATAAAACCATTTTACTATTTTCTCGGTTTTCTTGAGAGAGATGAAAAATATTTTCTATGGGTGGACGTCAATCTGCAACCAAAAAATTAGTTTCTAGGCTAAAAATATTTTTTGTATAAATAACGATTGAGTATATGTATTTTTAGAATTAATTGTTTCGTAAATTTTCTATGACTATAGTTTCAAAATTTCTGTCGCTGTATATAAATACATATAAATCATTAATTTATATTATATTTTTAATCGTATACATTATTAAAATTTTTTTAGATTTGACCATATTTTCACAATTCGAATGCGATGCAAAATTGCATTTGCGGTAATGTAAAACGAAATTGCAATACATTTTATATAATTTTACGATACAAGGGAGTTCAATAATTCCGTAGGATAACATAGAGATGGCACCACCAATTAAATTATTATATATTTTCCCTGAAGGACAATCTTTTAGATGAGAGCTGTCAATATTTGAGCCAATTTAATTGTTTACTTTCAAAATTACGAACGGTAGAAGCGAACAAGTTTTATTCTTTTAAATCTTAAATTCAAATACAATCATCATATGTGACACTTTAATTGATAAAACAAGTCTCTTTTGAAATCTACAACAGAACTTTGAAAAAATAACTACCATCCATCTTAAAAATTACATAACAATATTGATTTTTGTCAGTTCTAGAGAAATAATATAGTGGTGCTTTAATATTCAAAATGATGTTTTAAAATTACACGTTATTGAAAATAAGTATAAAACACGAGCATGATCTGACATTTGGAGTATTTTTCCGAATGCAGTATTATTGTTTAACATGTTTTTTAAAATTTTATGCAGATACAACTCTGAAATCACAAGACCTCTTGTTTTTAGCTGATTTTAAAGCATCTTGATTTTTACAATGCTCAACTGTAAATTTCTTTCCTACACCATTGAAGCTAATAAAATTCTGCGCTTATAAGCCAAAGAAAAAGACATAATGTCAATTTGGGAAAACAATATTGTAAAAAACGTGAAATTTATATTTTTTCACAAATGCTGATAACTTCAAAAAAAAATTCACATTTTAAAAATTGTTGAGCTTATTTTAAAGAAAAATCTCTCTAGTGATCAGTTGATCTATTAGGAATTTTTGAGAACATTTCCTCTAGATTCTATCATAGGTTCGAACTTACTATCAAAAAGTTGTGAAATTTCAAATAAAAGACACGTACCTACTTCACACATATTTCTCAAATTTTATGAGTTTTTCGTACCAAGTTTGATCCCATGATAGACTATGAAGAAAAATTTGTAAAAAGGTTATCAGAATGATATAGATTTATCTTTAAATAAAGCTCAAAAACTTTACAAAATGTAAATTTCATTATACCAAATAATGAAAAAAAAACTTATTATCTGTAACCGTGATTTTTATTTATTAAATTATATAAAATCACATAGGGCAACACTGCCAGATGAATATAGGTTACCTTCAGAAAGTTATTACCCGTATTTATTGATATTCAAGACTTGGACAATTAAATTTGATTTTATAAATTTGAAAGATTGGTTCTTTATGAAATTTATAATTTACAGGATTGTAAATTAATGAGGGACAAAAGGATCTATAATTTAAAACTTGGATATTCCTTAAACAGCCATATTATGATTGTGAATCATAAGTTACTTATCAATTAACACTATTTATTAGAGTCCAATCGAGAAATTTGTAATGTATTTGTCGAACTAAATAATTAATTCTAGAGACTAAATATCTAAAATAATCGTTACATATTAAGAGACTAAATCTCCACAACACAGATCAAAATTACACAGAAAATAAAAGCTCGACTGTATTGGATTAAACTTCTCAATGAGATCACAAGAAAATCAAATCTTACCGAAGCAGATTGATTCCACTGAAGCTTGATTCACACTTTGGAAGCTGCCGACGAAAAGGTGAAAGGTTTCCAACTGTATTTATTTCCTTGACGACTAATGTTTTGTCTCCACAGGTTACAGCTGTGCTTTGTTTTCAAATTCTATTGGCTGAAATTCCATGCATTCCTATAAATCCAACAACTAATTCAGGGACGTAATCTTGAAGACTACGAATCTTCAGAAAAGAATTACTTCTGAATTAAATAATTAAATTCTCATTAATTCGGTCTAAACGATGGTAGATTATCATTGCGCTTCTCCAATATCAGCAATCAAACAGGCTGGCTACCAAAGCATCAAGAAAATAATCCGATCGGGTTGGCACGCAGAAACATTAACCTACTGACACGGGCCTGGTTTCCACCGGCAACAAAAGATTCATAACGTATAGCTTGAATATAATGATAATAGTCTAAGAGCCCAGTCAGCAAACCTACCTTGAACGTCCAGACGATTGTAAGTTCATTCGATGGAAATCTTATCAATTTATGACTCTGAAAAGACAACGGTGCCATCGTAAATCCTGCAGAAAGCATTTAAAAATTAATAAAATTCCTCTTTTTCATACGCGAAATCTACCTTTTCGTCCCGGACGTTCAAACAAGCCGTAAAAGCGTGCATTAGTATGAATATATGTAGAAAAAGTCATGGTGTCGCTTGGCATTTTGCCGCATCCCTCGGCACCGCGTCGATGAAAGAGGTGGTAAAATTCAGTAATCGATCTTTTTCTCCCGGACGAAAAAGTCCTATATGAAAATTGTCGACGAGGAGTAGACGAATTCGAAGAACCAAGGGTGCCGAGTCTCAGGTTGCCGGAAGTCCTCGGCACCGCGGTTTGAATCGTGGCGAGCGCGGGACGAACTCGGGGCTGGGCCATTTATTGCGTCATCAAAAATCATCAAAAATTATTATCCTTATGTTAATATTAAAAATGCTGATAATAAACATCTGCATTCGGATAATAATTTTTTATATCTTTGATGCTAATTTTTACAAAAAAAATGTTACTTTTTCTAAGTGTTACAAAAAAATCCAATTCTGTAGGGAAAATGTTATTTTTTAGAATCTCTTTTTCTGAATGTGGTTTTATTTCATAATGATTTTGATGTAAGGTTTTTTATTTTGTATAAGGTTTTTATGTGAAATGTGGCACAAAAATTGCACAAGATGAATATACAAAAAAACATGTGAATCTCGTATAAGAGAACTCGTATAATAAAAGTGTATGATAATACTTACATTCTGATCGTCGGGGAACATTAGCAAAAATTGTTCTTTAATTTTTTTCTTCAAAAAAGCCACTTTTTGGTAACACTGAACATGATAAGCGCTGTCTTTTTTTAATTCAATATTACCATATTTATATTCCTTTTCTTTCCGGAATTCAATTATGAGAAATTTTTTTGAACTTTGCGGGAGTGAACGGAATTAATTTTCCGCCACTTTTTTCACACAAAAAACATTGAATTTTTAAATGATTTTACTCAATATAGAAAAAGGAAAAAAAAAAAAAAATCGTTTTCACGGTCGAAATAGTAGTACAGTCAATTCAGGAAGGGCCGCTTCCATAGGAATAGTCAACGTAATAAATGGCCCACTCTCTAAATTTGAATCAGTCAAAATCTACTGATTATCAGTGAAAATTGACTGATTTGACAGTGAAAAATATTTTTTTCACTGATGAATCAGTTAAAATTAACTGATTTAACAGTGAAAATTTGACTGATTCAGATTTAGAGAGCAGCCCCGAGTTCGTCCCGCGCTCGCCCCGATTCAAACCGCGGTGCCGAGGACTTCCGGCAACCTGAGACTCGGCACCCTTGGTTCTTTGAATTCGTCTACTCCTCGTCGACAATTTTCATATAGGACTTTTTCGTCCTGGAGAAAAAGGTCGATTACTGAATTTTACCACTTCTTTTGTCGACGCGGTGCCGAGGGATGCGGCAAAATGCCAAGCGACACCGTGACTTTTTCTACATATATTCATACTAATGCACGCTTTTACGGCTTGTTTGAACGTCCGGGACGAAAAGGTAGATTTCGCGTATGAAAAAGAGGAACTTTATTAATTTTTAAATGCTTTCGGCAGGATTTACGCTGGCACCGTTGTCTTTTCAGAGTCATAAATTGATAAGATTTCCATCGAATGAACTTACAATCGTCCAGATGTTCAAGGTAGGTTTTTTGACTGGGCTCTTAGACTATAAAACTTTCCGAGGACATGGGATCTTGAATTTCACGCCAGGTGAAGAAGTCATTTTGTACCAAGGCACCAGCAAATGTACAAATGGCATTTCAAAATTTACCAATTACTCCTTGGGTACGACCAGAAGTAATTTACATCCACACTTAAGATAGGTTAGGACAGGATGGCGGGAATATTCAAGTAGAAAAGGAACACAGGAAGCAGGAACTTTCAAATCTTTTCTTATGCTTGTTTTTCTTCTAATTTCAGTCTCGACGACAGAATTGCATAAAATAAGGAAAATACAAACGGAATTAGTACTTAAAATTAAAGGATCTAAAGTATGTCCAAATCTTAAAATACCGTGCAGCTTCCAAAATTGCAAAATGTAATGTCTTTTATATAATAATCAAAATTTTCTATGATATTTCAATTAGACAGATTAAGAAAATAATGTATTACTTAAGAAAAACAATTTTTGTGAGTTGCAAAATTTTGCAACGTCACATATCATTTTGAGAGATACACGGAGAAACTTTTTATATCAATTTTTACTAAAGTATTTTTCAATTTAGGGAAAAACGTATCACTTTGAGAATTTTTGTCAGTAAAAGTATTAAAATTTATAATAATGATATGAAACTTTAGTATAAACTATAGTAAAATTTGCTATGAACTATGCTGAAGTTTCATATCATTATTATAAAGTTTAGTATTTTTACTGCCAAAAATTCTCAAAGTGATACGTTTTTCCCTACATTGAAAAATACTATAGTAAAAATTGATATAAAAAGTTTCTCCGTGTAAATAGAATAGTAGTTTTTCCTTAGATATTCATCTGAAAATTGAAATATCTCTCTAGTAGTAGGAAATGTAGGAAAGTAGGAAATGTCAATAGAATTCCAATCCCTTTTACTACCGCTAAAAGGAAACTGGAAACGCGTATTGAAGTTCAGTTATTATATAAAGGTGGAAGTGAAGAGTTCGTCGTCATCGACGTAAATCACTTGCCAGTTAGTAATGAATTATTATCACAAGGATATTGAATACAAAGCCCCGAAGGGCTTATTATCAAAGTGATTTGAACTTTGTCTACATGTCAATCGTTTTATAGCTCTCTAGCTTTCAATGTTTATTACAAATCTGTCTAATTGCTTATCATCGCTGGGAATGTTCGAAAATTCATGAGACAAGTATTAAAATTTCTAGCGCAATTCGTAATAATATCCACCATATCTACTAAATGCGATATGAAAATCGATTTATGTTAATCTGCGCACTAGCCAATCCGCCACTTGAATTGATTACCGTCAGTTAATTATATCCATACAATTAGATCATAAAATAAAGCAGTTCAGTGTATATAAAGTTAATTTCAATTTTACAGCCTGAGTTTTCAGTAACAGACTTATTAATCAGAAGCTATACATAACTCCCTGTCTAATTTTTTAAATAGATAATGTATAAAACATGATGAAATTCAATCTAAGAACCAGAAATTCAATTCAACAATGCCAGAATAATCGATTCCGTATTTGAAGAGAATGTTCGTTTAGTAGGTCATCGGTGTTCCTTTATTGGAACAAGAGATTTTTCGTGTTCCTTCATCAGGACAAATGCAACTTTTTTACATTCTCATCATGGATGAGGTGTTGGTTTTATGTGAAAAATGACTTTCGAAATTTTCATCAAATCTTTACGTTTTGAGACCCCCTGAGTCAGAAAAAAGAGTTTTTACGAAAGTGTCTGTCTGTCTGTCTGTCTGTAGGTCGTGTGCGGCATAACTCACGATAGAATTATCAGATTGAATTGAGCTTTGGTACACTTTATCGGAGCCGAAAAAGTAAGGACAAGTTCGTTAACCAGCCACATCCAATCAAAATTGAGGGATTGAGCACTACTTTTGTGTTTTTGAAAATAATTTTTTGAAAAAATAAAAAATTTCAATACTGGTTTTTGATAGTGCTCATAAATATCTACAAATTATCCTGATAACATTTTTTGATTAAATTAAAATTAGAAATGTTACAGCATATTCAAATTCGAAAAAAGTCAATATCAAAATTCCATTTTCCAGTTAAATTATACGAGATACGATAAAACATTATGATACAATATTATTAAATAAATAAAGACCTATAAATTTGAATTGTAACATTTTTTCATAAGATGCATATTTTTCTTTTTAATTAAAAAAAAAACTATTGAAAATCCAAAATTCAATTTTTTAACAATAATATGTGAAATACGAAATAAACATAAGAATACAAAGTTGTTCGTTTCAAAAAGATCTACAAATTTTGTCTCACACAGTTTCTGAAAAAACATATATTTTTCGTTTCAATTCCAAAAAATACCATTAAAATTAAAAAATTCCATTTTTTAGAAAAAATATGTGAGATACTAAAAAAACGTTTAGATGTAAAATTGTTTGCCTGGATGAGGTCTACACGTTCTTATTAAGAAATTTCGGGACAGGATGTATATTTTATGTTTTGATTTTTAATGTTAAAAAAATTCGATTTTTTTCACCAAAATATGTGAGATACGAAATAAGCGTTGTTCTGCAAAATCGTTTCCTTAAATAAAGTCTACGATTGTTTTTTCTTTTTGAAATATTTGGAAGAAAATAAATTTATCAATAATCATGTAATTTATTAAAAAGTTACAAAAATGCATACATAAAATCGAGCGCGAAGCGCGAGTGTCATGATGAGAATGTGTTCGTTAAGGCCGATAGAGCCTTAAGTAAATTGAATCTCCTGTTTCCCTTAAATTCAAAAAGAAAATGAGTGACTTTGAGAAAATGTGTAATTCACATCATCTGTAATATTATTATAAAATTGGTTCGAGCTTCAGTATTAAATTATAAGAAATAAACTTAAATGCATGCGAAGTGCGAGGTCCAGGAAGAACGGAGCGCGAAGCGCGACGATCAAATCGCGCGCCCTAGGCGCGCGAAGCGCGCGATGAGAATGTCCCGCGAAGCGGGCAGATTTTTTAATATATGAATAACTTTATGAATATCTAAAAGTTTTATGAAATTCAAATTTTATTTTGTAAGGCAGTGTTTGCACTTCAAAATAATTCTGGTAAGAAAATACTTTTTCGAATCATATGATATTCATGAATTAAAATATAACTGAGTCACGTTAGATATACATATATATGTTTTTAATTATCATATTCGTATCGTTTTTCGACAATTAATGTCACTTTAATGGTCAGAATAAAATACTTGAGAGATCTAAATAATAATAAATTACCATCAGGTAGGTAAATAAAACGTTTGCTTGACTCGTAAGAAAATTTACAGATCAGCTTCACCTCCAGAAAATAGAAATCTTATACACCATATAGAAAGTTTCCATTTCTTCAATTTATCTAGAAAGAGAGTCAGTTAATCTAAAAGTAATCATAGAATTAGAGAAATCGGTTCCTGATTGAGTTGAAGTTCACCATATTGTCTCTCTTCTATGTAATAGTGAAACAATAAGCGCACACATTACTGCTTTGAACTGCCAGTAATTTTAGATAATGTTTAGTTTTAGATTTATAACTTTACGTAAACCTATTCTTTGGTGTGTAGAGAAAGGCTGAAGAACATTATTCCATAAATATGAAAATTATTATGAATTATCTCCGAATATAATCAGAATAAATATGAAGCTCAATTTCAATCCGGTTAAACCCATGCGTCTACTCGAAATTCAATCCGATAAATCCATGGGTGCTATCAAAACCCAATCAGAATGAATTCACATCAAATCCGAGAAACTTCTGAAAACTGACTCAATCCATGCGTCCGTTAGAAGTTGATTGGAACAAATTTAATAGCATTCCGAGCATTTTTCAAACAAATTCAAAGAACAATTTTTATCCGACAAATTCGTGTGTCGGTTTGAAATTTAATCATGATGAATTTGAGGACACTTTGAGACTCTTAGTTTCAAATAGATTTGAAATAGCTCGCATTGTTACGGAAGTCAATTTCAAAACGAGGGAATGAGACGAATGGAATTTTTTTGATTTAATTTTTAAAATGTACAAGGGTAGTTTTAATTTAGTCAAATTTTCAGTTGACGTAAAAACTATGATAATTTATGTGTAAGGGGGAAAACTACATTAGGCGGTTTAAAAAAATCGATTTTTTTTTGCTTGAGTCATTAGCAAAACATCTTAAAAATATGCTCTCGAAATTTCAGAACAAAATTCGAATTTCAAAGTAACGCATTCAACGCGGTTTTCTCGAAATGACATTTTATCGTTTCTGGGGAAATAAAACTTAAAAACTAATGGACCAATCATTCTCGAAATTGACATACATTTACTTTATTTAATTGATAAAAACGTAAAACTACAATTGACATGATATAGCATTTTTAAAACAATGAAACATTTGATCGATTCGCGGGAATCATGAATTAAAAACTAATGGACTGATCACTCTCAAAATTGAGATACATTTACTCTATTCAATTTTCAAAAACGTGAACCTACAATTGACTTGATAGTATTTTTTAAACTATTTTTATTATTACAAAAAAGTAAAAAAAATGGTGGAAAGCGATACTTTTTTTTTAAACACCTCAAATAGATTTATTTTTTAATTTTTTTTGGTCACAGGTTGCTTCATATTCTTAAAAAACATCTTAATAATATACGGTCAAGGAAAAAATGTCTTTAAATTACAGAAAGTTTTGTTAATTCAAAAAGTTTTCTTTAATCCAAAGGAATAGATTTGTTTGCGTTAAGGGGATCCACAACCTTTAATATTCCTATTTCTTTTTTTGAGTTTAGACTTCCATATAAGTTTTTTTTATGTTTAGTACCTTTATTTAGAAAGGTTTTGGGTTTTTTTAAATTGCAACATCTTTCTGTATTTTTAAACCAGAAATATTGAGTCATGATTCTTTTTTTATTTTGTTCCTTACAGTGTGTAGCAACTTTTTGAGTATGTAAAATAAGGTAACACGACTGAAAAAAAAGTTACAAAAAGAAAAAAATATCCAAAAAGATAATCTGTCTAAAAATACACTCAAAATATTTCAACCAAATCGGATGAGTGGTTTTCGAAAAACCTCTGCAGCTGTGGCAAAAAAACATGGTTTCGATAAAAACGCATTCAAAGTTTGGGGTACGAAATAAATACGAAAAACAGAGTTTTACAAATCAAAATTTACTATCTAAAATACTGCTCAGGGGGTAATTGACAATTTTCGAGATGTCGCCACGAAAATTTTACTGCATATTTGTAAAACTATGAGAAGCACGAAAATGAACAAAAAATTCTTGAAAATTCCACAGTCGTATAGTTCCTTAAAGAAAATTTTTTTGAATCAACAAAACTTTCTTTAATTCAAAGAAATTTTTTCCTTGACTGTATATTGAAGAAAGTTTTCTTCGATTTAAAGAAACTATTTTCTGGATGCTCTTAACCCATTAACGCCTGAACGGACGTTTTTTCCTGCAAACTTTCCGGCCATAAAAAAAATTATGTAGAAAGTTTATAAAAAATCCAGCCAAGGTTTTTCTGAAGTCAAATTTCATCTTCTTTGAGAATCTCGCCCTAATTTTTCGATAAAACATAAGCCTTCATTGTTATTAACAATTTTATTGAAAAAAAAGTGAAATTATCGAGATCGATCACTTTCAAAACCAACGAAAAGTTGAACGGAAACATAGTTTGTTTAAACAAATTGTTTAAACAATATAATTTTTCAATAATAACTTTAAATTCGTGATCAGTGATTCTAGAAACCCCCGAGTACACATTTCCAAGTCATACTATGAACTTTTTACATCATTATGGTCAAATGTCAAAATCAGATAAATTATAAATCGCGTAAAGCTGAGTCAGAAAGCGCCATCTGCGCAATGTTAACAAACAGGAAGTGGTTTTATGTCTATGGACGCGAAAAAAACGATTTCTGCGGTTCTTGGAATTCGATTTCCATATGTTTCGTTGGTTTTATGGTAAAAGTGATCGATCTCGATAATTTCACTTTTTTTTCAATAAAATTGTTAATCACAATGAAGGCTTGCGTTTTATCGAAAAATTAGGGTGAGATTCTCAAAGAAGATGAAACTTGACTTCACAAAAACCTTGGCTGGATTTTTTATAAACTTTTTACAAAATTTTTTTTATGGCTGGAAAGTTTGCAGGAAAAAACGTCCGTTTTGGCGATAATGAGTTAACACAAGGACATTCAAGGAATCGAGAAATTTAAATTAAACATTGGTCAAAGAATAAACAAACAATAAATTGTTTTTTGAGTAAATTGTCTCTGATGTTTATTTCTGGTTGTCAGTCATAAAGTTTTAGTATGCTATAAGGTTAATAGTTGCTTTATATCAACCCTGCAATCATATTTTCTCTCTCATCCTTCTTGGTCGACACTTAGCATGCTTCCTTGCAAGAGAATGGCTGTCCAGTTTAATGTGAGATCACACAACGTAAAAGGCAATTTACTACTAGGGAATTCTATACCAACATCCTTCTTTTTTCTGGACCATTCTGCGCTGTTTTAGAGCTCTACGTGTTGCTGTCAGGAATGCAAGGTATATCTTTTCGTCTCCAATTTGTCAGCAGGGTCACGTATTTAGTCTTCCTTTAGTTTGAGTCAGGCAATATAGAGAAAGTATCTAGAAGAGAAATAGTATCTGACCAAAAACAATACTTGTGAGAAACTTCAAAAAATTAAAAACTGTGTTTGAGTACAACAACTAAAAATATCCACACAGAAACCCATATTGATGTCTATCAAGAGAACTATTTTACGATCTTTGCGAATTTAATCAACTTACGTGTAAAAATACTCCTTCTTATTAAGAGTTTTGAAGAAAACATTCTAAGTTTTCATTTTGGCACAATCTTTTTCGAACAAAGTGGAATATATTTTACACCTTTATTTTCGAAGGTTGAATAATTATTGTTTTGAAAAATGCTTCTAATTACAGAAAAAAATGTGAAAAAGTCTATCGAAATTGAAAAAAAATTCTTAAAGGATTTATTTTTTTTTTCTCATTTAATATTCTGTGCTATACAATTAAAATTTTCCTTATGAAAAAGCAACCTTATAACCACACTTAGAAAATACTTAAAACAAAATGCTGTGAAAAATGCTGTAAAAAAATGATGTGAATTAAAATTTATTTATGAAAATATTTTTTTTATTTTTAATAAAGTTACAATCTTTGTAAAATAAAAAATAAAATAAATTATATGAACAGAAAATTTTTTCATAGAATGACGCAGTAGTAACAGAATGTAAAGGTAAGCCTATAAGTAGTTGAAGATCTGGGCTGACTTACTTTAAGTTTGACGTAATCCAGATAAAGATAAGACATTTTTTCTTACGGATAATAATATTGTTTATGAAAGCCCACAATTTTGAAATAAAATTCAGAGATATAAAATTTGGTCATAGGAATATGTAAGATCGTGAAAGTACGCATGTTACTTTTTATGAACACTTACATTTCTAATGCGATATGCTGGAATATTTGTATACTGCAGATATATGAAAAATTGTTTCGAGGGAAAAATACGCTAAACGTATGAAAATGCACTAAGAAATGCATAGAAAAACTGCAAAGTTTATTTTAGAGAAACATCAGTTTAACTTCAATTTCGCTGTTAAAATAAAATATCCATTTTACTTGGTATAGCAATCTGCTTTTAATTATAAAAATATTTTTGTAGCTTTAGGTTGGAGGGAACCAAGTTTAGAATTTTTACCAAATTACTTTCAATTTACGAAAACTGGTGTCATAGTAAAAACTTTCTGTAGTTTAATCTTAAACTTTAGAAAAATTGCATGATATATAGCTATAACAAAATTTACTACAACATACTCTCTAAATCTGAATCAGTCAAATTTTCATTGATTAAATCAGTGATTTGCCTTTTAACTGGTTCAGCAGTGAAAAAAATATTTTTCACTGTTAAATCAGTTAATTTTCACTGGTTCATCAGTGGCAAAATATTTTTCACTGTTAAATCAGTTAATTTCCACTAAAGCAATCAGTGAAATTTTATTAATTTGCAGTAACCTCTTTTTGGCTATTTAAATCAGTCAAACTTCACTGATAATCAGTAGATTTTGACTGATTCAGATTTAGAGAGAATTATTATTATTATTATTGTATATAATTCAGAGAATTATTGTAAAATAAAACATACATATCTAAAAAAGGTTAGAACGTGCTCCCTGAATTTCAATTAGTGGGAATTCGTTCACTTTCCCAATTAGTTACAAAATGTATTAATGTTTAGTAGAATTCAACTAATCAGTAAGTGAATTCAACTAACTTAGTAGAAATCAATTAAATCGGAATTAAATTTTAGCTCATTTACAGTAAAAAAATTTTACTAATTAAAATAAACGCATTCATGTTTATTCATTAGTACATTTTACTATAAATTAGTTAATATTGACTAATTTAGATCTAGAAATTGTTGTCTTATCATATTTAAGGGTTTATAAATGTATTTTTTAAAAGAATCATAATATTAATAGAATGTCTTGTACTTATAATAATTTTTCGTTCTCTTGGAATGTGAATTTTGAGAAAAAAATTTCTTCTGGCAGGCAGCCAGGTGTTCTTAAAGGCTCTTTTTATGGAAAATGATATTTTTCACCCATTTGATCGACAGTCGACCTATTTGCATCTAAAGTTTCGTCATGCCTTTCACCTTTAAACTTATTATTCTAAGTATATACTTTTTATTCAATATTTGTCACTCATATAAAGTCATATTCATGCACGGAAAAAATTACTTTTCGAAACTTTCTTTTACTATCAACGACTTTTGGAAAGTGGTTAAACTTGTAAAAAAATTCATTGACGATTTCAATAATTCCGTATACATTTCTTGAATATTTCTTTGAAAAGTATACGGAATTATTGAAATCGTTAATCAGTTATTTCACAACTTTAGCCCTATCCAAAATTCGTTGACAATCATAGACAGTTTCGGAAACTAATTTTTTCCGTGTCCAGTTATTAAAAACCTGCTGTTCATTACCGTACTAAAATATTTCTACGTTTTATGGATTTAAATCCGATTTGATATTTCGGGTATTGAACATTAAGTCCGTATGGTAGGCTCTGACGTCACCAATTATATACGACCTTTTCATAATTAAAATATTAATTTTAATCAATTTTTCTGAGAAAACAGTATCCCAGTCGGACTAATCCGTATTGTGACGACGTTCATAAAAAATTCAGTATTGCGCCAGTACTGGTTAGCCGCTACTGATTTTCCATTACTGGCGCACTAATGGCTATGATGAATATTTAGTACTGCGCCAGTACTGGGAAGACAATGCTTTGCCAGTGCTGTGCGACAGTACTGTGACAGTACTGGTTAGCCGCTACTGAATTTCCATTACTGGCGCAGTACTGGCGTAGCACTAATATATTATTTTACACTAAAAATAAATTTCCAACTATAATTTTATTAAAAAAGCACAGTTATTCAAATATTGATTATTACATCTAATTCGAAAAAATAATGAATTTTTTCCATGATTTATCAATAAAATAATACTTATTATTTTTATATTATATAATATTTAATATTTTTACATGAAGTATAATAAATATTTTATTTCAAAATTTTAAGTATAATTTAAAAATATAAATAAGTTAAATATTTTTATCTTTTTTTCATTTATTATTTATACAATCCCGAGTTATGGTGATCAGTATTATATTAGTACTGGTTAGCCAGTAATTTTATGTGCGTATAATCCCAGTAATGGTTCGTACTGGCAGTCAGTACTCAGACAGTACTGTCAGCCCGTTGTTAAAGTCTGATTGGAAATGCGTTACATTTTTCTGCATTGTTGTTTTTCCCAGAAACTATATTTAAGTTATTATTTTATTAATAAAGTAGTCGTATGTAATTTGTAACGTAAAATCCTACCTCGCGGTCTTAATAAAAAATTTCTGATAAAGACATTATTACATTGTGAGTGAGAATCATAAGCTCCGAAAACTTCAATTAATCTGCCGAGACATGATAAACTTGCCAAATTGTCGATCAAGAAAATAATGCGTCAAGGGTCAGATAGCAAATACTTGAAATACCCTTCACAGGGGCTGTCCCTTTCAAGTAACGTATCTGAAGTTCTTTCCCTTCGAAGAAAGTGAAGGGCTCTTTGCTGAGCCTAGCCACTTCTATTTTCTCTAACTGTCGTTCCCTTGTTCGTGCCACACTTTTTTACCACTTTCACAAACCCTTGTCTGTTCTCCATTAATTGCCTCAATTATACATTCGGTACGCACCATTTGAATTGAACATTTTTAGGAGTGACTGACTTTCGACTGGCTTTTTAACGAGATTATTTTTAAATTGTCGAAATAATTATTGAAATTAAAAGTTTAATACTTCAAATGTAGTAAAAAAGTGAGGGAAAATGCATAAATACGCATAAATAAATTATGTATTTGGATATTGTCTTTTTGAAAGAACTTCATGATTATTCATTATTAGCAATCAGGTAATTATATTTTCCCACTTATTTGAATCCGGACAAATTTATTTTATGAGCTTCATCATCCATTTATATAAATCTGCAATTATAGGTAATGATAAAGTCATTCAATTGTTGAATTTGGAAGTAGCATGTGAAGTAAAACCATAATTCATTTTATGTTACGTGCTTAAATTATTATTCAACTGTTTTATTGCAGAATATAAATGGCATGATGAATATATGCGACATGTAGTAATAAAAAGATTTTTTAGCGAACATTGTCATATGTATTGTGAATTGAAGTTTTGTTATAAAAGAAAATCACTGTTCCGTAATAAACACGCGTTCAATCAGTTTCCATCAATATTCATCATGAAATGAAAATCGTAAAATAAATACAGAACATGCAACTTTATTGATTTCCTTTCATTGATGTTGACGCATTATTAATATGCTTAAAATTTTATAGTATCATACTTTAGTTATTGTTAGCAACATAACTCACAAATACAATTTCCATTGATTGGCAAAATAGAATTGGAATTGCTCTCATGATTTTCTCCGTTAGTAAATTATAATCAATGCTTCCTCGATAAGGAAGTAAATAATAAATCATATTTTATTAGGGAAGTATATTACCAATAAAATGAGCACCAAATAAATGTACACATAATTTTGATAGACATACCTACTTCTCTTGATATTTACTAAATTGAATATAACCTTGTTTTGAAAATGTGTGAAGAGCTATTTAATATTGTAAAAATCATTGTTATTTTATACAAGGCCTCTTATTGAATTTCCATGACTATGGCTTATCATGATAAATCACGATTATCTCTTACACATACAAAATCCGATATTTGCAGCAATCGTCTATCATAAATTAAACAATCTGACACATTTAATGATACTAACGTTTATATCCTGTAACAGGAAATGGCCGATTATATTATATATTGGGAAAAAATTTTTTATTCTTAATTCCTCATTTATTCGCTTAGTAAACTCAAATATAAATATTATTATCGCTGTTATAGAAAAAGAAACATAGATGACCGAATTTTTTGTCAATTTATCGAATTACTAATTTTAAAGTTTTCGTTTGGAATTCACAAAACAATAACTGTTTGATTTTATTCATCATAATAGTTTTTATTTGTAATAAGAATGTCATAAACATTTTTAAATGATTAAAAGTCATTTCTGCACCTGTGTGGCGTTTTATTTATCAATTGATTTTACGCCTTTATATTTTAACCAGACTGCAGTATATCGCTTCAATTGCTTTAGGTGTAGTAATTTTTCTCAAAAAGCTAAATGCTAGTCACGTACTTTAGTCTGGTTACGTTCCTCTAACGAATTGAAGACTGCTAATTAAACTTAGTATAAGTTTTAATCATCATTGTGATGCTAAGGAAATTAGTTTTTTTGCAATCTTAAAATTTAACTTTATACTTTATAAATTCTTTAAATTATTATAATTATTGGTATATTATTGTTGTTGTGACGTATGAGATATCATTTTTTATGAATTTTTCTTATCAAGCGAAGGTAATTTTTCTACTTGGAATACTTTCTTGGCAGTCTAATATCGGATCTAGGCCATACTTTACCATTTTTGGAAATTTGACAGGGTGACTTAAATAACACAAAATGAGAAATTCAAACTATAAATATTTTTTATTTACATTTAAATTAATTTTAAAACTCGTTCTAAACAGAAGGATCAATTAAAAATTTTCATTAGCGTTATTAGTTTTATTAAGGCCTTTATTGGATATCTTCACTCGAAAAAATGATTTGATTGAATGAAAAAAAAAATTGTTTAAAAGGCTTTTTTTTATTGATACAAAATATTTATTTGAATGGAATAACATTTGTTTAATTCAAACAAAGTATCTTTGGGCCAAATAAATATTTGTTTACACGGAGAAACCCAAGTTAAAAATTGTTGCTAAACTACGTTTGAATTTAGGGAAAAACGTGAAATAGTAAGAATTTTTCACAGCGAAATACTCAAATTTGGATGAATTATATGATAATTTGCTATAGATTGTATCAAACTTTATTATAACCTATGCTAACGTTTTATATCATTTTTCGAATTTTTAGTATTTTAACTGCGAAAAATTTCCAGTCCGCTAGGAATAATTACTATTGCACCTCGATTTTCCCTAGATTCCTAATATTTTTTTGAATTATCATTATAAAATAAAACATATATTGCTATAAAAAGTTTCCCCGTGTAAGTCAAATAAGTTTTTATTCAGAACAAATTATTGGATTCGTAAATGGTCAAGGGTATAATTCGGTTGATTTAAGACAGAAGTTTATTTGATTTGAACCAATTTTTATTTGGTTCAAAGATACTTTTATTCAATTAAACAAATTTTATTTTATTCAAATAAATCATATTTTTTAATCAAAGAAAGTCTTTCAAACAAATAATTTTCTTTGATTCAATCAAATATTTTTTCTTAGTGTTCTATCAAGTTTGGCTAAATAGCACTAACTAGCTGCAGACTAGCGATTGGCTAGCTGCTGGCTAGTGTATGGCTATACAAACAGGCCCTTGACCTTATAAAAACTTTAAAGTTCTGGCCAGCCACTCGCTAGACCGTTTTATTTGCACTCAGGAAAAATATTTGATTGAATCAAAGAAAATAATTTGTTTGAAAGACTTTCTTTGATTGAAAAAAATGATTAATAAAATTTGTTTAATTCAAACAAAGTATTTTTGAACCTGATAAAACTGTGTCCGATTCAAATAAATTTTTTCCTTAAATCAAACAAATTATATCTTTTATATATTCATTTGGCTCAAAGATATTTTGTTTGAATTAAACAAATGATATTCAATTCAAATAAATCTTTTCTTTGAATAAAAAAAAAGCCTTTCAAACAACTTATTTTCTTTCATTGAATCAAATTTTTTTCTCAGAGTGCGTCTGAATACAATGTAGACAGTCTAGTTACAATCTAGACTCTATCCCAACTCGAAATCAAAATGAAAAACAGATTTTTTTAAATTTAGAATTTTGAGTTTCCCTCACGTCTTACATATAGAAGATAATTAAATACAATAAAGATAAGTTCTGACTGACGATTAGTCGTTTAAGAGAGAAATTATTGTTTCAATTTAATTAGAGACTATCCTTGGGAATTTAATTGACGTGACTAATTATAGGAGATAAATTAAAGCGTGATGGCATGGCTAAACTTTACCCTAAGTTAGAAAGGCGTCTTAAAAATCTTGAATACAGCAAAGAGCGTGTAAAATGAAAACAATTTAAAACAAGAGACTAGGGTAGTCGGACTTTTACGACTTTTCTGTGGCACTTTAAAGTCACGTTTTTGACCGGAACTTCACTTCTTAAGTCTCATTTTTACTTTGTTTTAATTATGAACGCTCTTTCGCAAAATGGAACAAATAAACTGCCTATGTTCCTTTGTATTTGAATAATTATGCTTTTGGAACTAAAACCGGAGTAGAAAAAAAGAGAAAGGCTTATCTTAGTGATTGTGAGAGTATAAGTGTGATTCGCAGAAGTTATGCACGGAAATTAAAAAGAAATTAAATTAAATTTACTCCACGGGAAACCTTAGCAGGCACGCAGCAAAATACATATTAGTTTGGCAGTCAAGATGAATAATAGCCGCTAGACATGTCACGTCATTTAAATAATAGCCCTCCAACTTTTTTACAATTTAAAAATATATAAATCCTTTTTGATAAAAACTAGTAGATTTTTCTCAATATTTTGTATTTTCGTGCAACTTGTAATAATAAAGGGTACAAACCAAAGCTATCTGATGAAATATCGCATCAGCGGAACAGTTTTAATTGGGATTGATTATTTGGTTAACGAGTACTGAAATGTTTTTTCTTTTCATAAAAAAAGAAGAATTTGTTAACGTAAGCCACGACATTTTAATTATATTTTCATTCGTGAATGTAAAATGCGGTGAGCAAGTTGTGGAATTATTTTAAATCATAATTAGAACTTTTTACACTACAAATACAGTTTAAACCAATTTTGCACTAAAAATAATGGTAACATTCAATTTTTCGAAAAAATACAATAATAAGAATAAACTTATTGTTGAAATTTGGGGCCGCCATATTGAATCCGCTATTTTGAATTTAAAAAATCTGCCCGCTTCGCGGGCACATTCTCATCGCCCGCTTTACGCGCAGCTCGCTTCGCTCGCAAGTTTAAGCGCGCCTAGGGCGCGCGATTCGATCGTCGCGCTTCGCGCTCCGAACGTCGCGCTTCGCGCTCCGTTCTTTCTGGACCTCGCGCTTTGCGCTCGGTCTTGTGCTCTTCGCATACATTTCAGTTTATTTCTTATATTTTGATACTGAAACTCAACCCAATTTTATAATAATATTACAGATGATGTGAATTACACATTTTCTCAAAGTCACTGAATTTCTTTTTGAATTTAAGTGAAACAGGAAATTCAATTTACTTAAGGCTCTATCGGCCTTAAGGAACACATTCTCATCATGACACTCGCGCTTCGCGCTCGATTTTCTGTATACATTTCAGTATAACTTTTTAATAAATTACATGATTAAAAGAATTTACTTTCTTCCACATATCTAAAAAGGAAAAACAATCGTAGACTTTATTTAAGGAAACGATTTTGCAGAACAACGCTTATTTCGTATCTCACATATTTTGGTGAAAAAAATCGAATTTTTTCAATATTAAAAATCAAAACATAAAATATACATCCTGTCCCCAAATTTCTTTATCAGAATTTGTAGACCTCATTTAGGCAAACAATTTTCCATTTAAACGTTTTTTTTGTATTTCACATATTTTGTCTAAAAAATGGAATTTTTTCATTTTTATCGTATTTTTTGGAATTGAAACGAAAAATATATGTTTTTTCAGAAACTGCGCCAGACAAAATTTGTAGATCTTTTTGAAACGAACAACTTTGTATTCTTACGTTTTTTTGGTATTTCCAATATTATTGTTAAAAAATTGAATTTTGGATTTTCAATAGTTTTTTTTTAATTAAAAAGAAAAATATGCATCTTATGAAAAAATGTTATAATTCAAATTTGTAGGTCTTTATGTATTCAATAATATTGTATTATAACGTTTTTTCGTATCTCGTATAATTTAACTGGAAAATGGAATTTTGATATTGACTTTTTTCGAATTTGAATATGCTGTAACATTTCTAATTTTGATTTAATCAAAAAATGTTATAAGGATAATTTGTAGAGATTTACGAGCACTATCAAAAACCAGGATTGGGATTTTTGATTTTTTCAAAAAATTATTTTCAAAAACACAAAAGTAGTACTCCATCCCTCAATTTTGATTGGATGTGGCTGGTTAACGAACTTTTCCTTACTTTTTCGGCTCCGATAAAGTGTAGCAAAGCTCAATTCAATCTGATAATTCTATCGAGAGTTATGCCGCACACGACCTACTACAGACAGACAGACACTTTCGTAAAAACCATTTTTTCTGACTCAGGGGGTCTCAAAATGTAAAGATTTGATGAAAATTTCGAAAGTCATTTTTCACATAAAACCAATACCTTCTCATCCATGATGAGAATGTAAAAATCAAATACCAAATTCTTATTCAATTGGCCCGAAAATGTAAAAGACCAGATTTGCATAATTTTCATAACTTAAAAAGCAGCTCCAATTTTCCTTTGTGAGACAAATCTAATTTATCTTTCTTATAATAGTAATTGAATTGTACGTTTCATGAATTTTCTACAAGTTACAGTAACTTTTAATTATATACGACCTTTATCGCTTATTCATATGTCCCTTTTCGAAAAAGTTATAACTATTTTTGTGAGTAGTACATCTAGACGGATAAAAATAGATTTTCAACTATGTGACAAGCATCTTATATATTCACTTGTAATATTTAGTTATTTTACTGTAATATCTGAATATTCAGCTCCAATATACAAAATGTTAAAATAGGTTAATATAAATATCTTATTTATTCATAAAATAGGACTTGTATATAGTTGAATATCCAGATATTGATTCTGAATATCATTTTTTTTCCGCGTACGTATCAGAGGTGATGATTATTATTTCAAACAAATTGAGAAAAAAATTGAATTTATTATCGAGAGCAGGTTACAATATTTGTAAACAAAAGAGATTTCAGTCAGTTTATCGTAAAAATGTGGAACGATTCTAAATCATAATTAAAACTTTTTACATTAAACATATAGTTCAAACCAACTCTGAACTGAAAATAATGGTAACATTCAATTTTTCGAAAAAATACAATAATAACAATAAACTTATTGTTGAAATTTGGGGCCGCCATATTGAATCAGCTATTTTTAATTTAAAAAATCAAATACCAAATTCTTATTCAATTGGCCCGAAAAATGTAAAAGACCAGATTTGCATAATTTTCATAACTTAAAAAGCAGCTCCAATTTTCCTTTGTGAGACAAATCTAATTTATCTTTCTTATAATAGTAATTGAATTGTACGTTTCATGAATTTTCTACAAGTTACAGTAACTTTTAATTATATACGACCTTTATCGCTTATTCATATGTCCCTTTTCGAAAAAGTTATAACTATTTTTGTGAGTAGTACATCTAGACGGATAAAAATAGATTTTCAACTATGTGACAAGCATCTTATATATTCACTTGTAATATTTAGTTATTTTACTGTAATATCTGAATATTCAGCTCCAATATACAAAATGTTAAAATAGGTTAATATAAATATCTTATTTATTCATAAAATAGGACTTGTATATAGTTGAATATCCAGATATTGATTCTGAATATCATTTTTTTTCCGCGTACGTATCAGAGGTGATGATTATTATTTCAAACAAATTGAGAAAAAAATTGAATTTATTATCGAGAGCAGGTTACAATATTTGTAAACAAAAGAGATTTCAGTCAGTTTATCGTAAAAATGTGGAACGATTCTAAATCATAATTAAAACTTTTTACATTAAACATATAGTTCAAACCAACTCTGAACTGAAAATAATGGTAACATTCAATTTTTCGAAAAAATACAATAATAACAATAAACTTATTGTTGAAATTTGGGGCCGCCATATTGAATCAGCTATTTTTAATTTAAAAAATCAAATACCAAATTCTTATTCAATTGGCCCGAAAATGTAAAAGACCAGATTTGCATAATTTTCATAACTTAAAAAGCAGCTCCAATTTTCCTTTTGTGAGACAAATCTAATTTATCTTTCTTATAATAGTAATTGAATTGTACGTTTCATGAATTTTCTACAAGATACAGTAACTTTTATTAATATACGAGCTTTATCGCTTATTCATATGTCCCTTTTCGAAAAAGTTATACCTATTTTTGTGAGTAGAACACTTATCCGTGTGGAAAAATTTCATGGCAGTCTATTGTCTGATCTGGCCCAGGTCTGGCAATGTCCAGACCGGCTAGTCTGGAAGTTCGGTCGGGCTCGGATTTAGGGCTAGTCAGCATTCCCCGACAAAAAAGTTTGTATGTGGCGATCGAAAATTTTTTTACCCGATTCGAAAAATTCATAGTTTAGTAAGAAGCGTAAGAAGTTTTTAGAAACATTTATTACGCGATCGGAAATAAGTATTTCCTTTTTGCAAATATTGCTACTACTTACTTTTTGATTCTAAAAATTGCATTTTTCCCGCATGAAAAGTGGAATGTTTCTTGTCAAACGGTAATCTGTTTTTTTATTAAAAGGTAAGCAAAAATCCCGTGTATCTAATAAAAAAAAATATAAGAAAATATTAAATTACTTTGAGAGGTTAGGATTTTTAATCGAAGTCGATAAATGTTCAATTAAAATGGTTTTTCAACCAAAACTTTATTAACTGACCACCAATTACTTGTAAATAGCCGCGAATTCGTGCCTGATAAGCCGCTGACTAGTGTCTGACCGGCCGCTGATTTAAGGCCGAGCAACCTGTGGCTTGTGGCTGGCCAGCCGCTGTCTAGCGGCTGAGCGTACAAAAACGTTACAGTTCTGGCCAGCCCCAGACCAGGCCTTATAGTCAGCGCCAGAACTGAAAACCAGACGGTCTGGTCTGGCGCTGACCAGCGCCATGAAATTTTTCCACACGGGTATCCGTGTGGAAAAATTTCATGGCAGACTATTGTTTGATCTGGCCCAGGCCTGGCAATTTCGAGACCGGCTAGTCTGAAAATTCTGGTCTGGCTTAGATCTGGCACTGGTCAGCATTCCATGACAAAAACGTTTGTATGTGGCGAACGAATTTTTTTTTGAGAGGTTAGGATTTTTAATCGAGATTGATAAGTGTTTAATTAAAATTGTTTTACAATCAAAACTTCATTAACTGACCACCAATTTGTGGCTGGCCAGCCGCTGACCAGCGGCTAATCACAAAAACGTGTCAGTGCTGGCCAGCCCCAGACCAGGCTCTATAGTCAGCATCAAAACTGGAAGCCAGGCAGTCTAGTCTGGCGCTGAGCAGCGCTATGAAATTTTTCCACACGGGTAGATTTATAAAAATAGATTTTCAATTATGTGACAAGCATCTTATATATTCACTTACAATATTTAGTTATTTTACTGTAATATCTGAATATTTAGCTCCAATATACAAAATATTAAAATAGATTAATATAAATATCTTAGTTATTACAGTTGAATATCTAGACATTAATTATAAATATCAATTTTTCTCCACGTACGTAACAGAGGTAATTATTATTATTTCAAACAAATTGAGAACAAAATTGAATTTATTATCGAGAGCAGGATACAATATTTGTAAAAAAAATATATTTCAGTCAATGTTTATCGTAGAATTCCAAGCAGGAAAAATGTTTGTATAAAATGTTTATAGAACATCGAGCAAAGCTTGCACCAAAATTATTACCCTGGCCATAAATTTTTTAATTTTCTCATTTATGGCAAAGCACGAAACAAAAAAGAACCAATTATTTTATATCCTCTATAATTACTGTCGCTGATGGGAAAATCTTAAAGGCACACGAATTTTTAATTATTTAGCATTCATCGTTCAATTTTTATAATCTAAAATTTCATGTAGCACAAATTTTTCAAATTCTACAGAGTAAAAAGAAAAGAAAGCTAGGAATGTGGTTTCAGAGTAATACGAAGTCGTGGGATACTTTTTGCAGCTAAGAATGAAGGAAGCCTGAGAAGAAAGAAGGGAAAAGATGGTGGGGTGAAGGGCGAGAAAAAGGCGTCAGTCGTGAGAGGGCACATCAGAGAGACCCATGAAATAATAATGGTATATATAAAGTGTAATTTAGCTAAACGTATGCAGCGTTGTATTGAGTTTGAGTTCAGGGCCGTCTGTACTTACTTAAATTTTTGTTCTCATGATTGATTTCCAATATGCAAATAAAGTTAAGACATTTGAATATTATGTCTTCAAAAATGTATCATAGTATTTATAATGATAGCATTATAACAGGGTTATGTGGAACATCTGGGATAAAATGCCCCCCCCCCCCCCCCCTCCTCCCTAGATCGCTATAAATAACTGAAAATGAGTTAAACTCGAATCAAACATTCTATAGGTGCTCAATTGGTTCAGTGTTGATTGTAAAAAAAAATTTTGACAAATTCAAATTCATGTTTCGAATTTCTTATCATCTAGACTCCATTTTGAAAATAATAATTTCTATGCTTTTGGGATGTTTATTATTATTTTTGTATCACTTCTCTACAGTAAGAGCAAAAGATGTAAAAATTTTATATGAAAAATTGATACTTAATGAGAGGGAATGAATCTAATAATATTAGTTTATAAAGTATCGATATTATAAAATTTATAACTAAAAAATCTAAATTGAAATGATTTTCAATATTATGGATTTATAATGGAGTATGTAAAAATGTTTGAAATAAAATTAAAGATGGGAGAAAGAAAATACTTTGTTGAAGAGGTTGAAAAGTGATATTTTTCGGATCTTATAGGCCCATCCCTGAGTTATGCCAGGATGGATAGCCTGCGGCCCGCGGTGAGCAAATTACAAGGTAAGACTCCCTCTTGGCCCTTCAGCTCGATCCAGAATCCCCCACCCCCATCGTCCCACCTTCTCGAAACCAACATTTGAACATCCGGCGCGCATCCAACACTTTCATTCCACTATGATACATCTTTCGAGTAGCTTCTGTGCAGGAACCATATCCACTCTATGGTATCATCATTTAGTGGATTCGATTTTAGGTATTTCAAATTAATATCGCACATAAAGTATGGTTGCGCTATTATTTTTAAATCCGAGTAATTTGTTGGGTAGAATGGACCAGAAATATGATTTTGCAGAGCCTGCATTGGGGATAGTATTTAATAAATGGATTTTTAATGAGGACTATATTCACTCTAGAAAAGTCTTAAACAAGGACTAACAATTGCATGTATTTGAGATGTAACAATAGTTGGACCATTAGAAAAAGATAGACTTATTCGCTTAGACACTGGTAAAGTAAATTCATAACGAAATTTTCTGTTATAGATGTAATCAGTACGGGATTTTTAGAAGTCGTGTTCCAAATTGGTCATGAGAAATTTTCCAATCGGTCTTAATCCGCAGGTTTATTTGAAATTGAATTCGAACGAACATTATGTGGAAAAATTTCATGGCGCTGGCCAGCGCCAGACCAGATTGTCTGGTTTCCAGTTCTGGCACTGACTATAAGGCCTGATCTGGGGCTTGCCAGAACTGTAACGTTTTTGTACGATCAGCTGTTAGTCAGAGGCTGGCCAGCCTCAAGTCGGGGGCTAGTCAGACACTAATTTGCGGCTGGTTAGCCACTAATTTGTCGTCAATTAATAATGTTTTGGTGGAAAAACCATTTTAATTAAACATTTATCAATTTCAATTAAAAATCCTAACTTCTAAAAAAAATGTGTTCGCTACATACAAACGTTTTTGTCATGGAATGCTGACCAGCGCCAGATCTGAGTCAGACCAGAACTTCCAGACTAGCTGGTCTGGACATTGTCAGGCCTGGGCCAGATCAGACAATAGACTGCCATTAAATTTTTCATCAGAAATATCGAATACAAAAATGTTATTTTTTCGTTGCTATCTACATGACACATTTTTTAAGGCAATAGTTTTAAAGAAAATAAAACCAATACCTTCTCATCCATGATGAAAATGTAAAAATAATTCTGTATTTTATTGAAATATGCAATTTTTTAAGGTTGAACATTGAGAACAACACTTTTTACTGATATAGTCATTGTCTCATTAAATGAATAGCGTATATGAAGCATTGCAGCATCATTATTTTAAAATACGGGTAATTTGTTGGATAAAATGGACCAGAAATATGATTTCGCTGAACCTACATTCGGGAGAGTATTTAATAATAAATGGTTTTTCAATTAAGGTTATATTCACTGTAGAAAAGTCTTAAACAAGGAATAGAAATTGAATGGATTTTAGATGTAATAGTAAAGACCATTAAAAAAGGATAGACTTATTCGCTTACACACTCGCAATGTAAATTCATGACAACATTTTCTATTATACACGTGACCAGTACTGGATTTTCAAAAGTCCTATTCCAAATTGGTCTTGATAAACTTTCCAATCGGTCTTAATCCGCAGGTTTATTGGAAATTAAATTCGAACGAATTCGAGGCTTATACAGAAGATCATTTAATCCGATCATTTAAAACTCGCAAAATACGCAAATAATAATTTATTCAATAGTACAATTTCTCTCTAAATTTGAATCAGTCAAAATCTACTGATTATCAGTGAAATTTGACTGATTTAAGTAGCTAAAAAGAGGTTACTGTAAAACAGTAAAATTTCACTGATTATATCAGTGAATATTGACTGATTTGACAGAGAAAAATGTCTTTTTCACTGATGAATCAGTGAAAATTAACTGATTTAACAGTGAAAAATGTTTTTTACTGATGAATCAGTGAAAACGCAAATCACTGATTCAATCAGTGAAAATTTGACAGATTCAGATTTAGAGAGTACATATATTCTTTATGTTAATATAATTACTTCTAATAATTTTTTAATTTTATTTTCAAACTTAAAGATTTAAATATTTTGCTAAAATCCTGTATTATATATATATATATATATATATATATATAAATTTATTTAATTTAAATTTATATGAGATTACATAATTTTCTGAAAAGTGCTGTCATTTTAAATTGTAAGAAGAAGGAATTAGTTAATTAAACCAACTAATCATTTTTTTATCGACTGTTACTTATTTCCTTTGAAAGAGTTTGATCCTTATATGGCTACTATAATTTTTTCGATGATCATTATAAGTGAATTTTGCTTTTCAGCGACATATGTAATATCCTCGAGCTGTCGCAGATCTATAGTGACATTGGTGACACATGCGTGAAAAATCAAGTCTCTAGGGAAAATAACATTTATCGGTCTGTGACCACTTATAACCCCTCTTCATGTACGATTTGACAATAATGCACCAACATCTTAATAAAATTAGTTTCTCCCTTGCGAAAAGACATTTTTTGGTCAATATTGAAAGGCTGATCGCTAAACACTTACTTATATTTTTCGATAATTGAATACATTGTTCAGACTTCATTTAGAACCATAAATAAAAATAAGAATAGAAATTTCTTTTCTGATACTATTGCAAATTCAATTACTATATACTTGACAAAGATGTATAATTCAATTAGTCTGTGAAATAATTATTATTAAAAAAACAAGCATTTGGAATTTTAGATTTTTATATCTTTGAATAGTAAATGAACTTAAATTCTAGCATATGGGGAAATTAGGTTAAATTGCCTGGCGATTCGATAAATTACATTTTTTCATGAAATTTTACATCATCGAAATATTTTGCGTTCTAACTTTTATTCACTTGAAATCTGTTAATTTTAATTTCACACTTGCCGGAGGTTTTAGCAACTTTTAAATTTTCAAACTTTGATTTACTTTCAATATTGAAGTTTTAAAAAGTAAGTATTTTCCAATTTCAACTTAAGTTAATTTTTCGGTTCAAAAATGCTTAAATTCCAGATACTTAATTAAACTTCTATAAATTGCTTTCGTTTTACAACTTGGAACTTTTCAATTAAGTTTAAACACTTTTACACATTTGATGTGAAATTTTGCGTTCGGAAAAAAATTAAAATTCAATTTTATTCCAATTTCGTTCGGAAAATTGCTTTCTAATTTTCAAATTACAAAAGCCTGCTGTTCTGAAAAATTCTCCTAAATTTGACTAAAGTTCATGGGTATTTTTATATCTTTTCCCTGAATTTAACAATCAGAGTATACTTTTCAAGGAAGTCACATTATCCAATATTGAAAAAGTGGATTTGTAACAAGTCGTGAAATATGAAACCTCTTCTTTATTTGATCCCTGTCTGCAAGGATTTCACGGGTTTCTTCCTGTTGATCACCCAAGAAAAAATAACATCTACAACACTTGAACCAACTGACCGAAACCAAAAGTATATAAAAATACTGAAGTTCAGGGTCAGCCAGAGCTGTATCATAAATTTATCAGAATTATGCCAGATTAGCATTCCGTCTGGGTCTTTTGTCAACTTCCAGAAATCAACCTATATGTATACTGCAAGAATTTACAGAAATGGATTATCGACATTCCACACTTTTCCTTTAATTTTTGTTGAGCTTGAATATGGATTTAAAAAATCTTACTTGTCAAACGTATAATTTGATCATTTTAAACCCCAACGCCTCAACAAATACCCAATTCTAGCAAAAAAAAACTAACGACAGCATCTTTCTTTATTGCTGAAAATAATTATTCAGGAATTTTTTCTTTGAACAAATTTTTAAAAACCAATTTTAGACTGAAAATAATAGTAAAATTTAATTTTCTGAAAAAATACAATAATAAGAATAAACTTCTTGTTCAAATTTTGGGCCACCATATTAAATCCGCTATTTTGAATTTAAAAAATCAAATTTGCATAATTTCCATGACTTAAGGCGATCCGCCACCTTTAATTGGTATATTTTTGATTTTTTGATTCTCTATACTTTTCTGAGTATGAGTGTTAATTTTCAGGGCAATCTGATTTTTTTTCTGGGAAAAATATATAAAATTAAAAGTTACTAAGATTTACGAACAAGGCGTTTTTTATTTTTTATATCCAAATATTTTCTACACTTTGAAGGAACAAAATAAAAAAGAATCGTGACAATTGGTTAAAGAACAAAAAAGTTATTCAACGTCAAAAGATATTTTTAAAAATGCCCCAAAAACTCAACATTTATAGCTAAAAAATTCATAAAGGTGCTGGAATTTTTAAAACCCTCCAAAACCTTTTCAAAATAATATTGAAATAGGTTAATATAAATATCTTACACGGAAAGAAATTTGATGACTAAATGTAATACCTTTCGTGAGAAGAAGTACCATTTTATAGAGTAAACTGTTGACCTTCGTTGCTCCTTGTCGATTCCCTTCATTTATTTGTCAAGTGGCAAACATTTCAGCCGAATAAAACCTACCTAAATGGGTCACACTGAGGAGGAATTGAACCTACGATCTACAATTTTAACGATTGAACTATGATGGGAACTTATTCGAACGTTAAGATTGTAATATTCCGTGAATGCGTGAAAGTAATATTTCAACCTATGAATGTCTGATAAGGCAAAAGCGAAAGATATGCATACACATCTTTAAAGCTACATTTTGTCAAAAAAAAATTGGCAAATGCATTTTCAATTCTTACTATCATTCTTGGTGATATTTCCGAAACGTGTTATGTTAAGTAGCATATTTTTGGGACTAACTGACAGAAATTCCTAATGGTTTTGGTTCCGTGTCAAAAAAGGTACTTTCAACCATTAAATTTCTATCCGTGTATGGAATTTCTTCTAATATATATACAAAAGATATGCATACACATCTTTAAATGTACGTTTTGTAAAAAAAAAATTGGCAAATGAATTATCAATTATTACTATCATTCTTGGTGATATTTCCGAAACGTGTTATGTTAAGTAGCATATTTTTGGGACTAACTGACAGAAATTCCTAATGATTTTGGTTCCGTGTCAAAAATGGTACTTTCAACCATTAAATTTCTATCCGTGTATGAAATTTCTTCTAATATATATACAAAAGATATGCATACACATCTTTAAATGTACGTTTTGTAAAAAAAAAATTGGCAAATGAATTTTCAATTCTTACTATCATTCTTGGTGATATTTTCGAAACGTGTTATGTTAAGTAGCATATTTTTGGGACTAACTGACAGAAATTCCTAATGGTTTTGGTTCCGTGTCAAAAAAGGTACTTTCAACCATTAAATTTCTATCCGTGTATGGAATTTCTTCTAATATATATACAAAAGATATGCATACACATCTTTAAATGTACATTTTGTCCAAAAAAAATTGGCAAATGAATTTTCAATTCTTACTATCATTCTTGGTGATATTTCCCGAAACGTGTTATATTAAGTAGCATATTTTTGGAACTAACTGACAGAAATTCCTAATTGTTCTGGTTTACTGTCAAAAATGGTAGTTTCAACCATTAAATTTCTATCCGTGTATGGAATGTCTTATAATATAAACACGAAAGATATGCATACACATCTTTAAGATAGTTCATCACGAAAATTAGACCTCAGGCAAAGATAGATAATTTTGCTTTCAAGAATAGCAATATTATTATTGAAGGGCTAAATTGAAAGAAAAAACATTATTTTCATGAAAAAAATTTGAAACACAAAAAAATAATTTTATTAATAAATTTTATTTTTGCCCAAACTTATTTTCTTATCGCTTCGAGCCAAATTTAAAAAATTTTTTTCAAATTAAATTAATTATTATCAAATACAGCAATTTGTTCATAAAAATTTTGTTTTCAACAATTGTTTTTTTATAAATTCAGCCATTAAAGAATTCATTTTCAAAAATTGGAAACGGTCAAGTTGTAGAGAATCATTTTCCTAAAAAAATGAACCGTGATTTATTAGAATCGCATCATTTTTAAAAATTTGGATCGAAGCGATAAGAAAATAAGTTTGGGCAAAAATAAAATTTATTAATAAAATTATTTTTTTGTGTTTCAAGTTTTTTTCATGAAAAATCATTTTTTTTCTTTCAAATTAGCCCTTCAATAATAATATTGCTATTCTTGAAAGCAAAATTATCTCTTTTTGCCTGAAGTCTAATTTTCGTGAAGGAACTACCTTAAAGCTACATTTTGTCCGAAAAAAAGTTGGCAAATGAATTTTCAATTTTCACCATCATTCTTGGTGATATTTCCCTAAACGTGTTATATTAAGTAGCAAATTTTTGGGACTAATTGACAGAAATTCCTAATGGTTCTGGTTTATTGTCAAAAATGGTACTTTCAACCAATAAATTTCTATCCGTGTATGGAATGTCTTATAATATAAACACGAAAGATATGCATACACATCTTGAAAGCTACATTTGGTCCAAAAAAGAGTTGGCAAATGAATATTCAATTTCCACTATCATTCTTGGTGATATTTCCCGAAACGTGTTACTATATATTAAGTAGCATATTTTTGGGACTAACTGACGAAAATTCCTAATGGTCTGGTTTACTGTAAAAAATGGTATTATCAACCATCAAATTTCCGTGTAGTTATTATTGTTAAATATCTAGATATTGATTCTGAATATCCATTTTTCTCCGTATACGTACGTGAGCTTAATATTCGAAAAAAATAAGACATAAGGAAAAATATATTTTTATAGATGCTTTTCTAATAATCCTCCTACTATATACAACCCCTTGAGTCAACACATGTGGTAACAGTTATGACAAAGTGTGAAAAAATGGTAGAAAAAGCGTGTCTAATAAACCGCTGAAGGCATAATCATGTGGGGTGGCGAATCATGTTCAATTTTTACACGAAGATAATGATGACATCTTTTTCTAAATTTTGTACAGCATGAAACGTAATGTACTTATTCAGATCTGTTCTATTTTTCAAATTCATTTTTCAAAATTAAATATGTTCATTTTATTAAATGTTCGCCCCAGAAAGACTATATATTTGAGCGAACCAAGCTCTTTTGTTCAATGAGGCAAGGTTATTGGTCAAACTATTCGAAATATTCGTTTCATCTAACTAAATTGCAGTAAAACTGACAATCTTTGGTTAAGGGGAGCAATCTATGTCGCGGGCCAAAATCGTAACAAACTTTGTGCGTTAATTGAAAAAAAAAGTATTTACGTTAGGTAATCCAAACTTTGTACACATATAATTATTTGTTTAAAACCTATAAAAAAATTGATATCCATATAATGGTCAGCTATCTTATATATTCGGCTGTTATATCAGGTATTCAGCTGCAATATCTCAGATAATTATTTCTGCATATTTTAATATCTTACTCTCTTAATTAGAATCAGTGAAATTTCACTGGTGAAATAGCTGGAAATGGGTTACACTTTCACATTAGTGCAAATTTAACTGAAAATCAATGGAATTACACTGAGTTGTATTATTGAAAGAGATTTTACTCTTTTTCAATGAAATATCACACATTGTTAGTTATTCACTAATTCAAATTTGATGAAAATATGTTACAGCTGAATACCTAGATATTGCAACTAAATATACAAGACATCTCTCCCATAATTAAATATCCAAATATTAATCCTGATAATACATTGAACTCTGTGCAGTGGTAGACTGAGAGGGGTGGTTGGGGGGGGGGGGTCCATCCCGGGTTTCTATTATTAATAAATCCATTGATTTTTAAAATTCCTAAATAATCCTTTCTCTCTTAGTTTCCGTACAGAAATTTTAATGCGACGCTCTTCTGGCCCTAATGGGGTGAAATAAGGCCCTGATGAGACGAAGCCGCTAGCGCCCGTTGAGGAATGAAACCCCTAACCTGATGAGAGCCTCAAAGTTATCTCCCTACTATGGCCCTAACGTGGACCATATAAGACCCCGTTTCATTTTCATGTGTGTTATATTCTTATTACTTTAAACCTATTTTTGTTTTAAATAAACAACACAATGGACAATTTGTTGAAAAATATTTATTAAAAGATAAGTAGTATATATGTAGTTTATGTAAATGTACCTTTTAAATTCTGAGATAATTAATTTGGCATGGGGTCAGATGTTTAAGCAGTTTTCTATGTAATAATCATAGAAATTGGTAAAGGCAAACGTTTCGGCCACAAATGGGGGGCCTCTTCAGTGCCAACAATTTTAATTTGCATTAAAAATAGTAATTATAACATAAGCAAGCAAAATCCATGCAACTTAATACATGTGCGGAAACATGTTACGATGTACCTTTTAAACTTCATTGCATGAATAAAGAATGGTAACAATGTAACTGTTTTCGAACACGTCAAGTGTTCTAAGTTTTTGGCACTTGTTAATGAATGTGTTTGAGGAGGTTCTATCTAACTTGAAATATAGTTATTTAAATGCATAAAAAAGAATCAGTCAGATTTTCAAGACTCAAGGGTACCTGTGAGCTAAGATATTTTAATAAATACTATATTTTCCGTCATTTAACATGTGCTCTTATGGACAACTACTTTTTCATTGTTTTCAATTACCCACCATACATTTATTAACGGTTGAATATCGATCAAATATTTTATAATAGTGAGAGAAATATCTAAAAAACATTTTTAGCTTACAATATTGTTAGAAGGGTACTTGTAAATCAATGAAAATGGAAATAAATGTTACAAAAATCATGATATTGAGTGATAATGTAGTAGATATGGCAACACCGCAGCCGAGTATACGTTGGTAGGTTATGGCGTGCTATTCAAAAAGAAACATTGAGCCTACATACACGTTTGCCCTGTCATAGTATTCACACCTGAATGCCTTAGATTTATAATCTAGTTCAATAAAATGCTTCTTATGATGCCAAATTTAGAAGGGAAACTAAAAAAAGGGAGGTGGTGTTGCCACATCAACTACCTCGTGAGTCAACTGCACGAAATTTTTTGTTCTGACTAGCTATGTACCGATAGAACCTCCTTAACTGTTGTTGTACTTCACTTCACCAAACCCCCAAATTAAATTTAAACGCCACAATATCATCGAAGCGACTGAATTTAAAACTAACCCTCTCTGGTCCTCATCGGGACCGCAAAATTTTCCTCACTATAGCCTGAAGTGGCCAGCCTCATTGGGCCCTCATTGCAGATCGGTAGCAAATTAGGCAATTTCTACATGGGTTTATGTGTCACATGCAAATTGATTTCAAAGTACCGCTGATAAGTTACCAATGTAAGTGGGGCGGAGGGGGAGGGGGGTCACAGTATATACCACCCTGGCCTGAAGAGCTCTTAGTCCGCCACTGACTCTGTGCAATTAGGAAATCCTTTAATTGATGTAACTTAATTTTGATTTTATTTGTGCTCACAGCTTTTGGGTTTCAGGAGCACAATAAAATATGTATAAAAGTGCAGGTGGATTAATGTGATTGTCAGAAAAAAGGTGGGGAAGTTTAAAGTAAAAAGAAGATTGAAGTGTTTCAAGAGGAAAGTAATTAAAGAGTGTGGAGCATCGTTTTCAAAATTACAAAGGAATGTGAAAGGGGGATATTACGATTTCTGTGCTCATCTCGCTATGATAGGTTTCGTCGAAATGAAAAAGACGTGCAACGTTGCGTAAAGAGAAAATCTACAGACGGCAAATAGTAGTAAACGATTTTTGCTGCCAGCTGTCTGCCGAAAATTCACAATGAGATAGTTACAAAGCATTTTTATCTGCGTTTTGTTTCATGGTATAAAAGTTTCATTTAAATCAGGTGGGGAAGAAAGGCTCGACATTAAAAATGAATATTAACTTCTGCTTGTAGAAGAATAAGATTCAAAGTTCAAAAATCCGTTAAAATTTTATTCGACCGCTGGTAACAATTTTTTCCTCTTTTATCAACTATCTAATGGACAAATAATTATTTTTAAATATTTCTTAGAATGTCAATTAATCCATAATAGATCAAGTGCCTATAATTTATTTTTCAATTCTATTAAATTGCTTCGTTCTAAAATTACACAATTTTCGACTTTTTTCATCTTTTTTGTTTTTTAAGAAACAGTAGAAGAGTTTTTATGAAAAATGGTGTCCTATGATTTTTGAATACATTTTTTCCTAAGAAAAATCATAGATAAAAATAAAAAATATTTACTTATTCTATAAGCAACATTTTCCAAATTTACTTCCAAATCGCGAATTTGGCACAACTAGTTTGACCGCCTGAAGAAAAGGTGATTTTTGTGAATTTAAAAAACAAAAGTATTGCATCGAATGTTTTAAAATTTTGCAGATATATTTGTGCATGAATAATGAATACAAACTTATGTTTTCAAATGAAAATATTTGAGTTTTTACAATAAGCTAAAAAAAGACGCAAGTCGATCTGATGATTTGTTATTGAATTACAGCTGCAGCAAATTTGAAAAATGCGGGTTTGAGAAAAATGCGTTTAAAGATAAGATTACTGATTTCATTGTTATAAATTTTTAAATATCATACCTAGATCTAATCTGCTATTCCAAGCCCATACAATTCACCTTCCTCTCCTTCAAAAAGTGCCTGCTGGGCTGTAGAAAAATGCAAAAAAAAAATCAAAAGTTTCAAAATTTCAAACTAGTTGTACCCCTTAGGGTAGTTTTCATCAGCGAAAATTAGACCTCAGATAAAAATACCTGTAGATGATTTTGCTTCAAAAAATAGCCATATTATTATTAAAGGGCTAATTTGAAAGAGAAAAGATTATTTTTCATAAAAAAAATTTGAAACACAAAAAAAATAATTTTATTAATAAATTTTATTTTTGCCCAAACTTATTTTCTTATTGCTTCGAGCCAAATTTAAAAAAATTATGCGATTCTAATAAATCATGAATCATTTTTTCAGAGAAAAGATTTCCCACAACTTCACCGTTTCTGATTTTTATAAATAAATTCTTTAATAGCTGAAACCATTAAAAAAACATTTTCCAAAACTAAATTTTTATAAACAAATTACTGTATTTTATAATAATTTATCCATTTTCGGAAATTGGGAATGGTTAAGTTGTAGGGAATCTTTTTCTTGTAAATGTGATTTGTAATTTATTAAAATCGCATTATTTTTTAAAATTCGGTAAGAAGCGATAAGAAAAAAATCTGCCCGCTTGGCGGGCACATTCTCATCGCGCGCTGCGCGCTCTGGAATTTTTGGCCGTCGCGCTTCGCACTCGGTCTTGTGCTCTTCGCATACATTTAAGTTTATTTCTTATAATTTGATACTAAAGCTCAAACAAATTTTATAATAATATTACAGATGATGTGAATTACACATTTTCCCAAAGTCACTCAATTTCTTTTTGAACTTAAGTGAAACAGGAAATTCAATTTACTTAAGGCTCTATCAGCCTTAAGGAACACATTCTCATCATGACGCTCGCGCTTCGCGCTCGATTTTCTATATACATTTCAGTATCTCACATATTTTGATGAAAAAAATCGAATTTTTTTAATATTAAAAATGAAAACATAAAATATACATCCTGTCCCGAAATGTCTCAATGAGAATTTGTAGACCTTATTTAGGCAAACAATTTTCCATCTAAACGTTTTTTTTGTATCTCACATATTTTGTCTAAAAAATGGAATTTTTGAAATTTAATCGTATTTTTTGGAATTGAAACGAAAAATATATGTTTTTTCAGAAACTGTGTGAGACAAAATTTGTAGATCTTTTCGAAACAAACAACTTTGTATTCTTACGTTTTTATTTTACGTTATTTTCAATAGTTTTTTTTTTAAATTAAAAAGAAAAATATGCATCTTATGAAAAAATGTCACGATTCAAATTTGTAGGTCTTTAATTATTTAATAATATTGTATCATAACGTTTTTTCGTATCTCGTATAATTTAACTGGAAAATGGAATTTTGATATTGACTTTTTTCGAATTTGAATATGCTGTAACATTTCTAATTTTGATTGTAAATTTTATCAATAACATTATTTTTCTGTATTTCAAATTTTTTTCATGGAAATTAATCTTTTCTCTTCCAAAATAGCCCTTCATTAATAATATTTCTATTCATGAAAAAAAAATGATCTATTTTTGCCTGAGGTCTAGTTTTCGTGGATCAACTACCTTAATAATGAAAGGAGACATTTGCCAGTCAATAAGGTAAAAGCGCCAATAGCCGGACGTCAAAGGAAATGTTATCCAATTTTTTGTATTAATCGTTCTAAATGTGTTGCGGAATCAAGAATTATCGCGATTATTTTGATGTATATGTCCTCCCTACTATAACAAAAAGTCCAGAGTTGTGTTAAATTTGAATAATCCATTTTAATAATTCTCTTCATTAAACAATGCTCTGCAGCCAATTGCCGGACGGGAAAAGTGAATTGATCCAATAGCCGGACAGCGCTGCACCAATACTCGGACAAGAGAATATCATAATTTGATTGATATGGATTTGATATTTTTTAAGCATAATAAACACTGGGAAATATTTCCGGAAACATTTTTTAGGTCTACGCTTATAAAAAAAAATATTGAAAAGGTTTTACAAATAGAATTGTTAATGAACTTCATTCTTTTGAGGTCTATTGAATAAGTTTAACTTATTTTGCCAATTTTTTTTCTATGAACTTTGCTTTACATTTACATAATAAAATATTTATTTAACACTTCTGCTTCTTCGTTTTTTGCTGGCTTTTTATTTTATTCTTCTTTCTTTCTTTTCAAAGATTTTTTCTTTTGATCCTGCTTTTGATTTTCTTTTAACGTGGCTTCTCTTTTTTCTTGCTGTCCCTGTTTTTTCTTTAAAGCAACTTCTTTTTTCTCTTTCTGTTCTTGTTTTTTTTTAGTGTAGCTTCTTTTTTAGTGTAGCTTCTTTTTTCTCTGTCTTTTCCTGTTTCTTCCTCAAAAAGCAGTGCAATGTAACGCCGGACACGCGTTCGGTTATTAGGAAAAACGAATATTCATTGACCTAATAACCGGATTTAAAATATTTAATCAAAGGAAATTTTTTTTTTATTTTGAAAAATATTATGGTTTAAATAAAGCATTTGACTTTAGTGTAACCCGTATTAAAATGACAAATGAAGGTAAATGTAAATGTTATTTGCTTAACAAAGACAACGCGTCAGTTAGTTTATAGAGCAGATTTCGCTACATTTCGACCAGCCTTGTGCTTCAGTAGAGAAATTTTTTTTTCTTGGCGAAATTTTAATTTCTAATTCAACAAATTTTTCACTTTTTTAAAGTGTACGTTTCGAGGTTTGTATACGGTACACCAAAATAGCGATAAGTGATTCATAAATCTCTAATTTTGAGAAAAATTAATGGCTCTGTCCGGTTATTGGGTACTCTCCGGCTATTGGTGCTTTTACCTTAGTCTGTTTTTAAAGTTCAGATTGAAACGAATTTCAGCAAAAATTGTAAATTCGGATTTCTCTGCGTGGAGGTAAAGAAAGTTTTACTTAATCATAAGTTCCTAATATCCCAAGTAAATTGTCTGGCAGTGAAAGTGTTTAATAGAAAACGTTGAAGAGTAAACAGAACCCTGTTGATAAACGCAAGCGGATCGTTGCGGGTTGCTAATAAAATAGTTGTATGAAGGGATGAATGGGCTGAGCGAGAAGTTAACTACCTCGCTCGACTGTCCCCGGGGAAACTATCAGCGAACAATTTAGAATGGTACCAACTGAATGTAAGTGGCGCTGAGCTCGAGCAAAATGGGATGTGAAAGTCCGCGATGTTGGTTCGGGAAAGCCGACGACGAGGGTCGCGAAGTCCCTATTATCGGGAAATTAAAGGCAGTAACTCATCTTGAACCGACTTCTATTAGACTTTCCCTGCGGCCAGAGAGCTCGATATTACTTTCGATATGAACGAGCCACTAAATTAATATCCACAATGCACTGGCAATTATGAAAGGCCCTCACGACTCCGCGGGTTGAACAAATGGCTTGAGCATCTGCGTTATTCAGAAAACCCGCCATACGTCGGTTTCTCAAAATGCATGTGTTGCATGAGCTTTCATAGAAGGAGAGACTTATGTGTGTACGTTAGATTATTCGTGAGTGCGAGAAGTACTGTGCCTATAACTCGTCCTACTCGTTACACCCCAAGGAGAACAATGGCACCCCTTGTATGGCTACCATTAAATGCCACCCTCGTATACAGAGAAATATTACGAGATTGTTTTGTACACCACTGTGGAACCGAGACGTTGAATGTGAAAGTGCTACATGTTACAACCTTTCAGAGACGCTGAACTCGCATATTACATAGAGCTGTTATAATGTGAAGACATACATTAAATGTGTCGTGATAGCGAGGGAGTTCGCGAGTTGGACGATAGTGCAATGTCGCACCCCAACAAATATTTTCACGTCAAAATCTAACTCAAATTGAGATTGGAATCCTGAGAAGACTCTAATTCCGATTTATGCACATGAAGGAACCCGCGTTTACAATTTTTTTCAAACTACGTTTCAATTTAGGGGAGAATCTGTTGTGAAAATTTTTGGCTAAATATTTTAATCAAGCATTTTCTTGAGTTTAAAATTTGTTTATGAAAAATAATATTTTATATTTTTGGTACATGGCGCTGAAATGAGAAAATGTTAATTTTTTGGATTAGAAAGTCTTTTATTTCTTAAATATTTGCTTTGGGCTAGTAAAGGGTGATCTGATAAGAGCTTCCGGATGAAATTTAATATTTGAAGATATTTTTGTTTAAATGCATCGCTGATTAAGCGCAAGTAAGTTTTTTTCACGATTTTTCATTTAAAAAATGTTTAAACGTGTTCTTCTCAAAACAATGTTTCTCGACGCCTTGTTAATAAAATCTCCGAAATTAATGAACCTATCCTCATGAAATTTTTACCACATATTCTTTACAACTATAGCTACAGCGCCTGTCAAGGACTTTTTTTAATTTTGATTTTAACTGTTTTTTTTTCTCTTTTCGAAAAATGTCCGCCATTTTGTTATTTTTGCAAAAATGAAAAATCGTATGATATGCGCTATAGCCATTAACATACTGAATTTAAAACCGTTTGACTTTCTTGTTTCAGACAATCCATCTCCGAGATTTCATCAACAGCGCACACCTATCTACTTTTTGAGGACCTATGATCACACGATCTTGGAGGACAATTCACGTGTCCATTTCTTGAGATGATTTGTTCATGAAAATTTTCTTTTAACAAATCGATGGTTTCGCTTGCTGTGTGGCACGTTGCACCACCAATATCTTGAATTTTTGGCAAAAAAAATCATTGATAAATAAAATGGTCGAAGAGCTCGAAAAACATTTTTTACTGAGCACTGATTTTGGAAATAAATTTCCACAATTTGTAAACGTTGTTCGTTGTGAAATGTCAATGAATACTGAACACGAAAGTCATATGGACATGAAAATTGTCACGCGTGATATGCCTGAAAATCCCTATTGAAAAGAGTACCTCATATTGGATCACGTTTTATTTATCATGCTTCTTTAATTTAATTAGCTCCTATTTTATTCGTTTTGATTCATCAATAAAGAAAATGCGGACTCAATTAGTCTTACTACACCATCACTCGCATAGATGCGACGCAAATGCCTGTAGATTAATCCGCACACATGCCTCCACTTTGCACGGCATTGTACATGCATTTTCTTGTTGTTGATCAATAACTAATTATTGTTAATAAATATTTTTTATAATTTTGCTTCTTTGGTTACTTTTAAATACATTAATAACTTCTGCAAAGCTATTCGATATTCTACGCTATTAATAGAAACTATTATATATTTGAAGTTTTTTTTGACAGTAAGTGGCGGGTTAGACTCGAGCGGATCCCTTTAATTAAATAGTTTTGCTAAGAGTTGTTTTTCGCCAGGAAACTACCATGAATTAATTTTCCCTGTTAGATAAAAGAATGCTGAGCAGAGAGTAATTTTGAAATGTTTTTGAGAAATGATACAAGTATTGAACGAAAGAAATTAAATTTTCGACTCATTAAATTGTACTAAAATTATGGTAAGGGTGTGTGGGTAGAAAATAAACTTCCTCGAAATAAGAGGGCCATTTCACGATGTTAGGTAATAAGTTTAAAAAGGAAATGGGATTCATTAGGAATGTCTCTGTGGATTTCGAAAATGAGTTTGGCAATAAGGTAAGGTGCGAAGAGCAAAGATAATCAGGAGAGTTGGTCTAATGGACATTTCGAAACGAAAATCCTGTCACTGAAAATATACTTTCAACCAGCGCAGACAACCCAATTATGCGTAATTCAGTTTTCTCAAATTGCCACTGAGAGCACAGTTTCTGCTCCGACGTTAGCTTCCCTAATCGTTTTAACTCACATGCATACGTACACAATCATTAGAATGGCACAAGGCGACCTTGCAAAGTCGTTTTCGAGCAAACTTAAATATATTTAAACGAATACACACGTCGTTCATTCAAATAGCCAGTGCTACTTTTAATAGAATAACATTCGTAACCTTCGTTCCATTCATTTCGCCGTACAGGAAAAGTAAATATGTTTGTCAAATTATAAAATGTTTTAAAAATTTAATGATAATTAAAACCACTCTTGAAAATTAACAGTACGTTTATTTTTTTGTAGCTATTCCAGTTATTTTAATTTTTAATGCTAAATTGAAAACTTTTCCCTTATACAGCACGAGAGTTACACTCGTAACTCATATGATCTATGACAACACATATGATCTAGAATCTACTAAATTTTAACATTACAAAGCTGCACACTTGAATGAAATTTACGATATTTTTAAGAAAACTCTTTCTAAAGGTCTATAGTAGTACTTACGGGTGATTTCATGGGAGATTTACAATCAAAAATTTTTTTTCGACGAAACATTTTTTTTTGCCTTTTTACTTCGAAAATAATCGACACGTATTTTTTTTTCAATGTGATACTTAAAAATTTCGAGATATATTTTTTTTAATTTTGGCACTCGGGCAAAAATTTTTTTTTTTAACAGCTCACTGTAAAAGCAGTTTTGAATATAAAATGTAACCCTTGCACTTAAAATGCGCGAAAGAGTACAAGCTTTCAAAAAAGTTATAGCACACATTTCGTTGTTTTTTTTTTTGTAATAACAATATAGTACATTTTTATAAGCAATTGAATTTTTTTTAAATTTGGAACTCATTTTTTTCCGAGTTTTTTGTTTCTACATCTTTGTTGGAGTTTTTGCAATATGCATGCAAAATTTTGGAATGGAAAAATGAAAACTGTAGGTGTAATTAATTTATAAAATCTGCCCCGCGCGTTGCAACGAGCAAGCTCGCACGCTGCAACTACGCTTAAGCTTGATTAGACATGCTGTGACTCAAAGCACGTGTGGCAGTGAATGCAGTGACCGCTGTTTTAGTTTTCTGTGAATGTTCCTCAAGCGTTCACCTATTTCAAATTAATACAGAAATGCCAAGCTCTCGATTTAAACATGTCTGCTGCAATCCGTTTAATAAAAAAAATCATAGTGGAAAAAAGCAAAAAAAAAATTTGCGTCTTAAGTGTATCATTTAGAGTAATTTTATCGTAAAACTTCAATCATCAATTCATCATTATAACTAATGATTCGTTTTGAAATGGTCTAGGCACAAGTTTGAATGTACTTACAACAAAAATCTTCCATCTCCATTCCATTTGCTTCTATTTTGCATTGTGTACAAGAAACATCATCCGGTTTGAAAATTTTCAATTTTTCAAGTATCGAGGACGAAACGCGACGCAAATTTTTTTTTTTGCTTTTTTCCACTATGATTTTTTTTTATTAAACGGATTGCAGCAGACATGTTTAAATCGAGAGCTTGGCATTTCTGTATTAATTTGAAATAGGTGAACACTTGAGGAACATTCACAGAAAACTAAAACAGCGGTCACTGCATTCACTGCCACACGTGCTTCGAGTACGAGCATGCCTAATCAAGCTTAAGCGTAGTTGCAGCGTGCGAGCTTGCTCGTTGCAACGCGCGGGGCAGATTTTATAAATTAATTATACCTACAGTTTTCATTTTTCCATTCCAAAATTTTGCATGCATATTGCAAAAACTCCAACAAAGATGTAGAAACAAAAAAATCGGAAAAAAATGAGTTCCAAATTTAAAAAAAATTCAATTGCTTATAAAAATGTACTATATTGTTATTACAAAAAAAAAACAACGAAATGTGTGCTATAACTTTTTTGAAAGCTTGTACTCTTTCGCGCATTTTAAGTGCAAGGGTTACATTTTATATTCAAAACTGCTTTTACAGTGAGCTGTTAAAAAAAAAAATTTTTGACCGAGTGCCAAAATTAAAAAAAATATATCTCGAAATTTTTAAGTATCACATTGAAAAAAAAAATACGTGTCGATTATTTTCGAAGTAAAAAGGCAAAAAAAAATGTTTCGTCGAAAAAAAATTTTTGACTGTAAATCTCCCATGAAATGAGCCATACGCATTACATACCGTTTTCTCCATTTCATCAGAGTTAAAAAAACGAAAAAAAATGTTTCTGCGATTTTTCAGATAAATGCAGTTTTGGAAGAGATCGTCAATCAGAATTTTAAATACATAATTTTTATGCTTATTTCAAGCTCTCTGATAATCTTTTTGAAAATTTTCAATCCGACCATTTTAATGTTATACAATGTTTGATCTGAAAAAAACGTTTTTTTAAACTTTATTAATTCTTAAAACGTGAGGGTTTTTTTTTCTTGATGAATCTAAAAATATATATTTTATACCTTTACAATTTTTGTTTTCGAAATTCTGTTTTAAACAATGTTTTATCCACGAAATATAAGTACTTAATTTCCAACAATTGTAAGTAATGCAGCTCCATTCTCTTATGAATAATTATAAATAATGTTTATTTTATTTTTAAAATTGCTGAATGTTGTTACTGAAAGAATATGTACATACATAATAAATATTACAATACTTATTATTTTCAAATTAGATACTTGAGTTCGAAATGTGCCACAGCCTGTGTCATCTATAATTTGTTGCACACGTTCTAATCTTTAAAGAATTTAAAAATCTTTCTGTAGAAAAAAAGACGCTTTCGACTGCGCTGGGATTCGAGCCCAGGTCTTTCGATTGCCGGTCGACTGCTCTAACCACTGAGCTACACAGGCGTCCGACATCTACGACCGGCAATCGAAAGACCTAGGCTCGAATCCCAGCGCAGTCGAAAGCGTCTTTTTTTCCACAGAAAGATTTTTAAATTCTTTAAATATTTGAATTCAATTGCATTATTTGCGATATAAGAGTTTGAAATTGTCTAAGAGGACACCTGTCGACAACGTATCCTATCTGATACACGACTAGTGAACCTCCGATAATGTAGGCAGTGACAAAAATTTCAAACTCACCTAATTTATTTGATCTAATCTTTGTCTTCCTATCGTTTTGCGTCCCTCTTCTAGCATATAAGCTTCTCTTTTCATTTACTAAGTTTAAAGATTCCTCATTTGTCACCTTACTATTTTTTTCAATTCGTTTTGATTAAAATAACTAATTAATGAAGGAACCGTGGTTTAGTTCAAGTGGCTTGCTTCTTAAAGTAATTGGATGTTTGCAGCAAGGTGATCGGAAAACTGAAAGGTACGTGTTGTTTGAAAATGCCTAATTCATAACCTTAAAATTCCACTGTCATTTGATAATTCTATTAGCATCTCTTTTGATATTTCTTAATATTGAGATAAAAATATATGTACGAGGTGTGTCCGAAAAGTATCCGACCTGCGTTTATGAAGGGTGATCAATTTAGAGGTATAGGATTTTAAATGGAAATAAAACAATGAAAATTCAAATTGATAGGGCAATCTTTTTCATTTTTGTGTGGAACCATTCACGCAACTGCGCTTTAATTCGTCCATCCGTAAACACCAATTTTGAATGACTCGCTCGAGGACTTCGGTCGGTATCTCGATAATAACTTCAGTAATGTTGGCTTCCAATGCCTCAATAGTAGCTGGTTTATCCACAAAACATTAAGACTTTACATACCCCCCAAATAAAAGTCCAAAAGTGTAATATCACACGATCTTGGAGGCCAATCCACCGGTCCGAGACGAGAGATAAATTGCTCACCGGAACGACTACGCAGTAAATCCATTGTTTCACGGGCTGTATGACATGTAGCGCCGTCTTGTTGGAACCAAATGTCGTGGAGATTATGGGCTTCAATATCCGGCATCAAAAAGTCGTTTATCATGGCGCGATAGCGTTCCCCATTCACTGTTACATTGGCGCCAGCCTCGTCTTTGAAGAAATACGGGCCAATGATTCCTCCAGGCCATAAGCCGCACCAAACGGTTGTTTTCAATGGATGTAATGGCAGTTATTGAATGGCTTCGTGTTGCTCTTCGCCCCAAATACGGCAATTTTGCTTATTTACGGAGCAATACACCAAAAATGGGCCTCATCGCTGAACAAAATTCGGGTCCCAAAATGCGGATCTTCGGCGAATTTTCCAAGAGCCCAACGACTGAAATTATTACGCTTTGGAAGATCAGCCGGCTTCAATTCTTGGACTAGCTGTATTTTATACGCTTTCAAACCAAGATCCTTGCGTAAAATCGCCCAAGTAGTGCCATAAGATAGACCAAGTTGTTGAGATCGGCGCCGAATCGATTCTTCCGAGTCTTCGGCAAAACTCTCATTTACAGCCGCAATATTCTCTACAGTTCAGGCTGTACGTGGTCTAATCGGTCGAGTATCATCCAACAATGTTAAATTATTCTCAAGTTTGCCGACGGTATGCCGAATAGTGCGTTCGGTAGGACGATTATATACACCATAAATTGACCTGAGTGCGCGATAAACACTTTTCACAGAGCGTTCATTTTCGTAATATAATTGTACGATTTGTAAACGTTGTTGAGGCGTAAGTCTTTCCATGATGAAATGTCAATAAAAAATGAATAAAATTGTGTATTTAGTTTGACAGTAGTCACGTGTGACATGCCAATGAAACCCTATTGGAAAAAGTACCTCCAATTTGATCGCACTGTATCTTCGCGCCCTGAATGCTGTAGTTGCTGGACACCTTGAGTCGCGCGCAGCGTGTGTTTATGTCCAACGTGCTTTACCCGTTCGTCACATTTGTTTACAGTTGAAAATGACATAAAGAACAGATCAACGAATTTGCATCAAGTTTTGCTTCAATCTCGGCAAGAGTTATACGGAGGCGATTAAAATGATACAGAAGGCCTTTATGGACGAAAGTATGGGCATAACACAGATAAAGAAGTGGTACAGGCGGTTTAAAAATGGCATGTCAAAGTCGGAGCCATGTCAAGTTAATGCTGATTATTATTTTCGATTGTGAGGGTGTTGTGCACTACGAATTTGCTCCAAGAAGTCAGGCGATCAACAAAGAATATTACGTTGAAGTTCTGAAAATATTGCATGATGCCGTGAGAAGAAAACGACAGCGTTTCTGGTCAAGCGGTGACTGGCTACTTCACCACGATAACGCGCCAGCGCATTCATCGAACCTTGTGTAGCAATTTTTATCGAAACGCAAGATTGCACAGCTTCGCCAGCCTCCGTACAATCCCGACATAGGTCCCTGCGACTTTTGGATGTTCCCAAAATTGAAAATGGCGCTCAAATGAAAGCGGTTCGACGAAATCGAGACGATTCCAGAGTAATTCGACGCGCGAACTGGAGGCCATTCCAAAATCTGCGTTCGAGGACTGCTTTAAGATGTGGAAGCACCGCTGGGAGCGGGTGGTTCAATCAAATGGGGACTACTTCGAAGGATGCTACGGTCCGGATGACGAAGAATAGCACCAACGCGGAGATATGAACGCAGGTCGGATACTTTTCGGACACACCTCGTATATTGAAATTTGATAGCATGAAAATGGTCCTGCGCACGACGTAAAAGTATTGTGGCACTGCTCTGCCATGTATGGACACGGCTGTGCTGTAAAAAACATAGCATGTCCAGTGCACGACTGCTCCGTCCGCGGAAACGCATGAGCCGTTTCAACCCATCGACACTACGGGTCCATCGCCATATTTAATAAGGGACAGGGCTAAATCGTGTCCCGTGCACGCGTCAGCAATGCGCTCTTTTCTCCGTCTGGCACCACATTACGAAAGCTTGTAGCCTTCTTCTCTCTTCTTTACCTATAGTCCATGCTTTGCAACCATAGACTGCCACGCTCCATTCATATGTTTTGAGCAGTTTCTTTCTGATTTCTAGATCTACACAGCGCGGTAAATAAGTTTCAAGACTGGCCGTGGAAAACATCATTGAAATAAAATATCTGAATATTTTTTGATTTTTTCATTCAAAATATTCTCCTCCAGCTTCAATACACTTGTTTCGGCGACTCAACAGTGATTCAAATGTGTGTTCTTGCTCATTTTATGGAATAGACTCTAGTGCTCGTGTTGTAGCTGTATTGATCGTCGAAATGTCATTAAAAAAACATCCTTGCAACTTCAATTTCGGGAATAGAGAAAAATCGCACGGGGCCAAATTAGGTGAATACGGCGGATGATTCAACACACAGACTTGATTTCGAGCCAAAAATTGACGAATAATGAGTGAGGTGTGACTCGATGCATTATCGTGCAACAGAGACCAGGTCTCTGGATCACGATATTCGAGTCGAATATGACGGATTCTGGCCCTCAGACGCTTCAAAAGTTCGAAATAACATGCGCCAGTAATTATTTGATCAGTTGGAACGAATCCCCTATGGATGATTCCTACGCTATCGAAGAATGTAATAAGCATTGCTGAAATTGGCCTTCCTTCACGATTATCATCTTCAAACCTCTCTTTGTCTTCCAAAAAACGTTTATACTACAGAAAAACATTTGCTCTGCTCAAACAATCATCGCCGTACACTTGCTGCATCAACCAGAATGTTTCAGATGCATTTTTACCAAGTTTTGCGTGGAATTTATTAACTGCTCTTTGTTCCATGTTAGTATTTCAACATCGACAAAAAAGTTGTTTTGGGAAAACTATCATAACTTTGCTATTTATCAACCGATTGAAGCAAAACTGGTATTACCGGAAAGAAAAATGGCACAGCTTCCAACCGCCAGTCCGAACACATGAATGGCGCTACTAGTTACTCAAATATGGTTCGAGTCTCGAAACTTATTTGGCGCACTGTGTATATTTGAAACCAATAATTATAGTATGTTGTCAAAGTCAATCTTAGCTTACCCTATTCCAGAACGAATATCTGTATTACAACTGCCATCCCTTGTTATTTTACTCCCTAAGTACACAGAAAAAAATTCCGATTCGCGTTAACCCTAGATGGCCAAGCTGGTAATTCTGCTTTGAGTCAAGCCCGACAACCGAGTTGAATCTACTCACATTTCGGACTTGGAGGTACCTCTACTCCCGTTTAAGCACGCTATGTGTAATTTGGTGTATAAGTCAACATGGTGGACTTCATAAACGACGCGTTGTCTGAATTCGGTCTGTCGAATTTGAAAAATAGATTTTATTATGGCTGATGCGGAATTCGGTAATGGGGAATGGAGGGAGGAGGGGGGGGGGGGTTATCGAAAGTGTCTTTTTTCCACAGAAAGATTTAAAATTCTTTAAAAAATGTAGAATATCTGTAAAGATGAATTAGTAATTTCATTTCGCGTTATATTCACGCAAATTCCAGTTATACCATTGTATTCATTTTTTTGATGATTACTTTTTGCATAATTTAATGCGTTTAGGCCAAGTTTTGTGTAATGACACATCAAATCCGCGATTTTACTATTGACATCATTTTTCAGACATCCAAAAACGTACTGTGCTACATTCTCATTCTTCGATAGCGTCAACGCGAAAACCAAGTAGAATCTACTCAAAAACTGTAGTTCTCTTTCGGTATTCGCCAGCAGAGCAATATCATCCTTAAAACGTAACATTTTGATTGTTTTCCTCTGAACTTTGACGCCTATATTCTTTATTTCTTCTTTAATTTCATTAAGCTTTCATAGGTACACGTATTTTTACTGGCACCGTGGGTACACGTGGCCCAAAAAGTACAGGCACTTATTTTTTCATGAAAAATGTCTTCAAAAAATCTCTCAATATTCTGAAATACTCTTCGGGGATCCTATTTTATGTTCCAATAGGTTTTGAAGCAATTTGTTTAGCGATTGTTTATTTATAACAATTTATTCCGATGAAAATATTTCACTTGAAAATTTCGTCATGTCCCTTTTGGGACACGTGCCCTACGAAGGTTTAATAGCTTCTTCTGAGTATAAATTAAACAGAGATGGTGATAACGAGCAGCCTTCTCTTACTCCTTTCCTGATGCTTACTTCTCCCCGCTACCCCTGCATCTCTACTACTGCCTTTTGGTCTCGGTATAAAAAGCTAATAATTCTCCTGTCCTTAGACTTTATCCCTTTCTTCTTCTATATGTCGAAGAGTTTAGGTCAGCTAACATTGTCGAATGCTTTTTCTAAGTCGACAAATGCAATAATTGTTGGTTTCCCTACTTGTAGTCTACCGCTCTGAATCAATCGTAATGAGAGTAATGCTTCTTTAGTCCCCCTTTCATTTCCAAAACTTGATCTTCACCAAGTGAGCTTTCTATTGCATGTTCTAATCTTCTATAAATTATATCGCAATAATGCAAAGTCGACCTGCAATCGAAAGACCTAGGCTCGAATCCAGGCAGCTTTATCATTTTTTTTTTTTTTTTTTTTTTTTTTTTTTGGTGAGGAGGATAAATGGCGAAATCTTCTATAGACGTTGTACAGGACTCTCCTAGGACGGGTCTAGGCATACCTGTTAAAACCAAAAAAACCCCTCTCACGAACCAATACACCGCCCGCGGAACCGCCTTTCGGTTTTAAACTTCGCGGGCAGTGGTTCCAGCTTAAAGTCGCGTACGACTCTTCCGTCGTCCGTTCGCCCAGGACTCCATAACTCTCGATAGAATTATCGGATTGGATTAAAATTCGGTACACCTCTTAAGAGCCCAAAAAGAAAGGATGCGCTCATTAAACAGCCATTTTTGACGAATGGTTCTGGTTTTATCCATAAAAACGTTTTTGGAAAAATAGAAAATTCTATTTTGGCTTTATTTTTTATTATTACTTTGAAATTTTAAGATTATTTATGAAAAAAAAAAATTGTTTATTCCTAGAAGTTTTTTCATAAACCTCATATTTCATAAGATATTCAAGTTTGAAAAAAACGTACTTTTAAGATAAAAAGTTGTATAACCTTGTTTAAAAAGGTCGGCTTAAAATTTTTTTAAATGGATTTTAAGAAGCTTCAAATGAGCTTCAAAGTGATACATTTGCAATTCCGATTGGGAATTTTTTCGAAAAATGCGTTCATCTAAAAAATTGAATTAAAAAAAAATCTGTATGTACTATACACCGTTCGGAAGAGTTGACAAAAAACCTTTAACAATCACCCCAAAAGTATTAAAATATATATTTTAGGAGTAGCGAAAAAACTTTAAAGTTTGTAACACGATATTGAAATATTTTTTTCCCGACTTTGCTAAGAAGTAACTGAATTTACATAAGTTTAATCTTAATTGGAAATTTCAGTTAGATGTTTCGGAAAAGTACGACATAAGTTTCTAGCAATGTAATACAATTGACATATTGCTTTCGATTTGAGCTCATATATTGGAGACAGAATTTTATCATCTTTTATGCTATTATGCAAATAATTATATTTTTAATTTAGCATTGTAAGGATTGAAAGAACTTGATCACTAATTTGCATAGTGAGCATAAAAATAATGGATTCGAAAAATGATTCTGAAGAGCAAGAATTGTGTTTAAGTTGGTGTAAGCACATTGGAAGAAGCACTATTATTCCAAACCTTTTCTTCTGGACTGAAAATATTAACTGACATTCGAAAATTTCATGCTGCGATTATAATAATGTGTCGATAATCATGTTCATATTTTCTACACTGCCTGGAGCAATGACATATTGCACAAAGGGAAACGGCTACAAGGGTGTTTGCGTTCACACGAGTGCATATGTCCAATCTCACCGATTCGTCATGATTAAGCAACAAACGAGGTATGGTCGAGCCATTGTTGTATCAAAATGTTCTTTGATTGAATCTATTTTGGTTGATGAGCAGTATATGAATGAGAGACTTTCGAAGTAAAAGGGGCTGAAATCACTAACCGTAATGGAATTGCAAAAATATAAATATATATTTATACTTTGTTGAAAATTACTGTTGCAACTGTAAATTTACACCATTAGAATATAATAATTTTTTATCAAATTCAACGAAACAGATTAGCTAATGTTTATTATAATCAAATAAAAATTAAGATTGTTTCAAAAAATTAAAGAAAAAAATCTAAATGTTTAATATATATTGCGAGATAAACAAATTTACCCTAAATTATTTTATTGAAGAAATGTATTGCTGTTTCTGTGAACATTTTTTATCTCGAATAAAATAAGTCACGAAAAGTTTCAATCGTATAAAAATTATAGATACATCATGTTCGGTATCAAAAGACAAATTGCAGTTGTTTTCAGCTGCTTTTGAATAATATATTTGCACAACAACAATGATAGTCGGTTCGACTAACTTTTTCTGACTATTCATCCAATTCTTCTTCAAATCATTATAACATACGGATACCTATTTACATTTCTGTATGTTTTTGCCTGATTGAGCGCAGGATCTAAGATCTGAAAACCGAAACAAAACAATTATCTATGCTCCGCTTTATCAGTAATTTATTCCTTTCAGGAATTTTTGAAACGTGGATAAAATTATTTTTGAAGAACACTTCTTCTATAAAAAATCATATTTTTAGTAGCATTATCTTTATTTTATCTTTTTTAAAATGTTAATGTACATTCAGGAATTATATCAGGCAGGCTTCAATTTTTAAAGACGCACTTAATAACTTATTTTGAAGATTTATAGAATCCCTTTAATTATAAATATTAGATTTGGTGAATTGTGCAAAACAGTTTGAAAGAATATTGGAATAGTTATTTATATCCAGAATTTTTAGTCAAAGAAAGCTGCAAGAATATGAAAACATTCTTATTCTTGTTGTTAACGTATTACATTTAAATATTGCAGTTCATGTAATGAATATTAAATGAATATAAATATTAGAAATTGCCTCTTATTTTCGGATTCTTTTTAATTTTCAAAAATTCCCGCTCATTTTCCATTTTCCGACCGAGTGACTAGTTTACTTTGTTAATAATAAAATGTTATTATAATGGATGATTGTTCTTTATTAAATTTTATTTTTAAGTTATTACTATAGAAAAAGGGAAATGACCAACCTCGGACTACGTACTCTCTAAATTTGAATCAGTCGAAATCTACTGATTATCAGTGAAATTTGACTGATTCAAATAGCTAAAAAGAGGTTACTGCGAATCAGTCAAATTTCACTGATTACTTCAGTAAAAATTAACTGATTTAACAGTGGAAAATATTGTTTTCACTAATTTAACAGTGAAAAATAACTGATTTAACACTAAAAAATATGGTTTTCACTGATGAATCAGTGAAAAGGCAAATCACTGATTCAACCAGTGAAAATTTGACTGATTCAGATTTAGAGAGTAGATATTATACTTCACTTTGTTTGTTGCAGTTTGTACTACTTTGTTTCTGATTTAAAAGATTACAACCCTTCTCTCTAAATTTGAATCAGTCAAAATATACTGATTATCAGTGAAAGTTGATTGATTCAAATAGCTAAAAAGAGGTTACTGTAAATCAATCAAATTTCACTGATTATTTCAGTGAAGATTGACTGATTTGACAGTGAAAAATATTGTTTTACTGATTCATCAGTGAAAATTAACTGATTTGACCGTGAAAAGACAAATTACTGATTCAATCAGTGAAAATTTGACTGATTCAGATTTAGAGAGTTCTTATGATATAATTTTAGATCGACTCATATAATATAAAACAATTTTTTGAACAATAATAATAAACAAAAGTTTATTTATTGTTTTTTAACATTTTTATAAATTTGTTTGATTTATATAGAGTCAAATAATTTTCAAATGAAACATTTTGGATGATCTGAAGAGGTTGACATATTGTCGTCGAAACGTCGTCAAGATTAATAAATTGTAGTACAATATTTACATAGTCCGAGGTTGGTCATTTCCCTTTTTCTATTGAAGAATTTCGTTCGGACGTTAAACCTTTTAAATTTTAAGTTATTACTACTTATTTTAATATCTATTCGAATCTGTTCAAATAATGATAATAGCCTGTTCGAAACCGATATATGTAGATATAATCTGAGTTTGCATTTGAGATAATTTTAGGGCATGACTTCTGACAATGTAATTATCCGATCGAACTATATTAATGAGTAGTTCTAATCGATGTGTATATTAAGCATGTTCAGTGGTAGACCCAAGTATAAGGGATATAATGCTGTGCAATGTGAATGCACTCAACTGACATGTATCGCAATCCAATCGCCATAGCAGTTAGCTATATTAACGCGGATGTGTTCCTGAATATGGGAATGGCCGAATATTCACCGCAGTATGCCAGATCAACATAATCCAATATATTCAATAAGCAAACAATTTAACATTAGTAATTTCTATGTAATTTGAAATTTTAATAGTGAAGTCAATACAATGCTCTTTAAACCTGAATCAGTGAAATAGTCACTGATTATATCAGTGAAAATATATCAACTGATGAATCAGTGCGCTGCTTTAATTTCACTGAGGAATCAGTGAACGCGCCACGTGAACATAATTTTTAAATTCGTGAAGTTCCTGCGGACGATCAAAGTATAACGATGGATCTTTAATTTTTAATTACACATAATATAATTATACACAATAATAATTACGTAATTTCTTTTTGGTGTTGTTAAACCTAAAATAAACGTATTCATCGAACATTAAAATATATTGCTGCTTTTATTATTCCCACCTGAAGATTTTACTGATTCAATAAGTGAGTTCAATCTATTTCACTGAGTCGTCAGTCGAATTTCACTGATTCTCAGTGAAAGACTTATAGCTGCTGCCTTCAGTGAATAGTCACTGCGAATCAGTAGCCGTTCACTGATTCAGGTTTAGAGAGTGTGTTTTATTGTATCTGCATATGTGGGAGGAGTAAGAAAAATGGACTGATATCAAAAGTTTACGCAAAACAAATTTAAAAACATATTGAGAATTATTTAAAACATCTGGTAAATATTGCGACATTGTAAAATTGATATAATTTTACGACTCACAAAAATATAAGTCATTTGAATTAATTTTACGTTGAATCAATCATCTGGATTTGAATATTGGACCATTTTTCTGGAAAAAAAAATAAAAATTGGAATCAAATTTTCCACACTGCCTTGTTAAATGGAACAAATTATTGATCAATACTTTTTCAATCAATACTTTTGATCGTACTCAAGGAATTTGGTTGAATTTTGTGATGTATTAATTTGATTGCTGCGTTCTCTGCCTTTCAAAACCTATTTCTTCAATTATTTGGGGACTCAACATTTTTCCATTTCCTTAAAAAGCTTTATTGTATATTTCCAGCAACGCTAACGAAGTTCCTTTAGCTAAGGGCCAATAGAACATTTATATGTTTTTGCGTATCAAGACATTTAATTTTGCTTGAGTTTTATATGTTTTGATCTTGATAGTCAGCTTGGTATTGAATTGAATTCTGGAATTTGAAATTGTGATTCTTTTTATTTTTCAGCAATATTCAGGCGTAATGGAAAACAATCTCAAGCTAAGTTTCTCCACCGAATTATTAAAAACACAATTTATCAAACAGAAAAAGGTTCTTTATATGAAAAATCGAATCATGATTATAAATATTCAGGACATTAGAACGTGGTAGCAGTAGGAAAATATTTTCTCTTTATCATTATTGAAAATTGTATTCAACGGTTTGGGGACTTTTTAGAAAGGGTTCAGAAAAATTTCTAGCGATTGCTTAATGATATATGGAAAAATACTTGTGTCAACATAATATCTATAACCTACTCGAGAAACCTAAACTAAGTTTGAGAATGAAACATACTAACTTTCAGTTAGATTCATTAACGTTTATATAAATATTTTTATAAAAGAGACAAAAGTTCCACCTAGAAAATCAATCTGATTCGAAAACAAAATGAAACGATTGAAAATGATTAAAATTCAATACACTGCGAGAGATTGATATCAAATCTGTCACAATATAAATAAGTTTAATTTTTAGAAATTTCAAACGGAAATAGATTGTACTCTCCATTGTAAAAATAAAGAATCTCCAGATCGTACATAATTCTCAGGTCATTCGTACTATTTCAATCTGTCTTCCGGATCATCTGTCATATTAAACAATACTTTGGTCTATTTTAATTGCGGAAGTGACAAGTTTAACTTCTTAAGTATCATTAAATAAAATGAGACTGAATAAGATTCTTACATGACATTTTGTAAATAATGTCTAATATTGTTCAGCTCGTAGTAATTAAGGTAGTTCGTTAACGAAAATTAGACCTCAGACAAAAATAGATAATTTTGATTTCAACAATAGCAATATTATTATTGAAGGGCTAATTTGAAAGAGAAAAGATTATTATTCGTGAAAAAAATTTGAAACACAAAAAAATAATTTTATTAATAAATTTTATTTTTGCCCAAACTTATTTTCTTATTAATTCGAACCAAATTTTTAAAAATGATGCGATTCTAATAAATCACGGTTCATTTTTTTAGGAAAAAGATTCTCTACAACTTGACCGTTTCCTATTTTTGATATTGAATTAATTATTATCAAGTACAGCAATTTGTTTATGAAAATTTTGTTTTGAAAAATTGTTTTTTATAATTTCAGCCATTAAAGAATTCATTTTCAAAAATTGGGAACGGTCAAGTTGTAGAGAATCTTTTTCCCCAAAAAATGAACCGTGATTTATTAGAATCGCATTATTTTTAAAAATTTGGCTCGAAGCGATAAGAAAATAAGTTTGAACAAAAATAAAATTTATTAATAACATTATTTTTTTGTGTTTCAAATTTTTTTAATGAAAAATAATCTTTTCTCTTTCAAATTAGCCCTTCAATAATAATATTGCTATTCTTGAAAGAAAAATTATCTATTTTTGCCTGAGGTCTAATTTTCGTGAAGAAATTACCTTAAGGAGGGAATCCCGTGTAACAGCCCGAAAATTAGAGTATTTTTGGGGATTTTTTTGGGGATGAAAAAAATAACGAATCTTTCCAAAATCTGCCCTATTTCTAGCTCCTCACACATCACACAGGCGTCCAAAACACAAAAGACAAAAAGTTTTTTAAATTTTAGATCCTTAGTTATTCAGTGAACCAAAAAAATTTCGAAAATATTAATATTTCACAAAATGGCGGCCATTTGAAGAAAAATTCGATTCTTACCCAAAAATTTTCCTGAATTTGTTGAAAATTTTTTTTCTCAATTTGCAGTAGTTCACCGACAAATGACACATTTAAGCAATCTGTACACTCGAGTTTAAGTCGATCGGTCAAATACTTTTTAAGCTATGAATCAGGCAATTTTGAAAAAAGTGAAACCAAGAAAAACGCGTTTAAAGATTTACATAGAGAAAATTGTTGGAAAAAAGTAAGTTCTTGATATCTTATGGGTTCCAATCGTTACTCGACCATTCCAGGAGCTATCGTCTAAGCCAAAAAAAAAATCGATTTTTTGCATTCGCTACACGGGATTCCTCACTTAATAAAACCATTATTTAATTGATACAAGATTAATATGATTTGATTTCTTAAATAATATAAGATGACAAGATCAAATTTCATTTCTTAAAAGAAAAATTCTGATTAACAAAAATATGAATATATTGGTAATTCTGTTTTCTCTTAGATGCGAATTTCGGATAGGATTGCATGCCGCGTTATTTCGTTTTATTCGGTGACGACCTTAAATCTGTCTCAGTTCGTTCATCGATTTCAAATTCAATTCAAAAGAATCCAAAATTAGTCCTTGGAATGAATTTTTGAAACCAAAATATTTATTGAGGCAAATCTAGCTAATTCAATGACCTCGAAGAAAAAGAGGTCTTTGAGAAAATGTATTTAATTATATTTTCAGGATTCTCAATCTAATTATTAATTTCAAATTAGGTGATTGAGTTCGAATTTTTTTTTTTTTTTGCCCCGGAACAGTCGAAAGCGTCTTTTTTTCCACAGAAGGATTTCAAATTCTTTAAATTATTATTAATTATGTGCTGTGAAAGAAGAAAATTATAAAGAGACTGAAATGATCTATTTAAAAACTTTTCTTCAGGACTGAACTTTTATGTACATCGATAAATACTAATTTTTTAAAATTGATACGATTTTCGAAAATGAGTTTATTTTCTCGGGAAGAAGATTCTCTCAAACTTGGTCGTGTCAAATTTTAGGCAATAAAAAATTCATTTTCATAAATTGGATGCGGTCAAGTTGTGAAGAATATTCATCCTGAAAAATGAAACTTCCATTTTTTTAAATCCTATCAATTTTGAATAATTGGTGTTTATCGATCTCAATAGAAGTTCAGTTCAGAATAAAAATGTTAAAATATATACTTTCCGTATACTCATGATTTTTAATAAAATAACTGTATAACTAATTTCTGCCTTTTTATCGGAAAATAACGTGAAAATTTGTTAAATTTCGGAACACTAATCTTCGAAATTATACGATATTATGAAAACGTTCACGGAAATTCTTCGTATGTGGTTCATATGATAGTAATTGCCAAATAGATTAAGATACCATTCGTATTTTTGCTTTCAGATGATTCTAATAAACGCAATCGCATTTGTAGACGAGATCCTTGATTTTCAAGACATTCCAGTAATCGGTAGAAACACGAATGAAAATCATTAAGGAGTTAGAGCAAATTAGAAATTTAAAAAATTGATTTGCATAAAATTGCTTGTGCAGAGTCTGCAAATGAGACAAAAGGTTCATTATATAGTCCTGGAATCAATGACTATATAAGTTAAAAAAAAATTTTTGTTTACATGTGAACAATACTTAAAACTTTAAACACGTTCCAACGATATCTCCGAAACGACTCAACCGATCGTTTTCAAATTTTAATTATTTATTTATAATATTAATGTTTAATGCAAAAGACAAGAAATTTTTTATATTCTCATCATCCAAGAAGGTATTGGTTTCATGTGAAAAATGACTTTTCCAAGTTTCATAAAATCTAGACGTTTTAGACCCGCTGATTTCGAAAGAATTATCGGATTTGATTGTGCGTTGGCACACTTTTTGAAGTCCAAAAAGGAAAAACAAGTTCGTTAACCAGCCACTTTTTACCGACGGTTCTGGCTTTATCTATAAAAAACTTTTTTATCAAAATAAAAAATTCAATTTTCCTACCAAAATGTATGAGATACGAAAAAAATGTGAAGAAACAAAATTGTCTGTATCAAAGAGATCTACAAATTTGCTGCCGACCATTTTTTCATAAGAGTTATATCTTTTGTTTATTAATATAAAATGTTATCAAAAATAAAAACTTTTGGTTTCCGAAAAATGTATACGAGATGCGAAAAAAATGTTGGGGACAAAATTATGAATCTCAAGAAGATATACAAATTTACTTCCAACCATTTTTCCGATCAGATTCGTACGATCATGAAAATTAGACCTCAGGCAAAAATAGATAATTTTGCTTTCAAGAATAGCAATATTATTATTGAAGGGCTAATTTGACAGAGAAAAGATTATTTTTCATGAAAAAAATTTGAAGCACGAAAAAATAATGTTATTAATAAATTTTATTTTTGCCCAAACTTATTTTCTTATCGCTTCGAGCCAAATTTTTAAAAATCATGCGATTCTAATAAATCACGGTTCATTTTTTTAGGAAAAAGATTCTCTATAACTTGACCGTTTCCGATTTTTAAAAATGAATTCTTTAATGGCTGAAATGTTAAAAAAACTATTTTTCAAAACAAAATTTTTATATACAAATTGCTGTATTTGATAATAATTAATTCAATTTCAAAAATAGGAAACGGTCAAGTTGTAGAGAATCTTTTTTCTAAAAAAATGATCCGTGATTTATTAGAATCGCATCATTTTTTAAAATTTGGCTCGAAGCGATAAGAAAATAAGTTTTGGCAAAAATAAAATTTATTAATAAAATTATTTTTTTGTGTTTCAAATTTTTTTCATGAAAAATAATCTTTTCTCTTTCAAATTAGCCCTTCAATAATAATATTGCTATTCTTGAAAGCAAAATTGTCTATTTTTGCCTGAGATCTAATTTTTGTGATTGTACTACCTTAAGTAAATGGAATTTCCTTTTTCTCTTGAAATCGAAAACAAATTTGGTAATTTGTATGTTTTTGTTTCATTTTGAAAAAAAATGAAAATTTTTCTTGAGTGTTTGCGTAGTTAACAAATTGATATATATGAAAATGAAAGAAATGCAGTATGCAGGGTAGGCAATAGTTTTTGGTGCTTGAGTGATACTCCGCCTAATGGTTTGCTAAACAAGTGCATGGATTGAAGAGGGGTGAAAAAGGATGAGTAAGGGGGATAGAGTAGTCTGGCTATCTCGAGGGATTGGCACGTAAGTACCTGCCTGACCGTTTTCTCCGCATTTGAACTGGGCACCCATCGTTTCTTCCGATAGAGCGGACGTGAGACTCCTTTCAATTTGGTCCTACCAAATCTCGCACAGATTTCGAGTATAGACCCTAACACTGAACATCCGGCTGCGATTCTATTGATATGTGACCCACGCTTCCAAGAAGTGTATTATCAGGCTCCTCGGCTGGGGAACAATAGGCTTATGCTGGATTTCATTGACTTCCAACACTTCACTCGACAAGTTGACACACAATGATGCCCCATCGGAAATCTAATTTGAAAGACATCGCTTTTAATGCTTTCACTCAAGGAATTAATGCAAACTTGATATAAAGTCGAACTGAAGTCTGATTTCTTGAAGAAATACTACTTCTGAGACAGATTTTACCAGTCCACGTGATTAAATTATTGCTGGGGAAGTACGTTTTCATGGAAATTGTAAATTAAACATTTTTTTATTTAAGTTTTGCATATGGATTTTTTTGCCTCGTACGGGGCATTAAAATCCACTTTTAGACCCCCCAAGAGAAAAAAAAATCGTGTGTAGCACCAGAAAAACATTTATTTTACTCGTGAGATTGTTGACCTTGCTTTGTTCGGGCATCAAATTTCACACTCGCAAAATAAACTTTTTTTGCCTAGTAGCACAATGTACTATTTGTACCAGCGGGTCATAAAGGGCATTTTATTGCCCCCCGTGGGACAGAAAAATCCACTTTTAGACGCCCCTAGAGAAGAAAAATCGTGTGTAGCACCGGAAAAACAATTATTTTACTCGTGAGATTGTTGATCTTGCTTTTATTTGGGCATCAAACTTCACACTCGCAAAATAAACTTTTTTTGCCTAGTAGCACAATGTACTATTTGTACCAGCGGGTCATAAAGGGCATTTTATTGCCCCCTGTGGGACAGAAAAATCTACTTTTAGACGCCCCTAGAGAAAAAAAATCGTGTGCAACACGGGGGAAAACATTTATTTTACTCGTGTGATTGTTGACCTTGCTTTGTTCGGGCATCAAATTTCACACTCGCAAAATAAACTTTTTTTGCCTAGTAGCACAATGTACTATTTGTACCAGCGGGTCATAAAGGGCATTTTATTGCCCCCTGTGGGACAGAAAAATCCACTTTTAGACGCCCCTAGAGAAGAAAAATCGTGTGTAGCACCGGAAAAACAATTATTTTACTCGTGAGATTGTTGACCTTGCTTTTATTTGGGCATCAAACTTCACACTCGCAAAATAAACTTTTTTTCCCTAGTTGCACAATGTACTATTTGTACTAACGGTTCATAAAGGGCATTTTATTGCCCCCTGTAGGACAGAAAAATCCACTTTTTGACCCCCCAGAAGAAAAAAAATCGTGTGCAACACGGGGAAAACATTTATTTTACTCGTGTGATTGTTGACCTTGCTTTGTTCGGGCATCAAATTTCACACTCGCAAAATAAACTTTTTTTGCCTAGTTGCACCAAGTACTATTCAAGTTTTATTCCACTTGAAAGATTTTTTTCTACTAGCAGGTCAAAAAGTACATTATTTTGCCCCCTGCAAGGTAAAAAAATATATATTTTGACCTCCTAGTTTCTGTTATTATAGCCTTTGAATATAATTTCATTGCTATAAATTATTCTCACTGAACAAATATTATAACTTTAACACGTTGAATGCCACGCCAATTGTACAGGGATTGTCCGTGGCACCACGATGAATTTTCGATTATGCAATGCCGGTTACCGGTGGCCCCTATGGCATCACTACCAAGATTAGTGCCGGTCACCGGTGACCCCCGTGGCATTCAATGTGTTAATTTCACTGTCAATTAAAAAAAAAAAAAATCGGATAACTGAGTGGTCTATGAATATTTCTATCATTTAATGTTAGAGGAAGTATGTACGAGAACTAGAACTAGAACTTGAACTAGAACTTTAGTATCTTAGGCTGTGAGCATTTATTATATTATAGAACATATATCACTTTTCGTATAACTTTGAATTTATTTAACGGTCTAATTACTTTTATCACCTCGGAAGATATCATGTACAAGAGTAATTAATCACTTTGTTGACAAAATGGTTTTAACACACTGGAGTGTGCATATTGGGGCATGGCTAAGCTCTTACTCAACCCTTCGAGATTCCGAGCATCAGGTTCCTACTAGCCTCGAGCTACGCACGCAATTACTACACGCAATTGGATTAGATAGATCCCTGATTCCAATCGAACATTCAGAGATTCTAGATCGAACGTTCCGTATCCTATGTAGCTTCTGGAATTAACTCTCTGCATCGTTACAAATTGCATTAGCAATATAGCAAAGGTGAAGTATTCAAATACATAATCAAATACCCAATAGGAATAATAATAAATGAAACATGTGATTAAGTGTGCGGACTTCTAGTTTGAGGTCTGGGGTTCGATTCCTAATTCGGTAATTGTCCCCAAACTTTTTTTCAACACGCCCCCCTTTATGAAAAATAAAGTTGTTGTGCCTCCCAGCCACAATTTTAATGGGCTTAAATAAAACTACAATGTGATTTAAAAACACTTTTTAGTCTAAATAATTCTAGGCGCTTACCACTCGTGTGTCCGCACCCCCCTTGGTATAGCTTTGCGCCTCCCCAAGGGGGCGCACCCCACCAGTTTGAAAATCGCTGTTTTAGCGGGTCGAATTCCACTTTAATAAATAGCCTTCCCCTTTTTCTTCGACGCTAAAATATACTTTGTTGTTCGTGGAGTCCGTGCGAGGTGGATTTTCCAGGGACCAATTACATTAAACATGCAAGTTACAATTTACAAGTACAAGTACAGAAACTTTTAGTTTTTATTACAAGTGCACGTTTCGTGAAAGTAAAGCACTTTTAATTGATAAGAAAATTTTTAAAAGTTTGTGATACATTGTAAGAGAGATAAGAAGTCGCTTGAGGAAAGAAAATATTTAAATTCATGACTGAAATGAATGCTTCTCGAAACTTGTGCAGAAAATCAGTATTTAAAAAAGAGCTTAATACTAATTTTATTCATAATTATTCATTATAGGGTATATTGATGTAATAGAATATGAGTTACAATTACATATTTAACACGTGGATCAAAAAATCCTGGGACTGACACATAGATGGCGTTGCCAACAAAAGTTTTGTATGATTTTTCATGAGTACCAACCTTCAAAAGATACCTGTCAAAATTTCATGACATTCTGATTTTAGTCCACGCGTTACAATTCTTTAAGTGACGCTAGTCTTGATATTCTCAAAACAATGGATTCGAAACAATTTCGTGTGTTGATTTACCATTGTTTTTTGATGAAAAAAAACTCAGCAATAGCTTGAAAAATGCTACGGGGACTCTTCTCCATCAAAAACAACCATTTGTCGGTGGTATGCTGAGTTTAAACGTGGTCGTACAGACACTGAAGACGCTGAACGCTCCGGCCGGCCAAATGAGGTTGTTACACCGGAAACCATAAAAAAAAGTCCACCAAATCGTTTTCTAAAACTGTAAATTAAAATTGCGTGAGATAGCTGACACCTTTAAGATATCATACGGCAGTGTGTACGCTATTTTGCATGAATATTTGTCTATGAGGAAGCTGTTGTCAAAGTGGGTGCCGCGTTTGCTCACGGTGGATCAAAAACGACAACGTGTCGTTGATTCCGAGCGCTGTTTGGAGTTGTTTCGCCGAAATAAACCGAATTTTTTGCGTCGGTATTTTGCCAAAAAAATGTGTTTTTCCTAGTTAGTCCCGGGACTTATTGATCCACGTGTTAAAATGGTCATAGACACAGCGTTGTCATTTGCAGTATAATTGTACTCAAAAAGTACAATTTGGGAAATTTGAGTACATGAGTACCACAATCACAATTCCAGTACAATTTATTTTGTACTTTGTTTTTTCAAGTATATTTGAGTACAATTATAGAATTCGCGTTACAGGACTTTTTTAATGCGTTTGAGATTGGCGCATTATGGTTAAATGGTTGCGATTAGAAAGAAATACACTGGGGGATGTGGGGGTCTCACATCGTTGTATCTTTTTCTATCCAAAGTGATGCAATATGTAGAATGAAAAGGATAAAGACTAAAGAGAGAGAGAGAGAGGTAACGACGTGAGAGTTCGAGTGTAGGGGGAAGTTCAAGTCTAATGTTGACATATTGAAAGTGTATTGAAATTGAGGGTAGGTGGAACGTTTCTTCATAGGTAATTCTAATACGCTGCCAATGGGATGCATTTTTGAAGCATATCAAAGTGGAGAAGTAGGTATATTTCATGAACAAGATAAATAACAGATTTTTTATTTTAATATTGAGCATAGATGTTTTTTGAATTTCTTTATGATGATTGTATTTCGTGAAAAATACTAGCTGCAAAATGATGTCTAGTTTCAAGCATGCACAAACAAAATTAATATTATTATATTTTATTATAAAACTAAAAGAAATTTTTCTTAAATCCATAATTTTAAATTAGAATAATGTAATAATTATCATAATTACTACATGCTTTCGGATTTCTACTCAATCCAGACAGTCAAATAAGGATCACAAGACCCGAGAGTTCGTCTTCTAATGAGAAAAATGATAATAATTCTCGAATGTCATTAGATAATGATATAAATTTCAATGATTCAATCAATAAAAATGACACAGATCAATCCAAAATTTCATGATTTAAATTTCGCGCCAAAATTTTGCTAGTTAGTGGCGCGATCGTGAAGCTGTCTTCAAAAGTAAAATTTCAGAATTTTGAGTACACTTTCTGAGTGCAAACGCGATTTTCATTGTGGCAACGCTGCATAGACATACGAAATTTTTTTATAATGTAAAGTATAACTGGCTGAAAATATGTTGAGATTTGTAACCATACCCAGAATTGCGTCGCAGTATGCGATCACTCATGTAGGCACGCAAGCTGATCAAATGAGACACACAGAAAGTTGAGATATATTAAATTTAATAATGGGTGATCACGTAACTTATTTTGCAGTATTTTCACGGAGGGAATTTCCGGATTTCATACAAAAAATTCTTGAATATATCAATCACCTACGAATCTGTTTTATTTATTCATAAGAATTTTCCTAACATAAAAAAATTATCAATCTTTTGCAAAATTCGATTTAAGTGATTAATTTTACTTATCCACTAATAAAATTTTGTAAATTAAAAAACTTTTGGTGCCATAAATTTTGAGATATTTATAAATCGGTAAGAGATACACAACAACGAATATAATTCTGAGGTTTTACTAAAAATAGAGGCCCACAGACTTCTTAGAAAGTTTTAAATTAAAAAAATGTTTGTTCAAAAAGTTTTGAGATTATTAAAACGGCATTCAAAGGGATTGAATTCTGTTCATTCTCAGTTGCTATACTTTATAGATTTGAAAGAAATGGAATTCATAAGGATTGAAACTTTTTAATACTCATTTCAATTTTGATTGACTTTTTTCATGAGAATTAATTTTGGAATATGTATGTAAAAATTTAAGAGAAGAAATGGACTCTATAATTAAGTTATAATTGATAATGTCATAGTTTAATTGATATTCATTCAATGTGTGTCTAAAGATTATTATTGCTCTTCAAAATTATTTGCGAAATAAAAAAATTGTTCGAATTATTTATTTTCACATCATGTTCTCTGATAAAAATAATAATATTAAAATAAATATATATATATTTTAGGAAATCGCACATTCGGGAAGCACGCGTGAGAACCACGACGTGCAAGACATGCGTGGAAATGTCACGCGCACCTCACGCGTGCGTGCGTCATGTCCCGCATTACGCAGATACTTTGTTTTCTAGGTATCAATTAGGCTAAAAATTTACGTGGAAGAAAATATAACTTTCACATATTTTCTAGAGAAAAATCATGTCTCACATGGGAACATTACTGGAACTATTTATTTTTTAACCAAAAAATATTATATAAAAAGTAAAAATTCAAGTAAATTTCTGATAAAACTTTCATATGATTAATTTTACACTACATACGATTAAATTATAATAAATTTTTGAGGTGAATATTAGTCAATAATTTGATACTTTGGTAAAGAAGTTTTTGTAATTTTCGTCCATTTTGCATAGTAAAAAAAGCGTTTAAATTTCACGTCGATTTCCATATTGCTTTTAAATGATGTCAAGTGGTATTGAACTATGCATATAGACGAATCTGAAAGCCTAAAAGCTTCTAGCAATAAGTGCTGAGAAGCTTCTTTTCTAATTCTAAAAGAAGGCGGAGAAAGGTAATAAAAAAGTCTATAGAAATGAATTTTATGTTATTAATCAGTATTGACACTTTAATTAGAAAAATTTCTTCATGAGTATCAGATGGATAATATTGATCCATTGTATCTCTCATTAATTTTATAAAATCACCTGTCATATCATGGAAGGTATAATTAGTCGAAAATTGAACATTTCTGTCTCTGTACAAAAGTGACTGAAAACAACAATTTTCTGTCTACTTTGGACAATGTTTATAAAAAATAAGACTCGACTCTTCACGATTAAATTTTCATTTATTGATTAATTGCCTAATAAAGACATTCATTATTTTTATAAAATTGACTAAAAATTAGTCAAATTGGCATTGAGTTTTTGAATTTTTATTCTACAATTTTGAAACTTTATACTTTAATGAACTTTTGAAAATTCGAAAAAGTCCGTAGGTCCCTTCGGCTATTGTCGTTTTCGAATAAAATAAAATTTTTCATTTCTAAAATTAAAAATTCAAGGTTTAGACGGAAAAGCGACGGGAGCATTTTTCAATCCCTGCGTTAAATTAATTTAATTAAGTTTTTTGATGCTGCAACTTTGTTAGTTTTGTCCCGATCAATATCTTCTCATGTAATGATAATGGAAAACTTAGAAGCACTAATAATTTACAAATAATTAAAAATTCGAGGATTTACTAGAAATTAAAAAATAACATAAAAGATACAAATTAATACTTTGAAGTGTATCAGCATAATGGAAATTACAGCATCGCTAAGCGGAATTTCCTTGCCAGGGATGGCAATCAGTAATATCAGACTGAGATTCGATCGAGGTCCATATTGTTCGAAGAAGATCCGTCCCTTCTCTTGAAGGAGGCGAAGGACCTCGGCTTCTTACATAAGAAGAGTCGGAAGGATGACTGAAAGGAGAATAAAAGAGGGGGTAGCTTGGGATATTATTACCATAAAATAATGAAAAGGGATCTTGGTGTATTACGCTCATAGCCCATTATATTGAACGTTCGTTCTACTCGTAGAGGAGGTACGCATGCTTCGCTGGACAAATAAATAGCCTCGCAATATATATATTCTATGCATGTATATATATATATATATGTGTACATATAATACATATATAGTGTATACATACACATGTAAGGGTGGTACATATTCACCAGATTCTTTATGATGGAATATTATCGCGACATTAAACTCATCACTAATACACAAAAGCCAAGGGTGTCAAAATGTTGCAACAGCTGACAACTACAATGTATTGATATAATTTTCGAGCTCAATGTCAATGCAGTCGTCAACTGTTTGCAACTTTTTGACACTTTTGGATTTTACGTGAATATAATAATGTTATAGTTCACTGAGAGGTAGTCAGTAATCTTTTTCCGATTTTATTCGTTTGATATGGTATTTTAGAAGCAAACATTATTATATTATGAGACAGGAGATAAAAAAAAAATCGTTTCTTCAATTTCGTAATTTATAAGCTTTTTTTGATTTACTCTCTAAATCTGAATCAGTCAAATTTTCACTGATTGAATCAGTGATTTGCCTTTTCACTGATTCACCAGTTAAAAATATATTTCACTGTTAAATCAGTGAAAAAATATTTTACACTGTCAAATCAGTCAATTTTCACTGAAATATTTAGTGAAATTTGACTGATTTACAGTTAATTCTTTTTAGCTATTTGAATCAGTCAAGTTTCGCTGATAATCAGTAGATTTTGACTGATTCAAATTTAGAGAGTACTGGAAATACATGTTGCTATAGTAAAAAATAGAGTAATTTTAGCAAATAGTGTAAATTTAAGTGAAGGGTAAAATTTATTTTTCAAATTTTATTGAAGTTTTTCGGCTTTTGGTAATTTTAATCTTTAGAGTATGTTAAGAAATTAGATATAATATAAAAAAAAATTTCAAAAGGGCAGACTTATAAATTTGACTTACAATTTTAGTTTCAACAGTTAATAACAAAATTATGTCAAATGCCAATATATGACAGATTCAATTGTAAGATAATAAGTGGAGACATTTTGAAGTAAAAATTATTGAAAAATTCAAGAGGGCCATTGATTTTTGTTTTTGTGAGAAACTCATTATTTCATTGTTTCTCAATGAGAAATTTTCAAATTTCAATCAAAAGTCTGAATTATCATAAGGAAAGATACTTCATAATGCATGAATGCTGAAATTTTCAAAATTTCATCCATGCTTTTGTCTAGGGAACTTCCAATTTTTGAGAAAAATCAATATTATTGTTACAAAGTCTGTGGTAAAAAGTAGATTTCGTAACCTTCAATAAAATAAAAATGGCCTTTTATACTATTTTTGAAAAATTAGGTAATTTGAACAGATTTAAACGAAATATTTTCAAATTTCGCAGAAAGATGAAATACATGTTCAGAAAAAATTTGATGATTCTTGAAACACAAAATTCTTAGAGAATTCGAAATTAATTGAGAAGTGATTATTTCTTACTTTTGTATGAGGGGCCATCCATATATTGCGTGGACAATTTTTCACCACTTTTTGTCCCCTCCCCCCCCCCCGGCCAGCCTTAGAATTTTGACGAACACCCCTTCCCCCCACTCTGTCTAAGTGAACATATTTGATTTAGAGGAACGTGTGTCCACGTGGATTCTAGCCCGACCCCTCCCGGTCCCCCCTGTGGACAAACATGGAATTTTGCAATGCCCTCCTCCCCCCAAACTGTCCACGTGGTATTTGGATGGCCCCTGAAATATTTCCAAATATCATCCAGAAAATTGAGGGATGAGGTATTGGGTATTTAATCAAAATAGGTGATTAATCACAAGAAAAATCCAAAATCAATCAATAATAATCACCCCAGTATCACAAATATAATATATTATATGTATCGCCTCTCTTAATCGGATCTAATGGGATGTCACTGATAAACCAGTAGGAAATGTGTTACTTTCTTACTTCAGTGTAATTTCACTGCCAGTCAGTGAAAAAAATGGTTAGTAAAACCAACTACTTCGGTTTGTAAAATATGCCTCAACTATTTTATTAGTTAGCACAACAATTTTTGTGTTGGTGTTTCTACCCAAGTTCTTGTGATAAAAATTAAGGTAGTAACACCAACAAAAAAATGGTTGTGCTAACTAATAAAATAGCTGAGGCATATTTTACAAACCGAAGTAGTTGATTTTACTAACCATTTTTTTCAGTGTGGAGTTGATAAGTAAATCACAAGCGGTAAAACAAATTTTACTGATTGTCTTTAGTAAGAATAGCATTGCTTCTTAATTTCACACTACTGATTGTCAGTAAAGTTTGTACCAAAGCTAAACTGTAAATTTCCAGTTATTTTATCAGTCACGCTACACACTGAAAAAAATGGTTAGTAAAAGCAACTACTTCGGTTTGTAGAATATGCCTCAGCTATTTTATTAGTTAGCACAACCATTTTTTTGTTGGTGTTACTACCTTAATTTTTATCACAAGAACTTGGGTAGAAACACCAACACAAAAATTGTTGTGCTAACTAATAAAATAGTTGAGGCATATTTTACAAACAGAAGTAGTTGGTTTTACTAACCATTTTTTTCACTGACTGGCAGTGAAATTACACTGAAGTAAGAAAGTAACACATTTCCTACTGGTTTATCAGTGACATCCCATTAGATCCGATTAAGAGAGGCGATACATATAATATATTATATTTGTGATACTGGGGTGATTATTATTGATTGATTTTGGATTTTTCTTGTGATTAATCACCTATTTTGATTAAATACCCAATACCTCATCCCTCAATTTTCTGGATGATATTTGGAAATATTTCAGGGGCCATCCAAATACCACGTACCAAAGCTAAACTGTAAATTTCCAGTTATTTTATCAGTCACGCCACACACTGAAAAAAATGGTTAGTAAAACCAACTACTTCGGTTTGTAAAATATACCTCAGCTATTTTATTAGTTAGCACAACAATTTTTTTTGTTGGTGTTACTATCTCAATTGTTATCACAAGAACTTGGGTAGTAACACCAACGAAAAAAATTGTTGTGCTAACTAATAAAATAACTGAGGCATATTTTACAAACTGAAGTAGTTGGTTTTACTAACCATTTTTTTCAGTGTTGAATTGTAGTTATCTAGTAAATTTTGAAAGAAAAAATTGATGGATTATTTTGAGAATGTATTCCCCATTGTATTTTTGTCCGCTCTTTTTGATCCCATTACACTGAAAAAAATGGTTAGTAAAACCAACTACTTCGGTTTGTAAAATATGCCTCAGCTATTTTCCAAAATTCAGAGATCCCTTATTCTGCACTGAAAAAAATGGTTAGTAAAACCAACTACTTCGGTTTGTAGAATATGCCTCAGCTATTTTATTAGTTAGCACATCAATTTTTTTTGTTGGTGTTACTACCCAAGTTCTTGTGATAACAATTGAGATGGTAAAACCAACAAAAATAAAACCAATACCTTCTCATCCATGATGAGAATGTAAAAATTGTTGTGCTAACTAATAAAATAGCTGAGGCATATTTTACAAACTGAAGTAGTTGGTTTTACTAACCATTTTTTTCAGTGGTTTCAAAGTTTATTCTGACTTTAACTGATACTTGAACTTATGTTCAAGAATCCTATTAAGTGTCAGATGGTATGAGGTTGAACTCAATGTCTGATGTCATACGGTTTCGAAATTCGAGGGTTGTGCTAGGGGCGACGCTTGAATTGACGCAACGAACCGTAAGGTTTATGTTTCTTTCACTGAAAAACGTATTAGGTGAACTCAATTGAAACCGAGTACATACAAATCAATTCGAATATTTGCAAGCTCCTGAACCTAATTACATATTTGTTCACCATAAACATTATATAATGTGCATCTGAGGTTGAATCATATTTGATATTTATACTGAGGGTAATCGATAATAGATTGAACAATAGGTTTATTTATCTATGTTTTTTTTATTTTAGATGTGCATATATTAATATTAGATTAGTTATATCACATTAACAGGTAATATATTTAGGCTGAAATGTTTTTCGGAAAGTATTTACTCAAATCTGTATTTATTCATATCGACCTTGATCTTTTCGCATTTTTTGTTTCGTATTTGGTTCTGAGGAAGTTTTTAAATTTTTGTTAGCTTTTTCTTTACGACCTGTTCTGCTGCCTCAATTTCACAACATAGACAATTCATACACGTAGCAAATTATTTGAGCACGTGTTCCGTGCCACGCGACCTGTCGTGATACCATTGGAAACGCTCACTTAAGAGCTGTTGTTACTGCACTGAATAAACAAATCGGCTACATTTTCATTGCTACTGACACTTGAATGACTTATTCATTTCAGGTTAAGAAATTTAGTCTTACATAAACTTATTGGCTTCACGGAGCTCTTGGCTTATACATATGCGGAAAAGTACATAATACTTGCAAAATAATATGTAGCGCATCATATAAAATACCAGGGGTGAGGTTTTAAGTTAGCCCCTGTAAAGAATTTGCAATGATTAAAATTTTTATTAAAAGTTACAAAATCCGATTAGTCGGTCCGTTTTGTAGCCGGGAGTATTTTGATGCATTCACTGAGAAAAAAGATTTGATTGAATCAAAGAAAATAATTTGTTTGAACGACTTTATTTGATTTAAAGAAATGATTTGTTTAAATGAAACAAAATTTTTCTTGTGTGTGACAATTTTAATATTTGGTGTTTTTTTAATTTAATAAAGCCTGATGAGGTTGGCAAACCCATAGCCAACGAAACGTCGCAACAATTTTGACACTATAAAGAGTTTTCTTCTTTATATTTGACCCTCATTGATCGTCAACCAGCATTTTTATTATAATAATATGGAGGGTGACACTACCATTTCTACAAAATTTGTTTGATTCAAACAAAATATCTTTGGACCAAATAAATTGCTGCCTTAAATCAAACAAATTATATCCTTGACCATATATCAATGCATTAATTTCTTTGTTTTGAAGAAAAATTAATTTGATTCAAACAAATATTTATTTGGTTCAAAGATATTTTGTTTGAATCAAACAAATTTTATTTCATTTAAAAAAATCATTTCTTTAAATCAAAGAAAGTCGTTCAAACAAATTATTTTCTTTGATTCAATCAAATCTTTTTTCTCAGTGTTCCCACATTGTATTTATTTTTTAATAGAAGTTACCAATACGTTTTTGTAAAACTTACTAATTGCGTTAATTGCTATTACTATTTGTCCAGTTTAGTTATTACAAAAAAAATATATTTTTTCGACGTAACGGCGAATAGTTGTATTAAAACCTATTTCAATATCCTAATTAGAAACTGATGAATTTTTTCATCCGTACATGATTAAAATAGTAATTCCAACTTTGAAAAAAATGTTAAATTCATCATTCTATCTATTTTATTTCAGTTAAAGTCGATGGAAATTTTCTTAGGTTAGAATTGTTTAGGAGAAAAACTTTTTTAGTTATGGTTTTTCAAAATGTAACAAAGGATGATAAAAGTTGACATATTATTCATCACAAACTGCACAAAATTTTACAATTATACTTCAAAATTACCATGATTAAATTCTTCTCATTTTGATAAAGAACAAAAGCAAAATTTTAAGTAATCAATGTACACTCGAGATTCCCTATAACGAGAAGCTCTGCATCGACTTATTTGACGGTATGTACTCAAAATACTAAAAATATAATAATATAATAATAAAAATATCTATGCTTATCAGGTGTATTTTTGAATATTTCCAAAAAAAAAAGAAAAGTCTTGACGATTAATAAAAAAATGCAAATTTTGACAAATCTGGAAAACGGGATGAAAAATTAGGAAATTTGACAAAAATACAACGTTTCAAATTCGAGCGCGCTTCATTCCGTAGTAGTGGGGGAAGAGGGGTCGATCGTCTGCTCGTTATGGGGAGGCGAGACGCGCTCGTAAAAGAGAGGCCTTGTTACAGGGAATCTCGAGTGTATGTGGCGATTTCAAAACGATTCAAAACAGTTGATAAGCAGGAAAAATCTAATTTCTCTGTACAATTATTTCTTGAAGTTTACTATTATCAAAGATTTATAATTACACGAAATATTACATATGAAAATAAAATAATTACTTTCCTCAAATTAAAAAATTAAAAAATTAAAAAACTGGTAGCATACTTAGTTCCATAGACTTTTGAGCATTGGTAAGTTTTACAAAATTTTTGGTACTGCTTACTAAAAATAAATAGTTGTGACCTTTTAGTCAGCACAACTAATAGGATTTCTCTCAGTGTACTTAGGGTTTCGTAGGCTTGCCTATGTTGGATTTCTGGGAGAACCAATGAACATCTAGGAAGGCCCGCTTCAATTCAAAGTTTAGTCGCGTACCACTTAAATCCTTTGATTTATGCCCTACATCTATCAATTTTAAACATTTCTCTGTTTTTAATTTTATTTCGTGTACAACTACAAATTTATGGATTCTTGAAAAAAAAATTTAATTTTCACATCGAACTCATATCGTAAAGAGAGGTGAAGTTATAGATTATTTTTCCGATGATTATTCTGAAGGCAATTAATTAAGAATATAATATTTATTTGAAGAAAAAAATAATGTTGGATAAATGTCCTACACTCAAAAGTAAATTCTTTAATCTTTCTTAATATTAAAATGAGATATTTTTCACTAAGAAGCTATACTACTATTTCAAAAATTACTTCTGCAAAGCGAAAAAAATGAAAAAGCTGAATTTTGAGGTTAGGGCATTTATCTAATGCAAACTTAAAATCATATCCAACATTGCCCAAAGTTAGGGTAATCTAGCCAACGCCCTTTTAAAAGCGATGCGCTATTTCTACACGGGCCTTGCATAAATCAGCTGGTTTGTCCTCATTTAACTTTTTTTTTTTTTTTTTTTTTTTTTTTTTGGTGAGGAGGAAAAATGGCAGAAATCTTTTATAGACGTTGTACGGCTTCTTCCAGTCTGCGAAAAACCTCCCCTCCCGAAGACAGGAGTTAAAGACTTCTAGGAGGATTTCCTCCAACGACTCAGCAGACCTTGCCCAACCAAGCTCATCTATGAGCCTGGTTTCTTCGAGATTTTCGCGAAGCTTGTCTTTGCTGAGTCGTTTTGTGTTCCAGGAGGGGCTCCTTACCTTGCCGCCCCTTCCCGTATTCACTGGGTGACTCCGTTCCTGGATGCTAAACTCAATGCACTGGTGGTCACTCAGGGTTATTACCTGGAGGACGCACCAGTCGGCTATCCTTGAGGCAAGACGGGGCGCGGCAATCGTGAGGTCAATAATCGACTTCCCCGCTCCTCGTCTACAATCAGGTCATTCCTGGCGACCATCTCACCGACCATGTTTCCCCTCCTGTCCAGACGGGTTTCTCCCCACTCAGGCGACTTACTATTGAAGTCGCCCGCAATAAGGGACCGCCCACTAGCCTCTTTGAGGCTTTCCTCAAGGAGGAGGATCTGGGTCTCAAAAATCTCGAAGGAATCGCTGGGGGAGAAGTAGCAGGTGTACACACGTACCGCTACAAATAAGGATCCCAGACCTCCGTGATGCATCCTGGTACCAAGCAGAGTTTTCAGACCATTTGTGTTGCTCACTAATGAGCAACACATCGGCCCCCCTCTCCTTGGCAGTCTGCATCAGAAGGTTCTGGGCTTCCTTCCCTCTCCCGAGGTTGAGCTGTAGAAACTTCACTTTCCACCCCTCAACCTCTGGAGCTCCGCCCTGAATATTGGGCAGGAACCGCTCCCCGAAGCATGGGCGACATCTTTTTCGCCCCTATCAGTACAAGTCAGGCACCGAGGGGGAGCCTTGCACTCCTTGGCCACGTGTGACGCGCCCCCACACCTCCAGCAGGCATCCTTCCTGCCTGGAAGCGTGCAGCCACGCGACACATGGCCGTATCCCTGGCACCTGAAGCACCGGGCAACCTCGACATGCTCGCGGATGCGGCAGTTTACCCACCCCACCCTTAGCTTACCGAGCCCGAGCAAGCTCCGAGCTTCCGCCTCGGTTAAACGGACCACCGCAGTCTGCACACCGCCGAAGCGCTTGTACAGCCTGCACTGGTCCCCGAGGTCTGGCTTGCCCAGCGCGATGCACAGCGCGGCAACAACCTCTTCCCTTGTGACGGTCTCGTCGAGGTCCCTAACTTCGAGGGTCCTCTTCGAGACCAAAGACTTAACGTTGGCCTTCTCTCCGACCGCCTGATCGAGCGCCTTCTCGAAGGCTGAGACGTCGCCACCCTTCTTCAGGACCAGAAGGATCTCCTCCCTCCTGGTTCTTCGGATGGAGAGGACCTCCGCTCCCGAATTTTGGGGGTTAACCTTCGCCTTCATGGCTTTCAGGATCTCGGCGTAGGACTCGCCGTCCTTCGCCGACACCCTGATAGCATCACCCGACCTGGCAGTCGGAGAGCGCCTCAATCTTTTCTCTTGCTTTAGGTTCCTGCGCAGAAGGCACAGGAACCTCTTTCTTCTTTTTCTCTTTTTTTTTTCTTCTTTTTCTTTTGCACCAGCTGCCATTCCCCATCCTTTTGTGGGGTCTGGCCACTGGTGACCGCAGCGTAGGATGGCGATGAGCCGCCCTTCCCCTTTCTTCGGAAGCCGATCATTTAACTTAGGGTTACGATTAGGCCCTCATTAGATAAACTAAACTAGAAAATTCTAGCCAGACCCCTGTCAGGCATTGTTGAGGTTCTCCTTATTTGATTTTTAAAAAACCTAGTTACGTTCAGTCGGGCCCTAATTTTGGATTTTAGTCAGGCCTAAGTCAGTTCCCATTTGGATAAAAAGTTTGGATTCTCGTGGAGATTTATTCAGGAAAATTTTTTCTGATTGGATATTTATACCATAAATACGCATTTGAAGATGAAAAGAAAGAAACCAATGAAAGATCAAGGATGTTTAGGGATTAAACAATTGTAATATCAAAGGAAATTGTAAAATTTGTAAAAATACTTTACCAATAGGATGATATGATATACATATTTTGATTACTTGTATATATAATTAATTTAATGTTTAACGGTAGTTGGCAATTTTCCGCGCCTGATGAAATTTGGTCATTTTCATGCCCCTAAATCTTGGAGTCTACTACACCTATTAACTTGATTTTTTTTTATTTTGTCAAGAATTGAGTGATGAACAACTTTGACCATGGAAATTTTTTCATACAAACTTGGGGGAAATACAGCCGATCTGGAAAATTGGTGAAACATGCCATTTTTGAACACTGGGAAGAATTGTGCCTCCTTGCCGCTGTAATTGAAAAAACACAAAACCCATGGTCAAAGTTGTTTATCATTCAATTCTTGACAAAATAAAAATGGATGTAATTAATTCCACAGTGAAACTCAAAAGAGGAAAAAATTGTATTTATTCAAACTTGGAAAATAACAGGAGATTATTTATTATACGGATTTTTATATTATAAATGATTTTTTGCTATTTTTTGAAGATAAAAGGACAATATTTTTTCCCTATTTAGAGTTTGGGTGTGAAATTTAATACAAGTATTGATGCTGATTCATTTTTTGAATTATTAATAATTCAAAAAAATTTTTACCGCTGATACATACCGAATAACATTTTCAAAATGTATCATACATTGCTAGCTTAAAGTCTTACCCCAGGAATTAAAAAACTATTTTCCTAATGAAAATTGATTAACTTCCTTATAAATGAGATATATATTTAAAGACATCGAGTTTGCTTCCTGGTTATTCAATTTTCCATGACTAAAATATTTATTCAGCATCGATTCTTAAACTATATTTAATCCACATAATTAACAATTGAACTCACCCAAGTGGGTAAGTCGATCTGTTTCCAATATTTATTAAAGATATTATTATAAATCATAGACTAGCATATTGTATATTTTTGGATTTTTATCTGCAATTTCATGTCAGTTATTTAAAATTTTGTAATTCTACCTCAAATTTGAATTCGGTGAACCAAAAAACTTCCACATTTATGATATTGTATAAAAATTGGATGCAGTTAGTCTACTGTAAAACAATTGCCATGTGCTGAAGTCATGCCTATGAAATATTAAAAATTAAGATAAATGTATTTTATTATATTTTGTTTAAAATTTTTTGCATACCTTATCATATTTGAAATATTGCAATTTGAAACAATTTCACACATTTAAAAAAAACATGAAAACGATTCGAGGTATGGAAAAGTTAAATAGAACTTTCATGTATCTTTTTTCCCCAGGAACAGTTTGGTCAATCGAATTTTTTTGTTTCTGGTACCGTTAACGAACTTGACCTGATTTTCGCGACTCTAAAAAATTGCACTAAAGGCCAATTAGAACGCAAAATATGTTTCAGATTCTGTTTGTCGTTATTTTCATAAATAAAATTGTTAGTTTTTTTTATTGACAGATTGCCTTTTATACTCAGAAAAAAATTTTGTTCAACCAATCAAAATTTACAAATTGAACAATTTTGTTGAGTCAATTTAATAATTGTATTAAATCAACTAAACATTTACTTCTCCGTATAGCAACAAAATACTATAATTGAACCAACAAAAATGTTTGCTACCTCAATCACATCTTATTCCGAAAGTGAGAAGTTTTTTATGAGATGAAATATGCGAGCAATAAAGGACTGCCCTAATACTGACTGTTTCTGAATATTAACTCTTTCCATCCTGGCTCAGTACTGGCAAAATGTTAGGAAAACACAAAGTACAATTTTTATTTATCAATTTATTCATTTCGTCGGTTGACGCAGAAAATAAAATGTCTACTGTTCTTGTTATTTTAAATGAAGTAACATAAAAAAATGTAAATTTCACCGAGACGGATGGATTGGACGGATTGAAAAAGTTCCATGGATTGATGTCGGATTCCTTTCGATTGAAGACATATTTGTTCAGATTGAATTTTGATTAAACACATGGATTTAGTCGGATTGAATTTCGAGTGGACACATGGATTAAGAGGTTGAAATTGTATCACGGATTGATGCCGGATTCATTCCGGTTGATTTCCGAAAGGACGCATGCATTGAACTAACAATAAATTTGTTCCTTAGAAGAACATGGAAGGGAAAAAAATTCTGCATTTAATGGCTCAAAAATGAAGTGTTTTAGTCAATTATTAACAAAGCTATTGCCAAAAAGGCAAATTTTCAAAGTCTTCTTGAATTTCGAACAATTTTTAAAGTAATTGACATTTTTGGACTCTTCTCAGCTTATAATAAAGGTAAATTTACATAAACTATTAGCAACGTATTAAAAATATTAAAAATATTTGTTGTATTAGCAAACCAAATGGTTGATATACAATGTACAATGTTTTTTGACGCCTGAACAAAATTTTAGATCCCCCCCCCCCAAAAAAAAAATTTTAAGTTATACATCAACAATTCAGTTTGAAAATACAACAAATTTTTTTCCTCCCTGAAAGTTGTAAAAATACAAAGCATTCTAATACAAAAAAAATGGATTTTAAAAATTGTAAAAATTGATAATAAGATAAAAGACGAAAAAACATCATTAAAAAATACATTTAATATTTTTATATATATAATTTCACAAATTTCAAGTTTTACAATCTACTTTTGAAATAAGTGAAGATAAGTCCAAAAATGTTAATTACTTCAAGAATTGTTCAAAATTCAAGAAAACTTTGAAATTTCGTCTTTTTGGCAATAGATTTTTTAATAATTGACTAAAACACTTCATTTTTTAACCATTAAATGCATAATTTTTTCACCTTCCCGAATAATTATTTCGAGATATAAGTCTCCAAAGTTTTTTTCGATGCGCATTTTAATGAATTGAAAGCCATGAATGAATTTACGATCGGGAATGTCTTTTACATCATAGGTCAGTTATGGCTCATTAGAAAGGTATAAGTATCACCTTTCTCCCTGTTTAAAAAAAAATCACAAGAAATTTACAGAATGAAACCGAAGAAATAAGTCAAACCCAATTTTTTGGCAAAAATTCGCATCTTCTCAGAAGAACTTTAGTTTTTCTCGGAAATTTCATATGACAACCTATGTTTCTTTTTAACAGGGTGAAAAGGAAAGCTTATACTTATCCAACGAACCATAACTGACCTATCTACTCTCTAAATTCGAATCAGTCAAAATCTGCTGATTATCAGTGAAATTTAACTGATTGAAATAGCTAATAAGAGATTACTGTAAATCAGTCAAATTTCACTGATTATTTTAGTGAAAATTGACTGATTTGACAGTGAGAAATATTTTTTCACTGATGAATTAGTGAAAAGGTAAATCACTGATTCAATCAGTGAAAATTTGACTGATTCAGATTTAGAGAGTACGATGTAAAACACGTTCACAATCGTAAATTCATCCACGGCTTCCAACTCATTAAAATGCGCATCAAAAAAAACTTTGGAAGCTGATATCTCGAAATAATTATTCTGAACGGAAAAAAATGTATCTATTATTTTTTGTTCGTATCGATCCCAGGATCGCGTGGTTGAAAAATTCATACGGAATTACCGAACACCCTGTATATAATATATCTTTCAAATTTTTACGGCGTATGTTGTTTAGGAGATATGTTGGTGGAAGTTTGTCATTGTCATAGTACATTCGCAAGAAACTGAATTTTCTCAAGGCAAAGTCCGACTAAATAAAACCATTCCTACATCATCCTTCAACCTTAATTTAGAGGGTTTAAAGTGGCGGAAGATACAACGCAGTGTGCATTCGACGAAGCAAGAAAACGAAGGAAGGGACTGAAACTGGGCTGAAATCGAATCCCCGCTAGCCACGTGGGAATCAACTGTATACGTAACGTTCGTTTTTCGCAAAATTGAACCACCGAGTAAACCAATTTTAGCAATGAGACTGAATTTTCTTGTACTAGGATATTAATTCATTTAACCAAGGATACTTTATTCAAATTGTTACTTTTAATCTCCTGGCTTTAGGATCGATCTTGACTCTTAAAATATTTTATTCATTCAGTCTTATTATTTTTGATTTTATATTTGTCTTCATGTCTACAGGTTCTTCAGACGATTATTTATTTAATTTGAAATCTTGACGTCTCGCCGACCTCTCTGGTAATTAGCACAAATGAGTTTTTGCGTTTGAATATTTTACTAAGTATGATAGCCGGGACGTAGAACTATGGACATTGATTTTCATTAATTCCATTCTTATTCATTATTTACTATACCGTTTTTTTTGAAAATTTACATTGTCTGTTATGGAATTTGCAACAAATTATGTTGACAGATTTTTTTTATACTCATTCGTTCGAGAGTAATATCAATTTGTTTACATGAGCACGATAAACAAATTGATATTACTCTCGAACGAATGAGTATAAAAAAAAATCTGTCAACATAATTTGTTGCAAATTCCATAACGGACAATTTGAATTTTCAAAAAGCAAAATCGGTTACGAAATGAAAAAAGTTCTTCACAAAAACCATATGAAATTTAAACTTGCATTATGCGCTCATTCGTTTATACATTTTCTTCGTCAAGTTTTTCACTTAAAATGCGAGATATCATTCATTGATTGGCCTTTCGTAAAACATCTCTTTAAACTGCAAATTGGAAAAAAATTTTTTTACAAAAAGTCTGTTTTGCCGGTCTAGTTCAACCTTAACTGTCAAAACATGTTATATGTATGTCTGACCATGAATCACCTTTTCTACTTCAACTTACATTTTAAAAACGTTTGAATTTATTTTATATAGGTAAGAATGTTTACCTTTATAGCTTTGAAAATAAATGTCATAAGGTGGTTTGAATATGATATATTATTACTACTTGAACTTAGGTTTTTAATATAAGATTACATTTTAAATACTTTATATATTAAAATAATAATTGTTTTATCAAAAAAAGATTTCTTTGAATCACCCAATTTTTGGTAGATATAACCTTAGAATTTTGTTATTGTATGAATAACAAAATCTATAATTGACCCAACAGAATATTTTGGTTAAAAATGTTTGGTTGATTCAAATAAATATTTTTTTGATCCTACCAAACATGTGCTTGGTGTTGTTGAATTATTTGTTCATTCAACAAGAACCAATTCATTTAGTAAATTCAAGCAAGAAATTTTTTAATATTAACAAAAAACTTTGTAAAGTTAACAAAACTGTTCAACCAAATGCTATGGTTCACTCAAGCAAACAAGTTTGGTCAGATAAACAAAAATTCACTTCATCCAGCGAAAATATTTTTTGAAATCAATCAAATGCAATTAACAAAACGATTCTGTACGACCAACTAAAATTTTTTTCTGGATGAGGCTAAAATTGAATAATAGAAAGTGAAAAAAAAGGAAAAAATTTTTAAAAATTTGATCAATCCAACCAAAATTTACTACATAATTTTCTTATAAGGTTGCCCAAATTTTTTATTGATTCTACCAAAAATGCTTAGTTTGATGATGATTTGGTTCGAACAAACAAATATTTCAATTATTTCAACCAAAACCCTTGCTATATCTAACAAAATAGTTTAATTAGATAAAATATTGTATGTTCTGGGCGAGTAAATTCAAATTACATAAACCGAAATAAATAAGACAACTTGGTTAAATCAATGAAAATTTCTGTCGATCGTTTAATAAATAAACTTTTTGATTAAACAAATCAAATTTTTTTTCTCAGCTAATTAATTAATGCAATATTTTTCCATTATTTTACCTCGATGCAAATGTAATTTTCAGTTTTTGGTACCTTTTCAATTAAAGGATCATTCTAGTTTAGGCTCTAAAAAAAGGCTATTTTTATGAATTTTTTTAGAGGTTGCTATTATAATTATTGATATAAAACTTTTTGAGCTTAATGAATACACTCCTAAAAGTGTATAAAAAAATTTTATACACTTTTTCTATATAAAAACAGCTGGTAAATGTGACTTCTCAAAAAGTAAGCGTTATTGAAGAAATCTTCGAGACGGACCATCTAAAACAAAAAATTCAAATAGTCAAATTTATATTTCATATTCAAAAGTTCAAAATAGTAAAATAATAATAAAAATGAACATGTGGTGAAAATTTCATAAGGATCAGTTCAGTAGTTTCGAAAATTTTGTCAACAAGCGGTGACAAAACGTTGTTTCAAGAAAAATGCGTTCAAATTTTTTTCTTAAGGGGTTACTCTACTATCTTTTCTTGAAAAAATCGATTCTTTAAAAATCACAGATTCTTCTAGTAGACATGTGTAGAAATGCTATAGGAAACACTATTTTGGTCAGAAATTTCGAGAACAGGTGTAAAAAGGCGGAGTAAGCGGAGGGTCACGGGAACGGATTCGTGCTGTGTTGTTTCTCGAAACAATGTTTTTCGACCTGGTTGACATGATTTAGAAAAAACTATTTGACCGATCAAGCTCAAATTTTCATGGAATATTCTGCACATATACAGCCATAGTCGGTAGCAGAATTAGAAATATTTAATCATATTAACTATGTTTTTTAAACAATTTAAGTTGAAAAAAGGGTTAAAAACTTTAAGTACCAGTCATTTTGTTATTTTTCATCGAATTTTTTTTATTGAGGTACCGGCTATAGCGGAAGGGTTACTTTTTAATAATATGGCGGAATTTTTGCTCTCAGGCTCTTGAAAGTGGTGATATCGTGTCAACCAATTCTCAGCAGGGTGAACTTCAGGCAACTGGGTCAGCCAGATTTTCCACACAAAATAAAAATAAAAAAATCTGTTGTACAAGTGTTAAACCTCATCTTCAATGTGTAAAAAGATTGAACATTTTAAATTAATTTTACCATGAAAAAAACGAAATTTGTTAAACTTGCAAAGATAGTAGAGTAACCCCTTAAGGTAGTTGATCTATGAAAATTAGACCTCAGGCAAAAATAGATAATTTTGCTTTCAAGAATAGCAATATTATTATTGAAGAGCTAATTTGAAAGAGAAAAGATTATTTTTCATGAAAAAAATTTGAAACATAAAAAATAATGTTATTAATCAATTTTATTTTTGCCCCAACTTTTTTTCTTATCTCTTCTTACCAAATTTTAAAAAATTATGCGATTTTAATAAATTACAAATCACTTTTTCAAGAAAAAGATTCCCTACAACTTAACCATTTCCAATTTTCAAAAATAAATAAATTATTATCAAATTCAGCAATTTGTTTATAAAAATTTCGTTTTGGAAAATGTTTTTTAATGGTTTCAGCCATTAAAGAATTTATTTTTAAAAATCAGAAATGGTGAAGTTTTCCTAAATCTTTTTTCTGAAAAAATGTTTGATGATTTATTAGTATCGCATAATTTTTTTAAATTTGGCAAGAAGCGAGAAGAAAAAAAGTTGGGTTAAAAATAAAATTTATTAATAAAGTTATTTTTCTGTGTTTCAAATTTTTTTCATGTCATATAATCTTTTCTCTTTTAAAATAACCCTTCAATAATAATATTGCTATTCTTGAAAGCAAAATTATCTATTTTTGCCTGAGGTCTAATTTTCCTGGATGAAAACTACCTTAATGAAAAATCATAAAAAGATCTCACCTACGCTTAATCAGCGTTGCCTGCACCATACAAAGTACCTTCGCACTCTCTAAATTTGAATCAGTCAAAGTCTACTGATTATCAGTGAAATTTGACTGATTCAAATAGCTAAAAAGAGGTTACTGTCAAATCAGTCAAATTTTACTGATTATTTCAGTGAAAATTGACTGATTTGACAGTGAGAAATATTTTTTCACTGATGAATCAGTGAAAAGGCAAATCACTGATTCAATCAGTGAAAATTTGACTGATTCAGATTTAGAGAGCACAATATTTTTGAATACATATACTTTCAAAAAATTCAACAAAAAGCGAATAATCTATTGAAGATTTAATCAAGAAAAGTACTACGGGGATGGGAGGGGGTCAACGAAAACACTAGCGTCTTTCAAGTAGTAATTCTAGAAATAATTTTATTGGACGAAACTTCCCCTCGCGAAAGTACCGTATACGATTGACACTGAATAAAGCTCCCACAAACGATACTAAAGCTGTGGTTTTAGAGGAAATCTAGCACCACTATACTACATTAGGATGCTGTATTCACCCGCAAAGTAGCTTTCCCAGACAAGTGGAAAACGTGTGGGTTTTCCGGAGAGTATAGAAGCGAAGCATCTGCTTCCAAGGTCGAGTTATACAGCAGGCGTGATACCAAATTTTAACATCTGCACTTTATTGTCTTTTAGTCCGCGTATAACACGGGTTATTTGCTGTGAGACAAATGCTTAGATCGAAAAGAGACCCTTGTGGGCACTTTCCAATCTTATGGATCGAGGGTCCTCGAGGGTTATATTTTTCTTCAAACTTACAGAGTCTACTGTTGAACGTAGAAAATCTTCTTTTCTTTTTTTCATGAAAGATATATGGGAAAAGCAGTTTTATTCCATTTCCCTGTTGATTTAAAGGGATTTTTTATGTTCCTTAATTGTGACAATGAAGATTTAGTAAAATGGAATAATTTATCATTTTTAGGGTAGATTAATTAGATTAATTCTTTGAGTGATGAGGTGATTAAATCATACTTTATAGTTTTGTTAGTTTTTACATTTTTATTACATATAAGACGATGTTTGATTTTTATAAAATTTGACAACCTCTTATTTTAACATATGTTCACATTTGACACAGAGAAAACTGTTTGATTGAAATATATGTTGTCTGAAGAGAAAAAATTTTTTTCTTCATATTATCAGGGCTGAAAATGAAAAGACAAATTCGTTAAGATCATTTTCGAAATTTTTTAAAAATTCATAAATTTAAAATAGGGCTTCAGGTATTATTCAAAGATTTCTTAAAATTGTTTCCATTGTATTTTTTATTTCACTAAAACTAACAAAGTTAGGGTATTTTAAAACTTTGGAAAAATCGAAAATCAAATTTTATGTCCTACTCAAACTATGCAAGATACAAAAAGTAAAATGGTTTCGACTTTAAATGTCTGCAAACGTTTTTTTTTATGAAACGTATTTTTCACTTTATTCGTAAAAATGATTTAAAAAATTAAAGATACCAATTTGATTAAAGTATACAAAATGCTAAAAAGTATTGACAGACAACTTGGAAAAATTCTTTAAAATTGATATTCTTTCCAGGCGAAAGTTTCGAAAAGAAATTCAATCCGTGACTTCAATCCTAATCAATCCGAAGTCATAGTAATTCGTAGTGATTTGAATTGAAAATTGAGTTTGGATCAATCCGAGCTTAGATTGATTCGGATCGAAAACTTGGTTCGGATTCATTCGGATGGAACAGGATTTGCATTGAAAGAAGTTCAAAAAGTTTTTTTGGACCCGTTCGGAAACAGATTCATTTTAACTTGTAGTCATCTATACAAAAGTTAAGGTAGTTATCGTAACATAAAATAGGTCTCTGCGAAAAAAAGGTTTTCCCATGATTTTAAGACTTGAATTTATGTTATCAGTCGCGTCTTATAAAAGAAAATATGACTTTTTATGAAAAAAATTTTTGATTTACGAGAAATAATACTTTTAGTAAATTTTGTTTGGAACAGAAATTTTCATTACTATCGTTTCTTACCAATTTTTCAAGGATGATTGAATTTTCATGAGTAATGGCTTATTCTTTCGGGGAAAATACTCTCTGCAACTCTATTGCTTCGATTTTTGAAAATAAGTGAATAAACTTCAAATATCGTTATTTAAAAAAAATGTCCCTTTTAAAAAAATTTCTTTTAACGACTTCAGCCATTGAAAACTTTATTCATAAAATTGGAAATTGATGAAGAATATTTTCCCCGACAAAATAAGCCATGATTTATCAAAATTCAATCATTTTTAAAAAATTGGTAAGAAGTGACAGTAAGGAAAAATTCTATTACAAAAAACATTATTAGCCTTTTAGCTGCGCAGAAATTTCAGTAGAAATCGACGCAATGTAAAAAATTTGTTTAATTTGACAGAAAGGTTTGAGAGGGTATTTCTATGTAATTTCATGCGCTGAATATAAAAAAAATAGTAAAAAAATTCCCGCAGACACCCTTGACCTTCAAAATTGCCAATTCAAGGTCAAATTTTATTTCTAATATAAGCCAAGTTTTTAGAAGGTTTTGGTATGTGGTTTGATGCGCTGAATACCCAACTCTAACTTTTACTGAAGCAAAAAATGAAATGTGAGCTTGACTGTAGATTTTCAAGGTCAAGAATACATCAGTGACTTTTTTCGGTATTTTTTTCATATTCAGTCCATCAAATTACGTAGGAAAACAGTCTGAAATCCTCGCCTCTACTAGAAATGAAATTTGAATTTGAAATACCGATTTTCAAGGTCAACAATGTTTCGAGGAATTTTAAAATTATTTTTTACGTATTCAAAACATTAAATTTTGCCTAAAGACATTAAATATTTTGTGCCTCTTGAGCGGTCAATATATGGACCCCCCCCCCCCCCCACGCAGGTAAAAGGTTAACCGTTAGTGATGAAATGGTAGAGTCACCCTCCATAGTTAATATTACAATATAAAAGATGTTGGTTTGCGATCGATGAGGGTAAAATGTAAAGAAGAAAACTCTTCATGATGTCAAGATCGTAGCGACGTTTCGTTGGCTATGGGTTTGCCAACCTCATCAGGCTTTATTAAATTAAGGAAAAAAAAAAAAAAAACCAAATAGAATACAATTGTCACACATAATAAAATCCAAACAAATTTGTATAACCTTATTATTAAAACAAGCACAAAAATAGTAAATTCCACCTTTATAAAAGAAGGTTATCTCATGATGAGTAATGTCGAATCAATAAAATAAAAATAAAAACCATGATTGTAGTTAATAATATGACATGATGTCATGAAGTCGACGAAACTTTGTCTACTAAATTCTTACATTCTAACAATTAACTATGAGTATTGACAAAAGTTATTACAAACACAGAGTTCCGATAGTTAATTATCTCTGACTATCGGAAAAGATTAACATCAGAGATAATTCACATAAAATTTAATAAATTTAGTATAAATAAAAAAGAAGATATTTTAACTTTGAATAGAATTTTTTTTTCATTACTCAACCCTCATTGATCGCAAACCAACATCTTTTATAATTCAATGTAGTTTATTTATATTGGCATTGGGTCATAATTTTTCATTAAAGAACAATGTTCAAGCAAACATATCAAAAAATTTTTAAAGGGGCAGAAAATATATTGTAGGGGTGAAAAAGGCAAACGTTTCGGCCACAAATGGGGGCCCTCTTCAGTGCCAAATTTAATGTACTTAGTGTCTAAGCTGTAAACGTGCAAGAAAAGTTATTAGCACTAACATTAGATTTTTTTGTTTTTGTTTTTTTGGTATTTTTTAATGATATTTTATAAACATGCAAAACTTATGTGAGAAAGGAAGATGGTAAGCTCCAAGGCATCTAGGAACGAGACCGCTCCAAAACACAGCCTTAAAAAAGTGTGAGAACTCCTATCTTGCAGATCCGCGAAGAGTGAATCCGCAAACTGCCCCTCCTCAAAGGTACACACGAGAACCACCTATGGACACTGATATCTCCTACAAAATAAGCCCAGATCCTGCAGAAAAAACATCACCATCCACAAGGGGGCTCACAACACCCACAAGAAGTATTTATTTTTGGGTCAAGATAAAAACTGAAGACATTAATACAAACATGTCTCGAAATTATCATTTATAATATTATTAAGTACTATTTTTCGTAACTTTTGAATCTTCTTCATGAAAAATAATGATGTTTTTTTTATAAGATACGACTGATAACATCATTACTAGTCTTAAAATCATAGGAAATGTTTTTCTTCCGGAGACCTGTTTTTCGGCACGACACCTACCTTAAAAGGATCCACCACCTTTAATTGGTACCTATATTTTTGATTTTTTTGACATTTTCCAAAAATGTTATTTTTTTATTCTCTATAGTTTTCCGAGTATGTGTGTAAATTTTCACGGCAATCTAATTTTTTTTCTTGGAAAAATAAATTAAATTAAAAGTTACTACAATTTACGTATAACGTATTTTTATCGAAAATTAGCTTTTTACACTAAATAATTTGTTCGTTTCCCGCAACTTGTGATTTTCCGTGTTTTTTGCAACGTATGTTACGCAAAAAATTCTAGCTAAAAAAATAACTACAAAAATTTTTTTTTATATTTTGGAATATTTTTATTTATTATTTTATTTGTAACTTATTTTTAGTCATCTTACCTTATTTTACATGCCCAAAAAGTTGCTACACATTGTAAGGAACAAAATAAAAAAAGAATCATGACAATTGGTTAAAAAACAAAAAAGTTATTCAAACTCAAAAAATGTCAAAAATGGCCAAAAAACTAAAAAATTTTAGTTTAAAAATATATAAAGGTGCGGGAATTTTTAGAAGACCCTAAAACTTTTCGAAATAAAGGTACTAAACATAAAAAAAATTACATGGAAAGACTAAACTCAAAAAATAAAAATATTGAAGGTGGCGGATACCGTTAAGGTAGTTTTCATCCATGAAAATTAGACCTCAGGCAAAAATAGATAATTTTGCTTTCAAGAGTAGCAATATTATTATCGAAGGGCTATTTTGAAATAGAAAAGATTATTTTACAAGAAAAAATTTGAAACACAGAAAAATAATGTTATTAATAAATTTTATTTTTGACCCAACTTTTTTTCTTATCGATTCTTATCAAATTTTGAGAAATTATGCGATTCTGATAAATCATGAATCATTTTCTCAGAGAAAAGATTTCCCACAACTTTACCGTTTCTGATTTTCAAAAATAAATTCTTAAATGGCTGAAAACATTAAAAAAACATTTTCCAAAACGAAATTTTTATAAACAAATTGCTGAATTTGATAATAATTTATTCATTTTTGAAAATTGGAAATGGTTAAATTGTAGGGAATCTTTTTCTTGAAAAAGTGATTTGTAATTTATTAAAAACGCATAATTCTTTAAAATTCGGTAAGAACCGATAAAAAATTAAGTTAGGACAAAAATAAAATTTATTAATAAAATTATTTTTCTGTATTTCAAATTTTTTTCATGGAAATTAATTTTTTCTCTTCCAAAATAGCCCTTCAATAATAATATTGCTATTTTTGAAAGCAAAATTATCTATTTTTGCCTGAGGTCTAATTTTCGTGGATCAACTACCTTAAAGGGGTAAACTACCCCAGTCGATCCGTAATATCGATGTTTTTAAATCGATGTGAAAAAAAAACTTTTCAATATTTTTATTCCCAATTTTTCGTAAGGTATTCTACAGGATATGGACAATGAAATTTTTTTTACTTTTGAAAAAATCTTTAAAAATATAGTTTTTTTGACGCCTTGAACTTGGGTCTGTCGAAAAAAGTTGCTCCCTTGCGGACACGATATCTTCCGTTTAAAGATTCTGAAACACAAATTTTAACCCATTTTATAGCAATTACACTTTCCGCTATCGCCTGAACTAGTGAATAATAAAAATAAAACTTTTTTTTCCACTTTTAAAGAAATATGATGATTTTTTGCCCTGTTTTTGTTTGTATTTTGCATTAAAAACAATATTTAAACAAATGCTTCAGGCATAATCCTAGTTTCGGCCAAAAATATACATTTTCTAAGTAAGCTCAAAAAATTTCAAGTCAATTGGATCAATAGTTTTTGAGTTATCGTGTCCGCAGTTTCGAAAAAAATGGTTTCGAGAAAAACGAGTTTAAAGATTTACAATCACCGAGCATCGCCCAATGTATAGCCTTGAAACTTGAAAAGTATTCGTCCTTGAGAAAAAAGCTCTTGCAATCACATTCCCTTTGAACATATATTTATTCAACAATAAAAAGTTTTTTGAATGTGAAAATAAATAAAAATGGCGGATTTATAAACAATCTCGCGCAGCAGCTCGCCGCGGACAACTCAAACTCCGTGAAAAATTCATCCCGTAATTTTTACCTGAAACAAAAAATTAAAATACTTCCATATTCGGAAGGCTTTTCTGCACAGTATAGTCTATTATAGTGATTGAAAGTTGAAATTTGAATATTTCAGTCATTTTTTAATAAAGTACTCGATTTTTCGGCCTTTTTTTAGCAGTAAGTGCGTTAATAACATTGTAAAAAGAGATTTTTTTAAACATTTTTTTACTTAGTCTGTGCACAATTAAAGTATCTAAAAAACAGTGTTTTACTTGTATACATAGCTTTTATAGTTTTTTTGTAATCGTGCACGGAATTTCAAAAAACATGGTTTTCATAAAATGGGCTTTAAAGTTTTTCGAAGGAAAAAAATCAAATTCTTGGTACTGTAACTCATAAACTACTTTGATTTGGACTTTGAAACCTTGCAAGAATATTCTCAGATAATAATTCTAACGATTGAAGCAACAAAAAAATCTGCCCGCTTCGCGGGCACATTCTCATCGCGCGCTTCGCGTGCAACTCGCTTCGCTCGCAAGTTTGAGCGCGCCTGGGGCGCGCGATTCGATCGTCGCGCTTCGCGCTCCGTTTTTTCTGGACCTCGCGCTTCGCGCTCGGTCTTGTGCTCTTCGCATACATTTAAGTTTATTTCTTATAATTTAATACTGAAGCTCAAACCAATTTTATAATAATATTACAGATGATATGAATTACACATTTTCTCAACGTCACTGAATTTCTTTTTGAATTTAAGTGAAACAGGAAATTCAATTTACTTAAGGCTCTATCGGCCTTAAGGAACATGATTATTGATAAATTTATTTTCTTCCAAATATCTCAAAAAGGAAAAACAATCGTAGACTTTATTTAAGGGAACGATTTTGCAGAACAACGCTTATTTCGTATCTCACATATTTTGCTGAAAAAAATCGAATTTTTTCAATATTAAAAATCAAAACATAAAATATACATCCTGTCCCGAAATTTCTTTATCAGAATTTGTAGACCTCATTTAGGCAAACAATTTTCCATCTAAATGTTTTTTTTGTATCTCACATATTTTGTCTAAAAAATGGAATTTTTTCATTTTTATCGTATTTTTTGGAATTGAAACGAAAAATATATCTTTTACCAGAAACTGTGTCGAACAAAATTTGTAGATCTTTTTGAAACGAACAACTTTGTATTCTTACGTTTTTTTGGTATTTCCAATATTATTGTTAAAAAATTGAATTTTGGATTTTCAATAGTTTTTTTTTTAATTAAAAAGAAAAATATGCATCTTATGAAAAAATGTTACAATTCAAATTTGTAGGTCTTTATGTATTCAATAATATTGTATCATAACGTTTTTTCGTATCTCGTATAATTTAACTTGAAAATGGAATTTTGATATTGACTTTTTTCGAATTTGAATATACTGTAACATTTCTAATTTTGATTTAATCAAAAAATGTTATCAGGATAATTTGTAGAGATTTATGAGCACTATCAAAAACCAGGATTGGAATTTTTGATTTTTTCAAAAAATTATTTTCAAAAACACAAAAGTAGTGCTCCATCCCTCAATTTTGATTGGATGTGGCTGGTTAACGAACTTGTCCTTACTTTTTCGGCTCTGATAAAGTGTACCAAAGCTCAATTCAATCTGATAATTCTATCGAGAGTTATGCCGCACACGACCTACTACAGACAGACAGACAGATAGACAGACAGACAGACAGACAGACAGATAGACAGACAGACAGACACTTTCGTAAAAACCATTTTTTCTGACTCAGGGGGTCTCAAAACGTAAAGATTTGATGAAAATTTCGAAAGTCATTTTTCACATAAAACCAATACCTTCTCATCCATGATGAGAATGTAAAAATCGATTTTTGAAGCTGACTGATGAGGAGACCCCCTTAAGGGGGGAGATACCTCTAGAACTTTCAAAAAATCAAAAATTTTTTTTTTCTCAAATCGATTGAAAAACTATTCAAAAATATAATCCCAAAGTTCTATTGGTAACCCGTAAGATGAATGGAACATATTTTTTCATGTACAAAAACTTTGAGGCTCGTTTTTTCGAAACTAACTTTTTTTATCCGGCCGTCAAGATTGCGAGCAAACTATTCAACCGATTTACTTGAATGAAACGGTATTTTATAGATAATTCTATATTCAAGTGCGTGGTAGGGCGCTTATACGAGAAAAATAGTATTTCTACAGTTATTTAACTATTTTCATGTCAAAAAACACGGGTAAAAATGGCACTTCTTCACGAAACGCATGAAAATATACCCAATTTTTCGAAATTCTCAAAACCCCCTGCTGTGCACTCGATAAAAGCTTCCCGATTCATAAAAAATTTTCTTTTATCGTTTCAGATGAAAAACCTAGTCAAGAAGTTGACGGCCGCAAAAAATATTAGCAGCGACTCTATCGACGGGATCCGTCATATTTCCGCCATTTTGTATTTTTCTATCATGAAAAAATTGTTTTTTTGAAGTTAAATAATGCCTTCTAATATATGCAAAAAATCCAGACTTGCTTCGTTTTCATTCTCCCAGAATAAAATTGAAAAGAACTGCTTTTTTAAGGGTTCTAGGGGTATCTCCCCCCTTAAGAGGTATAATCAATACCTGAAATTAATTTGTTTCTACCAAAGATGGAGTGTTTTCACTTGATCCTTAATTTAAAGTTTCTACACTCCCTTATATCCAAGGTTAAATCGAACAATCTTAGGTTTGTTTTTCCAGTAGAGAAATATACATAGATGGGAAAGGTGAATAATTTATCGATCATCTCCGATGGATCTTGAGCGATACCAGTTCAAACACGTGGTTAGATTGAAGAACGTTTCCTTAAAGGTGGTGGTAAAGGGTAGGAGGTAAGGGATCTTGTGTCTCTCATCACCGGGGATTAAACTGTTATTGCGAATTCTCTGGGGCTTTACAGCGGTAATAGCCGTGGTAGTGGTTCTGTTTGGTGGTGTCAGTGACGATAGTGGCGTCGATGGCGGCATATTGAGCGTCGCGAAATTAAAATACAGGGCGAACGTTTGCACATTGGATAACGCCTAGCTCCGGCGTCAATATTGAAGTCCGGAAATTGTGACAGGCATTCCCTTGATATATGCGTGTATATGTGTTTCTGCTCGACGGGGCGTTGGTCTCTCTTTCGCTTTGTCACATCAACGATACATATGCAATAGTCCATTCAACAACTCACATCTGATGTTGAAAGTGAAAATGTCTATTTGCACGAGAACAGTCTCAAGGAGGCACTCGGAAAAGATTAACTTTTGAACAGTTTAAAAATTAGATCATTTAATACCTCCGATGGCTGTTTCTAAGCGAATCAGTTTCAATCCTAGTAAATCTGATAATTTGTTTTGGATTGGCTTCGGATTCATTCGGATAGGATATTCGGATTGAAAAGAATTACAAGTATATTTTGGATTGAAATTTTGTTTTGGATTGGGGTCGGATTTAGCTGAATTGCAATTACGGATGGATTCGGATTAGAGGCTTGGATTGAGAAGGATTAAAAGCATTTATTGAATGAACTGGGAAGTCATTGGAATAGGGATTTTGGGTTGTGAAGGATCAAAAGTATCTTACAAAATCTATCGGATAAGAAATTCTTGAACATTTTTCATTGATTAGATTCAGATTCATCTCTATTCGGATATAGCGTTCAGGTTTAGAAGGATTGGGTTTTAGATTGGGTTCAGATTCAATCGGATTGTAAATGATTGAAAACTTTTCTTTGATTAATCAATTGCGATTGAATTGAGAATAATGAAAACGAACAAACTATTTTGTGTAAAAAGCTAATTTTCGATAAAAACGCGTTATACATAAATCGTAGTAATTTTTAATTGAATTTATTTCTCCAAGAAAAAAAATCAGATTGCCCTGAAAATTTACACACATAGTCGGAAAACTATAGAGAATAAAAAAATAACATTTTTAAAAAATGTCAAAAAAATCAAAAATATAGGTACCAATTAAAGGTGGTGGATCCTTTTAAGGTAGTTATCGTGCCGAAAAACGGGTATCCGGAAGAAAAAGTTTTCCTATGATTTTAAGACTTGTAATTATTTAGATTAGATTTTAATCCAATCAGATAATGTTTGACTTACAAAGAATTTAAAGTTTGTTTCGGATTGCATTCGTATGTATTCTAATCGGACGCACAGATAATTAAGAATTAAAAGTACGTTTCGGTCTAGTTCTTTATTCGGACTGATTCTTCGGGCTGAAAAGAATCAAAAGTGTTTAGATTGGGTTCGGATTAAGTCGGATGGGGAATGACAACTTTATTTGATCAAAGTCAGATTCAGTTGGATTAAGTGGAATGAAAATTTTGTCTCGGATTGGGTTTCAATTGATTTAGAAGATGTTTGACTTAAAAAGAATTTGAAGTTTGTTTCGGATTGCATTCGAATTTATTTAAATCGGACACGCAGATTTATTAAGAATGTAAAGAACGTTTCGGTTTTGTTCTTTATTCGGACAGATTTTTCGGGCTTGAAAGGATCAAAAGTATTTAGATTGGATTCGGATGAAGTCGGATGAGGATTGACAATTTTATTTGATTAGAGGTGGATTCAGTTGGATTGCAATTTTGTTTCAGATCAGATCTGGATTTATTTTGATCTGAAATTTGGTTGCAGAAGAATTGCAAATATGTTCAGATTGAAATTAGATTAGATGCTTGGATTGAGAAGGATTGAAAGTTTGTTTTGGATTGCTTTCGGATTCATTTGGATCAGACGCCCGGATTGAGAAAGATTGAAATTATGTTTCGGATTGGCTTCAAAGTTATTCGGATATAGCGTTTAGGTTCAGAAGAATTGGGTTTTAGATTGAGTTCAGATTCAATCCGATTGTCGATCATTGAAAACTATTCTTTGATTAAAGTCAGATTCAGTTGGATTGAGTAGAATAAAAAGTTTGTCTCGGATTAGGTTTCAATTGATTCAGATGATGTTTGGCTTGAAAAGAATTTAAAGTTTATTTCGGATTGCATTCGGATTTATTTAAATCGTTCGCACAGATAGTTAAGGATGAAAATTACGTTTCGATTTGGTTTTTCTATTCTGAAATGGGTCATCTGAACAGAAACAAAAATTGGATTTACTTCAAGTTTTTGTGAGCGCATTTCATGAAACTCTTCAGAAGGAAAGAAAACCGTAAATTTAGAGTAATGCGCATATCAATAAAATTGTCCTGAACCTTTTATGACTGCATTGTAAAATAAGAACAAGGAACGTATCAATAAAATTTTAATGTATTTTTCATGAGCCTACTAATAACCATAATAATTTTATTGATACGCTTCTTGTTCTTACTTTACAGTGCATTTATAAGAGGTTTATGGAAGTTTTATTGATACGGGCATTGATCTTGAGGATTGTACACATATTACCTAACGCATTTATCGTTTGTTTAAAAAGAGATAAGAACAAAATTACTATAAAATTGTAAACGAGACAAATACATAAATAAAGGAAAATCGCACCAAGTAACATACAAACAATTCCTTAATCTACGCTTTTCTTTCCTTTTAACGAGTAAAATTTTTTTGTTTTGTGTGTTTGTAAACCATTTCTCTGTTATTGTTAATGACATTAATTTTTTTCTGAAATATAAAGTTTGTTAAATGTTATACAGTTTGGAAAATTACAAAGGTTGCAATTCTAATTGGTTGGTTGTGCTAAAAAGGTGTTGAAAAAGGGTTGAAAGGGTAGAAGAGTGTTTGCCCAGACGGAGATGGCAATTTCAATGCCGGCGATGACAAAGTTAGAATCGGATTTCATTTTCATTTCGTTTTGGATTGTCTGAGGAATTCTGCACTTGTAAAAGACTCTTGCGAATAGAAAGTTCAGGAAAACGTTCATTTAGGAAGATTTGTAGAGAAGAACGAAAGGGAGAGTGCATTCGAGTCCTCCCAAGAATCTGAATGCGCCATTCCAACCCTTTGTTTACGTATGCAAATGAACGTGGATCAATGACGTTAATTAGTATTCTCTCTTTGCTCTCTGTTCTCTTTGCGTTTATCTCTTGTTTCCTCACGTTTCTCAATTCTCTGATCAACGTCCAGCTGCGCAATCTGCTGCCTTGATTAACATTTATCTTTTCTGAAACTATTTCGAATTCCATCGAAAATCATTCAGATAAATAGTTATAGTAACGCCTGTAATGATTCTAATACCAATTACTACTACTAAATGCAAAGTTCTGTTTTAACTTTACGCGAATTTTGAATCTCGCGCCTCACGATCAGTTTTACAAATTAAAATGCGATATCAAAAAAATTTGAAATATCTTCTTACAGATATTTTTTTCTGGATAAAAACCGGGTTTTTAGCCTCAGGGAATCATAGAATGTGGAGCGTTGATAAAAACCGGGAGTGTACAATTTTAAATAAAAATAACACATTCTCACATTATAGATACGTAAAAATTAAGAAAAAACGCAAGCAAAAATGAAAATTCTGCAAATGAAAAATTTCTGTAGGTTTCTATTGATTGTCTTTAGTATCAGTATTTATTGGCATTCCATGTTTTATTTAAGAATGACGAGACGGTTTTTACAACTCCATGAATAATTGAAGTGGAAAATTGAATTTGCTTGAAGTGCAAAATCTTACTTTGATGATAAATTAAAAAGGGAGTTAATAATTATTCGAAAAAATGCTATAATTTCTGTATTTATTTCAATTTTACATTGTTTTACAATTGTTGGTATATTTTATTTTTTTGACAAAACTCGAATTAATACTACAAATATCTTTAACTGTATATTAATATTAGATCAATTAAATTCCAGATATCAATTTCGCAAATGATCCTTTTGTATAGTACCACTGGGTTCCTGCTTTCTATTTACAAAAGCGAAAAAGCCATCCCTCGTGAAAAAATTTCGGGGCAGACTACGATGTCCAATTAGTCTTGGATCTGGCTTTGTGTTTTTTTCTTTTTATCTAGACGGTCTCATCGGATCCCTTTCTGGTACTAGTCAGTCTTCCATGATTGAAAAAATTTCAAACTGCTATCCTATCAAAAATATAATTTTCAATTAATGAGAAGTTGACAAATCCATCAATCAATTTTTTTTATCTTTCATCTCAAATTTGTTCAAATTCAGTTTTTTACTTCAACTTTGCTGAAATTATACTAATAATTTTCTAATCATGGCAGGAAGTAAGTGGATCACGTAATGACCACAATAATTAATATTTTTAGCCAAAACTGGTTTCTCGCAGATGTAGAAAAATGAATTTCTGTTTTTGCGACATCAAAAGTCTTTTCATTTTTAGAAACGAATTAAAGTCTACTCTCTGTTAATATGTTCTCGATAGTGTCTCAAAGTTTTGGTCAAGAATATTCATTATTGTAAACAAATTTTATGGGAAATTAAATTGTTTTCTTGATAAAGTGACCAAGCAGGTCACGTGACAAAAATTATATGTTAATCCAACCGTATAAGATAACTTTTTTTGTTTATAAAATATTTTGCTCAAAATTTTGTAAATGTATCAGAAGATAATAAGGAACGTCTGTTAACTTCGTTTTAGTAATAATTCTGCAATTTTTTTCATTTTAAAGTCTAAAATTGAAGTGTTATCGGCAATTACTGTTCTGTAACTACATTTCCACGGAGATTGAAAAATCGTCTTGAAATTTTGGGAAATGAATAAAAATTTATATATATTTATGTATATTTTGAATATTCATAAAAATATTCGAAAATTTTGATAAAGATAAGTAATTTTAGCAAATTTGCAGAGTATTTTACCGACAGTATTTGCCCAGTGCAGCAAAACTCAAGACACTGAGTTAGCATTAAAAATTTTATTTTTATTTTAATATACTTTGCCTTCCCCTATTCCTTCCATATTCTATTATTTACCATTTCCTAAATTTTGACCGATTTATTTTAATTTCAAATTTTATATATGCGGAAAAAAATCGATAGCCAGGAACTAAATTGGTCACGTAACCTCCATTGCCCATGGCCTTAAGATTATAGTACTGAGAACATAATATATAGATTTTAAGTGATTTTTTAATTGAATAAAAATGTATATTTCTGAATCTAGAACCGCACCAGCCGGTTAAAAGCACATATCAAAAATAGATTTCGCCATTAATTAAATTCCACGATTTTATTTATAAAATAGTATCACAGATAGGATTTCCACAAACAATCGTTTCTGACTTTTTTATATATGTCTGTCTACTATTGAAAAAATAATTCCGTTATTATTTCACGAATGAAAGCATGGAATATAATTGATTACGTGATCCGTGTATTACATGCCCTCAAATGGTGTAATGTGGGCCCAATTAGTTCCCGTCATTTTTCCACCCGGGATGGGGTAAGAATATATGGATGGACCTCATCCATCAAAGGATGAATGAACACGATGTACTTTAATCTGACATGAGTGTGAACAACAATGAAATGCAAAATCAATAAAAGTCAGCATGTGAACTTTCCCATTATTTTGGTGCTATTCGAAAATGATATCCAGTATTTCGCATTTCCTGGTGTATATTTCAAAGTGAAATATTTCCATTTTCAGCGTTAATGCTCTCAACATTATCTCAATTCAGCTCCGGCGCGGTCCAACGCCCACGATAAGCTTATAATCACAATATCTGCATGAGATAGAAATTACAATATAATCACACGAGAATGGCACATAATCATGCGTGCCAAGCCCTTCTCCCTTTATTCCGCATCGCAAGCAGCCCAGGTTATAAACAAAGACATTACCAATCTTCTACAATTACATTCATTAGGAGTCACACAGCATCTCGATATTATTTTGATGACACCTTCGTCTGTACTTAAAGTCCAGTAAGAATACCCGAACAAATACCTTGGTGTCTCGAGTATTATTTCGTTGGGGTCGCAAATAAAAGAGTTCATCCACACAAAAGCCTTTGGAACCCAATAAAAGACGTACAGATTTCAGCCTTTCTTCTCCGCTTTTAGTTATACACCTCGGGGAGAAGGAATTTGCGTTTGATGAAGCGGAACCTGAAGAATCTACCTTAAATAAGGAAAAGGAAGGAAATGCAGTAATAGAATAAAGAATAGTTGATAAAGTTCATTGCATTTATTTTTTCAATTCGACCTATTCAATAGTATATTAAATGTACGTTTCCGATTCCAGGTAGAAATTGAATAGGCAACTTCAACACTTGAATATTTCATTTCTACCTGGGATTTAAATTCAAAGTTTCAAAAATGATGAATATGCAAGTACTAGTTATTTTGATATTTGAGATAAATTCAGAAGGAAAGGACAAAGTTTCACAGTGAATGAAAACAGCAATCAGGATCTACTATATTTTTAATAGAAAAAAATTATAGCTTTTTCGGGTTGAAGAGGATTAAGTGTATGGATTGGATTCAAATTTAATCAGATTGGGAATGATTATATAATTTTATTTGATCAGAAGCAGTTTCAGTTAGATTGAAATGTTGTTTCAGAACTAAAACTTGGCCAAAAAAGAATTGGAAGTTTTTTTGAATTCATTCAAATTGATTGAAAAGGATTGAAGGTTGTTTCGAATTAGCTTGAAAGTCATTCGAATAGAGCTTTCGAGTTAAAAAGGAATCAAAGTATGTTTTGAATTGGGTTCCGATTCAACCGGAATGGAAATCAATAGGAATATTTACAATTATAGAGCTAGATTCAGTTGGGGTAAGAAGGATGGGAAGTTTGTTTTTGATTAGGTTTAAATCCGTTCAAATGTGACGTTTGTCTTAAGAAGGACTGTAACTTTATTTTCAGTTGCAAATTGAATAGGCAACTTCAATACTTGCATATTTCATTTCTACCTGTGATTTAAATTAAAAGTTCCAAAAATTATAAATATGCAAGTACTGACTATTTTTATATTTAGGATCAATTCATAAGGAAAGGAAATTTAGCTTTAAAATTAGTCCAAGAACATTAAAAAATGTTGATTACTTTGAAACTTATTTAAAATTTAAGAAAGCATTGGAATCTTGGACTATTTCTGCAATAACTTCTTCAAAATTTAACAAAACGAATTCATGCTGGGTCCATTTTATAAAGAATTTTGATAGCTTTAAATTTAATTAGGAGAAAATTTTTTTTCACTTACATAATTAAAATTAAGATAATTTAAGCAATTATCGAAAAACAGGTGGCCGGACAATTCTAAACGGTACTGTATGTTTCGAAATGGGTTCAGATTCAATCGGAATGAAAATTAATAATAATATTTACAATTATGGAGTTAGATTGTTTGGGATTAGGTTTTAATTCGGTCAGATATGCCATTTCTCTTTAAAAGGATTGCGACTTTATTTTCGATTTCAAATTGAATGGGCAACTTTGATAGTTGCCCATTTTATTTCTACCTGGAATTTGAATTCAAAGTTATAGAAATGATAAATATGTAAGTACTGATTATTTTTATATTTAGGACAAAATTCATAAGGAAAGGATAAAGTTTCATAGTGAATGAAAACAGCAATCAGGGTCTGCTAATATTTTTAATAGATGAAGATTATAAGTTTTTTGGGTTGAAAAGGATTAAAAGTGTTTTGGATTAGCTTCAGATTTGATCAGATTGGAAATGAGTCAATTATTTTATTTTATTAGAGTCGAATTCAGTTAGATTGAAATTTTGTTTCAGATCAGATCTAGATTCGGTTAGATCTTTTTGACCGAAAAAGAATTGAAGGTTTGTTCCGATTCATTCAAATTGATTGAAAGTATGTTTCGAATTAGCTCAAAAGTCATTCGAATAGGGCTTTCGAATTGAGAAGGATTAAATGTATGTTTCGTATTGGGTTCAGATTCAATCGGAATGGAAATCAATAATAATATTAACAATTATGAAGCTAGATTGTTTTGGATTAGGTTTTAATTCGGTCAGATATTACATTTCTCTTTAAATGGATTGAAACTCTATTTTCGTTTTCAAATTGAATGGGCAACTTTGATAGTTGCCCATTTCATTTCTACCTGGAATTCAAATTCAAAGTTCTAGAAATGATAAATATGTAAGTACTGATTATTTTTATATTTAGGATAAATTCATAAGGAAAGGACAAATTTTCACAGTAAATGAAAACAGCAATCAGGAGCTGCTAATATTTTTAATGGAAAAAGATTATAAATGTTTCGGGTTGAAAAGGATTAAAAGTGTTTTGGATTGGCTTCAGATTTAACCAGATTGCAAATGAGTCAATTATTTTATTTGATTAGAGTCGAATTCAGTTAGATTGAAATTTTGTTTCACATCAAATCTAGATTCATTTAGATCTTTTTGGCCAAAAAAGAATTGGAAGTTTTTTCCGATTCATTCAAATTGATTGAAAGTATGTTTCGAATTAGCTCGAAAGTCATTCGAATAGAACTTTCGAGTAAAGAAGTATCAAAAATATGTTTCGAATTGGGTTCAGATTCAATCGGAATGGAAATAAATTATAATATTTACAATTATAAAGTTAGATTGTTTGTGATTAGGTTTTAATTCGGTCAGATATGACATTTCTCTTTAAAAGGATTGTAACTTTATTTTCGATTGCAAATTGAATAGGCAACTTTGATAGTTGCCCATTTCATTTCTACCTGGAATTCAAATTCAAAGTTCTAGAAACGATAAATATGTAAGTACTGATTATTTTGATATTTAGGATAAATTCATAAGGAAAGGACAAAGTTTCATAGTAAATGAAAACAGCAATCAGGAGCTGCTAATATTTTTAATGGAAGAAGATTATAGGTTTTTTGGGTTGAAAAGGATTAAAAGTGTTTTGGATTGGCTTTAGATTTAATCAGATTGGAAATGAGTCAATTCTTTTATTTGATCAGAGTCAAATTCAGTTGGATTGAAATTTTGTTTCAGATCAGATCTGGATTCATTTTGATCTGAAATTTGGGTAATGAAGCTTTTTTCGGGTTCATTCAAATTAGAACCTTGGATTAAAAAGGATTGAAAGTATGTTTCAAATTATAAATAGGCAACCCTATTAGGACCCTAATAGCCTCGGTCTAGAACTGCGTAAAAATATTTTCCTATTAGTCCCCTAATAAAATCCTTCTTGCAATCGGGCTAATTAGAGAAATTTCTACCTGGCAAGAAATATTATATCTATGAAAATAAATCCATCACATTCTGAAAACCAGACGTAATTTTTCCAGAATTTTTCAGCATCTAGTAAAATTTGAGTAGGGGGACTTACTTTCCTACATGATTGGAAATTTCTTAATTATTTAGTAAAAAATTATCGCTTTTAAAGGAAGTATTTCTATAACGTATAGAAATATTTCTAATAAGTTAGCTAATATAGAAATTTACTGAAGACTCAAGAAAAATCTACTGGAATTCTTTTAGGATAAATTACTAACATTTGCGTATTAATTGTGTTTCGAAAATTTCTGAAAAACTGCCAAAAAGATATTACAACGCGCTTAAATAATTAATTGAAAAGAGTAGAAAGCTAATTCTCAAATTTTTCAATTTTTTAATGTACTGATTTATATTATTAGTTTTGATTGACATATTTTTATAATAAGCGATCAAACACGAAGACTGCGAATGCCGCCATCTGCTCGTTAATATGGGTTGGTAAAGTGGTAGAGAGATTTGGAGGTAGTGAAAAAAACAACCATTACCTGAGTAACATGATACGACATATTCATCATAAACCATAACGGAGAACACCTCGAGCATTCATAGCACGTCAAAAACTCTCAAAGGAAACTTCATAAAATCTGCGGAAGCTCCTTTAAAGGCTATTATTATTATTTTAGTTTGTGCATAGAAACCACAGAACATAATGTGCCCACCTTTTTTTATTCTTCAGATTGTAGGAAGACGAAGGTCAGCAATTTCTATAATGATATCCTGAACTTTCCCGCTAATAGGCACTACATTCGCATGTGATTGAAATTTGATATGAGAGCAGTGAAATTAAATACGTTCACGAAAATTGTATGTGAAATATCTTCGTTTACAATTAAACGTTTAATTAGCAATGTAATAATTAGATATTCAAGTATGATTTTAATGCCGAAATCGCTATATTGTTAAATTAATAGTGTGTACATTTTTGGTACACAAATTAGCTGATATGAATTTTCATGTACGTGCATACATTAAATTTAGGGGAATATATGTAATCAGTATGAACTAGACTCTTGGAGTGGAATTTAGGATCTGCTTTGGTCCTGATTTATGGTTGCATACGAACGATCCAAAACGGTGATTACAGTAGTGAGAAGGTATGCACTGTTCAAAGACTAATCAAATAAGATTCTGTCGTATGCTAGGAGCGTAGACGGTGTGACTTGAGGGAATTGTAATTTCCTAGATTTAATTAACCAATTCGTAAATGCCAAACCAACGCTACACTAAGCGAGTCACGTAAACATTTGAGGTCCTCTTGGATTTCTCGACCGTTTAGACTGCGGTAGCTCGCATCGTCAACATTGTCTTTTCAGAAAGAGATTAGGAGTGAGAATATCGAAAGCTCAAAAAAACATAAAATATCAGCTTTATCAAGACAGATGCTAGAAAATATCTTTTCTGTAAAATATTACATTTACAGCAACTCGAGAAATTACAGTACCCTTGGAAATTATGAAATTTGTTGTTTCAATATTTTTTAATTTTTATAATATTCAACTGAAATTTTGTTCTTTAAATAGCACAAAAGCACATTAAATTCTGCGTTTGAGAATTCCAAGCTAAATGCGAAATGTCAATTTTATAAAGTGATTTTGCAAAAAAAAGATGAAATTTCTATATTTTCAAAAATGTAAATTAATTTGAAATACAAATAATTGATGTTTTTGAAATTATTTCTTAAATTTTACAATAGAGTCAACATAGTGAAGAGAAGACGTAAAATTTAAATTATAAGATTTCACGCAGTGATTAATCAGATTTTTTTTTATTTCAGCATTAGGTCAGAATTATTGTTTATCTATAAATAATTCGTTATTTTTTCAATGAAAATACCGATTGTTGTCAAATAGTGAATTGGAATGAAAAACATTTTAGACGTGACGTAAATTAAAAAAAAATATTTATAAAATTTCTTTGAATTAATAAAATGTTTAAAACTCCTAAATTATAAACTTATCTCAGTGCTTGTAAATCTAAATGAAGAAATACATGGACAAATTCCTGTGGGGTTGAAAATATGTTTGAATCTGATCTTCATTAAAAACGCAGTAAACACACCATCAACTAAATAAACATCTGACAATTTTTTCCAATACAAAAATTATTTTACTTCCAGTAAGAGACCTTTACCGATTTGCCTATTGAACTTACTGCTTTCATCGAGGGGGAAACAACTTTGGTAATCTGTTGGACCACTTGGTGATCCAAGTTAACCAGAGCAATCCGAATAATCGGGGTAACCCGGCGTAAGCCGCAGTAATCCGGTAATCCCAAGCGGGAACAACTCTGGTGATCCGCTGGACCACTTGGTCATCCAAGTTAACCAGAACAATCCGAATAATCGGGGTAATCCGGCGTAATCCGCAGTAATCCGGTAATCCCAAGGGGCAAACAACTCTGGTGATCCGCTGGACAACTTGGTCATCCAAGTTAACCAGAGCAATCCGAATAATCGGGGTAATCCGGCATAATCCGCGGTAATCCGGATAATCCCGAGGGGGAAACAACTCTGGTAATCCGCTGGACCACTTGGTCATCCAAGCTAACCAGAGCAATCCGAATAATCGGGGTAATCCGGCGTAATCCGCAGTAATCCGGTAATCCCAAGGGGGAAACAACTCTGGTGATCCGCTGGACTAATTGGTGATCCGAACGGGTAATCCGCGGTTGATCCAAGTAATCCGCTGTAATCTGAAGTAAACCGGAATAACCTGGAGTAAACTAAGTTAACCGGAGTAATCCGAATAGTCGGGCTAATACGGCGTAATCCGTGGTAATCCGGCTAATCCGTAGGGAGAAACAACTCTGGTAATGCGCTCGACCACTTGGTGATCCAAGTTAACCAGAGCAATCCGAATAATCGGGGTAATCCGGCGTAATCCGCAGTAATCCGGTAATCCCAGGGGGCAACAACTCTGGTGATCCGCTGGACCACTTAGTCATCCAAGTTAACCAGAACAATCCGAATAATCGGGGTAATATGGCGTAATCCGCAGTAATCCGGCTAATTCCGAGGGGGAAACAACTCTGGTGATTCGCTGGACTAATTGGTGATCCGAACGGGTAATCCGCGGTTGATCCAAGTAACCCGCCGTAATCCGCGTTAATCTGAAGTAAACCGGCATAACCTGGAGTAATCCAAATTAACCGGAGTAATCCGAATAATCGGGCTAATCCGGCGTAATCCGTAGTAATCCGGCTAATCCCGAGGGGGAAACAACTCTGGTAATCCGCTGGACCACTTGGTGATCCAATTAAATCGGAGTTATTCGAGTAATCGGGGTAACCCGTAGTAATCCGCAGTAATCCGCGGTAATCCCGTGTAATCCGGAGTGGTCCAGGGTAATCCGAGGAATTCAAGGCACTCCAAATTCCGACCCAATGTCAAGACGAAAAAATTATAATTATCAGAAAATAATAATAGTAATATTTTCCTAGGCGTTACTAGATTCTATTGAATGAAATGTTGACACAGTGATACATAGATTAATCTTCAAAATAAACCATTATAAAAAAATTCAGTTCAAAATTCAAGAAATTTAAACACTTCAAAAACTTGTTAAAATTAAAGATGTTTTTTTGACTCTACAGTATAAATTTTGATAAAATTAAAATTTTGAATCCTATACCTACATTTTATTTGAAATATCTTCAAGAAATCATGGATAAAATTACTAAACAGTATTCGCATTAGAAGAAAACATAACTCTCTATCACTAACAAATTAAATACTGTGCTTATAAAATTACTCTTTACTTAAAAAAATGCATCTTTGTAATCATTTTCGAATGACAATGCGTGATTTTCTTTGAAACAGAATGTAATTTACACTGGGGAGAATAATAGTCAGAAAAATCCTTAGTGACACGCGAATCGAGATAAAGTTTTTGTGACTGAGATTATTATTTCGGCCTCGAGAAAACTGAACCGAGGGGAAGCTGTACAATAAGCTGAGGTAATCAGACGTAAGGCATTGCATAAGGTCGAATAAAAGCAGTACTGTGGTTCATTCCACGAGCACAAAAATCAGGGATTCTAGTAAAAAGAAAACAAACGCACCCACTCCATTGTAGATCCACAACTCGCAACCCAACTTATCTTGATGCATCTATTTTTCAATTCCTCAAAATCAAATATTTTACGATTAATTCAAGCACCTTATGGTGAATAATTTATACCCTGACTGCATGGTCGAAAATATTCTCTGAAAATCTTTCATTAAACATATGTTCAAATTTTAGTCTTTCATGAATATTTTGTAGGCGAGTTAGGATAGAGCGGGGCAGAATGGGACACCGGAGTAAGGCGGGATGGTAAATTTTAACGTAAACTATGTTGGTTTTGAGATTATTCTTTTTATTATATTATACAATACACTTGTTACATTTCTTGAGAATTGCAAGATCATTTTTTCTACCCATTTCTAAAAAGATAAATCTTAAAGCCCAGATAATTTACGTGACTGGCATCGAAAGACCCAGGATCGAATCTCGGCACAGTCGAAAGCGTTTCTTTTTCCACAGAAGGATTTCAAAATCTTTAAATTTTAATTCAATTTGCATTACTGCGATATACGAGTTTCAAACTGTCTACAAGGACACCTGTTGGGAACGTATTCTATTTGATACTCGAATAGTGATCCTCCGATAATGTAGACAGTGGCGAAAATTTCGAACTCAACCATCTGATTTGAAATTATAAAATTATATTATCCACAATGTGCTCAGGAAAATAACTAACGTCAATAAATTATGATCTGATTATCGGATAAGTTAACATTGACTGACAGAATTTGAAATGTTCAGAATGCTTCCATATTCAGATATACATAACTGCAAACGGCAGACGGGGATTTGGATGTTATTGATTATTAATTCATTTAATTAAATATTAATTAGATTGGTCCAAAATCGAACTCAATCAGTTTAAAGGTAAGAGTTCATTGAATTTTCATATCAATTTTTTATCCTAAGGCATCGAAACATCTCAAGAAATACACATCGCACGGAAAAAATGTCCGCAATAGAAAATTTCTATTTTCGAGAAGAAAAAGCGAATCCGCAAAAATTTACTCCACATCCTAGGCGTGGGAGGGGGGATTTCTTAATTTTTGCAGTGCCATCTATCGAAAATCGAAAAAACAGTTTTGAAGAAAAGTTATGTATTTTTTAATAGAAAATCCCAATTTGCAATAAAAAATAGAGATTCCCATTTAAAATTTTAAAGTCACCCCCTCCTTCCCTCAGGGTGTGAGGCGTGGGCTAAATCTTTGCAGAGTCGCTTTTCCCCCTTAAAAGTAGAAAGTTTTTATTGTGGACATTTTTTTGTAGGATGCGTAGTTCTTGAGATATTTCGCTGTCTCAAAATAAAAAATTGCCCTGTATAGACTGTTCAATGAAATTATTTAAACCCTTTTATGAAATATGGTAGTTTTTCAGTTTTAAATTATCTTAACTTATCTTTTTTTATTAAAGGGTAAAGAAATTAAATCTAGTGAAGAATTACCTTTCTGATAGAACAACAGATTTATGAATTTACATTTGAGAAATTTTTTAAGGCGTTGTGGCACTTGGTAACTTAAACATGTGTTTTTTTCGAGGAGAAAATCGGCGTACAACATAGCAGTCTCCAAACACCACCTAGAGCAAAAAAAAACATTTGCTGTTAATCTACATTAGTTTTCCTAGGGAAATACCCACGATTATAATTTTTTTTTTTAAATTCGCAAATTGGTATCAGTTAAATTTTTTTTTTTTATTTTTTGGCTAAAAATCGAGTTTAAATTGTTTATAAAAAGTGTAATTATTTATCAACCTTAAAAATCGTATGTAATTCCCTAGATAATCTTTTTAGAAAGTTACAGTTAAAATTTCAAGTGAATTCGACAAAAATTGAGTGAGTTATGATGTACGTCAATTTTAAAAACATTGTTTAAAAAAAAACCCGTTTAAAGTTTCAAAACGCATTTACTATATGAAATATTCAAAATGTTGTTGAATATTTCATTTTTTTCGCAAGCCTAAAAACATCCTCGATGTCGCCCTCGAAGCTGTGGCGGTTGGACGGCTTCCTATTGGAGATTCTGATCCGACTAGCACGAGTTGGGGATGATTTGCTCCCTTTATTATAAACTTTCGTACTCATTTTTTATGAGAAACTACTTATCGCCAGTCTAACGGTAATTATGGCGTCCTATGGCTTCTCTAAGATTTATTAACGCCATCTATATATATTTCGAAGATGTGTAACTGATTTATACCGGCAAAAACTACCCATAGATCTATAATACACTTAAAAAGCCGCACGCAGCTGAACGGCCTTTTTGAACGTCTTGGAGCGCTCAAAGGCGTCTCGGAAAATAAGCCAAAAAAATTGCTTATCACATTTTTTTCCACAAAATACAGGGTTTCCCAATAGGGGTGATATGATTTTGAATGTCCCTATCGGGCTGATTTGAACTGAAATTTTTGACGTCTGCTGTCAGTTGTCATCAGTAAGGTTTGCCATTTAATCATGAGTAGTTTCACGCTTCCACAACGTTTGGAAATTGTCCAATTATTTTATCAAAATTCGAGAAGTTTTGTCGGTGTTGAAAGAGCATATCGTGCAAAATATGGTCGTCATTCTGCTCCATCCGCGCTCTCAATTCGTCGAATAATCGATAAGTTGGAGAGTGAATTTACTCTATTGGATACTAAGCCTAAAAATCGTATGCGTACCGCACGTTCTACACAGAATATAGCCGCCGTACCGTGAATTGTCCGTGCCACGCCGATCTCAGGAATTGGGCCTGTCCAGGATGACTACCTGGCGTATTTTGCGATTGGATCTTGGCCTGCATCCCTATAAGATGATTCTGGCCCAAGAACTCAAGCCTAATGACCATCGTTTGCGTCGGGAGTTCGCGGATTGGGCTCTGGAATCAATTGAAAATGATCCCAATTTTCATCAAAAAATCATCTTTTCTGATGAGGCGCATTTTTGGCTCAACGGCTTTGTAAACAAGCAAAATTGTCGTTATTGGTGTAAGGAAAACCCTCAGGTCATTCATTCATCTCCATTATATCCCGAGAAACTAACCGTTTGGTGCGGTTTATGGTATGGTGGCATCATCGGACCATTTTTTTCAAAAACGCCGAGAACCGAACCGTAACTGTGAATGGAGAGCGATATCGGGCCATGTTAACCGATTTTTTCTTTCCGGAATATGATGATATTGATGCAGAGGACCTTTACTTTCAACAAGACGGCGCAACTTGCCATACTGCTGGCCAAACAATAGATTTATTGCGAGGAAAGTTTGGAGAATCGATTATCTCAAGAAATGGCCCTTTCAATTGGCCGCCAAGATCTTGCGATTTAACGCCTCTGGATTATTTCCTTTGGGGATACGTTAAATCTAAGGTTTATGCCAATAAACCAAAGACAATTGGAGAGCTTGAAACCAATATCCGAGCCGCTATAGCAGCCATACCACCAGAAATGCTCCACAAAGTCATCGAAAATTGGCTTGAACGCATTCGGGTTTGCAAGAAGAGTCTCGGGGGACATTTGGCCGATATATTGTTTAAATCATAAATGGCATAGAATATCCAATATAATAAAAAAGATTTCGATCAATTCCGAATGAATATTCAGTGTTTTTTTTCAATTTCAAAACATATCACCCTTATTGGGAAACCCTTTAGTTTTTAAATATCAATTATGAATAGTTTATGCATTATTTAAACCGATAAAAAAAATGTAGGTAATTTTATAGATTGCGAAATAAATACACTGGTCCACAAAATATGGCCTATGTGTTCATGGAATGAGATATATTTTTTACAGAGTAGTTTTTTGTGCTGAATCCAAATCTGACCTCTGTTTTTCCCCAGCACGTCAAATTTTTCAGATTTTTTTGGTTTAAATTTTTTTCGAAAAATCACAAATCATATGATAAAAGGGTGTAGAAATTTTTTTAAACGGAAATAAATACATGATTCCGATCCGTCTTTTAACGCGGAATCCATTGATTGTTTCGTTTTTTCGATATCTTATACAGTTCCTGAGATAATTTAAAAAAAATTAAAAATAAACATGAAAAAAATGGTTTTACAAAAAACCTTATATTTAACTGAATATCATTTATTTTTTAGTCAACTGCGTGTCATTCTCTTCTTTTTTTGATGCAGAAAAAATTTCAAAAAAGTTTATAGTTCCAGTTGTAACTATTCGAAAAATACATGGCAGAAAAATTGTTTCTTTCTATAGAGTTTTCGTGTTTTTTTTTTAGTTTTTTTAGAAATTATCTCTGGGATAATACGCTTTATGATTTTTTGAAAAAAAAATATAACTCGAAAAATCTCAAAAACCTGATGTGCTGGGAAAAAACAGAGGCCAGATTTGGATTCAGCACAGAAAACTACTCTGTAAAAAATATATCTCATTTGATTAACACATACGTCATATTTTGTTGACCAATGATATCAGATCAAATATTGGTATCAGCAAGAAATTTTTTTAAAGCAGTAAGAAAAAATGAATTACACGGGAAAAATTAGTTTAGTAAAATTTACAGAACTGTTTAAGAGTTGGGGATACAGGCATTTACGGAACCGAGTACTAGAAAATTTAAAGAACTTTTCAGAATAAAATGCAGAACGTTCAATGATTTTTCCTGAATGTTTCACATTTTATCCCGAAAAGTTCTGTAAATTTTCTAGAACTCTGTTCCGTAAATCCCTGTATCCCCAACTCTTAAACAGTTCTATAAACTTCACTTAACTATTTTTTACCGTGTACTTCAAAATTAGACAATTACTTCAGGGTAGAAAGTCTTTTCTAAAATGTTGAAATTCATTACTTTTCGGCTTAAAATTGTTTTTCAGATTTTATTCGTATAAGGTAAAAGCACCAATAGCCGGACGTCTAAGGAAATGTCATCCAATTTTTTGTATTAATCGTTCTAAATGTGATGCGGAATCAAGAATTGTCGCGATTATTTTGATATATGTGTCCTCCCTACTATAACAAAAAGTCCAGAGTTGTGTTAAATTGGAAGAATCCATTTTAATAATTCTCTTCATTAAATAATGCTCTGCAGCCAATTGCCGGACGGGAAAAGTGAATTGATCCAATAGCCGGACAGCGCTGCACCAATACTCGGACAAGAGAATATTATAATTTGATTGATATGGATTTAATATTTTTTAAGCATAATAAACACTGGGAAATATTTACGGAAACATTTTTTAGGTGTACGCTTATAAAAAAAAAATATTGAAAAGATTTTACAAATAGAATTGTTAATGAACTTCATTCTTTCGAGGTCTATTGAATAAGTTTAATTTATTTTGCCAAGTTTTTTTCTATGAAGTTTGCTTTACATTTACATAATAAAATATTCATTTAACACTTCTGCTTCTTCGTTTCTTTGCTGATTTTTTATTTTATTCTTCTTTCTTTCTTTTCAAAGATTTTTTCTTTTGATCCTGCTTTTGATTTTCTTTTAACGTGGCTTCTCTTTTTTCTTGCTGTTCCTGTTTTTTCTTTAAAGCAGCTTTTTTTTTCTCTTTCTGTTCTTGTTCTTTTTTAGTGTAGCTTCTTTCTTCTCTGTCTCTTCCTGTTTCTTCCTCAAAAAGCAGTGCAATGTAACGCCGGACACGTGTTCGGTTATTAGGCAAAACGAATATTCATTGACCTAATAACCGGATTATTAGTATAAATAAAGTATATATAAAAATATTAGTGTAACACATATTAAAATGACAAATGAAGGTAAATGTAATAGTATATTACGTGCCTAGGCGCACAATGATTAGGGGTTTTTCCACTAGATTTAGGGGGTTTTTGGTCCTTCAGTAGGAAATTTAGGGGGAGAAATTCTTTAGTGGGAAAATTTAGTGGTTTTTTTAGGGGTTTATCTTATTTTATTTTAAAATTTATAATATCCTCCAATTACCGTAATTGTTTAATTTGAAATAAGCCAAGTGATTGGTTATACTTCTTAGGCGAGTATTAACGCTCAATTTCATTGGTTTATTGTACAGATGTTCCAAAAATGACCAAAGCACAAATAAATTATAACTATTCTTTCCTTTAAATAGTCAATAAAATTTCTTGAAAAAAAAACCATATTTATAATATTCTTTGATTTTATCAACACTTTTAAAGACAGTAGCAGCGATTAAATATTAATCAATATAATTTCTCATTATTTACTGTTTCGAAATAGATTCTTAATTTTAAAAACGCGCGTCATTAAACGTTAGGTCGGCACAGCTACCAAAAACGAGCGTTCTCGAATTTCTTCAGAAATTCCTTTGAAATTCTTTCTTTTTCTTAAAAAAACAATACATACAAAGCGTTTAAATGTTGAAAAAAGAAAAATTTATCATGTACATATAAGAATTTTACTATTAAAAAAAAAAAAAAGTTCAGGATCTAGTGGAAAAAAAATTTTTTTAGTGGAAAATAGGGACTAATCTAGGGGGAAAGCGACTCAGACATTTGGCAACACTGAGGGTGCTAACGCTGTACGAAGAAGAAGAAGAAGATTGTGCTCCGCTGTATGGCTATAGGCGCATGCGCCGTTCAATTTTTACATTTCATCCCTCTGTAGCACAATACACAACATTGCGCTACTCTCAACCGTAGCGAAAAACGGGTTTATGCGCCGGAGGCACATAAATGTTATTTGCTTAACAAAGACAACGCGTCAGTTAGTTTATAGAGCAGATTTTGCTACATTTCGACCAGCCTTGTGCTTCAGTAGAGAAATTTTTTTTTCTTGGCGAAGTTTTAATTTCTAATTCAACAAATTTTTCACTTTTTTAAAGTGTACGTTTCGTGGTTTGTATACGGTACACCAAAATAGCGATAAGTGATTCATAAATCTCTAATTTTGAGAAAAATTTATGGCTCTGTCCGGTTATTGGGTACTGTCCGGCTATTGGTGCATTTACCTTAAATAATTTTGTGATAAATATACTTTCTCATGAAGTAATTAATGATTGGACGTGTTTTTTGTCAATTAAAAATATTCGTGAACTTTATTTTCAATTTTTAGCACGGCATGCACCTAAAACAAAGGCCAACTTACGATTTGTAGAAAATCAAAGATGATTGTTATTGTTATAAACAACTTTTAACCGGATAAACATCGTCTTCATACCGGTTTGGGCACTTTTGAGTGAAATTTTGTTTTTTTTCTGGATCATTCACACTGCAAGCTATCATTGATCAAAAAGTTGAAGATTTATTTCGTTTAATATAAGTGCAACATGGAATCTCCATCTTTCTCTTTCTGGGAATGAGAGATTATTACATTTTTTCCCATAATCGACGAATTTGATCGCGGGAGTAGTATTTTTCGTAATTCATGCCCGGCAGTCTATGCACTGGGTTGCACGAATCTGCAGCACCTACCGCGGAAGGCGATAATTTTGTTACAAGCCACTTTTTAAGCTCTATTAAGGTTCTCTTACTGATCTCTCAGGTCGGAGATCGTGCGATAATACCGCGCGAATCTCAAAACCTCGATTTAGCATGCAGCTACATTGCATACGCATGAAAAAGCGAATTAGGCGGACAAGTGTGTAACTCTCGTGTGCCTGGGGGTTTCGACAGAAGATATAATAAATCAACGATTTTTACTGGTCGGTATCGGGAGATAGGCCGGAAACCGAAATTATGCCATCTTTCTCGGCGCTTATGAGTTTAATTTATTCTCTTGAAATATAGATGGCTCGGAACCGAGGAACCTGCAGTTGTATTTTCCAAAGACCGCTACAATTAGATACCCCGGTCAGGAAGTAGTAAAGTAATCGGTCCCTCGAGCAAACGGTCTTGCTCTTAGGTAGTATCTGCCAGTACTTGAGATCAAACCGGGATAAGAAAATTTAAAAGCTGCCATATCCTCTCGTCATAAAGACGCTCTTTAAACGTTCTTGCGTCGACTATTGTCTAATACCATACACGTCAATCATTTCTGACTCACGATTTCCTTTACAACCCTCCGAAAATAGGTAGCAGCCATTCTAGATAGTTGAAAGCAATACGTCAAACTTTTTTAATTTTAAACAAATACTAACTTCCGGCTAAGATAGGAAGCCAATAGTTCAGATTATTAGGTATATCAACGAATTTTTGAGAGTTGTTTGGAAACTTAAGGGCATGTGTCATTTATCGATTTCTACATTACCGGCATTTTATTGTCTGTTTAACATTCTAGAAATAATCGATTGAAAAGAATTAAAATCGATAGAACAAAATTCTGAATCGTTCTCAATTGTATTTTTGAATCGTCTCTACACGATTGAGTCCACTTCTTTCTCAATTGTCCCCAATTGTATACAATCGGGTCTTTGATTTTTATAAGTATTTGAGATTAAGGTAGTTTTCATCGACGAAAATTAGACCTCAGGCAAAAATACATTATTTTGCTTTCAATAATAGCAATATTATTATTGAAGGGCTATTTTTAAAGAGAAAAGATTATTTTAGATGAAACAAATTTGAAACACAGAAAAGATTTTCCAAAACGAAATTTTTATAAACAAATTGCTGAATTTGATAATAATTTATTCATTTTCGAAAATTGGAAATGGTTAAGTTGTAGGGAATCTTTTTCTTCAAAAAATGATTTGTAATTTATTAAAATCACATAATTTTTTAAAATTTGGTAAGAAGCGATAAGAAGAAAAGTTGGGGCAAAAAAAAAATTTATTAATAAAATCATTTTTCTGTATTTAAAATTTGTTTCATGGAAATTAATCTTTTCTCTTTCAAAATAGCCCTTCAATAATAATATTGCTATTCTTGGACGCAAAATTATCTATTTTTGCCTGAGGTCTAATTTTCGTGGATTAACTACCTTAAGGGGGTCATCCCGTATGATGGCACTTTTTTTCGGTTTTTTTGGAAATTTCTTTTGGTGAACTAAATGAACATACAACTGCGGACTTTTCAGCATATATTTATTCATATTTAGAGCACACTTTAAAATTTTTTCAGTCCGAAATCGCCTCTCATTGCTGAACTTTACGGCATTTTAGCCACTCTCTAAATTTGAATCAGTCAAAATCTACTGATTATCAGTGAAATTTGACTTATTCAAATAGCTAAAAAGAGGTTACTGTAAATCAGTCAAATTTCACTAATTATTTCAGTCAAAATTTACTGATTTGACAGTGAAAAATATTTTTTCACTGATAAGTCAGTGAAAAGGCAAATCACTGATTCAATCAGTGAAAATTTGACTGATTCAGATTTAGAGAGCATTCATTTCTTTAAAAAAATCTATCTACGCCCCGGTTTACTCCAGTCAATCTGATTGGGAACAATAATTGATGCTTATCCTGATTGACATTAATTCAAAATGATTCAACTTCGAATCATTCTCAGTCGTTATAAATTGTGTCCAATCGATTATTTCTAGAAAGAATAACTCACAACTGAGAACTTAACAAAACCGTACTCCGATTAGCAACAATTCAAAACGATTGAACTTCTGATCGCTCTAAATCGTTCTAAATCGTATCTAATCGATTCAACCAAATAGTTTATTGAGTTTAATCCACTTCAATCTGAAACTTCCAATCTGAATCATTTCGACCCCGGATTGAATCGAATTGACACAAATTCTATTAAAAGAGCATTTTATTTAATCTAAATTAAGTGATCTTGTTTGTGGATTTATTTATATGAAAATCGGTTTAAATCAATCCGGCTCAATCCGAAACTTCTAATGCAAATAAACTCCAACCAAGTTATTTTTTTGACTCAATCTGAGACTCTATCCAAACGAATTGGAGCAAAGTTTCCAATCCGTCTTAATACCAGTCAATCCGAGATATTTTTGGTACGGATTCATTTTAATTGGGACTCTTGGATTGAGTTCGATTGAGTCTAATTATTTTCCAACTATTTTGTATTGAGTGAGATTGAAAACTTTTTTTTGGACTGGCTCTGAATAAGTCGGATTAGCGCGCAATAAATTCTTATCGAAAACTTGCACCAGAGATGTTCATACAAAATGAGATTTAGTGTTCAAATTTTGTGGAATTAAAAGTTATTCATGTAATTTCAAAATGTTTTGACTCGATCGGTTGATTTTATAGAGACAGCACGTAGGAAAATGGATATTCAAATATTGGACAGCCATCTTATTTATTCAGTTATAATATCTAGATATGTAGCTGCAATATCTAAGATAATGACGTATTTAGAAATTATTGTCTTAGATGCTGCAGCTGAATATCTAGATATTGCAACTAAATATACAAGATGACTTTCCTACAGTTGAATAGCTAGATATTTATCCTGAATATCCATTTTTCTCCGTGAGAAGTTTGTATTTTAAAAAAATGTTGGTAATTCAGTAATATCTCAAATGTTTGGCATGAGGACATCCAGTAAAAAATATTGAAAAGTATTGAATTTCTGATTCGAAATAATCGCAAATTAGATTTCACAATAATATCTCGTAAATAACTTAATACTTTTCAGTGAGAAATTTTCTGCTTTGCACTAAATATAGAATTGAAATGAATGTGAATTTGCTCTTCATTATTTGCTTCGAATTTTATTAGATATGAATGAGTGGGTACTCTCAAATTAAAAATAATTAATGGTTCGATTTAACTTTCACATTAAATCGAACTAACTATTATTGCAAGGAATTCATACTAGTTAATTGAAAAGAATTTGCACTGTTTCGCAATTCGTATTTCATATAAAACATATAAATAGAAAACCCCTCATGAATAAGATTATATCTTTTTCAATAATACTCCATTTTCTGGACAGCCATTTAAATATTAAACTGCTATTTCCAGATATTTTTCTTCAATTTTACAAAAGCCTAGATTATTTTAATCTAAATACACATGAAAATTTTCCTCAAACATTCCGAATTTTCACAAATACACGGACCAGGGCAATAAATTGATCTGTAGTTTAGCAAACTTCCGAGCCATGAGAAATTATTCGTTTCTAATTACCGTATGTAATTAGACTCACCTGTCGCAAATGAAACTCGAATCAGCTTAATTGTGACCAAATGTCAGCCATATTATGCGAGAGCAAGCGGTTAGCCTCAGCCATACTTCTGGCGATAGTTTGTTGAATCCTTTCCCTCGTCTCATGGAATTTTTAAGCTGATAAAACTTTGACATTTGATATTAAGTTTTTGAAAAAGAGTTATTTCCAAAGTCAGAAATCAAATTTCTGATGACTGGATCTTATGATTTAAAAAATTCTGATTATGTACACGTTTAAAAATTTTTGTTGCATTTTGCTGAATATTTTGGTAAAAGTGTTAGAGTTTGAGATAGGATTTCATTTCTTCCTCTTTTACTCTAATCCTAAATTCCGAACCACTTAGAAAAAAGGTTTTCAATCTTGCTCGATCCAAATCGGATCAAAATCAATACGGTTCAATCCAATTTAATTCAAAAATTTTAATTTGATATATTAAAACTAAATTTTTAATACGAAAAAATCCAAGACTTTCAATCCGAATCCTTTCGGCCTCGCATTGTAAACTCGGATCGGATCAATCAAATCGAATTTTGATACAAATCGGCTGAAAAAAAGGTTTTCAATCATGCTCGATCCAAATCGGATGAAAATCAATACAGTTCAGACTGATTTAATTCAAAACTTTTAATTTGATAAATTCAAACTAAGTTCTTAAACCGAAACAATCCAAGACTTTCAATCCAAATCCCTTCGGCCTCGCATTGCAAACTCGGATCGGATTAATAAAATCGTAGTTTGATACAAATCGGCTGAAAAAAGGGTTTTCAATCTTGCTCAATCCAAATCGGCTGTAAATCAATACGGTTCAATCCGATTTAATTCAAAACTTTTAATTTGATAAATTCTAATTATGTTTTTGTTCCGAAAAAATCCAAGACTTTCAATCCAAATCCCTTCGGCCTCGCATTGCAAACTCGGATCGGATTAATAAAATCGTAGTTTGATACAAATCGGCTGAAAAAAGGGTTTTCAATCTTGCTCAATCCAAATCGGCTGTAAATCAATACGGTTCAATCCGATTTAAATCAAAACTTTTAATTTGATAAATTCTAATTATGTTTTTGTTTCGAAACAATCCAAGACTCGGATCGGATTAATCAAATCGAAGTTTGTTGCAAATTGACTGAGAATCAATATTACTTAATTTATCAATTCTGTACTTCTAATTTGAATGAATCCAAACTAAGTTTTCAATCCTAATCAGTGTGATATTTCAATTCGGCAAAATCCACGATTAGAGTGATTCGGATTTAAAGGCCCTAATTGCCTCGAATTAAATCGAATTAAAAACTTTGTTCAGTTTTATTCGGATTGGAAGTCTCAGATTGATTTGGATTGATTTCCCAATTGAAATTAGAGTCTTATTAATTAATACCGTTATTCTACTAGTAAAATCAAACACTGTCGAATAACTTATTATTTTTTATAATTATGGAATACTAAATATATTTCGAGAACTTTTCATTAAGTTCCATGTCACGCGTTTCCAAATTGAATAAGCCCTATTGCGTTTCTAATTTTGAAAAAAGTTCTATTAAGTGGCACAACAAAAGAACAAATAACCCTATTTTTGATGACAGTGCAACATTTTTTTTCATTTATTTCCTTTAGAGAGTTGGTAAAGTCGTGTGAATCACGTTAACTCTACTTTGAAAACTCTACCTTTTAACGGTGAATTCCATACAGAGAACGAGTAAGATGCTTCCTCTAAACTATAAATTACCAAAGAAAAAAATGGGAAGACTTTTTCCATCAACAATGACTCGTGAAAGTATGGATTTATCTAACCCTAAAGATCCTTTACCGTGTAGCATGCGCTCTTTTACGTTGCGCATACAGATTTACGTCAATGTACGTTTTACACGACATTCATAGACTATAGTATAAGAATTATGAAAATATTCAGCGAAGAGTTATTTGCATACGTGATCATGCACATCTTACGTCCGAATGACCCGAGCGAAAGGCTGCTGCGGATACCATGAGTTGTGTCGTAACTTGACTGCTGCTGATCCTGTAAATATAAATAATCCTCACAAACCTTTCCTATCACTGAGACTTGAGCCTATTTTCAAAATTACTTTAACAACTTTTTAAATAAGTTCTGTGCATTAAATTATGAACATGAACATAAAATGAGCGTTAATCTTAAATAACTTTATTTATTTATTTGTCTGTTACAAGGAAAAAATTAGTTCCTTAAAAATTACCGAATTCATTTCAGAGGATATGAAATTTTAGAGAATGATTTCCAGGGAAATAAAAAATTAATGCATTTAATATTTTTGAATCCTGCAGTAACTTTTCAGATAGGAATTTATTGAAAAATTTCGAAACCCTGATCCGTATATTTTGCAGATCAGTTCAAGAAATGTTCAAAAACTCCCTACCCTGGCGATAGTATCGGATAAGAATTCATTCCAAGCCAATCAGAACTATTCCGATTGATTCCGATATCTGTATCCGAGGTAATGCGAATCAATTCGAAAAACGTTTTGTATCTTGTTTGATGAAAAATGGTCAAAAATCAATCCGATTTAATTCGAGGTATCAATCCGAATGAATCCGATCCAATCCAAACCAAGTTTCCAATCCAAGCTCGGATTCGATCCAAACCGAATTTTCAAGCAGAACCAATCCAAATGAATCCAAGGTTTGAATGGTTCGGAATAATGCGTCGGATCAAATTGGATTAAGACGGATTGATTTTGGATTGTTTTTCACCAAACAAAACACAACAAGTTTTTCAGATTGGTTCAGAATGATTCGAATTGGTTCGGACACAGTTATCGGAATGAATCGGAATATTTTCTACTAGCGGGTCATAAAGTGCATTTTATTGCATTTTGTCTCCCTTATAGTGCATGATATAATATTTTGAATATAGCAAAAAATCTCTTTTGTGTTTTAAAAAAAAAATCAGAAAATTCATGCCAAGTCAGAGCTTACCAGGTCTAGGGCCTACGGCGCGCGATTTGATCGTCGCGCTGCGCGCTCCGTTCTTTTTGGACCTCGCGCTTAGCGCTCAGTCTTATGCTCTTCGCATACATTTAAATTTATTTCTTATAATTCGATACTGAAGCTCAAATCAATTTTATAATATTACAGATGATGTGAATTACACATTTTCTCAAAGTCACTAAATTTTTTTTTGAGTTTAAGTGAAACAGGAAATTCAATTTACTTAAGGCTCTATCAGCCTTAAGGAACACATTCTCATCATGACGCTCTCGCTTCGCGCTCGATTTTCTCTGTATACATTTCAGTAACTTTTTAATAAAGTACATGATTAAAATAATTTATTTTCATTCAAATCCATCAAAAATGAAAAACAATCGTAGACTTTATTTAAGGAAACGATTTTGCAGAACGACGCTTATTTCCTATCTCACATATTTAGGTTAATAAAAAATGAAATTTCAATAGTGTTTCTTATAATCAAAACATAAAATACATCCTGTCGAGAAGTGTCTTGATGAGAATTTGTAGACCCCATTTAGGCAAATAGTTTTCCATCTAAACGTTTTTTTTATCTCCCATATTTTTTTTAATAAATGGAATTTTTGAATTTTAATCGTATTTTTTTAAATAAAAACGAAAATATACGCATTATCATAAACTATGTGAGACAAAAATTGTAGATCTTTTTAAAATGAACAACTTTGCATTCTTACGTTTTTGTCGTATTTCACATATGTATTGTTAAAAAAAATTGAATTTTGGATTTTCAATAGTATTTTTTTAAATTAAAAAGAAAAATATACATCTTATGAAAAACTGTTGCAATTCAAATTTGTAGCTCTTTATGTAGAAAGTAATTTTGTATGATAATTTTTTTCCATACATTTCTCGTATAATTTAACTGGAAAATGGAATTTTGATATTGACTTTATTCAAGTTTTAACATGCCATAACATTTCTAATTTTGTTTTAATCGAAAAATGTTTTTAAGATAATTAGTATTAATTTATGAGCACTATCAAAAACCAGTATTAGAATTATTTATTTTTTCAAAAACACAAAAAATGGTCTATTTTTCTCAATTTTGGTTGGATGTGGCTGGTTAACGAACTTGTCATTATTTTTTCCGCTCCGAGAAAGTGTGTCTAAGCTCAATTCAATCTGATGATTCTATCGAGAGTTATCGAGTATACGACCTACTACTTCAGACAGACAGACGGACACTTTCGTGAAAACCGATTTTTCTGACTCAGGGGGTCTCAAAACATAAAGATTTGATGAAAATTTCAAAAGTCATTTTTCACATAAAACATACCTTCTCATCCATGATGAGAATGTAAAAAAGTGCGCAAATTCTGCAGAATTTCTGTAGTCCGCATCCTGCAGAATTTGTGCGGAAAATGGACAACAGAATTTACACAAAATTTCTGTATAAGGCAAAATCTATGCAGAACTTTCGTAAAATGTTTGCAGAAGGTAGAAGTTTTTCAGAATTTGCGAAAATTTCTGTACGAATCAGAATTTGTGCAGAATTTCCTATAAATTTCTGTAGTCCGCACCCTGCAGAATTTGTGCGTAAAAATAGACAACAGAATTTTCGCAAAATTTCTGAAAAACTTCTGTGAAAAGAAAAATCTATCCAGAATTTTCGTAAAATGTCTACAAAAGGTAGAAGTTTTTCAGAATTTCTCCAAATTTCTGTACAAATCAGAATTTGTGCAGAATTTCCCAAAAATGTCTGTAGAAAACACAATTTGGCAGTCACTGATTCCAATTAGTCAAACTTATAAATGGTTCACATTCAGAGAATATATATTCTGATCCCTGTCTTTGTTTTGTTTATAGAAAGCCTGCACAAAATGACTTTTCTAAAGACATTTTACGAAAATTTTGTATAGATTTTTACTTTTACAGAAATTTTACAGAAATTTCGCCTGCCACAGAAATTTTGTAGAAATTCTGTTGTCCATTTTTCCGCAAATATTCTGCAGTGTGTGGACTACAGAAATTCTGCAGAATTTCTGCATTTTTTTTTTTACTTGGGTCTGCAAACATTTTACTAAAATTCTGCATAGATTTTGCCTTTTACAGAAATTTTACAGAAATTCTGTTGTCTATTTTTCCTCAAAAATTCTGCAGGGTGCGAACTGCAGAAATTCTGCAGAATTTCCGCACTTTTTTTCTTGGAGCAAATTATCATTGATGAGAAACATTTTATATGAGTTTTACTTTATTTCCTAACCCGTAAATTGTATACATAAAAATTACCATAAACTTTGCACCGTTATAAAATATCTAAAAAGTATCGAAATTTATGAAAATAAACAAAAATTCTCGTGAAATATAGTCATTGTTAAAAGTTAGATTCGCGTATAGTAAATTAGATGCGTATTATTTATAGCTTCAGGTGATCAAAGTAGCAGCATAAAATATGGGCTAACAAGATTGTAAACAACGCGACACAAGTTTTAGTATGTCTTCTCTTTATGACTTCACTGTGCGTAGCAAACCTTCTACAGGCTTTATTATACTTTAATATGTTTACACAAGTTCTTATATGTTCGGTAGCAAAGCAACGACACTTGGTTAGAAGTTAAGACTGTTTTCCCATTTCATCGATTATATTTTCTATACCAATATTATTATTGTTAGAGATATATAAATTTCATTTTTAACCGTTAAAAAATGAAAATTGAAAGAAAAATAGAACTGTGTTAAAATAATATGAAATGCTTGATTTTTCAGATCATACCCAAGTAAAAAAAAAATGTCCACAGAAGGTAGAAGTTTTTAAGAATTTCAAAAAATTTCTGTACAAATCAGAATTTGTGCAAAATTTGCCAAAAATTTCTGTAGAAAACACAATTTGCCAGTCACTGATTCCAATTAGTCAAACTTATAACTGATTCACATTCAAAGAATATCTATTCTGATACTTTTCCTCGTTTTGTTTACAGAAAGCCTGCACAAATTGAGTTTTCTAAAGACATTTTTGGGAAATTCTGCACAAATTCTGATTTGAAAAGAAATTTTCGGAAATTCTAAAAAACTTCTACCTTTTGCAGACATTTTACGAAAATTCTGCATAGATTTTTCACTTTACAGAACTTTTGCCAACCATAGAAAATTTTTAGAAATTCTGTTGTCTATTTTTCCGCAAAAATTCTGCAGAGTGCGGACTACAGAAATTCTGCAAAATTTCCGCACTTTTTTTTACTTGGATACACTGAGAAAACAGTTTTGTCAAATCAACAAAAATATTTTGTTAGTATTTAGCTAACAAAATTCTTTTGTTGTGCCAACAAAACATTTTGCTATATCAATCAAATTTTGTTACTCAAACAAAATGTTTTGTTGTGTCAACAAAATATTTTGTCAGGACAACAAAAAAAGTTTTGTTGGATAAATTTTTTTCTCAGTGTAAACTCAGACATCTTTGAAATAACGATTTTTTAGTTTTTATGCGTATTAAAAAAGTTAGTAAGATGGGCTTTGGAAATATTGAACTTTTATAAACTTGCTCTCTAAATCTGAATCACACAAAATCTACCATAAAAATTTTCACTATCTTTCTGGGAAGGCGAAATTTTGAACAAACCTTGTCTGAAAAACATTAATTTATCGAGATTATATAAAAGATATATCAAGCGAATTATATAATAGTTTTATGTTAATTTTAATAATCTTTACATCGTTATCTTCTTAATACACTGAGGGAAATTCACGTTAGTAATATTAACTGAAAATTTTCGGTGAAGTCTTATGCATTAAAAGGAACTGCAGTTTTCGGTTACTCTAAAGAATTTGTCCAGTTAATTCAACAGAAATCGCCAATTTACTCTCTAAATCTGAATCAGTCAAAATCTACTGTCTATCAGTGAAATTTGACTGATTCAACCAGCTAAAAAGGGGTTACTGTGAAACAGTCGAATTTGGCTGATTACTTCAGTGAAAACCAACTGATTTAAGAGTAAAAAAAATTCAAATCACTGATTCAATCAGTGAAAATTTGGATGATTAAAGTATTTTAATTAAAGTAACTGTGCTCCATTGTTGTTCGAAGTAGAGTCGCATTTGAAATGATAACTTATTATGAGTTTTATATTTATAGCATAACATTCATTTTACGATGGTAAGAATTGAATACATAAAAAACATATCATGAATACGAATCAAACTTTACTTTTATCGATAAAATCAACTGAACTACTTCAATTGATATAACGAAATTTTTCTCTCAGTCTATTTTTTATAAAAAGTATATTTTATGTGACTATATTTTCATCTAAAATAATATAATTATGTAATTTTTTATTGCTTTATCTATTTCACAACACTAATATAAATCTTAAGTAGATTAAGGTAGTTGATCCACGAAAATTAGACCTCAGGCAAAAATAGATAATTTTGCTTTCAAGAATAGCAATATTATTATTGAAGGGCTATTTTGGAAGAGAAAAGATTAATTTCCATAAAAAAAATTTAAAATACAGAAAAATAATTCTATTAATAAATTTTATTTTTGCCCCAACTTCTTTTATTATCGCTTCTTACCAAATTTTAAAAAATTGTGCGATTTTAATAATTTTCAAATCACTTTTTCAACAAAAAAATTCCCTACAACTTAACCATTTCCAATTTTCAAAAATAAATAAATTATTATCAAATTCAGCAGTTTGTTCATAAAAATTTCGTTTTGGAAAAGGTTTTTTTAATGGTTTCAGCCATTAAAGAATTTATTTTAAAAAATCAGAAACGCTGAAGTTGTGGGAAATCTTTCCTCTGAAAAAATGATTTACGATTTATTAGAATAGCATAATTTTTTAAAATTTGGTAAGAAACGATAAAAAAAAGTTGGGTTAAAAATAAAATTTATTAATAAAATTATTTTTCTGTGTTTTAAATTTTTTTCTTATAAAATAATCTTTTCTCTTTCAAAATAGCCCTTCAATAATAATATTGCTATTCTTGAAAGCACAAAATTATCTATTTTTGCCTAAGGTCTAATTTTCGTGGATGAAAACTACCTTAAGAACAGCGGAACAAGTGTTCAGTAGAATAGTGATTGAAATATTCCAGTTTCGTGGCATCTACGAGTAAAGCATACAAGTCGATAACAATGAAAATCTTGAACTGTGATAAAGCACTTCGCTTTTAAATGAGACTTGTAACATTTTTTAAGGAAAGATGCCTTTAAGAAACTTTATGAAAAATATTTGATAGGATAAAACGCTTCAGAGCACAACATTATTATTCAATGAATGTTCAAAATTTAACAAAAAAAACCACGTGCCACTTACATATTATATTTTTCCACAAAGGAAACTGACTTCTTTTAACGTTTAACAGCTTTTGTTCCATAACACCCGTACCTTTATTGCATTTACTTTAGATTGAGATACATTTATACTAATGACAGATTATCTAAAACATGTATGAGTCAGGGTATAAAATAAAAAGTGTCTGGGTAATTTGTTATTTCACAAATAACTTTCCATTCTAGCCACATTAGAAAAATTAGGTTGTGTTCACCTTCAATGTATGCATTAAATATGAAACAGAAATCTTATTTTTATTTTGATACGTTGAAAAAGTATTATAAACGATTTGGTTGATATAACCAAATTTTATTTGATTCAAATATAAATCTTAATTTATTATACAAAATGTTTTGGTTGGATCAATTATAATTTTCCTTCGTGTACCAAGAATTTGTTTCTGATTATTTTTTATATAACTCTATTTTGAATTAAGTAAATTGCAAAAAGAAATAAAAACATTCAAACAAACATTTTAGAAGAAATTATATTATCAATATACTTACAGAATGTGAAATCAATTAGATAAAGATTTGCTGAGATTTTTCTATCAAGAATTTTAACCCTTTAACAGCTTTAACAACTTCCATAAAAAATAACATATCGCCATCGATTTGGTCTTATTTCAAATTGGAAGGATAGATCTAACTACGTAAAATTTGGTGAGCATAAGCATTTTAAGAAATTTATTTTTCCATTGAAATTTCATTTATTTGTTTCAAAACGACATGCACTGAGAAAAAAATGTATGCAAAAAAACTTTTTTTGTTGTCCTAACAAAAGATTTTGTCTAAGTAACCAAAATTTGATTGATATAGCAAAATGTTTTGTTGGCACAACAAAAGAATTTTGTTGCATAAATACCAACCAAATATTTTTGTTGATTTGACAAAACTGTTTTCTTAGTGTGAAAAATATGTGCAAAATAGGTCCCAAAAAAGTACCCTTGACTGTAATAATTCGCCAAAAACCACCCCTAGAAGTGGAAATACACTTGAAAACAGTCTTTCATTAATTTTTAGTTCATATACGTATATTCAGAGGACATTTAAATTATTTTGGATGTTGGAAGAACCTTCGGGGTTGAAACCAAAAATCAACCGATGATGGTAGTGATTGATTTTAGAAAAGTAATTTTTTGAGCTATTATAATACAGTAAAAAAAATGCCCAAGTAAAAGAAAGTGCGGAAATTCTGCAGAATTTCTGTAGTCCGCACCCAGCAGAATTTTTGCGGAAAAATAGACAACAGAATTTCTTCAAAATTTCTGTAAAAGGCAAAAACTATGCAGAATTTTCGTGAAATGTATACAGAAGGTAGAAGTTTTTTAGAATTTCCGAAAATTTCTGTACAAATCAGAATTTGTGCAGAATTTTTCGAAAATGTCTGTAGAATTCACAATTTGGCAGTCACTGATTCCAATTAGTCAAACTTAAAACTGGTTTACATTCAGAGAATGTCTATTCTGATACTTGTCCTCGTTTTGTTTACAGAAAGGCTGCACAAATTGAGTTTTCTAAAGACATTTTTTAAAAATTCTGCACAATTTCTGATTTGCACAGTAATTTTCGAAAATTCTAAAGAACTTCTACCTCTTGCAGACATTTTACGAAAATTCTGCATATATTTTGACTTTTACAGATATTTTGCGGAAATTTTACTGTCCATTTTTCCGCATAAATTCTGTAGAGTGCGGACTACAGAAATTCTGCAGAATTTCCGCACTTTTTTCTTCTTGGGCGATATAGATGCACTGATGATATATTTAGCTTCTCTGAAAACAAAATATTTGTGAAACAAATCGGGGTGTTTTTTATTGTGAGTTCCCCTGTCTCACTCAAATCAGGGTGCCTTTTTCTCAATTTCGGAGTGCTTTATAAGGATTTTAAGGACCTATAAGTTTCGTACAACTTAGCTACGTATTCCGAAATACTTTGTTTTTAAAATAAAGTAGGACAAAATAACAGAAAATGTGATTATAAATCCTTTTTTTAAGGGTTGCTTTCTTTTTAATTCAGGGTTGATTTTTAATGATTGTAATAGCTTCAAATTTTTTTTCAATATAGCTACATGTTCTGGGGTATGTTATCTTCAATTTAAATCAGGATAAAATAAGTGGAAATAAGGTCATTATTTTTTACATTTTAGAAATCCTATTTCTAAATTTAAAAGTGATTGTTTAGGGTAGCAATAGACTATGTATTTTTTATTGGGTTGGTAACAAAGTCATTTCGTTTCTTTCATCATTTTCAAAGCAAGTCAATCAGTGACATTAATCAATTATGTATTGACCATTTTATTCGATGACTTTTTGCCATCTTTCAGTCAGTTTTATAATTCCGCTTTCGTAGAAAGTTTGGTTTTTAGAGACAAGAAACTGAATCAACTCATTTTTGACAGCCTTATTTGAATCGTATGCTTTTCCATTCAAATGGTTTTGAAGTGAACGACAAAAATAATAATCGGAGGGTACAAAGGTCAGGAGTACACGGTGGATGAGGTATCACTTCCTAGCCTAACTCCAATAATTTTTTGCGAGTGACCAAAGATGTATGTTGTCTGGAATTATCTTAATGGAAGATGACGCCTTTACGAGTTGCCAGTTCTGGCCGCTTTTCCTTGATTTCTTTGACCAATTTCATTAGCTGGCGACAGTAGACATTCGAATTGATAGTTTGGTTCCTTGCGGGAGCAGCTCAAAATACCAGGTATAGAAGTATGAAACCGGAATTTTTCTGCAAAAGTTACACTTCTGTTACATGAAAATGATCAAAAATATTTTATTCAAAGTAATCTCCATTGCTATTTACACATTTTTCCCACCTCTCCGGAAAGTGATGAATGCCACGCCAATAAAATTTTTCGTCTTTTAAATCAAACCAGTTATCCAGCCATTCTTGTACATTTTCGTACGAAGTGAAGCGTTGTTCAGCGAGAGCGTGGTCCAGTGATGCGAACAGATGGTAATCCGACGGAGCCAAGTCTGGAGAATAAGCGGCATGCGCCAGTATTTCCCAACTGAACGTCTCGATCGTTTCCTTGACCCGTTTCGCTGTGTGTGATGAGGCATTATCGTGAAGAAAAATGACTTTGTGTTGCCTTCTTCGATAATCCGGTCGTTTTTCTTGTAATGCTTGATTTAAATCGATCATTTGCTGTTGGTAGCCATTCGTGTTAACAGTTTCACCAGGTTTTAGCAGCTCAAAATAGATAACACCCTTCTGATCCCACCAAACGCACTTTTTCGGTGGTTTTCGACGATCTTCGTTTCTCACATCAAAATTACCACTTTTGAATTTTTTAAACCACTCGAAACACTGTGTTTTGCCAAGAGCATGTTCACCGTAAGCTTCGACAAACATTCGATGCGATTCTGCAACAGTTTTCTTCAAGTGATAACAAAAAACCAGTGCTGTTCGCAAATCGTAGTTCGTAGGCACAAAACTCGACATGTTGATGCTTGTAATAGATACACTGGTATATCGAACTTGGGTTGTTGTCTACTGAAAATCTTTCTCAGCTGCTAGAGGGAGAAGATGGCGCTGCAGAAGCAGTCGTACGGTCCCTAAACTGATGGCAAGCACCATCTATAGGGAAATTCCGGTTTTATACTTCTAGACCTGGTAAACAATACCTTTGAAATCCCACCAAACACTCAGCATAACCTTCTTTTGATAAATATCAGCTTTTGATGTCAATTGTGCAGGCTCGTCTCGCTTGCTCCGTGATTTTTTTCACACGGCGTTATCGTAAACAACCCATTTTTCATCGCCCGTTATGATTCGCTTTAAAAATGGAAATTCGTTTGGTGAGTTGAATTTCGCTCAATTTGTGAGGAACCCAAATATCAAACTTATTAACGTAACCAAGTTATTTTAAATGTCTTTCAACGCATCTATATATCTTTTATTTTGTCGTCGTGAACTTCAGTTGGGCGTCTAGAGCGTGGTGCATCTTTGAGGTGACAATCTCCGGAACGAAAACGAGCAAACCAATTCTGGCACTGGCGTCCTGTTAATGATTTTTCACCATAAACATCATACAACTTTTTTTGAAACTTTGTTTTTACTGAAAAATCTATGAAACGTCAGCTGTCAAATACCATATACGGTCTGAAGTTTGCAATGGAAAAGAACGACTTCGAACGACTAAAGTCATCTAGCGGAAAAAAGCGAAATGACTTTGTTGCCAACCCAATAGTTTTGATGTTCGAATTGATTGAGATAAGGTCTGAAAGTGTTGTTGAAACAACAAGAAGAGGAATGTTGAGTTTTATAAAATGAATATCGTTTTACGATTCCAGGTGTATGTATCGATTTGGTTGTTTTGAATGAATTTATAAGAGATACACGAGCGCCATTATGTCTACGAATGAGGACGCGAGGTGCGGCCTTGAGAAGATAATTATAAGCGTAGATTTTGGTCCGGCAACGCGCGTGCCAAGTTGCATGGCATTTATTGGCTAAGGCGTGCGGTCAATGTGCGATTAAGGTTGCTTCGTTTTCGCAGTTCCCAGCAGCAATGCAATGGTGCCAGTTGCCAGTCACGCAGCCGGATTCGGTCCGATGCCGATGCTCCATTCTGCAGGCGGTTGTCCTGAGATAATAATGCTAATTACAGTTGAAGTCGTTGCGGGACCCAATGTGATATTTAAAAAACTTCAATTCCATTTACATGTCGCCCATTCTTGGAATCCCAGGATTTGGTGGTTGCCGATACTGCTACTTCTTCGATTACCGGTTACCGGTTGCCCATTGCATTCTACCTGAAAAGCAAAAGGAAAGCGAAAAGGTCGGAACACATACACCAACGAATTAAGTTGTATCAGCGTACATTCTGAATCGCGTCCGGCATTCTGCCCAGTTGCTCGTTTTCGCCTCTCTTTTTTCCGTTAATACCTATCGGCTCTCGTTCATTACATCCAACGACCTTTACAAAAATGTTTCTACGACCTGATACTGCAATTACATTAGCTTCGTATTTTTCACATTATCCTCTCAAGGTGCGAAATGAGATAGCCGACCACAAAAAAAAGTAATCTCCTTATGTTAAAGAAACAGACTTGAAATACATGACGTGATACTTATTTTATATATATATATATATATATATATATATATATATAGCGTATCAGAATAAATAATAAAAATAAAAATAATCTACATCAACATTAACGTTAGGCTCTAACTTTGAGGAACATAAATATTTTCAAAATTCCACTTTACGTAGATTTCTTTGTACCGAAAATCAAATATTCGAACCAAAATTTTTCATAATCAATCATTTTTACTGCTCCAAATTTTTATTTTGTTTAACTTTTATATCTCTAAATTTCTATCCACCATAATATTTATAAATATTTATATCAAAACACAAAAAAAGTCCAGTTAAAACAACCAGAATTCCTGTTAGGCCATATTTAACATTATTTTCTGGTTATTTCAAACAGATTTTCTAGAAATTCCTGAAAAATCTGCTAAAAGTAACCTTAATTTCTAGTAATTTTAACCATAGAAGTAGTTTTAACTGGACATTCTTTTGAGTGTAATATATAAACCCAGAAAAATATTTGGTTGATTCAACAAAATTTTTAGTGGTACAACCATAGTATTTTGTTGTTATACAATAAAAAAATTGTAGGGTTGATCCAAAAAAATTATTTTGTTGGCTCAAAAAATGTTTTGATTGGTAAAATTTGTTTGAGCCAACCAAATATTTTAGTTAGTTTCAAGAAGTTTCAAGAGTATAATAGATACAATCAAAAAATTTGGTCAAGTCGATAAAATACTTTGTGAATTCACAAAATGATTTTGTTCGATAAACAGAATTTTTTTCCGAGTACATTTCATCCAATTTTGTTTTCTTTCTAATTACTATTTGGTATAAAACTTTTTTTCTTGATTATCATTTTGCATATAATTTTTATTGTTTAAATTGGCGTTTTCCAGATGTTTTACTTATCCGAATAACTTATAATTATTATCATTATAACTAATAATCGCATAATTTTTATTCTTCTGAATAATTATATAACCGAATGATCATTTATACGAATCGTCTTTTGTTATTATTCTTATTTCACTAAATCAACTTCTAAGAAAAATTGAATGTCTCAAAATGTACACTGCTGTTAATTGATTTGAACTTCGCGCCATTTTGATTATCAGGTCATTTATATTAGTTTTTCGAAAAAATATGCTGTGTCAAATGATGATTCAGATGGGAATAAGTTCTCATCGATGCGGATTTAGACATATAAAAACTATGTACAATGAGAATCAAGACAAACAATTTTAGAGTAAATAGCAATCATGATGAAAAAAATTAAATTGAATGTTAATTGTAATAAAAAAATATTATGATAAAGAAAAATTCAGAAATATAAAATTGATGTAAAATAAAGTTCGGAATATGAGCAAATATGTTAAATAGTATTATTATTAAAAAATGAATAAATTATGCAGCTCACCAATTTTTTAGATCATGATAATATTTTATACTGTTCATTAAATTATAGTAGACTGAATACTAAAAATGTGTTACATGATGTTTTTCTTATAACCGCTGAAAATAATTGGACGTGTGGCAAAAATTTTCCTTGAACGCAACAATCTCTACAATGTATCGGAGTCTTCAAAAAGGGTATTTTTATCTCCCTTACTAATTATCCGATTCGTTTATTCATGTAGAAAATCATACTGTTGAATAAGCTGCCTTAACTCCCTAGGGTATTTTCAAAACTTCTGTGTTTTTTCTTTTCTGCAATACACGACAGCTTTTAAAATAATTGAAAATAAATTAATGCCAAAAAAATATCAGATCAAACTGTTAATATAATAATAAGTTTATAGAAAGCTACATCTCATCTAGCCTAATAAAAAATTTCATTTGGCGACAAAATACTTTTGCTAAAATAAAAATCGTGATGACAAGTCAAGTGAAGAATTGTTTGTCAGAAATATGATTCAAAATTTCAAGAATTCGAAACCGTTCGAACCCTCAAAATTCAAAACAACCGACCAAATTTGAACCAAAAAATATTTCTTAAAATAAACAATTATGAGAAAACCAACAAAAAAGGAGGTCTGAACGGTTTAGAATTCTTGAAATTTTGAATTATACTTGTTTTTTACGTTATGGGGAATTTAAATTTATAAATTGTCAGAAATAGATGTACAAAAAGTTCTCTTGACTCTTACCTATGCCTTTCATTATATTCGAAATCATGAATTCTTTAAAGTAGCTTCAAACAACATTAATTTCCAAAACGAAGCAAAATACGAATATTAGATATTTTTGTAGGTGGCTTAGTGTAGATAAATCACGTGGGAAGTGGTGCCAACACAAGGAATAATTTTTCTTGCAAATTAATTCAACACCAGAACCAAGAAAAAAGTAACACTTTGTTTTTCCAGTCTACGGGAAAATATCAATAAACTATATTTTGTTAGCAAGAAAGGTCTATTGAAATTTGATATTCAGCATTGTTTTCGTAATATTTTTTAAAATATGAAGAAAAATCGTTGAAACTGAATCGTTCTTCAAATTAAATACAAAGTCTATATACACGGAGCGGTTTTACAAATAAATTTAAACAAAAAGTAGACAAAATGCAAAAATAGAACCGGTTTCTGAAATATCCAATTAAGATTTCTAAACTTCGTACAAAATGAGTCACCCTATTGGGAAGGCATAATAATGGATAATAATACATTCATTCTCAAGTCAATTAAGATTAATAGTACGTGTACTATTCAAAAATGCAATAACCTTCATTATAATTTTCATAAATCCTTTTGATCATTTTATCAGATAATAATATTTGAAATGCGTGAATTTAATTTCTCTTACAATTATACCATACGAAATATTTTATTTCCGCTTTTGAAAAAATGTTGAATACTAAAAGGAATTAATGGAATAAATACACGCCATTGTATTAATTTCTCAGGAGACTGATTTTGATAGAACTTTTGCGGTTGTGCCTAAGACATAAATGTGATATAAATCTCCGTTGTTATTGTTGCGTAACCTTAACTCACAGCAATATTTCTTTACCGCCTCAAATTATAATGTTTAATTCGCATATTGCGAAATTATTCCAACAAAATCTCGTAAATCTCTTGAGGTGTTATTATTGATATAATAAGTTTTACTTTTACTCTCTTATTATCAATCAGTTATCCTGCGGGTTTATGGAGCATTTTTCCATAAACGATTGTTTTTCCAACACTTATAATATTATTACCGTGAGAAAATAAGCGTAAGAATATGAAATTATAAAAATATGAAAAAAAACATTGAATAATAGTCGTTCCTCCTATGCAAATAATTTATGCCTCCCACTGTTCATTAATTGAGAAAACGAGTGAAAAAATATTGTGCGGATTTACTGATTCGGTGGACTAATTCATTAGAGCGATAAAGTCCTAATTCATAAGCGTGATTAATGTATTTGAGAGCGCGGCTATAGAGTCAAATACGTTGATAAGAGGGCCAACACGAATGACTTGGAATGTTTTTAAGTGCAACTGCAAATGAAGAAGGTAAGCAGTCTTGCCTGATGAATTTCTAAAATCCTCTTAGTCCTCGGGGGTCTCGATAAATCATGATACGAAGATCATTTAAAGTGCGCCAGTCGACTGGCCTTGATAACACCTGTCTACCCATCACTTTGCTCATACCTTATACCCTTCTGATAAATTAAATGTCTCTACGACCGTCGTTGGGCATATCTTAAACGAATAAACATCAATTCTTCGAAAGAGTTTCGAATTTTCAGATCTTTATATTAATATTCTAAAGCATAGTTGAAGAGTGGCAATGTGCGAAGAAAAATGCACTCTTAGAAATTTTCGGAAATTTACAAAAAATAATGTCCCAAAGGTAACGTGAAATTTGACGATATTTATGATGTTTTGGAGTAAAGGTATCTCAAAATTGCGAAAAATTTACTGAATTTCCTGAAATTTTTCTTAATATTATGAAACTCAACTGAATTTTCATAAAATGTATTTTAAAACTGCCAACCTATAAGAGAATTTTTATAAAATTATCATAAAATTACGAAACTGTAAAAAAAATTTTTTTCCAATGTTTTTTTTGGGCTTAAGGTAGTTCGATCACGAAAATTAGACCTCAGGCAAAAATAGATAATTTTGCTTTCAAGAATAGCAATATTATTATTGAAGGGCTATTTTGGAAGAGAAAAGATTACTTTTCATGAAAAAGATTTAAAACACAAAAAAATAATTTTATTAATAAATTTTATTTTTGCCCAAACTTATTTTCTTATCGCTTAGAGCCAAATTTAAAAAAATGATGCGATTCTAATAAATGACGATTCATTTTTTTAGGAACAAGATTCTCTACAACTTAACCGCTTCCAATTTTTGAAAATGAATTCTTTAATGGCTGAAATTATAAAAAAAAATTTTTATAAACAAATTGCTGTATTTAATAATAATTAATTCAATCTCAAAAATTGGAAACGGGCATGTTGTAGAGAATGTTTTTCCTAAAAAAATGAATGCTAATTTATTAGAATCGCATCATTTTTAAAAATTTGGCTTGAAGCGATATGAAATTTTTTTCATGAAAAATAATCTTTTCTCTTTCAAATTAGCCCTTTAGTAATAATATTGCTATTCTTGAAAGCAAAATTATCTATTTTTGCCTGATGTCTAATTTTCGTGATCGAACTACCTTAAGGGGCACAACTAGTTTGACCGCCTGAAAAAAAGTGATTTTTGTGAAGTTCAAAAAAAAAAGGATTGATCGAATTTTTTAAAATTTTGCAGATATATTTGTGCATAAATAATGAATACAAAGTAATGTTTTCAAATGATAATATTCGATTTTCAGCAAGTTATCCACCATCTCCTGAGACTTCAAAAAAATAAGTTCTCCAACTGCTGCACTGATTGTAGCCTTCACAGTGCCTGAAATAAAAAAAACCAAAAATTTGATTAAACTAGAATATATTTCCTCTACAATGACCCTCGACTGTAAAAAAAAATTAAAATGCAACAAAATGGCGGATTTTTGAAAAAAAGAATTAAAATTTGCTCAAAAATCTGATGGTTTTTGGCCTGACAATATTATATTTTTCATTCAATCATAAAACTGGAGGGTCATTGTATGGAAAAACAAATACACAATATGCTAAAAAAAGACTCAAGTCGATCTGATGATTTCTTATCGAGTTACAGCTCCAGCAGATTTGAAAAATGTAGTTTTGAGAAAAACGCGTTTCAAGATAAGAGTACTGATTTCATTGTTATAAATTTTTGAATATCATACCAACAATCAAAATCATGAAAATTAATAATTAATATATTTTATGTACTTTATTCTGTAGATGACAATTTTAGAAACAATTTTAAAAAATTTCGATCTTGTTTTCCATAATTTGTTTAAGAAATTGTTTAAATTATTAATTTTGCAAAAATATTATCAAATTCGTTATCAGCGACCCAAAAAACCTGAGAAATCATATGTAACATATCTATTAAATACAGAAGTAAGATATTGTGTACTTTGTTATTATTATTGTCTAATTATATAAATAATGAGTATCAACTATTTATGTTTCCTATGTATTTTTTGCCGCAGATTACAATTATGGGATCAATTTACAAAAATTTTGAATATTTTGCATAATTTGTTTAAGCAAATTGTTTAAATTAATTAATTTTGAAAAAAAAAATGTCAAATTCGTAATCAGCAACCGAAAAAACTATGAAAACGATATGTATCTTGCTTATTAAATGTGAAAAGAACGTTCCTATCAAGAAATTTGAATAGTCCGAAAATTGCAAGAATTTATAATTGCTTTGCACGTTATTTTGCAAATGTAAACTAGTAGAAAAAAAAACCAAGCACATAGTTCGAAAGCACAACAATCGAAGACACGATTAGTGTGCTTCAAGGTTGGGAAACATAACGATAAGAGGTTCAAAATGTAGAATGAAAAAAAAATGAGACTAAAAATTTTGCGTTTTTTTGTGTTATTTTGCAAAAAAATAATGAAAAATGGAAATTTTATGTAAATTGGATTGCGCCATTGAAAGAAGCGACCTTGGAAATAGCAGGATAGGTACTTTACGAATTTTTCCCTTGACGCCTTCATAGTGAAAAATAACGTGGAAAAGGGGACACACAAAAAGTGTCTTTTTGACATTAAAGGGTTAAATGATGCATGAACTATTCAAGAATCATATTCAAAAACTATTTTGTGGAAAAAAATTTGATGAACAATTTTTCTAGCTTATTTTCGGAGACGCCTCTGAGCGCTCCAAAACGTTTAAAAAGGCCGCACAGCTGCGCGCGGCATTTTAAGTGCACTGCTAAAAATGTTTGTGATTTTACAATACATTACAGTACAAATTGTAATGTAAAATTTCAATCGGAGTATTATACAGTGAAATTAAAATAATTTTAATGCAATTGTAAGTGAAATTCGGACGTACAAGGTAAGTTTAATTTATTTAACTGGATAGGCAGTTCCTATCAAGAAATTTTCCTAAATTTCTATCTCATTTTGCTTCAAAACGAAAGGCTGTCGATGCCATGCGATAACCTCAAATTGAATTAGTGGTTAACTCTCTGCCGGCTAAAGCACAATTATTATAAATATTTAATTTACTAATTTAAAGTACATTTCGATACCCACGTTCTAATATGTCGCATCCCACAAAATTTGAGAAATTGACTTTTTTTGAAAAATGGATTAATAATTATGTTTTACAGCTTATATTAAAATCTTGTGAGTCAAATTGTTTATTTAATATTTTTAAATAAATATTCTAATATGTCGTATCCCACATGCCGATTTTCACGAATTCTAATATGTCGTATCCCACATCCATTGGTTAAGTCAGCGCCAGCGATGTGACAGTCAATTTTTATTTTGTGATTAGTCTTAAGTTTATTTTGAGAAATTATTTAATAAAATGAGTAAGAAGGTAATTACAAATAATATTTTTACAACTCCAATTAAATCTAGAGCATCCGCTGAAACCTCTGTTTGTAGATCGATTAAAAAGAACCAAAAGTAAATGGCAACAATTACAGGCATTAAAAAAAGTGTTGCTGAGAGATACACACTGCTTCTATGATAATATAAAATATATTGATGATACTGACTCTGCTTCTGACCAATCTCCATCAATAAAAAATTTGGAAGCCGAGAGTAAAAATATAGTTAAGGTAATTGAAAAGACTAAGAGTAAGAAACGAAAAGCTAATCAAGTTAATTTTGGTGTTAAAAGCAAAGTACTGCGTACTAATAATAGATTTAAAAAACCTGAAGATAATGATATTAATTATAAAGAAAATTGTGATAATACCAGACGAAAGAGGACAAGAAATTTTCAACAATCTCAGTAAGAAAATGTTCCTGAAGTAAAAAAAAAAAAAAATTAAGAGTACTTAAAATGAAAAAAAAATGTTTTAAGCAATATTAAAGATAGTCAAAATAAAATGTATCAATAATGTTATATTATAATAATTATGAATTAAACCTTAAAAAATAAGAGAGAAAAATGTTACGTATGGGATGAAACAATATTTAATTATAAAACGATTAAATCAATTTTCTTTCTAAAATACATTTTAATTTTTTCTTCTTGCGTAACCCACATAAATATCATAAAATTTATTTAAATAATTTTTTTTGCTTTAATTATTATTATTTATGCATTTTTATGAACGTATAAAACAAAAATTTGTTTACATTTATTTATTTGTGCTAGCAAGACGTTTTTATCGTTTCCTGAAAAATTTTCCAAATGTGGGATACGACATATTAGAACGTGGGTATCGATTTTAAAATTTGTATATTTAATTTCTATGCCGAACAAATGAAACTAATAAATTTTAAAACTGATATCTCTATTGCTTTAATGAATCAAAATTGACATAGAAAGACTAAATATGTGTAAAACTTGGAAACATATAAACATTAAAACAGCATTTACAACATCAACAATGACATATTTCTCAAAATTTTTCAAAATAAATGTAACGAAAGTTTATTACCAAAACGCAATGCAATTTCACAATGCATTTATATTAAAATTACAATACATATGCTGTAATGTACATTTTTTGGATGTTGTAAAATTACAATACATTTGCAGTAATTTTACAACACTGTACTTTAGAGATACATTTTCATGTATTGTAAAAGTACATTGCATTTTGGTAATAAACATCCATTACATTTATTGTAAAACTACAATAGAAATTTTTAACTGTGTCTATTCTTTGATTTTTGGACTGAATATTCATTGAAGATGGAAACTGTAACTGAATAAAACTCCAGTCACGTGTTTCGGAAAATTACGGTAGAAATGCTAAACAGTGATGTGGATATTTAAAATTAATATTTAATTTGACCGCGTATTTTATTTTTTATTTTCGGGAACGTAAAAAAGTCATTTGCTGATAAATCTGAGCTGTAGACTGGATGGTTAATTAGATGTTTTGCTGTTTTTAATATTCAGGCAAAAAAAATGGTTGTATACCAATCAGCATCAATAATGCATCGAAATTTAAGAGCCACTGTTGCGACGTGATCGGTTTAAGATATAAAAGAAGCAATCTTTTTTTTTAAGATTATGAGAAAGCAAACCTTTGTGGGTTTTACTTCATTTTGAAATATCCAAAGAGCTGATTAACTTTTTTTCTCGGGCTCTTATAGATATATCCATGATTCGTAACCACTTACGATTTTACGAACGAGGTTTTATGAACCTGATTTGAATCGTTTCGATTTTTCCTTGTACGATTTGACACACAAGCCTTTTATGATCATCTGATAAAGTGTCATTGGACTAGCATGTAACTGTTCTTCACGATGGTACTTCGTCGCCAAAAACAAAAATAAATCATCGTGAAGACTCTTTCACACTTAAATCAGATCAAAAGTCATGAAAAATTATTGCCCAACAATGTTCTCTTGTTGAATTCATTTTGTTTTACACACTTACACCCAGAAAACAGTTTTCTTTGATATACGGCCAAATTAAAAATTTCTTTGAATTGAAGAAAGTTTTGTTGATTCAAAAACATTTTCTTTAATGTAAACAAATCTATTTCTTTGGATCAATGACAATTTTTTTGAATTAACAAAACTTTCTTTAATTCAAAGAAATTTTTTCTTTGACCGTATATCAATGAAATGTTTCTTTGGATCAACGAAACTGTTTTCTCATTGTAATAGGTTGAAAATTACGTCTGAAAGAAACTAATTAATATTTTTACGTTCAGATTTTTTTTCGTCTACGAAAATATCCAAGTTTTACAACACATATGTGTAATTCATCTGTACGGAAAAAATAGATATTCAGGATCAATATCTAGATGTTCAACTATGTGAGAAGCATCTTATACATTCGGTTGTGATATCTAAATATTTAGCTGTAATATCTAAGATACCCACATTAATCTATTTTGATATTTTAAATAGTAAAGCTGAATATTTACATGTTACAGTTCAATATCTAGATATTACAACTGAATATATAAAATGCTTGTCCCATAATGGAATATCCATTTTCCTCCGTGTGGCATACCAAAAACATCCCAATTGACAACATTTGCGAAGTACCCCTCGTATATTACAGTGGATTGTCAAGTTATTATACTCACTTTGTTTCTTTTAGTCGCATAAAATCTCATAATATTGACAATAGATATATCAAAATTTTTCCCTAAAAATAACAGGAGAGGGGTCTAAATTATGCATGAAATAACCTCAGGATGAAGTGTTTTTGTTAATTTTTGAGGAAGAAATTGTGAAAAAGCCCAAATTTCAAACTTTTCTAGAATTGTAAATAATTTCTAAATTTACGCAGAATGTACAAAATGTTCCAAAAAAATTATACTAATTTTCCCCTAGATTCTGAAAAAGTTTAAATTTGAAATAAATAAAAAAATGCGAAATTCAAACTTGCAAAATTATTTATAAAAAAATACTAAAAATAATGATATGCAGTTTTTCAAAAAAATTTAAGTAATTATTTTGGGTCACCACTTTTATGTACTTTTAAAATCTGTTTTTGACGTCTTTCACGTTACTTTTAGGAAAAATTTTTAATAAGTACATTGTCAATACTAGGAGATTTTATGCAGCCAAAAAAATGAGTATAATAATAATAATAAATAAATATCTAGATATTATAATTGAACATATGAAATGATTGTTCCATGGTTGAATATTCAGTTTTTTTCGCCTGCGGAACGAGCTAAGAGACAAAATGGCAATTTCACAGAAAAGCGAAAAAACGGTGTCTAAAATCGAATTCGATATTTTAAAAACAACATGCTTCAAAGTTAAAATGTTAGTGAATTGATACCAAAAAAGTTTGATTGCAAAGAAGCTTTCGTTTATAGAAAAATGCTGAATACACGGGGAAAAGTTTGATTAAAAAAAGTACTTAAGTTTCGAGAAAATAAAACTTTCATTTGGAGGTTAGAATTCTATGGGCCCTGAAAAGTAATTTCAAATCAATATAAAGGATCTAATTACTAATTTAAAAAAAAAAGTTAACCTGTCTCCGAGATTATAACTTGTTGAACACAAGAAAAAAAGTTTGATCGAAAAAAGTTATTACATTCTAAGGGACTACATTTTGAATGAGAAGGTGTCGCAATATCATCAATGCTTTTTCGCGTTTTGTTATTGAAGAAAATAATAAAATTTACACATATTTTCAAGCGAAAAGAAAAAATTATAAAAAACTCTCCTTTGCCTCATAATTCAATGTCATCCTACAATTAAAGAAGAAAAAAATTTACTTTAGCCTGGATTCGAACCGGGGTCACAAAATTTAGATAAAAGGCCTCGATAATGTAATGAATAGCATATCATTCATGCAAAATTAGTAACCCCTGTTCGAATCCTGGCTAAGGCAGATTTTTTCCCGTTCTTCAATTACTCTTTAGAGGAGTCAAAAAATTCAAAACTTTTTTTGTTTTCAATATTTCTTTAGCAAAGTTCTTTTGAAAATACAATATCGGATAAAGGTTATTGTTTGAGATGAAGCAAGTAATAAAAAGGTTGGCAGGTATTCGTAAAAAGTTCTATGGTTTATAAGTTATGAGTTGGAAATGTTTAATTGTAGAGAAGCGAAAAAAGCATTTGTAGTCAATAGTCATACATAAAGGTCAGGATCTTTCAGACATTATAAAGCGGCATCTCGTCGCTTCGCTTTTTCGCCGGTATTCTTTTGTGTGAAGTTAAGGAGGGACGAGCTGCAAATTTCGTTCAAGCTATTCCGCTAATGGACAGATAAAAAGTTGCTTCGACAATCTTTGGCATTTTCAATCCTTTAATGCATGTCATAAGGTATTGATAACGTCGCCAACTTGGAGTAGACCATGTCGGGCCTTACCTTTTTCCATTCCCTTCGAGAAATCTCCAGAGGTACTGCCGTCACTGCGGACAATAACTTAGATAAGCAGTCTTGGGTTCGCTTTAATACTGTAATTTTTCAAGCTCACGCATAAGAAATAATCTTTGAGGTGCACGCCTATTTCTCGTTATTCTTGTGTCGGTTCGTAACCCTCTGCACTCCAACACCAAGTCAGAAAATGACGTAATTAATTATGTATTACTCTTTAGATGGGAAAAAAGAAATTTGAATTTTTTAAATTAAGAATTACAAGAAAAAGATTCACTAAATAAAGATTAAAATGAAAATCTGCCCGCTTTGCGCGCAGCTCGCAAATTTGCAAATTTGAGTGCGCCTAGGGCGTGCGATTCGATCATCGCATTCCGTTCTGTTTGAACCTCGCGCTTAGCGCTCGGTCTTAAATTCTTCGCATGAATTCACGTTTAGTACTTGTAATTTGATACTGAAATATGACTCCTATAAAAAATGTTCGAGACCAAAGCTGTAGATCTTTTAAAATAAACAATTTCGTTTCATTATATTCTTTCCGTATCTTGTATATTTTGGCGGGAAAATTGAATATTTGATTTTCATATAAACGTTTTTGATAAATAAATAAAAATTATCTTCCCCAATATTTTTTTTATCTTGCATGAATTTGATGCAAAATAGAATTGTTCGTTTTTGATAAAGTTTGTAACAATTAAAATAAAAACTACATGTCCGATTAAAAAATAGTCTCGAGTAAATTTGTATATCTTCTTGAGATGAACAATTTTTTTGGGAAATTCTTTGCGTATCTCGTATGCTTTTTTGGAAACCAAAAGGTTTTAATTTTAAGAAGATTTTTAATTAATAAACGAAAAATATAACCTCTATGAAAAAATGGTCAGCATAAAATTTATAGATTTCTTTGGAACAAAGAATTTTTTTTCTCAACATTTTTGCCGTATCTAGTATATTTTGGCAGGAAAATGGAATTTTTGATTATTACAAAAAGGTTTTTTATCCAGACAAACCAGAAGCATTCTTCAAAAATGTCTATCGAGAGCTATCGTTTCCACAAACATTGGAAAGACAGACACTTTCATAAAAACCGCTTTTTCTGACTCAGGGGGTCCAAAACGTTAAGATTTGATGAAAATTCCGAAAGTGATTTTTCACATAAAACCAATATCTTCTCATATGATGAGAATGTGAAAAAGAAATTCCCTATGAAGTGAATACTTTCAATCACCTTTAGTAGTACCTTTCTTTTGACTAGTTGTGCGCATCAGTTATATTGTGTTTTTCTATGCGCAGAACTTAACCGAATTGAAAGTGATAATAAATAAGAATTGACCCTTGACATAATTTCAATTTGAATAACAATTTATGGAAGTAGGAAAAATGGAATCAAAATTAATTTCAATGCATTTCAGAAGAGGTAAGAGGAATTAGAAAAAATAATTTTTGGTCGAAAATAAATAAGAGCTCGTTTTGTGCATTAGAACATCTTCCACAACTCTATTTGTTAAAATTCATTAAACAAATTTGTTCGGGAATTAAACAATCTACGAAATTTTGTTATTTTACGAATTATACGAAAATTATTTCCAAAAAAATTGAACGAGCAAAATTGTAGACAATTTTCCAATGATTAAAGTGAGTTCTTGTTTATTCAGATTGAAAAAAATCAAGATCGATTACAATGGTTGGACAAAGTTAATAAAAGAGGCTATTTATAAGAGATTGAAGGTGGGAAGTTATTCTCCTGCATGATAATGCTTGACCACATGTTGCTGATGCGGCTCAAAAAACAATCTTGAACCCGAGCTGGAAACGTCCCCCTCATTCGGCTTATCCGCCAGACTTGGTTGCTACTATCATCTATTCCGGTCAATGAAGCGCAGCTTAGCAGATAACTGCTTCCGAAGAGTTGACGATATCAAAAAACTCATCAGTAGCTTCATCATTAAGAAAACAGCAATTTCTATCGCACTTATATAATTTAGGACAACAACGAAAAATATTTCCCAAATCATACCTTTTCTGATATTTTTTATTGAGTTGGTAACAAAGTCATTTCGTTTTTTTCATGATTTTCAAATCAAGTTTATTAATACAAATAACAAACATTAATCAATTATGTGTTGACCATTTTGTTCGATGACTTTTTGGCATCTTTCAGTCAGCTTCATAATTCCGCTTTCGTAGAAAGTTTGGTTTTTAGAAGCAAAAAACTTAATCAACTCATTTTTGACAGCCTTATTTGAATCGAATCCTTTTCCATTCAAATGGTTTTGAAGTGAACGGCATAAATAATAATCGGATGATGCAAGGTCAGGACTATACGGTGGATGAGGCATCACTTCCTAGCCTAACTCCAGTAATTTTTTGGGAGTGACCAAAAATGTATGTTGTCTGGCATTATCTTGATGGAAGATGACGCCTTTACGACTTGCCAGTTCTAACCGCTTTTCCTTGATTTCTTTGACCATTTTCATTAGCTGGCGACAGTAGACATTCTAATTGGCTCAAAATAAACAATACCTTTGAAATTCCACCAAACACTCAGCATAACCTTCTTTTGATGAATATCGGCTTTTGATGTCGATTGTGCAGGCTCATTTCGCTTGCTTCTTGATCTTTTTCGCACGACGTTATCGTAAACAACCCATTTTTCACCGCCCGTTACGATTCGCTTTAAAAATTGATCGGTTTCGTTACGTTTCAGCAGTGAATCTCAAATAGAAATTCGTTTGGTGAGTTGAATTTCGCTCAATTTGTGAGGAACCCAAATATCAAGCTTATTAACGTAACCAAGTTGTTTTAAATGTCTTTCAACGCATCTACGTGATATGTTAAGCTTCTCTGCAATTTCTCGTGTCTTACTACGCCGATTATTTTCTATCATTGCTTTTATTTTGTTGTCGTCAACTTCAGTTGGGCGTCCAGAGCGTGTTGCATCTTTGAGGTCAAAATCTCCGGAACGAAAACAAGCAAACCAATTCTTACACTGACGTTCTGTTAATGGTTTTTCACTACACTCGAGATTCCCTATAACGAGAAGCTCGAGCATCGAAGGCCTCTCTGCATCGAGCGCGAGAGGGATTCCCTCCATATCCTACTTATTGCTATGCGCTGTTATGCGCATTATATGATGCGTGCAGTCAATCTGTCAGTGATATGCCATGTGAATAATTGTATGTACATAGTAAAAAAAGATTTTTGCGAGTATTCAACATGGAATTGACTTTTTTGACGGTATGTTCTCAAAATACTAAGAATATAATAATATAATAATATAATAATAAAAAGATCTATGCTTATCAGGTGTATTTTTGAATATTTCCAGAAAAAAAGAAAAGTCTTGATGATAAATGTAATAAACAGTAATATAAATGTTAAAATGTTGCTGTTAGTTTTCATTTATAAAAAATGCGTTTCGAAACATAGTATTACACATGTCGTATTGATCACAATAATAAACTGCGCAAAATTATACATGCTGATTAATTGTAATTATACAAAATTTTCACACATATTGTTTAAAAAGGGAGAATTTTACTTATATACAGTAATGTGTGAAATATCAAAATTTCCAAAAAACCTTGTGCAATTTTAATGTTCGATAACCGACTTCATTCCAAAATATTGAAAACTCCAGATTAGAAAAATTAAATATTAAATTTTCCATTTCAAATACTGTAAAATTTCACAATTAAGTAATTTTTCAATAAATGACCAATTATTTTCTCATTAGTTTGTGATAAAAGCCATCAAACTCATTGATTACTGTTTCAAATTCGAGCGCGCTTCATTCCGTAGTAGTGGGGGAAGAGGGGTCCTTCATCTGCTCGTTGTGGGGAACCGTGACGCGTTCGTATAAGGGAGGCCTTGTTACAGGGAATCTCGTTATAGGGAATCTCGAGTGTATAAACATCATACAACTTTTTCCAAGCTTGCACTGCGTTTTTACCTTTTCGAAAGTAAAAAGGTGAAATGTGACGAAAATGACAGTCTGGAATCTCTATTTCAAATTAATGCAAAACAATAAATAAACAACAAAACTTGAAACTTTTTTTTTACTGAATATAATCTATGAAACGTCAGCTGTCAAATACCATATACGGTCTGAAGTTTGTAATGGAGAAGAAAGACTTTGAACGACTAAAGTCATTTAACGGAAAAAATCGAAATGACTTTATAGCCAACCCAATATAATAATGCTGATATTTTTTGCGAAAATAGAAAAAATAAAATCAGACAATAATAATTTAGTAAAGTTGAAAATTTCAAATGACTTTGCTTATTTCTCTTAACAACGTGAACCTACTATTAAAACATCACTCAATAAGTTCGTAGGATGACATATAGATGGCACCACTATTGACAAATCTATGGATATTTCTAGGTTAATTCCATGTAATCTTTGAGGGCTCCAACTGGCCTCCTAACTCCAATCAAGGGGTAGAAATTAGTAAAAACCTTTATTACATTTAAGACTTAGGCTTTAATGAGTTATAAGTAAGAACAGCCACGGTGTTCCGCCATTCTTGAATAAAGCGAAAAGACGAAACACACAGACAATGAGGGCAGTACTTCCCGCCACTACGCTATATTGCAGTGGTAACCTAAGAAATTATCCCTACAAATGCATATGATTTTTAGGAAGTACCAACCTTCAAACGATACGTGTCAAAATTTCATGACAATCTGACCTTTAGTTCACAAGTACAGTAGTTTTAGTAACGCTACTTTTGTAATTTTCGATACAATAGAAAAATCTGAATTTCGTGTGTTGATAAAGCATTGCTTTTTAATGGGGAAAAATACCGTTCAAGCAAAGCAATGGCTTGAAAGTGTTATTTTAAACGCGGCCATACAAACTCCGATGATGGTTTTGGCCGATCGTAAAATGAAATTGCGTGACATAGCTGACACCTTAAAGATATCAAAAGGCAGTGTATTCACCATTTTGCATGAACATTTGAACATGAGAAAACTCTGTTCGAAATGGGTACCGCATTTGCTTAAAGTCGATCAAAAACAACAACGCGTCGACGATTCAGAGTGCCGTTTGAAGCTGTATCAGCGCAATAGGAAGGATTTTTCCATGGAGACTAGATATAAGGAGACCAATCTCTTATGGCCGTACTTCACATAACACGAAATGGAGTTCAGCCAAATACTTAGTTAGGAAACTTCCCGATAAGGGCACGTGTGTTCCCTGGGTGCAAAATGGCGGCATTCACGGTTTATAAACACCGTGTATTGGGCTTTGCCATTTTGCACCCAGGGAACATACATGCCCTCATAGGGAAGTTTTGTAACTATGTACTTGGCAGAACTTCATTTCGGGAATGGATATATGGAGATTGGTCTCCTTATATCTAGTCTCCATGGATTTTTCCATGCGGTGTGTGACTATTGATGAAACATGGATCCCCCACTAGACTCCAGAGTCAAATCGAAAGTCAGCTGAGTGAAGAGCAAAGAGTGGAAACCGTCCAAAGCGACCAAAAACGCAAATGTTAGTTGGTAAAGTTTTGGTCTCCGTATTTTGTGATGCGCACGGTATTTTATTCATCGATTACCTTGAGAAAAAAAGAACGATCAATAGCGAATATTATATGGCATTATTGGTGCGTTTGAAGGAAGGAATTGCGAAAAAACGATCCCAAACAATGAAGAAAAAAGTGATCTTTTTAGCAAGACAATGCACCATGTCACAAGTTGATCGCGACAATGGAAAAATGGCACGAATTGCATTTTGAATTCCTTCCCTATCCACCGTATTCTCCGGATCTGGCTCCCAGCGACTACTACCTGTTTGCAGACCTAAAAAGAATGCTCTAGAGAAAGAGATTTGGCTCTAATGAAGAAGTGATTGCCGAAACTGAAATAAGTTTCCGTCGTTTGACAAAAGTTGGTGCCATCAGTAAGTTTTGGTTGAAATTGACATAATATACTATTGTGTGCAAAAATGTCGAGTTTTGAGCCGAATAAGCGTCATTTGCGGGGACTCTTGATTTACTTCTTCAATTTGAAGAAATCTGCAACTGAGACTCATCGATTGCTTGTCGAAGCATATGGTGAGGCTGCTTTAAGTGAGAGAAGTTGTCGTGAGTGGTTTCAAAAGTTTAAGAATGGTAAATTTGACATCGAAGACAAAAAACGTAGCGGAAGTCCGAAAGTGTACGAAGACGCGAAATTGGAAGCATTATTTGATCAAGATTCGTGCCAAACGCAAGAAGAACAATACGATGGACAATACGATGGACAATACTTCGAATAAAACATAAAGTTTCGTTCTTTCACAATAAATACCCAATTTTTTATAAAAAACGGCGGAAACTTATATGTACATCTTTAGAATGAATGTACTATATCACTCTTGAAGGATAAAATTAGAAACATAAGACAGTAAACAATAACCCGTGCAAAAATTGCTTGACTTGGTTCTAACCTGGCATGGATTGCCGAACCAGAAATGGGGCCAGTCAGTCAGAATAAATTAAGAGACATTAACAAAAAAGTGCTCTCTAAACCTGAATTAGTGAACGGCCACTGATTCGCAGTGACTATTCACTGATGGCAACAGCTATAAGTGTTTCACTGAGAATCAGTGAAATTTGACTGATGAATCAGTCAAATAGATTGAACTCACTTATTGAATCAGTGAAAGCTTCAGGTGGGAGTAATAAAACCAGCAATATATTTTAACAATCGATGAACTCGTTTATTTTAGGCTAAACAACACTTAAACGAAATTACGTAATTATTATTATTTTTAAGGGACGACAAATCAGTAAAGTGTAGATGAAAGTTTTGAATTCGCGAATTCAAAAGTTATGTTCACGTGACGCATTCACTGATTCCTCAGTGAAATCAAAGCCGGGCACTGATTTATCAGTTGATATATTTTCACTGATTCAGGTTTAGAGAGTGCTCTCTAAATTTAAATCAGTTAAAATCTACTGATTATCAGTGAAATTTGACTGATTTAAATAGCTAAAAGGAGGTTAATGTAAATTAGCCAAATTTCACTGATTATTTCAGTGAAAATTGACTGATTTGACACTGAAAAATATTTTTTGTACTGATGAATCAGTGAAAATTTGACTGATTCAGATTTAGAGAGTGCGTATTTTTAAATGCAATTGTAAAAATTATAGCCAGAAAAGTTAATAGTAGGAAAACAATGTACGTAATCTCTCAAACTAGATTAGCCATATGATTAAAACATCTGGTGCTTATAATAGGCGATAGTGAAGAAATCCATTAACGCAAATACTTCATTTTTGAATAGAATGAATTCTGTATTACTTGATATACGCAAAACACGATGCACGCAAGCACTCGAGCACTTGTGAGGGAACGGATGGTAAAACATAATTTCTTAAACACCTTACCATCTTCCCAAGCTGAGCTAATTAGTCGTTATTATTATGATTAATATTATAAGTACTAGTGTTGAATGGGACGGAAGGGGTTTTTAAATCGAATCTTGGAAAAGGCGTCGCTGAACATCCGGTTTACTGGCGATAATGGAGGTTATTATATTAGCGCTCCGCCTTCTCACACAGTATTATCCGTAGAATGCAACGTTAATCTTGTTTCGAATTCGCACTAACACGCAAAATAGAGAATCTGCCGCAAGCATTTTGTCAGGTTGGTTTTACGCTGGTCGAATTGACAAGGAGTGACGTTAGATTTTCCATGATGTATTAATCTCTGAAGCACTTCAACTTCAAGTATCATTACATGTGAAAAAATGTTCTGACTCGGAAATGGCACAACCCAGTCTGACTGAAGTCTAATCTGGCTCTAATAAGACGAACAGGACTGGCGCTATCTGCTGTTATAACAAATGTATGCGTTATGCGAGAGACTAGGCAGGCTAGTCAGGCTCTGATGTGCTTTTATAAACAAATCCAGATTTGTTGATTTGGACTCAAAATGGTAAAAAAGAAAAAAGGAACTGCAGATTACTCATTAGTTTAAATAACTCTAAAGCGGTATGGAAGATTTTTTTTTCGATGAAACATAACAAAATGTTGTCAATTTCATTATTGAATGTCGAATTTGGCCTACTTTTTCAACAGTTTGTTGTTAAAAGAAAAAAAATTTTCAAAAGAAAAAATGCCTTCCGTATTACTCTGAGAAATGACGTGAAGAATAATGTGGCCAAATGTAAGGCTGATAGCTCAAAAACTTGTTTTTGCAAAATTCCTACCTTTTTGAAAAAATATATAACAACTAAAAGTATTCAAAGTTCGCGACTAAAATTTAAGATCTTCTTTTTGAATGTCTATATTTTTGGTAAGTGCAAGAATAAAAAAATTAATTTTCAAAAAGTTTTACACTATAATGGTCCTTAAGGCCATGGATCAATCGGAACAGATGAAAAATTATCGACAATTATAGTTAACTATAAAATTTTTGTAAAATTTTTACTCAAACGAAGTTGACCGACGTTTTTTATCGTTTTCTATTGTATTTGGTTACGTGATCTGCTTGATCCATGGCCTTAAAACAGAAATAAATAAGAGTTCAAAATGAAATGCAACAAGTGCAAAAAGAATTACGTTTGGCTCAATAGGAACCAGATTGAAACTCAAAATTAATCAAAACGGTTCCTTTTAAACTTGTTTTCCATGATTCTCTAGAACTTAACCTTTCCCAATTTTTGTAAATAAATTTATGAATGGCTGAAACCATTGAAAATCAATTTTCCAAAAGAAAATTTTTATAAACAAATTGCTGAAGATGGTAACAATTTATTCATTTTAAAAAACTGGAAACGGTTGAGTTATAAAGAATCTTTTTCCTGAAAAAATGATCCATCACATCATTTTTTTAAACTTGGTATGAAGCGATAAGGAAAGAAGTCCGGCAAAAATAAAATTTGTTAAATGCATTATTTTTTGTTTCAAATTTTTTTCTTGTAAAATAATCTTTTTTCTTTCTAATGATCCCTTCAATAATAATTTTCCTTTTAAGGAATTTTAAATTTTCCTGTGAAAAAAGAGACGCTTACGATTGCGCCGTGATTTGAGCCCGGGTCTTCCGATTGCACTCAACCACCTACACGGAAAAACATTTTTCTTCAGAAATTCTCGAATTTGTTTCGAAATTGAGGATCTGCCGGACGTATAGTTCATGCGCAGCGTGTCTTTGTTTACAAAGCTATTTTTGAGTTCGGCGGATTTTGTGATTGTTAAAAATGACTGAAAAACAAGATCAACGAATTTGCATCAAATTTTGTTTTCAACTCGGAAAAACGAGTTCGGAAACTATTCAGATGATGCAGAAGGCCTTTGGGAATGAGTGTATGAGTAAAACACGAATAAAAGAGTGGTATAATCGTTTCAAAGGAGGCCGCACTTTTGTTGATAGTGATTCTCGTCCTGGCCGACCTTCGACGACAAAAACATTGGATAATATTGAGTGGATGCGACTTGCGATTGAAGGTGATCGTTGATTAACTGTTGGTGAACTAGAAAATGATCTTGGAATACCGAAAACTACTGTTTAAGAAATTTTGAACAAGATTTTAAGAATGACTCGCGTGTGTGCGATGACTGGCTTCTTCACCACGATAACGCGCCAGCGCATTCATCGAATTTTGTGCAGACAACCTCCGTACAGTCCCGACATAGCCCCCCTGTGACTTTTGGTTATTTCCAAAACTCAAAAAAGCACTCAAAGGACAGTGATTCGGTGACAAAACGACTGTTGAAAATAATGCGACGAGCGTACTCAAGGCCATCTCTAAAAGTGAGTTCCAGGACTGTTTCGAGAAGTGGAAAAATCGCTGGAACCGTGTTATTTAATCAAGTGGGGATTACTTTGAAGGATGCCACCCGCCCGATGATGAAGAATAACGCCAGCGTGGAGATATAAAGGTAGGCCCGATACTTTCCGGACAGACCTCGTATATAACAGCTAACAAAGCAAATTCCGGTCCGCGGCGAGGTGCTGCGCAATGACGATTGCGCATTCTCTTTTATTCTAGATTTCGGGAATTTATAGAGACTGACAACCATAATTCTCACGGTTAAAGAATTATGAAAATTTATTTTAGAAGAACTATAAATTTTCCTGAGGCGTTTTGTAAGAATTATCGTACTATTTTATATTTTATCTCGAAGAAATTCGTAATATTGGGATAAAAGCTTTACTGCACAGTTCAGTAACTATATTGGAACCGTTCGAGTAATTTCACTGAAAAATCATTGAAACTCTGCCGAATTTTTCTTATATCCTCAATTTATGAACAATTCGAGAATTCTTCAAGAATACATTTTTTCCGTGTTATTTGAAATATTATTGCTATTCTTGAAAGCAAAATTATATATTTTTGCCTGAGGTCTAATTTTCTTGGATGAACTACCTTAAATTAAAAACTACTAGATTCATTTAGTGAGTACTAGATTACTGGAGGAGACTAAAAAGTACTAGATCTAGTCCAAATGTACTAGCAATAGCAACACTAGTTCGTAGTTACCAAGTGCCTCGAAATCCTGAGAAGAAAATGAGATGGCGGAAAGGAATGAAGAAGAGGAAGAGAGGAAGAATAGAAGGAAAAGAGACAAGAAGGGAGAAATAAAGAAAGATATAAAAAGGGAAGAAGAGAGGCATGACATGGGCATGCATGATGCACGTAGCAAGATAACTGGTTTCGCGGATCCTGCTATCATGGCACTCTAATTACCAGCCATTACACCCAGCAAGCGAACCTCTCTGAATTGTTGCGTTCTCTACCTACACTCGTACTAACCACTCGACCACCGAGACCGGTGTGCCCTGACCGCAACTTTAAATGCAGTATTAATATACCGGCCGGTACTCATTTTGCCGACGTTACACGTGGTTTTCTCGCGCGAATCCCCCTCAATCTCCCGTGTCAAGTTTGCCGCACCATGCCATCGCTAGTCTTCCTTCATGTCATCTGTTTAAATCTGAATCAGTGGAAATTTGACTTAGTTAAAATCATTCACTTATTTTTACATTCTCATCATAAATGAGAAATTTTGAAATGACTTTCGAAATGTTCATCAAATCTTTACATTTTGAGATCCCCTTACATCCAGAAAAAACTTTCTTTTAATCAAACAAATTTGTGCATTGGTATACCGACAAAGAAAAGTTTCTTTGATTTTAAGAAATTTCTTGATTGTTTTTTTTTTCTTTGAATTTAAGAAATTAATGTCTGTGCGGTCACATAAGTACATATCTAATCTTCTTGAGAGAAATATTTTCTTTAAGGGGTAACACCACTGTAGAATTTTCAAAAAATCATTTTTTTCTTATATTTTTTATTTCATTTGTCCATGTCTATAACACATTTCAAAACTTCAAACGCGTTTTTCTCGAAATATGATTTTTCAAAACGGCACGCAGCATAAGTCTAATAATTTGCAATCTTTTTATTTGAAAATTTAACCTCAACTTTAAAATAACATTTCAAAGTGAACCATATAGGGGATTTTCGATAAGTTAATTTAAACAATATTTATTAACAAGTGACTGTCTTTTTTTTTGGTGAAAATTGAACGACTTTATTCAAAGACTCGCCAATTACACAAAAATGAATATTTCTAAAATTCCCTACGTAGTTCACTAGCTACACTCATTTACATTAAATAGATTTTTTTCTTTTTTTCAGCTTCAAATTCGCATCACTTATAGTGCGTGCCACAGATAGCCTCAAATTCAACATGCCTCGGGAGAATTGCTGCAGTGTCGCCATTTTGTAATATTTTCCTTCAAAAATTTTTGGTTACATACTTAAATATATGCTCAGTAACTAGCGCAAGTATTATTCCTCTATCACCTTTCCTTCCGCCCAAAAAAAATGGTCAAAAAACGCCTTTTTTAGGCCCTTACAGTGGTGTTACCTCTTAATTTAAATAAAAATTAGTCTTCGATCAAGGTAATAAAATTAAATAAATTGTTATTTTGTTACCAGCCACATCCTACCAAAATTGTGAAAATGAGAGCATTTTTTGTGTTTTTGAAAAAATCCAAGATTGTGATAGTAGTTACTAATAGTACTCATAAATCCCTACTAATTATCCTCATAATATTTTCTGATAAAACCAAAATTGGAAAATTACAGCAAGTTAAAACTTGAAAAAAATAAATATTAAAATTTAATCTTCCCGTTAAACTGTAGGAGATACGCAAAAAAAGTTATGATACAAAATTGTTTACTCAAAAAAGATCTACGAATTTAAATGGTAACATTTCTTCATAAGATGAATATTTTTTTTTAATTCAAAAAATTACTATTGAAAATCTAAACTTTAATTTTTTAACCAGAATATCTGAAATACGAAAAACACGTAAGATTGCAAAATTTTTCGCTTCAATAAAGTTTAGAAATTTTGTCTGATACAATATCTCATGAAATGTATATTTTTCCTTTTAATTTCAAGAAATACGATTAAAATTTTTAAATTCCATTCTGAAAAAATCTGATCTGAAAAAAACGTTCAGGTGAAAAATTATTTGCTTGAATGAGGTCTACAAATTTTAAAAAAATCAAAAATACAATTTTTTAACGAAAATATGTGAAATGCGAAACAAGCATTTAAATGTAAATCGTTTGCGTAAATAAAGTCTATGATTGTTTTTCCTTTCAGAGATATTTGGAAGAAATATAAATTATTTTAATCATGTAATTTATTAGTTACAGAAAAGTAAAAAATCGATCAATCATTTGAAATAAAAAAATCTGCCCGCTTCGCGGGCACATTCTCATCACGCGCTTCGCGCGCAGCTCGCAAGTTTGAGCGCGCCTAGGGCGCGCGATTCGATCGTCGCGCTTCGCGCTCCGTTCTTTCTGGACCTCGCGCTTCGCGCTCGGTCTTGTGCTCTTCGCATACATTTAAGTTTATTTCTTATATTTTGATACTGAAGCTCAAACCAATTTTATAATAATATTACAGATGATGTGAATTACACATTTTCTCAAAGTCACTGAATTTCTTTTTGAATTTAAGTGAAACAGGTAATTCAATTTACTTAAGGCTCTATCGGCCTTAAGGAACACATTCTCATCATGACACTCGCGCTTCGCGCTCGATTTTCTGTATACATTTCAGTATAACTTTTTAATAAATTACATGATTAAAAGAATTTACTTTCTTCCACATATCTAAAAAGGAAAAACAATCATAGACTTTAAGTAAACGATTTTGCAGAACAACGCTTATTTCGTATCTCACATACTTTGGTGAAAAAATCGAATTTTTTCAATATTAAAAATCAAAACATAAAATATACATCCTGTCCCGAAATTTCTTTATCAGAATTTGTAGACCTCATTTAGGCAAACAATTTTCCATTTAAACGTTATTTTTGTATTTCACATATTTTGTCTAAAAAATGGAATTTTTTCATTTTTATCGTATTTTTTGGAATTGAAACAAAAAATATATGTTTTTTCAGAAACTGCGCCAGACAAAATTTGTAGATCTTTTTGAAACGAATAACTTTGTATTCTTACGTTTTTTTGGTATTTCCAATATTATTGTTAAAAAATTGAATTTTGGATTTTCAATAGTTTTTTTTTTTAATTAAAAAGAAAAATATGCATCTTATAAAAATATGTTACAATTTAAATTTGTAGGTCATTATTTATTTAATAATATTGTATCATAACGTTTTTTCATATCTCGTATAATTTAACTGGAAAATGGAATTTTGATATTGACTTTTTTCGAATTTGAATATGCTGTAACATTTCTAATTTTGATTTAATCAAAAAATGTTATAAGGATAATTTATAGAGATTTATGAGCACTATCAAAAACGAGGATTGGAATTTTTGATTTTTTCAAAAAATTATTTTCAAAAACACGAAAGTAGTGCTCAATCCCTCAATTTTGATTGGATGTGGCTGGTTAACGAACTTGTCCTTACTTTTTCGGCTCCGATAAAGTGTACCAAAGCTCAATTCAATCTGATAATTCTATCGAGAGTTATGCCGCACACGACCTACTACAGACAGACAGACAGACACTTTCGTAAAAACCATTTTTTCTGACTCAGGGGGTCTCAAAACGTAAATATTTGATGAAAATTTCGAAAGTCTTTTTTCACATAAAACCAATACCTTCTCATCCATGATGAGAATGTAAAAAAATATTAGTAACTTTGAGAAAATGGAATTTACATGTATAATATTATAAAATGGACTTGAGCTTCAGTATCATATTGCAAGAAATAAACTTTAATGTATGCAAAGAACATAAGACTAAGCGCGAAGTGCGACAACGGAATCACGCGCCCTGGGCGCGCTCAAATTTGTGTGTAAAAAACTGATTTCATAGCTATACACCAGAAAAATATTACTACGATTCGCGGCAAGTTTGGTAATTATTTTTACAACATAACTTTTTAGTATATTTTACAAGATGTTTAGTCAAATCCATGGATTTTCTGTACGTATCACTTGTCTCCCAGTAAAATCTATTAAACGTGGATTTATTTTATGTTTTGTAAGTTGTACTGGAAGCTAATTCAAACGGATAGATAAATCATCGATTTAACTGAAATTCTTGTAAAATATACTTAGAAGTCATGTTGTAAAAATAGGTGTCGAACTTTCTGTAAATTTTACGAATCTTTTTTCTGCATGCAAAAGGGGGTCACTGATTTTATAACAATTTAGTCAAATTTTTACTGATTTAGATTTGGGAAGATCGCTTTTCACTCATCTTATCTACATGGAAAAAAAAATTTGTGGCATTTACTGAGTCCATGAGTTCAAATAGTGACGGCATAATAAACCTGAAAATTTTATAGATATTTCAGTACAAAGTTTACAGCTGTTTTTAGATTAACATATTTGTTGATAAATATTCCTGAAATAAGTGTTGAATCAACATCTTGAAAAAAACTCCTTTTTCTGTAAATCTAACAGGCATTGCTGTGAAATTTATTGACACATCTATTATGTGTATTAAAAAGGGAAATTTGGAAACTACTTTCTGAATTTGCATCAGTGAGAATTGGATTACTGAATCAAATCAGTAGTTTCAATTAGTTTTAATTAGTTTTTAATTTTTATAGCTAAAAATCAGATACTAATTTAAATTTGGGAAGAAAATGCTGATTGAAACTAATTAGAAGCCTCTTTTTTAAGAATAAATATTACAAAAAAGCTGTAAAAATAATTAACAGTAGTTCTATCTTAACTAATTGATTTGTCAATCAAATGATAACAAAGTGAATAAGTAGAAATTAAAACACTACTAATTAAATTAGTAGAATATAAATATGAATTAGTAGAAAAATGTAATTTTTTATATTCTACTCACTTTACAAATAGGTTTTGCAAAGTCATTTCAAAGAACGAGTTCTGTTGGCCGATTTTTTAAGTTGCAATTTTTATTGGTTGACCTTCCATAGCCTTCAACTCTTGAACTCCACTCAATTGGTCAATGAAGTTAAATAGGAATGCTTACTATTCAAATTAGAAAGCTATTGTATTTCAGACCCTTTTTACATTCTCATCATGGATGAGAAGGTATTAGTTTTATGCGAAAAATGACTTTCGAAATTTTCATCAAATCTTTACGTTTTGAGACCCCCTGAGTTAGAAAAACGGTTTTTACGAAAGTGTCTGTCTGTCTATTTTTAATAGTGCTTATAAATCTCTACTAATTATCCTCATAATATTTTCCGATAAAACCAAAATTAGAAATGTTACAGCATGTTAAAACGTGAAAAAAGTCAATATCAAAATTCCATTTTTCAGTCAAATTATACGGGATATGAAAAAAAGTTATCATACAAAATTATTTTCTACATAAAGATCTACAAATTTGAATTGCAACATTTTTTCATAAGATGTATATTTTTCTTTTTAATTTAAAAAAATACTATTGAAATTCTATTTTTTATTATTCTAAATATGTGAGATACGAAATAAGCGTTGTTCTGCAAAATCGTTTCCTTAAATAAATTCTACGATTGTTTTTCCTTCTTGAGATATTTGGAAAAAAATAAATTATTTTAATCATGTAATTTATAAAAAGTTACTGAAATATATACAAGAAATCGAGCGCGAAACGCGAGTGTCATGATGAGAATATGTTCCTTAAGGCCGATAGAGTCTTAAGTAAATTGGATTTCCTGTTTCACTTAAAGTCAAAAACAAATTTAGTGACTCTGAGAAAATGTGTAATTCACATAATCTGTAATATTATAAAATTGGTTTGATCTTCAGTATCAAATTATAAGAAATAAATTTAAATGTATTCTTATCCAAATTCTAGTGAATTTCCCTATAATATCAACTAATTTACTATTTGTATGGATTCTTAAAAATTTTTTGAATTGAATAATACTTCCAATTTTCGGAGAACTTTTCTTTAACATCAGGTAATTTATTGAGATATTCAGCAACATCCTCTGAAATTTAGGAAATGTTGGAAAATTTATTCAACAATTTTTTTAAAAAATTCACACTACTTTCATATTCACTCCACAAGAGTGCTTGGGAAATTTTTCCTGCCAAGTTTCAAGAAAAATTCAATAAAATTTGTAGAAATTAGCATCTCAACAATGTTGGGGAATATTTGCCAGTAAATTTATTTGTTCTGAATTGGTAAATTTTAACCAAATATTATAATCCAAGTTAGTGACTTTTATAATTATTAATACAAAATATAAAAACTTGAACATTATTCGGGGTCAGTTCTGAGGCCTTTGAAAATCTTGAAATTTAAGGGGGTCGCCTCATGAAAACCTGAAAAAAATCGCATTTTTTTTTAATCGATAGAAAAACAACAAAACCACATTTTTCGAACTGGCGTGCAGGATTACACAAAAAGTTTTCAACCGATTGACCTCAACTGCATTTTATTTTGTTGATAATAAACAATTATTATATATGAACCACAGATATTCATAATTTTATCAATTTTTCACACTGTTTATGCAACAAACATTAACAAATTTCATTGCGGGAAATCGTAAATTTTGATTTTAACAGAACAAAATAGTGAATTTTCTATTGTCTTTGACTTTTTAGTGGTTCATATAGAATAAACAAGGGTACTGAATAAAAAAAAAAATTTCATTGATTTCAGACAAAAATTACGGACGCTATTCTGCACGCCGTTCAACAACTCCAGTCGCAAGGCAACCCAGTCCGCCATGAATAACGCCGCCATTTTGGAAAATTTTGACTTGGTTTTTTTTGCAATGTTGTTCAGAAATAGCTTAAAATGAATGTAAAAGATCATGGATGTATATCGTTTCTTTCTTGACCAACGAAAATCATTAAAAAGAACCTTTTTTCCGGGCGTTTCATAAGGCGACCCCCTCAACTTCAAAATTTTGAAACTTAAAAAAGAGCAAAATCAATATTGCAGATCATAATACAAAAAAGTAATAAAATAGTAAATTCGAGGTCAGTTTTTAAATCAACGATCTCAAAAACCGTATAAAACTACTCTCTAAATATGAATCAGTCAAAATCTACTGATTTTCAGTGAAATTTGACTGATTCAAATAGCTAAACAAAGGGTTACTGTAAATCAGTCAAATTCCACTGATTGCTTCAGCGAAAATCAACTGATTTAAAGGTGAAAATATTTTTTCCACTGATTCAATCAGTGATAATCAACTGATTTAAAGGTGAAAATATTTTTTCCACTGATTCAATCAGTGATAATCAACTGATTTAACAGTGAAATATATTTTCTCACTGGTGTATCAGTGAAAAGGCAAATAACTGATTCAATCTGTGAAAATTTGACTGATTCAGATTTAGAGAGTAACTTTCATTTAGTTTCTGAAAATAAAGCAAGTCTTATCCGATTGCATCGATAGCTATAAATTTAGACCCCCATTTTATAAGTAACAAAATTCTAAAGTAATTTAAAATGGTGAATGGTGTAAATAGTTTTATTTCACATCATAAAATGATATTCATCCATTTATTATGGTATAATCACAGCACATCGATTTCGCGAAGATGATTTAAAACCAATTGAAACATACATATAAATGCGCAGATCATTCATTAAAGCGGTTGAATCGTTTGGTAATCGGTTGGGAGTCGAGTCAAGCACTCTGAATTAAAATAAAAAACCGATACCGATCTTTATATCTTGAAACGGTATAAGATGTTCGTGGTGGCAAACTCGTCGCTTATTCAATAGCACGTGGCCCAGGATCAAAAAAGATACTTATCTTTCGCACTTTCTTGAGAAAAAGGTATTCCCTCTCGAAGCTGGGAATCTCATGCGCCGAAAGTTATCTTACAGTGACTTTTTTGCAAAGAATCGAGACTAATGACTTAAAGCAGATTCGATTTGTTAAGTGAATGCGCGTAACGTTACAACTTGACATTAACGTGGCAACAGCCGACGGAGAGCGAAAAAGCGGGATATCTTAGAATCTCGCAAGCTCCGTTGCGATTTAACGATGCCAGATTGACCTTCTTGCTAAGACGATAGTGTCGTAAAAATTGATTCTACCGTAACTGCACTAGCTGCGCACACGTCTTTGTGTAGACAGCACAACGAACAGAGTTTACTTGAAGATCATTGAACTAGGAGTTATGTGCAATTAAAAATATTGCTTTAGTTCAATCTTGGCAAGAATTTGCTGTATTATATACCAACACTATTTCGAAACAGTTATTCCTTCTATGGATCAATATAATGCTAAATAACGGTTACTTTCCATTTTTTGACTAACTATTCCTATTGGGAATTGAACGCATCCATGGTGAAAGTTTCGGACATATTATGTTTAATCCTATTCCGCACCAATCAGAAATCTGTTTTTGCGCTAATCGGAGCCAAGTTTTCAATCTATCTCAATCTGATGAAATCCGAAGTCGGAATTATAGGGATTGGTCTCGGATTGATCCAGATTAAGTCGGATTGATTTTCAGCCAATTTTCATCGTGCGAGATGGAAAAAAGTTTTTTGGACTGGCTCAAAATGTCCTAGAAAGAGATTCCTGATTATCGCGGAATAGGACGGAACAGTGCCGAATAAAATCCTTTCCACACCACGTAGCATGTTAGCCTCGAGTTCTGTTATGTCGTTGTTATGTTATTATATTATGTTCAATCCTATTCCGCACCAATCATAAATCTTTTTTTGCGCTAATAGGAGCCCAGTTTCTAATCCATCTAAATCTGATTCAATCCGAACTCGGAATTATAGGGATTGTTTTCGGATTGATTCAGATTAAATCGGATTGATTTTCAGCCAATTTTCATCGAGCGAGATTTATAAAAAGTTTCTTGGACTTGCTCGAAATGTCCTAGAAAGTGATTCCTGATTAGCGCGGAATAGGACGGAACAGTGCTGAATAAAATCCTTTCCCTAGCTTTTTAATTCAAAAATGTTTAAATCTTATTATTCTTGAGGAAATTGATCAAAATAGAATAGTTTTGAAGCTAAATCCTTGTTATGATGGTACAAGTTTTGACACCACGTAGCATGTTAGCCTCGAGTTTTGTTATGTTGTTGTTATGTTATTAAATTATGTTTAATCCTATTCTGCACCAATCAGAAATCTGTTTTTGCGCTAATCGGAGCCAAGTTTTCAATCTATCTCAATCTGCTTCAATCCGAAGTCGGAATTATAGGAATTGGTCTCGGATTGATTCAGGTTAAGTCGGATTGATTTTCAGCCAATTTTCATCGAGCGAGATTAAAAGCTTTTTGCATTGGTTCGGAAAGTCGCAGAAAGAGATTTCTGATTACCGCGGAATAGGAGAGTAAAATACGGAATAAAATCCTTTCCCAAACTTTTAAATTTAAAAATGTTGCAATCTTATTATTCTCGAGGAAATTGATCAAAATGGAATAATTTGATATAATGATGCAATTTTTGACACCACGTAGCATGTTAGACTCGAGTTTTGTTATGTTGATGTAATGTTATTATATTATGTTTAATCCTATTCCGCACCAATCAGAAATCTGTTTTTACACTAATCGGAGCCCAGTTTTTAATCTATCTCAATCTGCTTCAATCCGAAGTCGGAATTATAGGAATTGATCTCGGATTGATTCAGGTTAAGTCGGATTGATTTTCAGCCAATTTTCATCGAGCGAGATTAAAAGCTTTTTGGATTGGTTCGGAATGTCGCAGAAAGAGATTTCTGATTACCGCGGAATAGGAGAGTAAAATACGGAATAAAATCCTTTCCAAAACTTAAAAATTTAAAAATGTTTAAATCTTATTATTCTCCAGGAAATTGATCAAAATAGAATAATTTGATATAATGATGCAATTTTTGACACCACGTAGCATGTTAGACTCGAGTTTTGTTATGTTGTTGTTATGTTATTATATTATGTTCAATTCTATTCTGCACCAATCCGAAATCTGTTTCTACTCTAGATATTCTAACGTAATAATTTTAATATTTATTGAATCTTATTAAAGAAAAAATTGCTTTTATATCGAATTATCATTAATTTTATGAATAAATAATACTTTTTCTTGAATCAAAGAAATTTGAGACAAGTAGTTAGTTACAAACAGTTAGGTTATATTACTTTGAATTAGTTTTACCTAATTCTTCCATAGTACATGCAAATTTAAACTAATATTTTATCATACGTATTTTTACATTCTCATCATGGATGAGAAGGTATTGGTTTTATGTGAAAAATGACTTTCGAAATTTTCATCAACTCTCGATAGAATTATCAGATTGAATTGAGCTTTAGTACACTTTATCGGAGCCGAAAAATTAAGGACAAGTTCGTTAACCAGCCACATCCAATCAAAATTGAGGGATTGAGCACTACTTTTGTGTTTTTGAAAATAACTTTTTGAAAAAACCAAAAATTTCAATACTGGTTTTTGATAGTGCTCATAAATCTCTACAAATTATCCTGATAACATTTTTTAATTAAATCAAAATTAGAAATGTTACAGCATATTCAAATTCGAAAAAAGTTAATATCAAAATTCCATTTTCCAGTTAAATTATACGAGATATGAAAAAACGTTATGATACAATATTATTAAATAAATAATGACCTACAAATTTAAATTGTAACATATTTTTATAAGATGCATATTTTTCTTTTCAATTAAAAAAAACTATTGAAAATCCAAAATTCAATTTTTTAACAATAATATTCGAAATACGAAAAAAACGTAAGAATACAAAGTTATTCGTTTCAAAAAGATCTACAAATTTTGTCTGACGCAGTTTCTGATAAAACATATATTTTTCGTTTCAATTCCAAAAAATACGATTAAAATTCAAAAATTCCATTTTTTAGACAAAATATGTGAGATACAAAAAAAACGTTTGTATGGAAAATTGTTTGCCTAAATGAGGTTTACAAATTCTCATCAAGACATTTCGGGACAGGATGTATATTTTATGTTTTGATTTTTAATATTAAAAAAATTCGATTTTTTTCACCAAAATATGTGAGATACGAAATAAGCGTTGTTCTGCAAAATCGTTTCCTTAAATAAAGTCTACGATTGTTTTTCCTTTTTAGATATGTGGAAGAAAGTAAATTCTTTTAATCATGTAATTTATTAATAAGTTATACTGAAATGTATACAGAAAATCGAGCGCGAAGCGCGAGCGTCATGATGAGAATGTGTTCCTTAAGGCTGATAGAGCCTTAAGTAAATGGAATCTCCTGTTTCACTTAAATTCAAAAAGAAATAGAGTGACTTTGAGAAAATGTGTATTTCACATCATCTGTAATATTATAAAATTGATTTGAGCTTCAGTATCGAATTATAAGAAATAAACTTAAATATCTGGATTAAAATGGAAAATTATAGTAATTTAATAAAGTTATATTATTCCATTCATTTATATTTGTCTTGACCCGAAAAGACATTTCAATTTTAGTGAAAAATTTAGAGAGATTGGTGGCGTGAATGTTGCAGCATCAATAATACTCAAGTTTAATTAATTCATACTTTTAAATGTCTGTAAAGTATAAAGCGATCTTGATAATGTTGTAAAATATAACATTATTTGCGGAGCGGAGAACCATGAAATATTAGAAGATCTATTTTAGTTTGAATGAAATAATTTTTACGAATAAATTTAGAATAAGAACCTAAACCATTTCCTTTCTATAGAAATTTGATATTTTACTAACGTTTTTGGTAAACAATCCACCTTTATCATTTTTAGATTTATGCAAATGAGCATATTTGTTTAACTAATCCTTCAATGAAAAAAAAAAAACGAAATTGAGTCTATAAATTTGAAGTAAACTGTAATTTTCTGATGATTTAGAGGTACTAAATTATATTTCAAAAGTTACTGTATATTTATACAATAGAAACTAATTATATTTAATGTAAAATGCCATATGCATTTATCAACATTTATAATTAAAATGAGTTATAACTCAATAGGAAGCAAGGTTCCAAGAACCTTGCAAACTTTACAAGTTTCTTGCAAGTTCCAATGTCCTTACTATGCAAAGTGGAAACAATCTTGCAGGAAAGTGGTTGCAAGGTTGTGAAACAGTTAGTATGATAAAAGATTTTGCAGAAGTATATATGTTAATAATATTTCTGAATATTGATACAAAATATAAATGAATTATAATGCTGATAAAAATTTTCAATGTTTAAACCTAATACATTCGATAAATTGCAAAAAGTAGTGTGCAATATTCATGCCATTATCATTTCTTGAAGATTTTATCTAACGCATTTTAACGTCTGGGATTTATAATATTTGCATTGGAAAATTCATTGTTCTTCCAGAAAAATAATTGAAGAACGAGATAAAATCTGCCCCGGCCTGGAATCGAACCGGGGTCCCGACTAAGAATGAGGGAAGTCGCGTAATCGGTTAACGTTCCACTTATGAAAAGTGGGAACCTCGGTTCGAATCCGGGCCAAGTCAGATTTTTTTTCCTTGCTCAATTATTTGTTTGGAAGATTCATTAGATTTTTTGAAACTCCAAATGTTCAGAAACTAATGTAACAAAGTTTTGGTTTGAGCCTGAAGCTGCTTATTTATTCATTACATTAGTTATATTGATACGAGTATTCGTATATGTAAGCATGTACTTATTTGTTGCGCCTCAGTACTTCCCCTTTCACATGAACTTTGAGCGGCACACACGACTCGTCCGCATTTAGATTAATGCGGATTTCGTGTTAGTTTTACACAGAGGCTGTATGGGTTTCTTACAAGAGGATAATTAGACCGAACATACCGTTCCGATTGAAACGTGCGATCGGTTGAATTGATCTGTTACACGATTCTCCTTTAGTTACTCGTCTCTTGAGCGCCGCTTTTTCAAGATGGAAAAATTCGATAAGTTTTAATTGATTTCTACGTAACTTCTTATCTTTACTCTTAGAAACAATGTTCTTGATTTTTTTCTCATGAGAAATTCATTTAATGTATTATAATCGTTGAAAAAAATTTGCAACAATTTTATACTACATGGGACGTAAGGTTTTTATACGTACATACAAATTTTTATTCTTTAGTTGCATACTCTCTAAATCTGAATCAGTTAAATTTTCACTGATTAAATCAGTAATTTACCTTTTCACTGGTTTATCAGTGCAAAAATATTTTTCACTGTCAAATCAGTTAATTTTCACTGATTGAATCAATGAAAAAAATATTTTTCACTGTAAAATCAGTTGATTTCCACTGAAGTATTCAGTGAAATTTGACTGATTTACAGTAACCTTTTATTAGCTATTTGAATCAGTGAAACTTCACTGATAATCGGTAGATTTTGACTAAATCAGATTTAGAGAGTACACGGAGAAAAAAAACTGTTGAATCAACAGATGTCATCTGCTGGAATAGGGACAGCAGATTTTTTTTGTAATATTTACAGATTTTTCTGTTGGATTCACAGATTGTTTGTAAACTCAACATATGAACCTGTAAAATCTACAGAAATGTCTGTTAGAATGGCGGATTTCAAGAAAAAGAGAAATCCTTAATTCTAACAGAGATTTCTGTAGATTTTACAGGTTCATATGTTGAGTTTACAAACAATCTATGAATCCAACAGAAAAATCTGTAAATATTACAAAAAAAATCTGCTGTCCCTATTCCAGCAGATGACATCTGTTGACTCAACAGTTTTTTTTTCTCCGTGTATAGTGTTTCTAAAAATGTATTTTGGCTCGAAGTCTGAACAAAAATATTTTTCTGTCTCTTTAATTAAAATATGATGTTGTTTTCTCAGTAACTTTGGGTTAAACGTAAGAATGTGTACATATTTTTGTGGTTAAATTACACTGACTCTGCTTTTTAAATTTGTTCAGAAATGACATAATGAAAGTGGGGGAAAATATTTTTTGACATGGATATGAGAATTCAAAGATTAAAAAAAGGAGTTATGATTGTATTAAAATTGTAATAATTAGTCACGTTAAATACGAAATTGAAGAGAACTTTTGCAAATTAAACAATTTATTATTATGTGTTCATAGATTTCTAATCAATGTTTATGTTTTTTGTCCAAAATTAGATTGAAATTGATTGCAATACACTTTAAAAGAAGCAGCAATACATTTCTCAAGAAAAACTAGCTTGAGTTAAAATTATTTGTTTCTTTTTCTCAACCTCCCTATAACTAATACTAATTTTTATTCATAATTGTTGGAGAATGTTCCAGTGAACGAAATGAGCTACTGTTTCTTGAAATTGAATAAAAATTAAGATTAAGGGGGGAAATCCATGTAAAAATTTTAAAAAATCGATTTTTTTTGCAAACAGCAACAGATTGAATAAAATCAGTTTTTTGAAGATTCAGAAGGACTATTGTATGGACCTTGGATTTCAGATTAATCGGTAAGTAACTAAAACTGGTCGTTATACTATACTAAAACTTTAAACGCGATTATCTCGAAACTGTATTTTTAAAAACTGCTCGTGTTGTAACTGAAAAAGTTATCGACCGATTTGTCTGAAATTTTGAGAGGCTTTTCTCTAAATTATTATCGGAAGAATAAACCTAAAATTTTAGATATTTCGCGTTAATAAAATACTTTTTGGTAGTTAAAAATGTCGAAAAAATAGCCCAAAATTCTAACTTATTTTTCAAAGGTTTATTTTGTATTGAATTTTATGTTTTTTTAGTGTTAAAAATTAAATTTTTTTGTTTCAGATCAATGGTTAATGTGTGATAAATGGAGCACGTTTGGGCCTCGCGCCGAAGACGAGAGACGAAAAATTATCCTAAGCCGCCATTTTGGAAGGAAAAAAAACATTTATACATTAGAAAGGTTAAATAAAGTTACGTTAAAAATTTAAAACAATAAAATTATTTTATCACCTTCAAAAACATTTTTAAAATATGACTGATTTTGAGGCGTTTACACAGACTTCCCCCCTTAATTATATGAAAGTTGATAAAGAATCCAAAATTTCATATAATTATTAATGAAAATATAATTTTGACACAAACTAATTTTTTTAAGGAAATGTATTGTTGCCTCTTTAAATATATATTGAAATTAACTTTTGTTCCATTTGATCTGGTTTCTATAAATTTTTACTTAGTTTAAAGTTATGTCAATGGTCTGATCTTCTTAATATTTCATTTGTTTAAGCTGACGTCATTTGGCATGGTAATTAAGTAGAATGTAGTCGCCAACTGCTTTCTATGCAACTTCTGGGTATAATGATAAGTAAGACTGTCTGCATTTTATGTTACTCGAAGCGATTGGTATACGTACGTAAGAATATGCCATTAATTAACCGCACGTATCGGTCATCTGATTAGCTACTTAATTGGATTAGGCAGCATACATTTTCTAGTATGTATTCGCAAAGTCAGTCGATACATGTCTAGCAATTATGTCTCAACTCGTAACTTGAACATAACTCTTTCTCTGGTAAAGGATGCTTGTTACACAATGTTAAATACTTCTCCCTTGAAATAAGATTTACTTTTTCTTTAGAAAAAAAATTATACTTTTCCTGTCTCCTAAACCCTTAAACGCTTAAGTGAATTTGTTCACATAATTTAAATTGCCACTCGTACAATATATAAATTTGATTCAATGAGAGCTGTGAAAATTTCACTGACAATCAGTGGTATTTCACTGAAAAAGAGTGCAAATTTCACTGAAGTTAATCAATTAATCTCAACCGGTAAAACAGATTTCATTGATCAACTTCAGTGACAATTTCACTGTTTTTCAGTGCAATACCACAGATTATCAGTAAAATTCCAACTGTAATGAAAGAGAAAACCCTTTTCAGCTAATTTATCAGTGAAGCCTTACTCTCTAAATTTGAATCAGTCAAAATCTACTGATTATCAGTGAAATTTGACTGATTCAAATAGCTAAAAAGAGGTTACTGTAAATCAGTCAAATTTCACTGATTATTTCAGTGAAAATTAACTGATTTAACAGTAAAAAATATTTTTTCACTGATGAATCAGTGAAAAGGCAAATCACTGATTCAATCTGTGAAAATTTGACTGATTCAGATTTAGAGAGTTCTGATTTAAATTTAGAGAACAATGTTAACGTGAACTTATCCTTTGAAATGTATTTAAAATGTACCCGTATGTATGTAAATGATAATACCTTATTGTTAATAAACGCGGATTTCTTTGTAATTAGTTAAATTATAATACTCTTCATCGCGATAAAGCCAGTATAACACTTTCTCTCTTGTTGGAACCTCCAAGAGATATATGATGCATGAGTCAAATTTATTTCGCGGCTCTTATATTTATTATTCTAGTACTACGGGTCTCTTTTGGATCTCGTTCAACCCTTTGAAATATGCCCAAAAATCTGCATATAAAATTTAATACAAAATGTTAATGTCGAATTTTGCAAATTTCGTTTGGTTCCTGACTACTTCTGGCATGATTTAATTTCTGCATGCGACATGGTATGATAAATTCCACGTAAATTAAAAATGGATATACATCATGACTTACAGTCATATATTGTTATGATTATTTTATTATTTTTCAATAAAAGCTGCATGATTGAAATAATAGACGTTGAACAGTAAGTAATAAATTTTTTTTTAAATAAAATTTTGAACAATTAAAATGATTTGCCATCAACTTAATTCTACTCAAAAACTTGACACGGTAAAGTTTTCGAAATTCTTCTTTCCAAAAAGTTAAGCTCTCATTTATAAAAATTCTATAATTTTTGAAAAATTGGTGTTTGCTTATATAAAAAAATGTCCAATTAGGAATAAAAGTTCTCAAACAAATAATTTCTGTATGTCAACATTTTGTCAAAAGATAATCATTGCACTTTCAAACAATATCACCAATAATAATATTGCAAATTCTGAAAGTATTATTAAATAATTTTTCCTGAGATCTGTTTTTCAACGAGACCACTATCTTAAGGCCACAAACCAACTGGATCACGTGACTAGATTCCTACCTTACCAACATTTACAATTTACGTAACCCCATTTCTATAAAAAATAAGATAGCAAGTTAAAAATTCGTGAGAGAAAATGAATTGCACTAAGACAAGTCTCTCTGGTCATAAATGTTTGTAATTATAAAATTACTTTTTTTTCAAAGACATTTTTTATAATTATAAACATTTATGACCAGGCAGACCTATAGTAGTGTACTTTTATTTAATCCTACAAATTTTCAGTTACCTATCTTACTTTTTATAGAAGTAGGGTTACACAAACTGTAATACCGGAAAAGGATAAATTTAGTCACGTGACCAAGTTGGTCCATGGCCTTAAGTTAAAGGTTTTATATGAGCTCCAACATTAATCTTCCTATACATAATAATAACATTGAATAATACTTCATTCGTAGAAAACTTGATCGTTGTAAACCGCTATCAGATCTCAAAGCGCGAATTGAGTGAATAAGGAGTGCCTGGGAAAACGCAGTTGCAATTCTCTCTGGATGCTTAACGAATCTTAATTCGCAATGATCCTGCAAAATTTCAAAAACATAATTTGATTTTTTTATTCTATTTAAGTCTAGTTTTTTGAAAACGTAAATTCTCGATTTGAACTTTACTCTCTAAATATGAATCAGTCAAAATCTACTGATTATCAGTGAAATTTGACTGATTCAAATAGCAAAAAGAGGTTACTGTAAATCAATCAAATTCCACTGATTGCTTCAGTGAAAATTAATTGATTTAACAGTGAAAATATTTTTTTCATTGATTCAATCAGTGAAAATTAACTGATTTGACAGTGAAAAATATTTTTGCACTGGTAAACCAGTCGAAAGGTAAGTTACTGATTCAATCAGTGAAAATTTAACTGATTCAGATTTAGAGAGTAGAGCCATAGAGGAATTTCGAGAGTTACAAAAACTATTAATTACGCATGGATTGGAATTTGAGGGGGAGGGGCTGGTGTCCTCACACAGCGGGTCAAAAGTAATTTTAATGTAAGCTTACTTAATTGAACATATTAAATTCAAATCTTTCCAATTTCATAATACCAGTCAGGTATTCTATTTTTTCATTGGTAATAGTCGAATGCGTCTCTTTTTGCACAGAAATATTTCAAATTCTTTAAATAAAAATAATATTGCTCTTCAATTAAACTTATTTTCATTAAATTTTATAACATTTTCATGTAACAAATATACTTTCTAAATCTGAATCAATCAAATTTTCACTGATTGAATCAGTGATTTACCTTTTCACTGATTCATCAGTGAAAAAATATTTCTCACTGTCAAATCAGTCAATTTTCACTGAAATAATCAGTGAAATTTGACTGATTTACAGTAACTTCTTTTTAGCTATTTTAATCAGTCAAATTTCACTGATAATCAATAGATTTTGATTGATTCAAATTTAGAGATTAGGTTAATAAAATAAACTTGAAAACTTTCACTCAAAATTCATACTTTTACTTTAAATAACGGAAAGATACATTTTTTACTTGAAATAGGGGAGTTTACATTTTTAGGAATATTCCGGATATTTTATAGAATGTAATATGCATATTTAAACTTGGATATTATTTAAAAAATGATACGCTTAAGTATTTTGTATACACACATATGTCATTAATATAAATTCTAAAGGGAAAGTGCGTGAGGCTTGCACATTTTTCTAATTGAGTTAAGACTTGGGATCAAACCGCTTACTCAATCAGACAGGTTACATATTAGGAAAATTTAATGAGTTATAAATTACGATTGGCCAATACATGTCTAATGTGGAGATTTTCGAGAAAGCTTATGCTGCTCATGACTATATACATCTTTCGCTATAAACTAGTCTCTATTGTCTTAACAACAATGCAGAAAAATATCTAGGAGTGCTCATCGCAATAAGGACTCAACAAACGCGCGTGACTTACTCATTGTTAGGTCTATTCAAAGCAATTTGTTTTCTGTAATACGTTTTGTCAAAAATAAGCCAATTTTCTATGATTTATGGGGATTATCTTAAGGATTTATTGGTCTTTTATTTTTGCAGCACTTTCTGTACTACTCAAAGATTAATTACATCTATAAAGCTACATAATTCACTGGAAAAACTCTCCGTACTTTTCTCAATAATTTTCTAGGTGAAACTTCCTATTTTGGGTAGGGGAACTTATTTTCGAATATAAATGAAAGATTTTCCATTATTTAATAACAATAGTTTACTCCAAACTTTCCTGAAATGTAAGAAATACTGAAATTTACAAAAGTTGTTTTTAGAAAAATTACCAACTTTCTTATAATTAATTAAAATTTGAACGTTTTAGAATAATCCCTACTCTCTAAATCTGAATCAGTCAAATTTTCACTGATTGAATCAGTGATTTGCCTTTTTACTGATGAATCAGTGAAAAAAATTTTTACACTGTCAAATAAGTCAATTTTCACTGAAATAATCAGTGCAATTTGACTGATTTACAGTAGCCTCTTTTTAGCTATTTGAATCAGTCAAATTTCACTGATAATCAATAGATTTTGACTGATTCAAATTTAGAGAGTAGATATGTTTGCAGCACTGTTTAAATTTGATCTTTGATTAAATTCCTTATCATTTTTGTTAAAAAACAATAAATTAATCATTCCTTACATTTTTTAAAAATTAAAATGGATGTATAATTAAATCTATTTTAGTTTATTCCACAATTTGAAAATACGATTATGTTTCAGAGTATAAAATTTCTACAGACAATAATTGTAGAAGTGATTATTGAAAGAACGAAGTAGGAGTGGGTGGGTCGTTGTGAAAACAGAAAGGCATTACATTCTTATAATATATGTATATGCCTCTATTGTGCCAGCAGGCCTCAATCAACCATTGAAATGCCACTTTCAGATTAGCACTACTCTTTGCTTTATATACATATACGTTGTATTATATAAATATTTAAATTACATGAGTAGCTTTACATCGAACTGAGAAAGATTGACAGATTATTGTCCAATCAAATACTGTTGAAAAATCACTTTGTAGAAATCAATACTTGAATTGTTACACGTTCCCATTTTAATCGCAAATTATATGTTTTTATATTTTCTTGCATGAAAATAATAGCATGCATTGATACATTTTCAACTTACATTGCCAATTATATAAATATTGTTAAACTTTATTGTGAATATACATATAATTTATTTTTTGTACTCGATACTGAAGCCCAAGTCAATTTTATAATATTGCAGATGTGATTTGCATTTTCACAAAATTACTAAATTTTTTGATTTCAAATGAAAAAGGAAATTTAATTTACCTTTGATTTAATTTGAAATCAATTTTTCATCTCACATATTTTGGTTAAAAAATGGAATTTTTGATTCACTAGAGTGTTTTTTTAAAACAAAACATAAAATATAGATGCTGTGGAAAAATGTCCATATTAGAATTTGTAGACCTCATTAAGGCAAACAATTTTCCATTTCCACGTTTTTTTCATATGCCATATATTTTGTTTAAATAATGGAATTTTTGAATTTTAATCTTATTTTTTGCAATTAAAATGAAAAATATATGTTTTATCAGAAACTATGTGAAATAAAATTTATAGATCTTATTGAAACGAACAATTTTGTAAACTTACATTTTTTTCGTATTACACATATTATTGTTAAAAAATTGATCAATATGTAGTAAAAAAATTTGTATCATAACTTTTTTTCTTATCATTTAATTGAAAAGTGGAATTTAGATATTTACTTTGTTCATGTTTCAACATTCTGTAATTTTCAGAAATACTATGCCGTCACTATTTGAACTCATTGACTCAGTAAATGCCACAGATTTTTTTTCTCCATGTAGATAAGATGAGTGAAAAGCGATCTTCCCAAATCTGAATCAGTAAAAATTTGACTAAATTATTATAAAATCAGTTACCCCCTTTTGCATGCAGAAAAAAGATTCGTAAAATTTACAGAAAGTTCGGCACCTATTTTCACAACATGACTTCTAAGTATATTTTACAAGAATTTCAGTTAAATCGATGATTAATCTATCCGTTTCATTTAGCTTCCAGTACAACTTACAAAACATAAAATAAATCCACGTTTAATAGATTTTACTGGGAGACAAGTGATACGTACAGAAAATCCATTGATTTAACTAAACATCTTGTAAAATATACTAAAAAGTTATGTTGTAAAAATAATTACCAAACTTGCCGCGAATCGTAGTAATATTTTTCTGGTGTATAGCTATGAAATCAGTTTTTTACACACAAATTTGAGCGCGCCCAGGGCGCGTGATTCCGTTGCCGCACTTCACGCTTAGTCTTATGTTCTTTGCATACATTAAAGTTTATTTCTTGCAATATGATACTGAAGCTCAAGTCCATTTTATAATATTATACATGTAAATTCCATTTTCTCAAAGTTACTAATATTTTTTTTTTATTTCAAATGATTGATCGATTTTTTACGTTTTTGTAACTAATAAATTACGTGATTAAAATAATTTATATTTCTTCCAAATATCTCTGAAAGGAAAAACAATCGTAGACTTTATTTACGCAAACGATTTGAATTTCAACGCTTATTTCGCATTTCACATATTTTGGTTAAAAAATGGAATTTTTGATTTTTTAAAAATTTGTAGACCTTATTCAGGCAAATAAAATAATATATAATATATAATAATACATATATATAATATATATAATAAATATATAATATATAATAATAAAATAAAATAATCCCGTGCAGAAATTTCATTTAGGATATAGTACACTGATAGAAATGGTTCGGGAGTTTTAGTCATTCAGTTGTAGGTTGGGAATTTATAATTGTATTTATAAAATAATATGTCTCTCTGAACAACGCAGGATGTTCAATACAGAAATCAAAATATTGTAAGTGAAATTGGTCGAGACAGAAATATAATATGGGAAGGCGAACAATACATTTTTCCATAGCAACCAATAATATGGTTGATTCGTTCATATTTATTCAGTTATTATCGGATGGTTAAAATACAAATCTCATATTGCTGTATCTATGCCAGCAATAAGGTAAGGTTAAATTAATCATAAATATCGTTGTAACAGCCATTCCTTTCTATCAGTGTAGGGCCCTGACTACTTATCCCTACTTCTAGTCGGGATCTAGTAGGGAAAAGTAGTCAGGCCCCATCTACTTCTGTAACGCTGTTTTAGGCAGGCTCTATTTTAGACATCTAGTCGGGCCCTGATTAGAATACATATCTATTGCCTAACCGTACAATGGGGCCCCAGCTATATGTAAAGGCCTTTTGCATGAGCATGCGCAGCAAAGAATATCTAAACTTTTTATTGAAATAAGAAACTACCTAGGGCCTGACTAAAATCCAAAAATAGGGCCCGACTAGAAGGAACTAGTTTTTCTAGAAACCAAACAGGGTGAACCTTATCAACGCCTCGCCGGGGCCCGCCTAGAACTTCCTAGTCTACTTTTTCTAGCGAGGGCCTAACCGTAGCCATACCTTAAATGAGGACAAATCGGGCGATTTCTGCACGGGATAATCTGAACGTTTTTTTCAGATCAGGTTTTTTCAGAATGGAATTTTAAAATTTTAATCGTATTTCTTGAAATTAAAACGAAAAATATACATTTCATGAGAAATTGTATCAGAAAAAATTTCTAGACCTTATTGAAACGAACGATTTTGCAATCTGACGTGTTTTTAGTATTTCAGATATTCTGATTAAAAAATTAAATTTTAGATTCTCAATAGTAATTTTTTGAATTAAAAAAAAATATTCATCTTATGAAGAAATGTTATCATTTAAAATTATAGATCTTTTTTGAGTAAACAATTTTGTATCATAACTTTTTTTCGTATCATTTAACTGAAAAGTGGAATTTATATATATTTACTTTGTTCATGTTTTAATATTCTGTAACCTTCCCAATTTTAGTTTGATCAAAAAACGTTATTGGGATAATTAGTAGAGATTTATGAGAACTATCAGAAACTAGTATTGAAATTTTGGATTTTTTCATAAAGTTTTTTTCGGAAGTCATTTTTCACATAAAACCAATACATTCTCATATGATGAGAATGTAAGAATATTATGAATCTAGGGAAAATCAAGATGCAATGGTAATTATTCCCAACGGACTAGAAATTTTCTGCAGTCAAAATACTAAAGATTCGAAAAATTATATGAAACTTTAGGTTATAGTAAAGTTTGATACAATCTATAGTAAATTATCATATTGTTCATCTAACGTTTAATATTTCGCTGCGTAAAATTCTCACTATGACAGGTTTTTCTCTAAATTGAATCGTAATTTAGCATAAATTGTAAACTTGGGTTTCTCCGTGTGTAGATTGATATAATATTGATAATATTAATGGTATTAAAGGTGAATTTTATTTTTATAATAAACTGATTAAAATTTTATGGTAAGCGAAAATCCCTGTCCCTAGGGCGGGTTATCATTATATTTGACGACTTGGCAGTATTGCACTCGAAAGCATTTATTTATGAGTTCAGTTACCATAATCTGGAAGATATCAGCTGTAAGAGGGTTTTCAGGAGAAAGATGACTAGGCATGAGCAAACTTTACTGACCTTTTAGAGATATCGCAGAATGGCTGCCCTTAAACTGCAACTTTATGGAATATCCCGAGTAGCATAAGTTGAACATAGACGAAAGAGATTTTTTATGGCGTTCATGAACAAAAGATCAAGGTTTGAACTGAATAATGTTTTATGAAATGACTATGGTTTATACTCCATTGTTTGACTTATTCAGCAACATTTTCTGTTCCAATCTACGGAAAGAGTCTAGTGAATCACATAGATAACATTACAACATTTTTGGGAATTTTTTGGGCATCAAAATAATCATCTGTGAAAACTGGTGTATTAAATTTAATATACCGAAATTAACAACTCACATCTTTGATTTTACGCAATTATAATTATTTATATTATATATTTAGATTCAGTATGATTGTAAGTCTTATGCATTCTATAGCTATTAACATTTATTGATAAATAACAAAAGTGGCGGAGATTTAAAAAAACGAGGTATTTTTTCACTGTTTTTGGCAGAAAAAAAGTAAAAATTGGAATTTCAGCACGATTATAGAATGGACAAAAGCTATTCATGTGCAAAATATGTGGGTAAAATTTCATAAGGATCGGTTCAATGGTTCCAGAGAAATCATCGCCGTTGACCGAAAAAACATTGTTTTGGGAAAATCGCGTTTTAAGGTAGGTTTTATTGACGAAAATTAGACCTCAGGCAAAAATAGATAATTTTGCTTTCAAGAATAGCAATATTATTATTGAAGGGCTATTTTGAAAGAGAAAAGATTATTTTACATGAAAAAAATTTGAAACACAGAAAAATAATTTTATTAATAAATTTTATATTTAACCCAACTTTTTTTTTATCGCTTCTTACCAAATTTTAAAAAGTTATGCGATTCTAATAAATCATGAATCATTTTTTCAGAGTAAAGATTTCCCACAACTTCACCGTTTCTGATTTTTGAAAATAAATTCTTTAATGGCTGGAAAAATTAAAAATGCATTTCCTAAAACGAAATTTTTATAAACAAATTGCTGAATTTGATAATAATTTATTCATTTTCGAAAATTGGTAATGGTTAAGTTGTAGGGAATCTTTTTCTTGAAAAAGTGATTTGTAAATTACTAAAATCGCATAATTTTTAAAAATTTGGTAAGAAGCGATAAGAAAAAAAGTTGAGTTAAATATAAAATTTATTAATAAAATTATTTTTCTGTGTTTCAAATTTTTTTCATGTAAAATAATCTTTTCTCTTTCAAAATAGCCCTTCAATAATAATATTGCTATTCTTGAAAGCAAAATTATCTATCAGCGATGCCTGCACCATAAAAAATGCCTTCTGCCTCTTTGTGAAATGCAAGAAAAAAAAATTCGATTTTTTGAAAATTATAAACCAGAATGATCTCTTAATAGAAAAATGTTTAACAGTGTAACATAAAAGAATCGTGACAATTGTAATCACATATGATCCAGTAACTTTAGGAATAAAAAAAAAAAAAAAATTGGCAACAGTGCAATTATTTTCGGGTTCGATTTGGGGGTTCACAGGGAGCTTAAATTCCAAAATTAGTCACCCTACCCCTTTGAGAAATTCCGCCATTTTGAATTTGAGGGGTGAGTTTTTATTCTGCATGTAACTCTCTTTCTATCCATTTCTCGAGAAAAATGTAGAAGTAGAAAGTTGTTGAGAAAAAAACTCTCTACAAAAATAGTCCTCTGACATTTATCAATTAGTGCATAATTAGCATTGTGATAAACAAGTTAATCTGAAAAAATCGAATTTCTCCTATTTCAATTGTTCTTGGGTATTTTTATTATACTATTATGTGGCAGAGGATCATAATACTTTGTTACTTATTGCAAAATTGCATAATCATAATTGTTATAAACAATTAACAGCAAAAAAAATTCACTCAATCACTTCTTTCGACATTTTTAAATAATTAAGTAATTGTGCTTGAGATCATTTTTATTACAGTTTTTGAATCAATAAATGATTGCTTTCATTATGGCAGTCATTTATTATTATAAATATTATTATTTATATTTTTCAGATTAACTTGTTTATAACAATGCTAATTATGCACTAATCACAAAATGTCACAGGACTATTTCTGTAAAGAGTTTTTTTTTCAACAACTTTCTACTCTTACATTTTTCTCGAAAAATGAATAGAAAGAGAGTTACATGCAGAATAAAAACTCACCCCTTGAATTCAAGATGGCGGAATTTCCCAAGGGGGCAGGGTGACTAATTTTCGAATTTAAGCTCCCTGTGAACCCCCAAATCGAACCCAAAAAGAATTGCGCCGTTGCCAATTTTTTTTTTTGATTTGGCATAACTGGATAAAGTTACTGGATCAATAAAATGATTAAATCTGATAAATTTTGTAGTCAAAAAATAAAAATGTTATATAAATTTTGCGTCATAATGAAAATTGTACTATTTTAAGTGCACTGTTACTTACACTTAATACCACCATGATCATAACAAAGACCTGAATGTCGTGATTTAGTCATAATAATTATTTATTAGTGGTCATATATTATCTTTCCAAGAACATATAATGCATGGAATGTTCGAACAGGACAAGAGTCAACTTCTAATCAAGGAAGTAAGCACACAAAGAGAATTTGCAAAGTGATACATGTGTGTTTGTATATATGTGTAAGGAAGTTATTAATGTCATGTAAGAAAATCTATTACCATTGACCCAGAACTAGCAGTCGGTAAGCTTAAAGGGGCTACAAAGTTAAGAATCCTATTACGAATAGATTAGGAGCGATTTGTGGGTAATGCAGATAACTAATATAATGCAAAATGACTTTCTTGAAGTATATTGTTAGCAAGTATTGCTGAACTGATATCCTTAATCCAATATAAGATGTAATCAAAGACATTTTTCCGATTCATCACAAAACAAATATAAATTCCGCGATGCATTTTTTATATTATCTTTCGGATTTTTGTAACACGTATACAAAAAGTCCTCCTTTTCGTGCCTGTGAAATTTGCAAAATGTGTCATGGAGAGAGTACGTACTGCGCATGCGTAAATTGACTATAGTCCTTCTTTCACATGCTAAGTACTTTCGCGCACACTTTTCCACTCTCTAGTTACTTTCGCGCATACTTTTGTAACACTCTAAGTTACTTTCTTTCAAGCATAGGCAAACTTTATTGGCTTTTCGGGGTGAGAAAATACTTTTATAATTTTTCATATTTAAAAAAAATAGTTTAGAGGTTGCGAGCATGAAAGTTATGTCAGAATAGAGATTTTCTTCGTTTTTGTTTTCAAAATATATAAAGAGCTATTAATTTTAAAGAAGTAGAAAATTTGGAAAAAATGTTAAACCGTTATATAAAAAAGGTCCCAGAATTTTAGCCATCTTCGCAAAAGATTTTTCGCATTTATTATCAATTTTACCCTAACGATAATATTTTTTTTCTGGCAAATACAAAATCAGCGTTTTTTGTTTTGGTCCAGCTGCAATTTTCATTCAAAAATATTTTTCTCTACAAGTAATATTTTTATTTGAAAAAAATCCAAATCTGGAAAATTCTCTATTTTCACAAAAACTTGACCCTCCTAACCTCTAAAGAATATTTTTTGATTCTGGAAAAATTGCGAAAGTATTTTCTTACTTAAAAAAGTAAGCTACAGCGATATTGCCGCAGAAAATTAATAAAAAATATTTGTAAACCACCCTCATGTGTAAAAAAACAATATATGCTTTGTAGTTGAGAAATATATTCTAACATATTATTCCTCTAAAAAATTGTTCGGTAAAGAAGACCTTTTATTATGTCAAACAAAGTTTTTAGAAAGTGTGTAAAAAGTAACCAAATAATGGAATTGAAATACACCAAAAACTCTCTTATCTCATACTTATCTTTAAAAGGAATTCTTGACATACTGATATCTAATATCAGCTTGATGATTACTACTTACATAATACAATGATCAAAATTGTACGTAGTCACTATTTCTAAACTCACAAAAATGAAGAGTTTCTTTATTGCAGTAATTTTTACGCTTTCACCTGTTATATTTTCTGAGAGTAAGTACTTTCATTGAAATTTTGGAAAATAAGACGAATTTTTTAGACTCATAAATGTCACTCATTAAAATTGTCAGCGTTTTGACCTTCTCATTAACTATTTAACTCTTTAACTATAGAATTTTATACTATCGAATGTGGAGACATGAGCCCATATGGGAACATATACAAATTTCTGCACTGAATCTTTTACCGATACCTCTGTAACTTTCAAAACAATTTAAATGCTGCATAGTAACTTTCTATAATATTTATGGCTACGCAATAGTTTTCGATACTTTTAAGATTGTTTGGAAGTATTTCTTCCTTCTAATTACAGAATTTATTCTCTGTGAAAAACAATGTTAAGTGGTAACACCACTGTAAACGCCAAAAAAACACGTTTTTTCAAAAATTTTTTTTGATGGAAGGAAAGGAAATACAATTAGAATGATTTGGGGAGTTATTATTTATATATTGAAATAAGAAAATTACAAATTTTAAATAAAAAATGTTACAAAATGGCAGCACTGGAGACATTTCCGTAATGTGTGTTTTCTTGGAGGAGCTCCGCGGCACGCAGCACACAGGGTGAAAAATTTAATCTGGAACAAAATAAAATTTTTTTTCTTAATTGTTTATAACAATTGTTTAAATTAATTTATCGAAAATCCCCTACGTGTTTCTCTTTGAAATGTTATTATAAAGATGTAGGAAAAAACCCGATTAAAAATGTTGAAAATTGTTAGAGTTATGCTGCGTGCCGTTTTGAAAAATCATATTTCGAGAAAAACGCGTTTGAAGTTTTGTAATGCCGTTTCGGATCATTCGAGATGCTAGGGGAGGGGCTCGGAATTCCATGGAACAGATTTTTTTTCAGGGATTGGACTTTTTGACTCATATTTTAGAAGGTTCTGGAAAGATCGAAATAAATAGTAATCTAATGATGCAAGGTCAAGGCTGTATGGTGGATATAACATCACTTCCCAACCAAGCCTTAATAATTTTTGGCCAGTGGCTCAAGATGTGTGTGGTGTAGCGTAGTCATGGTGAAACATTACACCTTTACGATTGACCAATTCTGGCCCTTTTTCTTTGATTGCTGCCTCAAATTTGTTCAGCTGACAGTAGACATCCGAATTAATAGTTTGGTTCCTTGGAAGCAACTCAAAAAATACCACACCTTTCCAATCCCACCAAACAGACAGCATAACCTTTTTTTTATGCAATTCAGCTTCAGATGTTGTTTGTGATTGTTCATCACGCTTGGACCATGATCGTTTTCAAACGAAGTTATTGTAAACAATCCATTTTTCATCACCAGTGATAATCCATTTCAAAAAAGGATCGAATTCATTGTGTTTAAGATGCAAATCACAAGCGTTGATGCGTTTTGTTAAATGAATTTCTTTCAATTCATGTCGAATCCAAATATCAAGTTTTTTAAGGAGTCCAAAACGTTGTATATGATGGTCGATTGTTGATTTTGGTATTTTTAACATTTCTTCATTCTCTCGCACAGTAAAATGACGATCTGATTCGATCATGACTTTGATATGGTCATCATTAACTTCATTTAGCCGACCTGAACGTTTCTCATCTATGAGTGAAAAATCCCCAGAACGGAATTTATCAAACCAATTTCGACACTGTCTGTCTTCCTGTGCTGCGTTCTTTCCTCTACGGAATATTAGATCTATAACTTAATTCGTGCGGTTTGCTTAGAGATGGCGCAACTTGATTATTATTCCATCGTTCCAATATTCCGAACATGCGTTGGAAAGCTACTGTCATTGTTCGTCTTTTTCAGTATATGTCATTCATTTGAAGCGTAAACAGCAATAATTTTTTTTCACTCAAATATGTCGAACTCTGTGCCTGAAAAAGTGTTTCTGCGGGGAGTTCTTCTTTATTACTTTAATATGAAGAAAACTACTGCTGAAAGTCATCGTATTTTGGTGGAAGTTTATGGTGAACATGCTCTAGCTAAGCGAACGTGCCAAAAGTGGTTTGCACGATTTAAAAGTGGTGATTTTGGTTTGGAAGACGAAGAACGTCCTGGGCAGCCAAAAAAGTTTGAAGATGAAGAATTGGAAGCATTACTCGATAAAGATTGCTGCCAAACACAAGAAGAGCTCGTAGAATCTTTGGGAGTCACTCAAGCAGCCGGATACATTCAAAAGCAAGGAAATTGGGTTCCACATGAACTCAACCCGAGAGAAGGCAATAATTTTCCATCATGACAATGCTCGGCCCCATGTTGCTATTCCGGTTAAGAACTATTTGGAAAACAGTGGATGGGAAGTCTTACCCCATCTGCCTTATAGCCCAGACGTTGCCCCTTCTGACTGACATTTGTTCCGGTCGATGCAGAACGCCCTCACTGGAATACGGTTCACATCAGAACAGGGTATCAAAAATTGGCTTGATTCATTCTTGGCCGTCAAGCCGGCGCAGTTCTTTTGGGATAATATCTACAAATTGCCAGAAAGATGGAAAAAAGTCATAGCTTCAGATGGGCAATACTTTGAATAATACTATTGTACATATTTTTCTTAAATAAACATTCAAATTTTGAAAAAAAAAACCGCATGAATTAAGTTATAGATCCAATAAAAAAGCAGAATATGCCGAAAATGCTCGTTTTCACACTCCATCTTAAAGTTGGTGCCAAACTAACAAATGTAAACAAAATTATACGCAATTCGTTTGTGATGCAAGCTAAGAGTGACAGCTAACAAATCCCAGAAGGAAAAAATCATGACATTGAAAGAAGCCATTCAAGAAGATGGTCAAAGACATCTAAAGGGTAATCAATTTAGAGGTATAGGATTTTAAATTGAAATAAAACAACGGAAATTCAAATTGATAGGGCAATCTTTTTTATTTTTGTGTAGAACCATTCACGAAATTTATTTTTTAAAGATAACCTCTTTCAAATGTTGGCCGCAACTGCGCTTTAATTCGTCCATCCGTAAACACCAATTTTGAATGACTCGCTCGAGGACTTCGGTCGGTATCTCGCTAATAACTTCAGTAATGTTGGCTTCCAATGCCTCAATAGTAGCTGGTTTATCCACAAAACATTTAGACTTTACATATCCCCACAAATAAAAGTCCAAAGGTGTGATATCACACGATCTTGGAGGCCAATCCACCGGTCCGAGACGAGAGATGAATTGCTCACCGGAACGACTACGCAGTAAATCCATTGTTTCACGGGCTGTATGACATGTAGCGCCGTCTTGTTGGAACCAAATGTCGTGGAGATTACGGGCTTCAATTTCCGGCATCAAAAATCGCCCAAGTAGTGCCTTAAGATAGGCCAAGTTGTTGAGATCGGCGCCGAATTACCGATGGTATGCCGAATAGTGCGTTCGGTAGGACGATTATGTACCATACACCATAAATTGGCCTGAGCGCGCGATAAACACTTTTCACAGAGCGTCCATTTTCGTAATATAATTGTACGATTTGTAAACGTTGTTGAGGCGTAAGTCTTTCCATGATGAAATGTCAATAAAAACTGAATAAAATTGTGTATTTAGTTTGACAGTAGTCACGCGTGACATGTCAATAAAATCCTATTGGAAAAAGTACCTCCAATTTGATCACACTTTATATGTGAAATCAGCAATTACTTCTGGGACAACCCAATACAAAGGAAATTAACAGAGATTTTTGTGGTAGGTAAATCACGATTTTCATACAGGGTCCCATGTGAGAGCCTTCATGTGTTTTTATCTCTTCGTATATCTTCATGCTAAATATTTTTATATCAGGTGTAATGAAAGACATTTTTCCGATTTATCAACCAAAACAAATAGAAATTCCGTAACACAGTTTTTATATTATCTTTCGGAGTGAGATAATCAATTTCAATGAAAATAAACATTTCTAGGGCATATAAAAACTGACGTATTCCACACAAAATAGGAATGCTTATTCGTTCAGTAAGATATGCAGTTGCTTTAAAATATTATCCATGAATAAAAATATGTGTCTCAATTTTCATATCATAAGAGCTCCGTCAAGGACGTTCAAAAATCAATATGTGCTCATTAAAAATGAGAAAAAACTCTGCAAGAAACAAAAAAAAATTGACTTTTGTAAACTTCAACGGTAATGTAACCCTTTGAAGAAGAAAATGAGCTGTCATTCTTTAAAGTCTGTTCATTTTTAAAAAGTAAACTTTGAAAAAACTGCGTTAAATTTTAACCTCCAGTAATTGTCACTAAAAAAGTTATTTTTTATTAGTTTTACAACTTTGCTTCCGCCCTTTTTCGATAGGTGGCTGCAGCGGTAAATGCTGGTTAAAATAGGCAGATCAAAAATGTCACACAGTAAGCTTGGACATCTGTCAACATAACGACAGCACCACATTAGTGTATTTGTGTTTGCATCATAAAGGACCCCGCACAAAATGTACACAAAATAGCTCTCAGTTGATTTCGATTAAACTTTGTAAAATTGTAGTTCTCATGGTCCGGATCAAAAGTGTCAATGGGCACAAAGTCCGAAAATGGAGAGTTTTCGAGTTACAGAGAATTAAACATCCAACCATTTTAACAATCTTAGGCCAATATCTTGAAAACTGCAGGTCCGTGAAAAAATTTTTCCTATGAAAGTTATTGCATTCTGGCGAGCAATATTGGCCTAAGATTGTTAAAATGGTTGGATGTTTAATTCTCTGTAACTCGAAAACTCTCCATTTTCGGACTTTGTGCCCATTGACACTTTTGATCCGGACCATGAGAACTACAATTTTACAAAGTTTAATCGAAATCAACTGAAAGCTATTTTGTGTACATTTTGTGCGGGGTCCTTTATTCTCGATCGAAGATGTCAGCTTTCGAGCCAAATTCTCGTTATTTGCGGGAAGTTTTGATTTTCTGCTTTCATTTGGAGAAAACTACGGCTAAGGTTCCTCTCAAGTACTTACGGTGAGGCTGCTCTTAGTGAAAGAACGAGTCGTGGGAGGTTTCAACGCTTCAAGAGCGGTGATTTTGATGTCGAGAACCGGCATAACGGTGGAGATGAGAAAATTTTCGAAGATTCCGAATTGGAGGCATTACTTTCTCAAGACTCGTGCTAAACGCGAAAAGAACAAAATGGATCCACTACGATAATTCCAAGTGCAGAAAATTATGGGGAATGCCCGGACATGTCTCCATGTCGACGGCTAGACCGAATATTCACAGTGCCAAGGTTATGCTCTGCATTTTGTGGGACCAACTCGGTGTGATCTATTATGAGCTGTTGAAACTGAGTGAAACCATCATAGAGGTTGGGTATCGAATGCAATTGATGCGTTTGAGCCGATCATTGAAGGAGAAACGGCCACAATACCAAGAGAGAGACGACAAAGTTATCCTCTAGTATGACATTGCTCAGCCACATGTCGCAAGACAGGTCAAGATATACTTGGAAACGCTCAAATGGGAGATCTTACCCCACCCGCCGAACTCTCCAGACATTCCTCCCTCCGAGCACCATTTGTTTCGATCGATGTCACACAGCCTGGCTCATCAACATTTCCGCTCTTATGAAAAAGTTAAAAAATGGATCGATTCGTAGATCGTCTCAAAATACGCATCATTCTTTCGAAATGGTATCCAACAATTGCCAAGAAGATGAAAAAAAGTAGGGGCTATCGACGGAAAGTACTTAATCATAAATAGGTAATGACTTTTTAAGAATAAAGCCTCCCAATTTGGGAAAAAACGGCAGAAGCAAAGTTGTATACCTAATATATTTTTAAATAATTTCCCGGCAAAGCGAACATTTTACTCTAATATTATGTACTGAATAAGAACACTAAAGGTTTAAAGGTTTATAATATCTTTGGAATAATCATTTATATTGTTTCGAAACGAAGATAGTGTACTTTTCGATTTAAAGAATCTAGTTTTGTAAACGTTTTTGTTCATGAGTTTGAAAGTATACACACTTGTAAGCAAACTTGTAAGTGTAGGGACTTGTAAATAAATCTGTAAATAATCTTGTATATAGTAAAGTAAATGGGGTGTATTTTTCATCGTTGTATATGTACGCAATTTCAGGAAGAGTTTGATAGCCGTAATTCATTATTAACCTAGTAAACTACGACAACTATCGATTCAAGTTCTAAAAACCTATACGAATGGTCAACCTTAAGAGAACTTTATCTCCGGTTCTAATTGGATAATCAGAAAACGGTTTTAGGGGGTTATGAGATACATTGAGAGGATAAATTTCCCACAATTTCAAGACAATCGAAGAGGGTCCGAAAACGGCCTTATTAACACTCCTCCTTTACTTCAGACAATTAATTAATAAAAACAAATGGTTTTTGTTTGAAACGTAATAAATTTTATTTTAAATAAACAACTTCGTTTTTCAGCGAAACCATGCGAAATATAAAACAATTTTCTATTTTTTAAATGCAAGTGTGGCTCTGATAGAGATCAAATAAAATCCGTGCGCGAGTATCACGATGAGAATGTGTTCCTTATGGCCGATAGAGCCTTGAGTAAATTTGTTTTTATAGCTGAAAAATGAGTTTTTTTTAAAGCGAAAAATTAACTTTGACTTTGAACATTCGCCATTTTATAAAAAATCAAAGTTTTTCAAACCCCTTTTTTCAAGCAGTAGCCAATATAATTTACTAATGAATCCCGTTGGAATTTTTAATTGGATATGATCAAGTCTTGAGCAGCAGTACGAACCTCAAAACACCTTTTTTTAGCCCTTGACAAAATTGCGTATAATTCAAATAGAAATTAACATCTTGCGATGAAAAAATTATTGTAACTTCTTGAAACATGTATCATTTGAAAAATCGAATAAAATTCATAAAAAAAGCTTTTTTTGAATTCCTAATTGACCCTAACGTCCTAAACAGAGAAACAATACGCTGTGAAAGAAGTTTGGTTATCACAACCAATAAATTAGAAGGCATCCCGCAATCCAACGAACTAGAAGAGACAACCAACCTTTTCTCTCAGTGCCTTGGATCTTGAAATCAGTTTTGCTCACTTGGATCATATTAGAAAAACATACTACTGCGGGCAAAAACTAAGGTGAATTTTTAATTTAAACTTCGCGGCCTAATCGATTCGGGCAAACTCTTTTATTTTTATGTTGGTCCTACTGTTACTGACATCTGTGCCAAATTTTATGTCAATGTCATCATTTGTTACATAGTTACGCTTGTGTTTTCTAAACGACTAAAAGTGATTTTTTCGATTTTTACAATGTCTGAATTTGTTGAGCAAAGAAGTGCCATTAAATTTTGTTTGCGGGATGAAATTTCAGTTGCGGAAACGTTCAGAATGTTGCACAAAAATTGTTGATTGACAATTAGAGACCTTGCTGACACTATTGGCATTTCAAGAAGATCACTCAACATCGTTCCAAAAGATATTTTGGGCAGACAACTCGTGGTTTTTGCATCACGATAATGCGCCGTCCCACACTGCACTCGTTCTTCGTGGCCATTTCGCCAAAAACTCAACGCATATCGTTCCACAACCACCATATTCGCCTGATTTGGCTCCGTGTGACTTCTGCCTATTCCCCAAACTCAAAAGACCACTCCGAGGACACCGTTTTGACACGACTGAAGAGATACAAGCCGAATCGAAGAAGGCTTTGAAGGCAATTCCGGAAATCGAATTTAACAAGTGTTTCGACGATTGGAAAAAACGTTGGCATAAGTGCATTATACCGGGAGGGGATTAATTTAAAGGGAATGAAGTTGATTTGGATAAATAAATAAAGATCTTTCATTTTATAACAAAACTCACCTTAGTTTTTTCCCACAGTAAGGTAAAAGCACCAATAGCCGGACGTCTGTGGAAATGTCATTCAATTTTTTGTATTAATCGTTCTAAATGTGATGCGGAATCAAAAATTGCAAATCCGATTATTTTGATATATGTGTCCTCCCTACTATAACAAATATCCAGAGTTGTGTTAAATTGGAAGAATCCATTTTAATAATTCTCTTCATTAAATAATACTTTGGAGCCAATTGTCGGACGGAAAAAGTGAATTGATCCAATAGCCGGACAGCGCTGCACCAATACTCGGACAAGAGAATATTATAATTAGATTGATATGGATTTGATATTTTTTAAGCATAATAAACACTGTGAAATATTTACGGAAACATTTTTTAGGTCTACGCTTATAAAAAAAAATATTGAAAAGATTTTCTTTTCAAAGATTTTTTATTTTATTCCTGCTTTTGATTTTTCTTTAACGTGGCTTCTCTTTTTTCTTGCTGTTCCTGTCTTTTCTTTAATGCAGCTTCTTTTTTCTCTTTCTGTTCTTGTTTTTTTCTAGTGTAGCTTCTTTCTTCTCTGTCTCTTCCTCAAAAAGCAGTGTAATGTAACGCCGGACACGCGTTCGGTTATTAGGAAAAACGAATATTCATTGACCTAATAACCGGATTTAAAATATTTAATTACAGGAAAATGTTTTTTAATTTTGAAAAATATTATGGTTTATATAAAGCATTTGACTTTAGTGTTACACGTATTAGAATGAAAAATGAAGGTAAATGTAAATGTTATTTGCTTAACAAAGAAAACGCGTCAGTTAGTTTATAGAGCAGATTTCGCTACATTTCGACCAGCCTTGTGCTTCAGTAGAGAAATTTTTTTTTCTTGGGGAAGTTTTAATTTCCAATTCAACAAATTTTTCACTTTTTTAAAGTGTACGTTTCGAAGCTTGTATACGGTACACCAAAATAGTGATAAGTGATTCATAAATTTCTAATTTTGAAAAAAATTCATGGCTCTGTCCGGCTATTGGTGCTTTTACCTTAGTACTTTACTTACTCTTTACCTTTTTAAATAATCGCCTCCAAATTTTCATTATTTAATTTTGTTTCAATATGTATTTTACAGAAGAGAACTCGAAGGTGTTAAAGAGTAAGATATTAGGTGGGAGACATGCACAAGCCAGTTATGTAGTTTCTATAAAATATGAAAACCTTTGTGTCGGCGCTGCGGCCTTGATTTCAGACAAACATGCCATAACTAGTGGTCATATTGGTATAATGTTTAATAGGACTCATTTCAAAAGAGCCTGTATCACAGTTAGGCGCTCATATAATATCGGCAAAGCTTATTATTTTGAGGAAATATTTTACCACGAATCCTTTGACAGCCATGTGGAAAATCCTGTTGCCAATTTTGCAATCATATGCGTGAGTTATTCCACGTCAAAATGATATTAAAAGATCAAAATTATATATGTTAAAGGATATTATTAAATCTTGTTTAACGTCCTGGATTTTTCTAAATTAAAATTTCGAATATTTTTGACTCTTTCGAGAAGAGATATTTCGAAACAGGGGCGCATGAATTCACGTAACCAAATTACTAATTGCGTTAAGTTTTATATTTCCGATTCACCCACCTAATTTTTATATTTCCGAATGACTATTTGTCAAAATTTTAATTTCTCCGAATTATTATTTGAGATTATTTTCATATTAAGAAATTATCACTTAATCTAATTTTCATTTGTCATAATTTTTATGCTTTCGAATTACTATTTCTCTAATTTCCACTTCACCGAATTGTCATGTTACAGAAAAACCATTTTATCTCATCACATCCGACTGAAAATTAATGGCAATTGAAATTGTTAATTTACATTTTTATAAATTCTAATTTTCTCCATTTGACTTTAGTACCGTTATTTTTCGGGTTGATATGCTTCAGTTCAAACGAGTATCCTGTAACATGACAATTCGGTGATGTTGAAATTAAGAAAGAATTAAGAAATTAAGAAATATGAAAATTAGGAAAAATGATCATTTGGATAAATTAAAATTAAGTAAAATGATGATTTGCTGATATAAAAAATAATGTCAAATAATGCTTTAGAGAAATAAAAATTTGGATAAATAGTTATTTGGAAATGTAAAAATTATATGATATGATGGATCGTAAATATAAAATTTGGAGGATATTCATACGCCCCATCGGAGGATTGGTAGCGCGTAATCGGTAATGCACCAGTTTTTTAATTTAATGATCCTGTTTCATATCCGGGATAAGGCAAATTTGTTTTCGTTCTTTAATTACTGTCTGGAAGAAGCAGAAAAGTTTGAAATTTTAAATGTGTAAAATATATTGGTTACTTTTAATTGAAAAATTTAATTTTGTGTTAGTTGGAAGATCATATTCCTGCATCAGACAATATAATGGTGATTACTCTGTCAAATGTGGACATCACTCCTGACACTGAAGCTAACGTACTAGGATGGGAAGCATATTCCCTTGGCCATAGTTCTATGACATCACACTTAAAAGAACTCCGTGTTAGAATAATACCTCCCGAAACTTGTTTGAATTATCATACTAATCTATGTGAATCGCAGATATGCGCAGTTCCCTCATTAGCATACAATGGACAAACTCATTATGTACGTAGGCTTTTAGTAATTTTTTAATTTTTTACTTTTATGCCATTTTGTATATAGATAAATCCAAAAAATTCCTATTAAAACTGAGTTTAAACTTTGAATCTGTAGATAATCATTTGGAACTCAAACATAGTTTCAGTACAGTTATAGAACTTCTATCAAGTTCTTTCTTAATTTAAATTAGCAGTTGCTTTCCTTAATTTTATCCATAGAATAGGGTTTTCATTATGCAAAGACAAATGTACGTAGTCTGAGTAACTTCTCCATTTGATTTAAATACTAAAAACTATCTCAACCGTAAAATATGTGATTTTTCGACATTTTTTTGCTCTTTCTCAGTATCTTAGGAATAGTTTCTTTCTAGAGAAAATTTCGGGGAGAAATTCTATCTTCTAAGAATGAGGCGTGATCCCCTTGAAACTTGAATCAAGAATTTTTTTTTAAAAGCTCTTATTTACAACGCCGCACTTTTTTTTTAGAGCGAATTGGAAATTTTAATGTTTTGTAAATTGTAGGGAGACCTTGGTGATCCTTTGGTTGATGACAACGGACAGCTCGTAGGAGTTCTCACTCATTTAGGACTTAATAGTAACACTCCATCAATTTATACAAAACTGTTTGAATATAACAGTTTTATCGAGTCTATAATTAATCCGTCAAGTCTGCCAGAAGTAATAGATGTACCAAAAACTGAACATGAGTTATGTGATTTAGAAAAGTGATACGAGATTATTCGAGGAACTTTATGAGTGTGATTGTTTTCATTATAAAATGTTATCTGGCAAATGTGGATCTATTTTAACGTAAACATAAGTCTAATTATGAAATAAATATAATTGATAAATTTTGTCTTTCTTTAACGTCCTAGTTACTCACTTTTTAAATTATATTTCTAGATCCTCGTTTTTGAACAGTGAAGAAATCTGAAACATTCCTAAACCGAAGCAGGGACGAGGGAAACCAACAATAAATAAGACTTAAATATTTTACAATTATTAACCATTTATTTTAAGTTTTTACAAATAGAGAGAGGAATAACTAGAGTCAAAATCCGTGAGAATCCTTGTGAGCAGTTAGGTAGACAAAGATAATCCTCGATACGGGAACTCCAAATCCTACTCTCTAAACCTGAATCAGTGAAATATTCACTGATTATATCAGTGAAAATATATCAACTGATGAATCAGTGCCCTGTTTTTATTTCACTGCTCTCTAAATCTGAATCAGTCAAATTTTTACAGATTGAATCAGTGATTTGCCTTTTCACTGATTCACCAGTTAAAAAATATATTTCACTATTAAATCAGTTGATTATCACTGATTGAATCAGTGGAAAAAATATTTTCAATCTTAAATTAGTTAATTTTGACTGAAGTTATCAGTGAAATTTGATTGATTCACAGCAACCTCTTTTCAGCTATTTGAATCAGTAAAATTTCACTGATAATCAGTAGATTTTGACTGATTCATATTTAGAGAGTGAGGAATCAGTGAATGCGTTACATGAACATAACTTTTGAATTCGCGAATTCAAAACTTTCATCTACACTTTACTGATTTATCGTCCCTTAAAAATAATAATAATTACGTAATTTCGTTTTAGTGTTGTTTAGCCTAAAATAAACGAGTTCATCGATGGTTAAAATATATTGCTGGTTTTATTACTCCCACCTGAAGCTTTCACTGATTCAATAAGTGAGTTCAATCTATTTCACTGATTCATCAGTTGAATTTCACTGATTCTCAGTGAAAGACTTATAGCTGCTGCCATCAGTGAATAGTCACTGCGAATCAGTGGCCGTTCACTGATTCAGGTTTAGAGAATAAACTCATCCAAATTGATCTTGGGAATCAATTGAATTCTTAGCTCTGATCCGAATGCGATATAGAATAATTTTCTGGAGCTACTGATTGTCTGCGAGAATGATGTCGATGTGTATCTTGAAGTTACCGAGTTAGTGAAGATTTGCAAAATAGCGAGTGCTTTTATGGACCTTTTTCTTGTCGATACTGCCCCGAAGTCCGCCATTTTTTGGTCAATACTGACCCGTTGTCCATTTCTGTTCAATGCTACCCTGACGTGTTCTTATTAATTTAGTTGCTTACATATTATGAAGAAAAAGGGAAAAATATATCAGAATTAGTTTTCCCTTCTGGTTCTCCAATTTTCCTTCTTCTCAAATCAATAAACATTCAAGTTTATTATCTTTTGTTTAAGGGACTACTACAGTGTGACGGGAAAAAAAGTAGAATTTTTTTTTGCATTTTTCAAATATATTCCATTATAATAGAATTTCTCTAATCAAATGAATATTTGAGTCTTTCGAATTTAGGCAATTATTGTATTCTCTCGCTTTGCCTGCATTCCAATTTATAGGTTATATAGTATTATAAGACAAATATTGAAAAAATTTTCATTATTTGCTTTTTTCATTAAAATCTCAGATAAAACAGACTTTATTTGTATGAGCTATTTTCGTCATACTCTCATTTCAAATGAAATTTAAGATAATAGCTGCTACTTATGTATTGCAATAATTGAATTTCTTCACAGTTACTGTTTCTCAAACCAAGAAAATGAAGATTCTCTTCGTTGCAGCACTTTGTACATTTTTAACTGTCGTCTATTCTGATAGTAAGTACTTTTTTCATTTAAGCAAACAGCATACAGAAAAAAATATACTACCAATTACCATCAAGATGTTTAGCCATAATCGAAGAAGAAAATATTGTATAGATCACTACCCATAATGTGGATGATAGAGATAATAATAATGTATAATAATAATAATATATGCAGATAATAATGTATAATACAGATATACAATGCAAATATTGACCCGTACGTGTAATATCATATTTCATTATATGCACGGAGAAAATTTATATGTAAAAATGTAATCAAAAGTTAAGTAAAGCTGGGACATAGTAGCTTTTGATAAAAGTTAAAAATTTTTTTGCGTATTCATTCAATAACGAATTATAAAGTTTATTCCACTATTTTAGAATTAACTTAACTGTTCAATTAAACTTTATAATTCGTTATTGAATAAATACGCAAAAGAAATTTGAATTTTCACCAAAAGCCAATATGTCCCAGCTTTACTCAATTTTTAATTAACTTTTCACAAATTAATTTTCTCCGTGGGCATATAGATCTTTATCTTCGAGATTAGGGTTAAGTGAGATTTTTATAGCACACGAAAAAAAATAGTTAGCTAGGCCAGCGAAGCCTTTGCTATTTTAAACGAAGAAAAGTAGTTCGAGAAACTTTACTCAAATTTTGAGCAAAGTTGGGACACATGGACAAGTTGGAGATTACTCAATATTATTATAATAATTTGTTAATGTACATTTTTAAACTTTACTCTATATTGTTAATGTTTACCGAACTGTGAAGTATTATTTAACATTTGGTACGTCACAACTTATTACAATAATATAAATAATCTCTAACCTGCCCATGTGTCCCAACTTTGCTCAAAATTTGAGTAAAGTTTCTCGAACTATTTTCTTCTGTCTATAGATAATAGTCAGTTTTATTTCCTACTATAGTTAATTATTACAATAATATTGAGTAATCTGTAACTTGTCCATATGTCCAAACTTTGCTCAAAATTTGAGTAAAGTTTCTCGAACTACTTTTCTTCGTGTATAATAGCAAAGGCTTTGCTGCCCTAACTAACTATTTTTTTCTGTGTGCTACAAAAATCTCACCTAACCTTAATCTCTACACTGAGCAAAAAATGGATCCAACAAAACTTTTTCTGTTGTCCTGACAAAATATTTTGTTGTCATAACAAAACATTTTGTGTGAGTAACAAAATTTGATTGATATAGCAAAATGTTTTGTTGGCACAAAAAAAGAATTTTGTTAGCTAAATACTAACAAAATATTTTTGTTGATTTGACAAAACTGTTTTCTCAGTGTAGGATGAAAAGGGCATAGGATGAACAGCATAGGATGTCACACGGTACGGGTCAATATTTGCATTGTATATCTGTATCATACATTATTATCTGGATATATTATTATTATCTATTAATGAAAAAATGTTTGTGTATCAAAAAACAACTGAATATTGTGATGATTTGGAAATTCTGAGACTCAATGAAAAATGAATCTTGAACGTTTAGTAAACAACTTATATATTTACTTCAAACACATGAATTAACGGCACTTTACACAATCTCAAACTTGGTTTAACGCTAGTTCTAAATTAAGATATAGTTACAACTCGTAGTCGGTGTAAAAATGAAACGGTTTGCAAGATTATCCTTGCAGTTTGAAAGTCTGATCAATTCTGTCTTTTTGGTTTTCAAAGAAGATTTGAAGTTCTTAAATTGATGGAAGTGTGCTTATTTTTATGCAGAAAATGATGGTCAGTAACAATTTTGGTGGGAGTACCTAAAGTTTTCCGTACTTATTTTGAATATAGTATATTTAGTGTATTAATCCGCACCCAGAAATACAATTCAATACAAATGAAATATTTGCCGACAACCTTAATTACGAGGTGGAGGCAGTTTCTTAATTCTGGTTCTTTGAGTTTTTTCCCGTAATATAATTGTAAAGGGATTAGACCTTATCTTATTATCTTATCGGATTAGACTGACATTTTCTAAAGTGTGATAAATTGAACGACTGAATGTAATAAACAATTTGGAAATTTCCTACATTTTACAGAGGCTAATCTCTAAAGAAGTTTTCTGGGCATGGCTACATCTGAAATATTTGTTTTTGAATTTGCTTGAGACTCAAAAGATATACAAAGAAAATATTGATCCGCACCGTGCAATATCATATTTAATTATATGCATATAGATCTTCATCTTAGAGGTTAGGGTTATAAAAAATAGTTAGTTAGGCCAGCAAAGCCTTTGCTATTATACACGAAGAAAAAAAGTTCGAGAAATTTTACTCAAATTTTGAGCAAAGTTGGGATATATGGACAAGTTGGAGATTACTCAATATTATTGTAATAATTTTTTAATGTACATTTAAAAATTTTACTCTATATTGTTAATGTTTACTGAACTGTGGAGCATTCATTAATATTTGGTACGTCAAAACTTATTAAAATAATATACATATTCTCCAACTTGCCCATATTTCCCAACTTTTCTCAAAGTTAAGTGAAGTTTCTCAAACTATTTTCTTCCGTGTATAGATCATAGTCAGTTTTATTTCCTGCTACAGTTAATTTTTTGCGGTTAGAGCAAATAATTTTGCTATGTAGAAAAATGATTTTCTCTGACAGCAAAATTATTTCTTTTAACAGTTAAAAATTAGCTGTAGCAGCAAATTAATACATAAAATACATAAAATTTTTTGGTGAAATGAATTGGTAACATTTTTCAAATTTTGATACTTTCAAATAAAAAATTCTTACTTAAGATGAGCCTTCCCCCTTCTCCCATCTTATGAATGTAAGATTTTCTCTTAATCCACCCTTTTATTGCCAAAGTATTATGTAATTGTTTTATTACTCCTTATCTAAAAAAATCCGCGCATTAAATTAAAATCTTCGCTAGAGATGAAGAAATCTAGTAATTTTTTAACTAAGATTTATCTTCAATGTGGAAAATTTTTGTCTTTATTTTTAACAGTGTATTTAATTTTATTTCAAACAGTCAGAACAATAGATAAAAGTTTTTTTGGACTAAATGTCTGCCAGCCAAAATTGAAATTTCGATTTTTGTGAAAAAATTGCTTGTTTTTTGTCAAAAAAAGATAGTTTCCAATAAAAGAAATTCCTTCAATTTAAATACTGCATTTTTATATTTAAAAAAAGACTGCCAAGTTTGAAATTAATGAGTTCAGTGCTTCTTGAGAAATCTTGTTTACCGAATTTGAAAATGATGTTTTAAGAAAAACGCATTTCAAGTTTGATATACTATGTACATGCAGATAAAAAAATAATTTCTTACTCCAACAAAGTCATCAATTCCTGGCCCATATTTTAATTTAATATGTATTTTGCAGAAGATAAGTCGCAAGTGCTAACTAGTAAGATAATAGGTGGAAAATGTTCGGAGAAAAAATATGTAGCTTCTGTAAAACATCGACACCGACACATTGCTGCTGCAGCCTTAGTTTCTAACAAACATGCCATAACTTGTGGCATAATTGCTAAAAGATTTAGACGCCCTCATTTTGAATTAGCGTACCTTACAATTGGATCCATATTTCATATAAGTGTACCGCATTATTTTGAAGACATAATTTATGATGATAGTTTTAACGAGAGTTTGGACAATCCTGATGCCAATTACGCCATCATACGTGTGAGTTATTTCAATTAAAATGCATATTAAAAGCTAAAAAGTTCGACGGGTGCTACAATGATGAGAGAAACTTGCGATATATGCATTAAACTCATTTTCGTGCGGAAAATTGATTTTCTCGCACTAGTACGATAAAATTTTAAGTGTGCGGGAAATTAAAAGGAACTTAAAATTTTACCGCACTAGTACGGGAAAGTCAACTTTCTGCACGTGAAACAACACCGACCCTGCTATCTTTCGGTATACAGCGAACAGAAAATATCGTTCTTATCACGTGCGGAACGTACACGGAGAAAACAAATTGTTGTATTAACCAACCAGATTGTTGATATAGAACTGACAAAACTTTTTTGCTTACCCAACAAATTTTCAGTTTTTCCAACAAACCTGTTTGTTGAAACAATAAAAGAGTTTGTTATTTCTCCGTTTATTTTAACGCGCGAGCGAGTCTCGACTCGCTTTTGCGTTAAAATACGCCTTTCCGCACTTGATACGAAATAAACTATTTCCGGTTGACTTCTTTACCCAGTTTTTTGAAACAACAATGCGAATAGCAATATTAAAAAACTAAGTAGTTCATCCAGAAAAAAAGCATCCGTGGCATATTTAACAAACCAAAGTAATTGGATGACCTAGCCACTTTTAAAAGTATTTTAGCACCCGCCGAGTTACTTATTACTTATCATTGAGAAATTGCATGTTTTAGCTCAGAGTACCTATCGATCCAGCAGAAAATGCAGAAATACTTTCTTTGTCACCTGTGGATGTTGGTCCTGGCACTCAAGCTACCATTCTAGGATGGGGTAGTTCAAACTTTAGCCTTGATGTTTCAGGTTTTTTGAAAGAACTCGATGTCAGAATAACAACTCGCGAAAGCTGTTTGGAATATCATGATGAACTACATGCATCACAAATATGTGCAACTGCTTCATCAGAATTAAATGAACATCCTTATTATGTACGTGAACTAAGAGCAATTCCTATCATATAACTTCATTTTCAAAATAATAAACATAAGAAAAGAAAGATATAGTATATTGAGCAACTAGGGAAAAAAAGTTTATTTTGCGAGTGTGAATTGTGGTTCCCGGGCAATGCGAGGTCAACAATCACACGAGTAAAATAAATCCAATATAGTGTCTTTATCCCGTGTGGAAAAATTTCATGGCGCTGGCCAGCGCCACACCAGACTGCCTGGTTTCCAGTTCTGGCGCTGACTATAAGGCCTGGTCTGGGGCTGGCCAGAACTGTACCGTTTTTGTACCATCAGCCGCTAGGCATCGACTGGCCAGCCACAAGCTAGCGGCTAGTCAGACACGAATTCGCGGCTGGTTAGCCACTAATTGGTGGTCAGTTAATAAAGTTTTGGTTGAGAAACCATTTTAATTCAACATTTATCGACTTCGATTAAAAATCATAAAGTAAGTAGTAGCAATATTTGCAAAAAAGAGATACTTGTTTCCGGCCGCGTAATAAATGTTTCTAAAAACTTGTTACTAACCTAGGAATTTTTCGAGACTTGTAAAAAAAAATTTCGTTCGCTACATACAAACTTTTTAGTCATGGAATGCTGACCAGCGCCAGATCTGGGCCAGACCAGAACTTCCTGACTAGCCGGTATTAATGGTAAAGGGACATATTAAACTCCTGTTTGGCCGATCCACGAAACTGTGACCGTAGATTTACTTTTCCTCAAAGGCACACACAAGAACCACATAAACGCAATGATATTTTTATCTACAAAATTTTTTTAACCACCAATTTTGTAGAGAAAAACACCACTATCCATAAAGGAGGCCCACAACACCTTTAAGAAGTATGCAACTCACAGAACACAAACACACGAACACGGAAAAACGGAGATAGTTAGAATTAGCCGCACACTCTTTTCGGTTTTAAGAAGGAAACTGCTTAAAGGAAACTGCTTTGGAAAGAGAGTAGTAATGTTGAAAAAACTAGCCTAAAGAATTAATATGTACTGTGACCAGTTGTTGTGAAGGGTCAAGTTCGAAACGTATACCAGGGGTGTTAGTTGAAGTTTGCCGGTTTTTTCAATAAAGAAAACACTTAATTCTCAAGAGAATCTCAAAAAATTTTTATTCAAAGTATTGACCATTGGATTCTACACATTTTGCCCATCTTTCAGGCAAATCATGGATACCATTCCAAAAAAACTTTTTCTCTTTCAAGGCAAACCATTCGACGAGCCATTTTTCGACTTCTTCATCATTGGCGAAGCGCTGCTCTGCGAGTGAGTGTCCCATCGAATGCGAAAAGGTGATAGTCGGACGGAGCGAGGTCTGGAGAGTACGGCGGGTGCGATAATATTTGCCAATTCAATGCTTTTAATGTGTTCTTCACCACTTTAGCGGTATGAGACGGTGCGTTGTCTGTTGTAGGATAACTTTGCCATGTCTTCGGGCCCATTCCGGCCGTTTTTCGATCAACGCATGATTCAAATTGATATTTTGTTGTCGGTAGCGATCCGTATTCAGCGTCTCACCAGGTTTCAATAACTCGAAGTACACCACACCACACTGGTCCCACCAAACACAGAGCATTGTCTTACGGCCAAAGCGAATTGGCCTTGGAGTCGATGGGCCGACCTCACCAGGTGAAAGCCATGATTTTTTCCGCTTCGGATTCTCGAAATAAATCCATTTTTCGTCCCCCGTGACAATTCGATGCAGAAAAGATTTCCTTTCGAACCGTTGAAGCAGCATTTCACAAATGGTTTTTCGATTTTCCATTTGTCTATCGTTCAGTTGGTGTGGTACCCATTTTCCATACTTTTGGATTTTCCCCATGGCTTTTAAACGTTGGAAAATTGCTCCTCGGGTCACATTTAGTGTTTGTGCCAATTGTTATTGCGATTGGGTTGGGTCTTCATCCAATAACGTCTGCAATTCCTCGTTTTCGAACTTTTTCGCTGCACCAGGATGTTCATTGTCTGTTAAATTGAAATCTCCACTTTTAAATTGACGAAACCATGTCTCACATGTTCTAATCACTGGAGCATGTTCACCATAAGTTTCTACCAGCAATCGATGAGCTTCAACTGCTTTTTTCTTTTGATGAAATAAGAAAAGCGACGAATGCCGCAAATGCGATTTACCAGGTGTACAAGTATGAAACCGGTAATGACATCTATGTGTCGCTAGGTAAAACTATACGCTCTGTCAAACCAAATCATTGACGCCATTTCTTCTCATTGAGTTCTGTCAACAATATTCAGTTCATAAACAATCAAGTTTCATACAACAAATAATTTTTTTTCGCTAGTAAAAATGTCGATTTTTGTGCTTCTAAACTACGATTTGCGGACATCATTGATTTTCTGTTACCAATTGAAGAAATTTGCTTTGGAAGCCCATCGAATGCTTGTGGAAGCTTACGGCCAGCATGCTCTAGGCAAAACACAGTGCAACGAGTGGTTCAATAAGTTTAAAAGTGGCGATTTCGATGTGGGAAACGAAGAACGTGGAAAACCACTGAAAAAGTTTGAAGATCCTAGAAAGAGTTGCAACGCAATGAAGAAGGCTATGTCTTATTCCGTTCGTATGTATAAAAACGCATTATTTTATGTGTATAAAAGTTTTGTGTAGAGAGTATACATTATTTGATAATAATTACAGGCCCAAAAGAACCGAAAATTTCAGACATTATAATAAGCAGGATGTTTACGCGTATGAGTCAGACGCTTGGAGGTTTATCTTTGCGACCCTAGCGGACCCGTGTGAGAGAACGGTCATAGAATACTCTGACCGTTCTCTGACTGTTCTATGACCGTTCTATGACCTCGCATTATTACGGCTAAGATCGGTAAAAAAGACATTAAAAGCTTTGCAATTATGATTCTGTGGCGAAATTTGGATTAGAAGGTGAAGCAATAAACACAATTATCTTATTTTTCAGCGATAAAAACTAGAAAAACATGATACCTGTCATTGAAGACAGTGCAGTGGTTCACAATTGGCGGAACGTTTCCACCGTGAAGGTTTACTATTGGTGGACAGGTTCCGCAAATGGTGAACCACTGCACTGCCTTCAATAACAGGTACATGATGTATTCCTAGTTTTTATAGCTGAAAAATAAGATAATTGTATTTATTGCTTCGCCTTCTAATCCAAATTTCGTCACAGAATCATAATCGCAAAGCTTTTGATATCTTTTTTACCGTTCTTAGCCGTAATAATGCGAGGTCATAGAACGGTCATAGAACAGTCAGAGAACGGTCAGAGTATTCTATGACCGTTGTCTCACACGGGTCCGCTAGGGGATATAATAAATATTTGAAGGAGAGAAAATCAAAATTAAATTCGTATGTATATAGAAATTTTAGCACGCGTGTATAAATTGTTATGTGGAGTTAAATACATATAAAATTCATATACATATACATATCTGTGATTATATTATGTGAATGGTACACACGTATGGTTTGAACGCTTTGAGGCTTGTTTATGTGATATAATATTCGCATCGGACTACTGCTGAAGAATCTCATATTGGAAACGTCGAATATACATAAAACACGTTTTTATTTTGGAGGTATAACTCGCATGTATGAATTTTATGTAGCGCTGAATATGTGTGGAATATATTCATTATTTTATACCCTTTACGGCGCGAAATTATAATAACTCTGGGATTGAGCACTTAGTGGCTTGTATATAATATTCATATCGGATTCATTCAGAAATATTTAAGATAGCGAGAATCTTATTTAATTTCGTATATATATAGAAATTTAAGCCCGCGTATTATTATATAGCGCTGAATACGTGTAAAATGTGTTCACTGTTTCATAAAAAAGCTAGCCGCGAAATTCAAATATCTCTGTGATTATTTTATGCCGATGGTACACGCATATGTGTTGAACACTTTATATACATAAAAATCGTTTTTACTTTGAAGGTTTAACTTACGTGTATAAATTTTATGTAGCGCTGAATATGTGTGGAATGTATTCATTATTTTATACCCATTCAGGCGCGAAATTAGAATAAATCTGGGATCGAGCGCTTAGCGGCTTGTAAATAATATTCATATCGGATTGATTCTAAAATATTCAAGATAGCGAGAATCTTATTTAATTTCGTATGTATATAGGAATTTAAGCCTGCATGTAATATGCTTACAGCCTACACGGAGAAAAATCAATGTTAAACTATAGGACAGCCATCTTATATGTTCAATTGTAATATCTAGATGTTCAACTGTGATGTCCAAGATATTAATCTCTGCATATTTTAACATTTTAGATATTACAGCTGAATATCTAGATATTAGAACCAAACATATAAGAAACGTTTGCCTTTTAATCCCCATAATATATTTCCTGCCTTGAAAAATCTTTAATATGTCCCTTTATCATTAATTTTTAATAAAAACTAAGTAATCCAATGCCAATATAAAGACACTATATTGAATTCATATTTGGGTTAAAATAAAAACTAAAGACATTAATACAAAAATGTCTCGAAACTAGTAAAATAAATGTTTTTCTCGTATATCGCACGATGTTTTTTCTACAGGGGGGTCAAAAAATGGATTTTTTTGCCCCACAAGGGTCAATAAAATGCACTTTTAGAAAAAATTTATTTTTTCTTCGATGTTATTAGTTTATTTAAAAATTAAAAGAAAAGGCTGTGGTTCGGATGTATTGATCCTTGGAGCCTCAATTCGAACATATAAATAGTTTGAATATCACGAAGAAAAATGAAGATATTGAAATCGGGATTGATTACTGAAATTTCTGTAAAAAAACAGTACATTTGGTTTTCCAACTAATTTTTCAATAAAGAGAAGGGAATGTAATTTCGCATGGCAAGGATTACTGGAATTCAGTAATTATTCCCAATTTGCGTCACACTTTTCTGTTTATTGTGGAATCAGTTGAAAAGAACCAAACTTACATTTCTTTCACAGAAATTAAAGTAATCAATACCGATTTCCTTATCTCCATCTTTTCCGTGATAATTCAAATGGCTTTACATACCCGCACTATTTTCCTCTCTTTAGAAAAAATAAAAATTCTCTTTTTCATTGTATTTTAGGCAGATCTTGGTGATCCATTAGTTAGTGAAGATGGATACCTTATAGGGATTCTCATTTATTTAGGCCTTCATCCTAATATTCCTACAATTTATGTAAAATTGTTTCTGTATAACAATTATATTATGACTATGATTAGTCCTGCAGGTCCACAAGATGAAATAAACGTAACAATAGATCATCATGAGTTATGTGACTCAGAAAAGTGATAATCAGAGTGATTCCTAGTATGTAAATTGTTCTGATTATAAACTGTTATCTGTCAATTGTATAACAAATGCAATTTCACTATGATTTATACCTAGTTTTCAAAGCCGGACGTTTTAAATTACAACTATTCAAAATGAAACAGGCATGAATATACAATGAAAGACGGAGGGTCATTTTAAAAAATTCACAACATTTGTAATAAAAGTTATTTTCGGAAACTCAATATTCTTAAGTTATTTTAGAGTTAAGATTAAGATCCACGCTAGAATTAATGAAGTGAGCAGTTAACTTTAATTATAAGTGAGAAATCTTGCCAGTATAACGCCGATGATAAGTTTTACATCTGATTTTTATGTTATACATTTCTATTGTGTAATCTGAGAAAAACATTAAAGATTTTTTGTTTTCAATGTACATCGGAGTATTTAACATATTTCTAGATATTTAACGTTTTTCAAAATATTTCAAAGCAGATAAAGAAGTTTAAAGTGTTTCCAAATATTTTACATGCTTCAAAATATTTTAAGATAATGTAAGGTACTTTGAACTGATTCAATGTACATCGGAGTATTTAACATATTTCTAGATATTTAACGTTTTTCAAAATATTTCAAAGCAGATAAAGAAGTTTAAAGTGTTTCCAAATATCCTAAATACTTCAGAATATTCCGACTTACTTCAAGATATTTCATTATATTCAGGATATTTTGAAATACTTCAGAATACATAAGGTACATGAGGTAGTTCAAAGTGTTTCCAAATATTTTACATGCTTCAAAATATTTTAAGATAATGTAAGGTACTTTGAACTGATTCAAAGTACATTGGAGTATTTAACACATTTTAAGATATTTAACGTTTTTCAAAATATTTCTAAGTACATAAAGCAGTTTAAAGTGTTTCCAAATATCCTAAATACTTCAGAATATTCCGACTTACTTCAAGATATTTCATTATATTCAGGATATTTTGAAAGACTTCAGAATATTCCAAAGTACATCAATTATTTCAACGTAGTTCTGAATATTTGACATAGTTTTAAGTATTTCAAAGGACTTTTGGATATTCAAAGTGATTTAAAAATAGTTTCAGATATTTCAGAATATATCAAGATAATGTAAGGTACTTTGAGCTATTTCCAGGTACATCGGAGTATTTAACATATTTCAAGATATTTAACGTTTTTCAAAATATTTCAAGGTACATAAGGTAGTTCAAAGTGTTTCCAAACAATTTACATGCTTCAAAATATTTTAAGATAATGTAAGGTACTTTGAACTGTTTCAAAGTACAACAGAGTATTTAACATAATACTAGATATTTTACGTTTTTAAAAATATTTCAAAGCAGATAAAGCAGTTTAAAGTGTTTCCAAATATCCTACATATTTCAGAATATTCTGATTTACTTCAAGATATTTCATTATATTCAGGATATTTCAAAATACTTCCGAATATTCCAAAGTACATCAATTATTTCAATGTAGTTCAGAACATTTGGAATAGTTTATAGTATTTCAAAGTACTTTTGGATATTCAAAGTGATTTTAAAATATTTTTAGATACTTCAGAATATATCAAGGTAGTGTAGGGTACTTTGAGCTGTTTCCAGGTACATCGGAGTATTTAACACATTTCAAGATATTTGACATTTTTCAAAATATTTCAAAGTACATAAAGCAGTTTAAAGTGTTTCCAAATATCCTAAATGCTTCAGAATATTTTGACTTACTTCAAGAGATTTTATTATATTCAGGATATTTGGAAATACTTCAGAATATTCCAAAGTACATCATTTATTTCAATGTAGTCCAGAATATTTGGAATAGTTCATAGTCTTTCAAAGTACTTTTGGATATTCAAAGTGATTTTAAAATATTTTTAGATACTTCAGAATATATCAAGATAATGTAAGGTACTTTTAGCTGTTACCAGATACATCGGAGTATTTAAAATATTTCAAGACATTTAACGTTTTCCAAAATATTGCAAGGTACATAAAGCAGTTCAAAGTGTTTCCAAATATGTTCTACCTTTCTATTGTGTAACCTGAAAAAAACGTTAAAGATTTTTTGTTTTTCATTTTGCTGATATCATACAGAGTTTTAGCCCCTTTCTTAAGAAGTCGCTCAAAACTTTAACTTGTAAATCATTCAGGTTGGTGCCCGTTACATTATTCAACCACTAAGTCTCTGCTATACGGATTTCTGGAGAATCATGTGGATCTTCTTCTGTATTTGCACAACTCTATACCAGATCGACTGTGATCGTGAAAGTTCTACTGAGTTTAAAAGAAATTTCTGATTTGAAGGGCATCTTAAAAAGACAAACTTGAAACTATTGTGGAATATATTTTAACGTGAAGGTAATTTCGGAGCAAATTCATTTTGAAACTTTTAGAGGTAGTATTATTCAAAGCAACGGCTATTTTCAGTGATCAGCAGTACGTTCTTGTTATTTGAAAAACTATTAAATATATAGCTTATGTTGTACTTCAGCCATAAATTGTAATAGTTACTTTTGGAAGAACTCCATCGAGGTAATTTGCTTTCTCTAGAACTTCTACGAATCAAGTTGTTTTATTTTTGAACTCCATTCTATGAAAGGTGAATGTCAGTGTTCATTTCTTACGTATAAGATTTATTAATACAAGTACCACGTCAGATGAGAAACAATAAAAACCTGATGTATCAATATAAATTTGAAACACTTTATGAATTGGTTAATAAAACCAAATGAAAAAATTGTAAACACCAAGTACCAAGTAAATCCGAAAAATTACCAAAATAAAATATTCTAAATTGAAAAGATTCCTTGAATGGCATAATTAAAAATACCAATAGATAGTTGAAGTAAAGAAAAGTATCGATTTAATTTTTAAAATCCGTATTAAAATTCTTATTGTAATTATTTTGTTTCAAAATACATTTCAGAACAAATATTTTTTAGATTTGAGAAATTGAAATTAATCAATTAAATTACTGTCGTGAAAGATTGAGTAAATAGAAAAAAAAAATTTAATGAAGAGCACAGGACCACAAAAAAGTTTCTATGCTCGAAGAATATTTTGACTAGCTAAAACTGAAGCTCAAAACTATGCACAACGTCTAATGTTCGTGCAAAATGGACCTAGACGGACAAAACGGTTCATGTTCATAATTTAATATGAATAATATATAAATTATAATACAATATAGTATTCAATGACGCCAGGATATTTAAAAATAATTCAGAATATTGCAAGTCACTTCAAGATATTTCAAAGGGTCCCAGCCTATTTCAAAGAACTTCAAGATTTTTCGCAGATTCAGAATTTTTATGCCCTTCAGTATATTTCATGGCATACGATCTAAAAATATTTTTAATAAATAAAACTTTGATTTCAATACCAAAATTCAGTTAAAAGGGGAAGAAGCATGTAGAAAAGAACATTTTTCACCCAAATAATAGAAAGGATTATCCAAAAGACGCAGTGTCTCTTCGGTCAGTGTCATGCAAACGAAAATGGCCCTCTGGCATCCATTATGTGGCACCAAGCCTAGATGTGGGACATTTCAATGTACTCACAGATATTTCAAGGTACTTTAGAATATATCAAGATAATGTAAGGTACTTTGAGCTGTTTCAAAGTACATTGGAGTAAGTAACATATTCCAAGATATTTAACGTTTTTAAAAATATTTTAAGGTACATAAAGCAGTTTAAAGTGTTTTCAAATACTCTACATACTTTAGAATATTCCGACTTACTTCAAGATATTTCATTATATTCAGGATATTTCGAAATACTTCAGAATATTCCAAAGTACATCAAGTATTTCAACGTAGTTCTGAATATTTGACATAGTTTTAAGTATTTCAAAGGACTTTTGGATATTTTAAGTGACTTCAAAATATTTCAAGATAATGTAAGGTACTTTGAGCTGTTTCAGGATACAACAGAGTATTTAACATATTTCAATATATTTAACGTATTTCAAAATATTTTAAGGTACATAAAGTAATTCCAAGTGTTTCCAAATATTTTACATATTTTAGAATATTGCAACTTACTTCAAGATATTTCATTATATTCAAGATATTTTGGAACACTTCAGAATATTCCAAAGTACTCCTGGGTATTTCATATTTTTGAATACTAAAGAATATCCCAAAATACTCCTACAGGTATTTCAAGCTACTTCAAGATATTCCAGTGACTCCAGGAAATTTAAAAATGATTCAGAATATTGCAAGTCACTTCAAGATATTGCGAGTGGTCCCAGCCTATTTCAAAGAACTTCAAGATTTTTCGCAGACTTCAGAATTTTTTAATGTACTCCAGGATATTTCATGCAATACGATATAAAAATATTTTTAATGAATAAAACTTTAATTTCAATACCCAAATTCCATTAAAAGTAGAAGAAGCATGTAGAAAAGAACATTTTGCACCCAAATATTTAAAAGTAAAATCCAGAAGACGTAGTGTCCCTTCTGTCAATGTCATGCAAACGAAAATGTCCGTCTGGCATCCATTTCGTGGCACCAAGCCCAGAAGTGGTGAGATTACAAGTTCTGCTTCCGAGTTTTCCTTCTAAAATTTCTTTTTGATTAGTTCTTTACAAAATCGAATTCTCGCACATTACCTTGTCCATTCTAAGTTTAATAAATGCTGACTAATGAAAGACAATACTATAGTAGATATGATTTTTTCAGATTCGAAAATTCTTCAGTACAGGAACTTTTTCTTGTAACCTTGTGTAATAAAGTAATTTTTAGACATAATATAATGCCATCATAAATTTATTTATATAAATTGAAATAAATTACATTACTGAAGAGATTTCTCACTCACTAGAAAGAAATAATCTGTATTTTTTAGAAAGTGGACCTACTGGTTATTCTCATTCCTAATTCTATTTGTACGAGAAAAGTGGATATGGATTTTTTTGAGTGTTGATTTATTAGTCTCAAATCTGCATGTGTCAGTGTACGTGGGTATGAGGGATTTTCACACACTAATCTGGAAGAACGCGAACGTTTAACATATCCCACGATGTTATTAATCATTCTTGAACATATTCTACCCACAATCTGTTTAGCACGCGGCTTCCTCTTATGGTTCCCTAGGGCGACTGCAGTAAGGTACATTTGTACGAGTAGTCTCTGACTTTTAAGTACGTTAAACTACGAAGCAGTAATTACATTTTGTACATTACACCGATAAGGATGAGAAGAAAGAAGTCTTGCGTTATAACAGCCCTTGTTAACATGTATGCAAATTTTATATTTTAAACTCTAGTTGTACGGTGCTTTTCAACACGGACTTTGTTTTGTAATAGAGGCAATTTTGGATGTGCTGACAGTTTTTTTGTTTTGATTTTTGGCATATGTCAAGTAGAAGGTACACAATTTATTATGATGTCTTCAATTTTAATCAGAAATCGTATAAAAATAATTAAAATCCAATACGAAAATGGTGGATCTGTGAAAACTACATATCGCAAAATTTTAGATATTTTGGGTCGTTATAATCGTCCTTTTGAAACCGCTATTAAGAATATGGTGGATAAATTTGAGTCTACTTGTTTGGTACATAACATAGCAACAACAACACGTGTCACGGATATTTGATTCTTTTGAAAGAATCGATTCTTGAGTTAATCCAAGATCAAATAGACGAGAATTCAAAAGATCAACTTGGAAAGAATCGATCTTCTCAGGATCGATCTTTTAGAGACACACAAAAAAAAGGTTAATTTAGGACATCAATAGTTTATTTTGAGTAATTATGTAATTTGTAAACAAATTTTTGGTATTATGATGAAAAAGGGAAGTATATTATTAAAGAAAAAGTTATTTTAAATAAGAAAACTCTAATTAATAATCGACAAACATTAAATGTAAATTTTAAATGTATATTAATATATAATATTTGTATATTTAATTTTAAATTTTAATTAGAAATTAAATAAAGGAATAATAAACTACGAAAAAAGGCACTAAAAATATAGTTAAAATAATATTAATTTATATATTTATTTTAAATTACATTGAGCGATCTTTTCGCCGAAAAAGATCGATCCAAATTTAATAATTCCACAGCGTTCTCAGCAATTGGACCTATCCAAGAGCACCATATGGCCAATTTTGTGTAAAGATTTGGGTCGAGAACCTTATAAGGTTCAGTTAGAGCAAGAATTAAAGCCAGCCGACTAATCTCTTTGTTGCCAATACGCTAATTTCATTCTTGAACAAGGTGATGGTTTTTCGGACATGTTCACAAATTTTAATGGTATGGATGAGAGTGATATGTAGTTTCAAAAAGACAGAGCCACATGCCAAAAAGCCCTTAAAGCATTGAATCAATTGCGAACAAAATTCACGTAATTCTGCAGACAATTGGCTGCCTAGATCGTGTGATTTAACACCGTTAGACTATTAATTGTGAGGCTAGGTGAAAGATAAAGTCCATGCAGATAATCCACAATCCATTGGTGCTTTGAAATCCAATATCCGACGCGTAATTGGTGAAATAGAGCCGTAATTATGCAAAAATATAATCAAAAATGTTGACAAAAGGGTCGAAGTCTGTAAACATGGTGGTGGCGGACATTTGTCCGATATTATTTTTTATTCATAAACTGTAGATTTTCTACATTATATATCAATAAATAAATACAGAACTTTAATCAAAAATTTGTGTTTTATTCAAAATTTAAAAACAAATGCTGACTTGAGGGGTCAGTACCACATCTCAAAGACTTTTTTGAAGAACTTTTTCTCGTAGTAAAATTTATTTTATAATTTCAAACTTTTAATACACATAAGATAAGGTTTTATAGAAATACAGTCAGTTTTTTACATTCTCATCATGGATGAGAAGGTATTGGTTTTATGTGAAAAATGACTTTCGATATTTTCATCAAATCTTTACGTTTTGAGACCCCCTGAGTCATAAAAAAGGGTTTTTACGAAAGTGTCTGTCTGTCTGTCTGTCTGTAGGTCGTGTGCGGCATAACTCTCGATAGAATTATCAGATTGAATTGAGCTTTGGTACACTTTATCGGAGCCGAAAAAGTAAGGAAAAGTTCGTTAACCAGCCACATTCAATCAAAATTGAGGGATTGAGCACTACTTTTGTGTTTTTGAAAATAATTTTTTGAAAAAATAAAAAATTTCAATACTGGTTTTAGATAGTGCTCATAAATCTCTAAAAATTATTCTGATATCATTTTTTGATTAAATCAAAATTAGAAATGTTACAGCATATTCAAATTCGAAAAAAGTCAATATCAAAATTCCATTTTCCAGTTAAATTATACGAGATATTTTTCTTTTTAATTAAAAAAAAAAATATGCATCTTATGAAAAAATGTTACAATTCAAATTTGTAGGACTTTATTTATTTAATAATATTGTATCATAACGTTTTTTCGTATGAAATTTCGATATTGAATTTTTTCGAATTTGAATATGCTGTAACATTTCTAATTTTGATTTAATAAAAAAATGTTATCAGGATAATTTTTAGAGATTTATGAGCACTATCAAAAACCAGTATTGAAATTTTTTATTTTTTCAAAAAATTATTTTCAAAAACACAAAAGTAGTGCTCAATCCCTCAATTTTGATTGAATGTGGCTGGTTAACGAACTTTTCCTTACTTTTTCGGCTCCGATAAAGTGTACCAAAGCTCAATTCAATCTGATAATTCTATCGAGAGTTATGCCGCACACGACCTACAGACAGACAGACAGACAGACAGACACTTTCGTAAAAACCCTTTTTTATGACTCAGGGGGTCTCAAAACGTAAAGATTTGATGAAAATATCGAAAGTCATTTTTCACATAAAACCAATACCTTCTCATCCATGATGAGAATGCAAAAATTTGAATTAGATCCATTGGTATGGACTTGGTGGGGGCACAAAGTTGAGCATCTAAAATCTGGCGTTCCTCGCCAATCCTACGGTTCCCTTCGGATTTATTTCAGATTTGGGCTACACCGTTCGAAAGTATAGTATCTCTCCTAAACAAAATGAAAAAAAAAATTTTCAAAATCCAACTAGTATTGACCGACAAAATGCATGTCTACCATGAGCGCTTGAATTCCGGCCCGATTTTTGAGTCCTTCTAAGCAAAACAAAATAATAAATTAACAAGAATAAAAGAGAGTCTTTACTCAATTCAATGTTTGCTTTCTCTGAGATCGGGCATCATGGATCTTTTTGGATACTTGATTGGGCAAGGCACTGAAGCGAAGAAGCGCATCTTACGAATCGCAAAATCGAACGGTCCAAGTGCATATGACATTGCGCTCTTCTGAATAGCATTCGATTGGGCTTATACGAGACCGGGTATCAAAGGAATTGTTTTAATTCCAAAAAATGCGTTTAAAATTAAAAAATTCCATTTTTTGGACAAAATATGTGAGATACAAAAAAAACGTTTATCTGGAAAATTGTTTGCCTAAATGAGGTTTAAAAATTCTCATTAAGACATTTCGGGACAGGATGTGTATTTTATGTTTTGATTTTTAATATTAAAAAAATTCGATTTTTTTCACCAAAATATGTGAGATACGAAATAAGCGTTGTTCTGTAAGGTCGTTTCCTTAAATAAGTTCTACGATTGTTTTTTCTTTTTGAGAGATTTGGAAGAAAATAAATTATTTTAATCATGTAATTTATTAAAAAGTTACTGAAATGTATACAGAAAATCGAGCGCGAAGCGCGAGCGTCATGATGAGAATGTGTTCCTTAAGGCTGATAGAGCCTTAAGTAAATTGAATTTCCTGTTTCACTTAAATTCAAAAAGAAATAGAGTGACTTTGAGAAAATGTGTAATTCACATCATCTGTAATATAATTATAAAATTAGTTTGAGCTTCAGTATCAAATTATAAGAAATAAACTTAAATGTATGCGGAGAGCACAAGACCGAGCGCGAAGCGCGAGGTCCAGAAAGAACGGAGCACGAAGCGCGACGATCGAATCGCGCGCCCTAGGCGCGCTCACACTTGCGAGCGAAGCGGGCACATTTTTTTTCTAAGTCTTGCTGGTATGGCTGCCTAGAGTTACCCTTACTTAAATCTGGTTGACATGATATTTCAACTTTAGAGAATTTAAAAGAAAAATTTGCTAGATTAATGAAAATTACACTTGTCACTATCGTATGAAGCTCAATTATTCACATGCGATAAAAAAAATTGCGGACTTTTCATATATTCGACCTATTTTATTCAACGTAAATGGTGTTAAAAATGGCTTAAATATTAATAAATAATTATAATGTTGATTTCAACCAGATGTAAGTAAGGTTAACTTCAGGCGGCAATACCAGCAAGATTTACCATAAGAGAAAAAAACTGTATTTCTTTTCAATCTTATCTTTTGTGTATTAAAAGTTTGAAATTATAAAATAAATTTTGCTATGAAAACAAAATTCTTGGAAAAAATCTTTGAGATGTGACACTGTCGTTACAAGTTATAAGCTTCATTATAATTAAATAAATATGTTGAATTACGCTGGGCTTGGGTATCTAATAATTCATATAGAGTCTCATGTCGTGTTGATTTATAATAAATATATGACCAAATTAAACACAAAAAAAAAGAAACTGACTGTCACGATGATTTTTTTCTGGGTGAAGCAAGTATAAGTTTGCTACTGAATAAAGTGCTTTAATGCAAAATCGAATTATCTGTTCAGGTTGGAATTTTCTTGAAAATCTATCTTTGCGATTTTTATTTACTAAGATATCTATAACAAAATTACATTTCCATAGAGGAGATGAGTCCATTATATATTTTTTTAAGCTCAGACGGATTCTGTTCTTCTTTTGTATTTGCACATATTATAGTAAAATTGAAGAAAAAAAGTAACTTTTCGTTCGAGTCATTAATTTTAAATTTTGAAATTATTTAAAAAAATGTTGAGTTTACTAAATAAATAAAGCTTTTGATTTATGATAATATTTTCACTCTAAAAACGGAATATTTTATTGCCAAAGTTTTTCCTTTGGTCTGGAAATAAAATCCTTTGTCATGTGAAGGAAGTATAATTTCGATGTTAAAATAAAACAAATTCTATGATATAACCTATAAGAAATATACACAAGCCAAACTTTGACAAATCCCAATATTCAATCGATCATTTTCAGTAATATAATAACGACCCGTCTTAGATTTCAGCTTAAAGAAATTTTAAGATATAACTTTGCTTACATTACAAATTTTCCAATACGTGTAAAATTGAAAGTCCATAATCTATTAAAGATATAATGTTGGAAAAGTGTTACAAAGTTATTTTTAAACTTTGTTACATTTTAAATTTCACAATAAATTCTATAGTAAACATTTTACTAATAATTTCGAATCAAAATATTTTTTTACAAATAAAAAAAATATATTCTTCGTAGTTGGCACCGTACTGACAAAATATCTGTGAACAGATTAGCATCAGACGATGTACACTCACTAATGCGCAGGCGCACTTCGTCTCTTAGTCTAGAAATGCAATCCTTACATAATTAGAGGATTTCTTTTCAGAGTCATAAAAAATCGTTCATTGCTAAAAATATTTTCTTTTTGCATCTCACAGATGAGTTTTGTAACAGGAAAAAGATTCTGTTGGTAGACAAAAGGAATATGCTTAATTTCAATGGATGCATTCTGAAAAGAACGTAATTTCACTATGGATAGACTTTTTTTAGAGTGTTTGCTAAAATTAATAGTTTTCAAGAAAATTGGAAAAAATCCGTTTTTAATTCTAAAGAATGTATTATCAAAACTACTCAACAGATCAATATCAAATTTAAACACTCATCTTGATAATATTGTACACATAGATAAATATAGTTTTCTTCATATTTATATGCACTAAAACCCTGAATCGTTTGAAAGCAGAGCACTGACTTTGATCGAATTGAATGTGGCTACCTGAATCATTTAAAAGAGAGCTTCCGATGAAATAGTCACTTAGATTCACATTGAAGCGACTCACAGGCTGAAAATTCGACAATACATTATTCATGCTTTGAATACAAAAAAAGAAAAGGAAACAGTTTAAAATTGTTTATACACCAAAGTTCACTTCACAAAAGAGTTATTGAATTGAGATGAAATTTGCGCAGTTCAGTTATTTTTGTTAGCTGTCATTGGCAAGGAGACCATGCCTCGAAAAACTGTTAGTTGATTCCTATTTCCATATGTCGATACGTCCAAATAAGAAAGCTTTTACTCAGGACTTCCGTTTAAAAGGCTTTAAAGTTTTAGATGGTGCTGTAGTGTTTGTTCAATTTATATGGTATGGCCCTGTGCACAATAAAGAAAAGAAAACGGAAATGCTAAAATGGATCTATCCCTCTCTAGCGTCAAATTTTAGAAAAAGATAGAACATATTTTACGTTTACATCTCACATTTCCGTTTTCATAGTTTCTGAAGATGGCTACCAGACTAAAGCCCTTTTTATGTAACGCTCGAGTAATAATAATTTTTATTTTAATGGAAAAAAGTCAGTAAAAATACAGTAATTTTCATAGTTCGCAATAATGGAAGATATGAGGAAATGCGTTGTATCAACGAAACTCGTTAACTTTATCATGTTAAGTAAGGTGCTCTGAATCCAAAGGTTGCCCTAACGAATTTCCTGCCTGGGAAAGCACGACCGTAAATCACTTAAGAATAGGAACGCCGCTTCAGTATGGTGTATCTCTACTCGCCTACACCTTTTTAACGACTACCTATAGCTCACAGTACTCTCAGTCTGGTGAAATATCCCTTGATGAACCTATTTCCGTTACTGTGAACTAGCCTGCCTTGATTAATTACCAGGATAGCTCTGAACTGACCCAAGCCTATACTTTTGAATGACGATAAACAGATGATAGAATTATTTCGTTTGCGGACTTTGCATACTGTGCTTCCTTTTTAAACCAACACGAACATTGTGAAGAGACGCTGACGTCTAAAAGGAAGGAAACATCATTCTTAACTTTAGTAGCAAAGTAAGTCTGACTTTAACAGTTCGTCGTGAAAAAATAAAAAGGAAAATTAACGCTGATGGGTAATTTTTATCACAGCTATTCTAAAATAAATTCTGGGGATACTTAGTAGTTTGTGAAATATGCTTCAATTACTTTATTGAAATTACAAAATTTGAAGTTTATCCGAGAATTTGGAATTTAACGAATCAAGTGTGAAACTAGTTCTAATGTCAAAATAATTGAGACTAGTGAAGCCACTTCGGAGTATTTGAAAATACTTCAGGACATTTAAATGTACTTACAGATATTTCAAGGTACTTTAGAATATTTATATATACTTCAAAGTATTCCAAGATACTTCAGAGTATTTTACATACTTCAAGATATTTAAAGTATTTCATAATAATTCAAAGTACATAAAGTACTTCGAAGTATTTTCAAATACTTCACATACTTCAGAATATATAAAAAAAAAAGTAAAATTCTTTGAGCTGTTTCAAGATACTCGTACTTCAGAGTATTTTACATACTTCAAGATATTTAATGTTATTCAAAATATTTCAAGGTACATAGAGTGATTCCAAGTGTTTCCAAATATTTTACATACTTCATAATATTCCAACTTACTTAAAGATATTTCATCATATTCAGAAAATTTTGGAATACTTCAGAATATTCCAAAGTACATCAAGTATTTCATTGTAGTTCAAAATATTTGACATAGTTTAGAGTATTTTAAAGTAATTTTGGATATTTAAAGTGATTTCCAAATATTTCTAGATACTTCAGAATACATCAAGATAATGTAAGGTACTTTGACCTGTTTCAAGATACTCGTACTTCAGAGTATTTTACGTACTTCGAGATGTTTAACGTTTTTCAAAATATTTCAAGGTACATAGAGTAGTTTGAAGTGTTTCCAAATATTTTACATACTTCATAATAATCCAACTTACTTAAAGATATTTCATCATATTCAGAAAATTTTGGAATACTTCAGAATATTCCAAAGTACATCAAGTATTTCATTGTAGTTCAGAATATTTGACATGGTTTACAATATTTTAAAGTACTTTTGGATACTTAAAGTGATTTCAAAATATGTCTAGATACTTTAGAATATTTCAAAAAAAGGTAAGTTTCTTTGAGCTGTTTCAAGATACTCGTACTTCAGAGTATTTTTCGTACTTCATGATATTTAACGTTTTTAAAAATATTTCAAGGTACATAGAGTAGTTTGTAGTGTTTCCAAATATTTTACATACTTCATAATAATCCAACTTACTTCATGATATTTCATCATATTCAGGACATTTTGGAATAGTTCAGAATATTCCAAAGTACATGAAGTATTTCATTGTAGTTCAAAATATTTGACATAGTTTAGAGTATTTTAAAGTAATTTTGGATATTTAAAGTGATTTCCAAATATTTCTAGATACTTCAGAATACATCAAGATAATGTAAGGTACTTTGAGTTGTTTCGAGACACTTTGGAGTATTTTACATACTTCATGATATTCCAACTAACTTGTAGATATTTCAAGATATTTCAGAATAATCCCATGTACTTGAAGTATTTCAATGTAGTTTAGAATATTCGCCATACTTTAGAATCCTTTAAGGTATATCAAATTATTTCAAGATACTTTAGAGTATTTCACATACCTCAGAATATTTCAAAGTACTCCTGGGTATTTCAAGCTACTTCAAGATATCAATATCAACATCATACGATCTAAAAATATTTGTCATAAATAGAACTTTAATTTCAATACTAAAATTCTGTTAAAAAGTGAAGAAGCATGTAGAAAAGGACATTTTTCACTCAAATAATTAAAAGTAAAATCCAGAAAACGTAGGTCAGTGTCATGCAAACGAAAATGGCCGTCTGGCATCCATTACGTGGCAGCAAGCCTAGAAGTTGTGAGATTAGTTCTGCTTTCGAGTTTTCCTTCTAAAATTTCTTTTTGATTAGTTTTTTACAAAATCGAATTCTCGCACATTATCTTGCCCATTCTAAGTTCAAGAAATGCTAACTAATGAAAGCCGATACTGTAGTAGATATGACTTTTTCAGGTTCGAAAATACACCTAGAGAGATTAATTCTCAAAAGATGATCTCACTTGGTAGAAATAGTAACACATGTGTCCAAATGTGTGCGAAATGTATTTAATTCCAGGAAGAAGATAACCGCCACATCACAAGTGTGAAATTTTCTTTACAATTTAAGCATGCAATCTTCCCTTTTATCGCATCGTTCAGATCTGTGAGTTACACGTATTTCAGCTTGAACAGTGAAATACGACCAAGAGTTACTGCAATGTCGAGGATATTCCTCTCTTCAACTTAATTATTAGGGCGTATGCAAAGGGACGGCACAAATTGTGAAATGTCAGGGCTTTGTGGCAGGTGCTGCCAGTATGCAGAAAGTTTTGACCAATTTTCATAAAAGAAAGACGCTTGTGCTGCGTCACGGTAATTTTACAGCACAGGACATAAAGTTCGCTCTTCGCCCAGAACCAGAAGTGTAACGCACATCCGCTCGCCGATAGCACGACCCTCGTTAAGATGTTTCATCGTCCTCGAAATTCTACGGGAGCTGCTAACATAAATTCTTCACTGTTTCCTTAGAAATTTCAGGTATACCTGAAATTTAAGCAATGAAGCACCAGCATTCATCATAAACAAACGTATATTTCAGTAAATTTACAAGAATGAATATTGTTCCTTGCATTTCATTAACGATTCTATAGGAACAAATATCAAAATTCATAGCACAGTGTGACAAAAAAAAGTTTCTATACGGGCAGGTTGAAAAAAATATTTTATATGAATTGCGGCCTACCGAAAGCGGAAGTAAAGTCCAAAACTACGCATCATGTCAATCATGCAAAGCAGACCTAGAGCGACGAAATGATTCATGTCCAAAATATATAGACTACACGGAGGAAAATGGAGATAAGGAAATTGGAATTGATCATAAACAGCTGTCGGGCTTGATTGCAAATTGTTACCTAAAAAGAATGCTCCAAGGAAAGAGATTTGGCTCCAATGAAGAAGTGATTGCCGAAACTGGAGCGTATTTTGAGGCCAAAGATAAATCGTTCTACATAAAAGGCATCGGAATGTTAGAGAAGCGTCCGGTACAGAAAATTTTCCGCTGCCTTATCTATTCTTACAGAAATAATAATTGTGCTAAACTACACTGGAAAAACAGTATAGCTGAGAGAACTATATTTTGGTGCTCAGAACCAGAAAATATTGCTATCAAACCAATGCTACGGTATGGTCCTCAGAACTATGCGAGTATAGGTGAGACAGCTATACTGGTATTCCTAAACGTCATATTGCTTTGCGAAGGATACAACTTCGTTGATATGGCGATATGATGTATAGCGATCGTAACCAAAATATTAGGCCTATTATAACAATGCATGCGATAGAGTTGTCGCATGTTCTCTAATCCAGAGCTCCAATTATAAATAATAGGAAATGAAAAAATTATGGTCAAATTATTGTAATTATGTTAGTACTTACCTTCGAAAGCTTCGATATATTTTCTTAATCCCCAATCAGTCAATTTTTGCTTCACCCACTCGTCCATCGCTGTTGTGAATTTTCGGGTGTGATAAAACAATACGCGATACGCAAAAATGATCTTTCAAACAAAGAAAAAATGGAGAAACGCTTCGAAAAAACGCCTCGAACAAATGACACTTCTTTCTCATTTCGAGGTTAGAGTTGCGTGCATGCGAAGCAATGTATAGGTCACGCAACAAACGAAATTATAATGGTACGATGGCAAAATACGCATTTCGGTACGTCGCGCATTCAGTTTAGCTACAATATCACACTGAGAAAAAAGATTTGATTGAATCAAAGAAAATAATTTGTTTGAACGACTTTCTTTGATTTAAAGAAATGATTTGTTTGAATGAAACAAAATTTGTTGGAGGTTGCCTAGTGCAGGTACGGCTCAGTAAAAAGGGGCATTACGCAAGGGCATGATATTTGTGGTATGCGGTAATTTGTAAGTTATAAATTCTTTTATGCGTTAGAAATGAATAGATAAATATATTTTCACGATCCAACTATATTATTTTCTTGGATTTCTGAAAAAATATATTCCAATGTTTGCTCGGGGCAGCGGAGAGTACTTGATACCAATGCCTCAAACCAAAATAATAGATGTAAAGTAATGTAATTGAAAAAATGTCATGAAGAACTAAACTGGATAAAGCATAACCATACGTTACTTTAGGAAGGTTCAAAATGTGCTATTTATGTGTGCGAGCAAAAAATCATCTAAAACGTTTACAAACATGGCGTGCGTAGCAGCTGCTCTAGTAACTTTTTTTACATTCTCATCATGGATGAGAAGGTATTGGTTTTATGTGAAAAATGACTTTCGAAATTTTCATCAAATCTTTACGTTTTAAGACCCCCTGAGTCAGAAAAAATGGTTTTTACGAAAGTGTCTGTCTGTCTGTCTGTCTTTAGGTCGTGTACGGCATAACTCTCGATAGAATTATCAGATTGAATTGAGCTTTGGTACACTTTATCGGAGCCGAAAAAGTAAGGACAAGTTCGTTAACCAGCCACATCCAATCAAAATTGAGGGGTTGAGCACCACTTTTGTGTTTTTGAAAATAATTTTTTGAAAAAATCTAAAATTTCAATACTGGTTTTAGATAGTGCTCATAAATCTCTAAAAATTATCCTGATAACATTTGTTGATTAAATCAAAATTAGAAATATTACAGCATATTCAAATTCGAAAAAAGTCAATATAAAAATTCCATTTTCCAGTTAAATTATACGAGATACGAAAAAACGTTATGATACAATATTATTGAATAAATAAAGACCTACAAATTTTAATTGTAACATTTCTTCATAAGATGCATATTTTTTTTTAATTAAAAAAAAAAAACTATTGAAAATCCAAAATTCAATTTTCTTAACAATAATATGTAAAATAAGAAAAAAACGTAAGAATACAAAGTTGTTAGTTTCAAAAAGATTTACAAGTTTTGTCCCACACAGTTTCTGATAAAACATATATTCTTCGTTTCAATTCCAAAAAATACGATTAAAATTCAAAAATTCCATTTTTTAGACAAAATATATGAGATACATAAAAAACTTTGAGATGAAAATTGTTTGGCTAAATAAGGTCTACACATTCTTATCGAGAAATTTCTCGACAGGATGTATATTTTAATTTTTTGATTTTTAATATTGAAAAAATTCGATTTTTTTTCACCAAAATATGTGAGATACGAAATAAGCGTTGTTCTGCAAAATCGTTTCCTTAAATAAAGTCTACGATTGTTTTTCCTTTTTGAGATATTTGGAAGAAAATAAATTTATCAATAATCATGTAATTTATTAAAAAGTTACAAAAATGCATACAGAAAATCGAGCGCGAAGCGCGAGTGTCATGATGAGAATGTGTTCCTTAAGGCCGATAGAGCCTTAAGTAAATTGAATTTCCTGTTTCACTTAATCTGAAGAAGAAACTTAGTGAATTTGAGAAATTGACTAATTTACATCATCTTTAATATCATTAAATTGGTTTGAGCTTCAGTATTAAATTATAAGAAATAAACTTAAACGTATGCGAAGAGCACAAGACCGAGCGCGAAGCGCGAGGTCCAGAAAGAACGGAGCGCGAAGCGCGACGATCGAATCAAGCGCCCTGGGCGCGCTCAAACTTGCGAGTGAAGCGAGCTGCGCGCGAAGCGCGCAATGAGAATGTGCCCGCGACGCGGGCAGATTTTTTTTATTAAGGTTACTACAACATTTATAATAGCTACTGAATCTTGTTGAAAAAAATACTATAGATTTACAAAATATATGTTTATATGTGCTCAAAGTTTCATGAAAATATGATCGTTGCTTCTCTACTAAAAAAATTCAAAATTATTCAAAAAGCATGACTTATTACATGCTCCCATAAGAACACATGTAAAAATTAAACACTATTTTCTCCGTTATTAACTACCTAGGCTACTTGAAATTTTAATGAGTGTTTCTAAACGCAATAATGAAGCATTCGTCCAAGTTTAAGCAAAATCTGTTCGTTATGATTTTGGTAGGGAACCTCCTTAAATCAAACAAATTATATCTTTGACCACATATCAATGCATTAATTTTCTTGTTTCGAAGAAAAATTAATTTGATTCAAACAAATATTTATTTGGTTCAAAGATATTTTTTTTGAATCAAACAAATTTTATTTCATTTAAACAAATAATTTCTTGAAATCAAAGAAAGTCGTTCAAACAAATTATTTTCTTTGATTCAATCAAATCTTTTTTCTCAGTGCAATATCGTATAGTCACAACAGGTATTTTGCTGAACTAAAATTCTGTTAATTAAATTCTTTTAATCACCTCCCAAAAAATGGGTCCTGTTTGACTTGTAAATATGGACCGAGGGATATGAAGACTAAATAATTAAATACATTAACATCACTCTAGACGTTTGTTCAACCCTTGGTTGATACACTCCTTTGGAATTTGCGTAAACCAAGTCTTTAACATTAGTCCTCGTTAGTTATAATCGGTGCCACTTAGAAAGTACGCAGCAGGGGAAATTCCGTTGTGATGTTAGATCCACGTAAAACAGGGAAGATCCGGGCTAACATTAGAGCCTAGACTAAATTTATTTTATCAATTAAGTTCACCTCAGTTCTCTTAGCACTTCTCGGAATTTGGTGGAATACTGTTATTAGTATCATTTCAAGTTAAGTATGCATTCTCAATTAATTTTACATGTGTAATGTTAAATCGGATATACTAAATTGATAAAATTTCTTTTCCATCTTTCTGCAGATTAAATGGAAAGAGAGAAATTATCAAAGAAACTATCTCTGTTAAAGAGATAGATTTTCATATCACCCTAATGTTTCAAAGTTCTTTACAGAGCAGATACCTATTTTATTTCAAAGTAGGACACTTCTCATACTCTTAGCATTTTTTTATGTTGGTATATACTTCGTATAATATGACCCATCTAATGAAAGAGATGAGCAGTAAGAACGGGGATGCTTGGTTGTCAACACCGTCATTAAGGGTAGTGCTTCCTTAAAAGATATGAAACCGAATACAGGAACAAACACATATTCAAGCTTTTATTTATATTCTAGCTAGACCGTTTCATTCGTATTATCTATCTTAACATACATGGAAAACTACACGTATATTTCCTAACGAATGTGAATACACTATCTCCCTGGAACAAATAGGCATCAAAAATGTCTCTTTTTATATCATTACTAATAGACCTAATGGAATATTATTTATAGTCATGAGTGTCTATTGTATATATCGCGTGTACCGAAAGGAACGTGACATTGATTTATATTAGGAATGATTTTTTGACAAAACCTCAAACACAATAAGTGTCGGGTTCAAAAATCTATTGATACACTGTAAAAAAAAAGTTTTAATTCAAGTCTCAGAATCGGCTAACATTAAGATGTAACAAAAACTAGACCATTAGAGAAGGACAGACTTATGCGCTCATACACAAGATGGCTAAATTTAAGCCAAAATCGTCTGTTAGACGTAACAAATTTAAGACTTTTTTTTGTAGATCTTCTTGAAACGAACAACTTTGTATTCTTACGTTTTTTCGTATTTCACACATTATTGTTAAAAAATTTAATTTTGGATTTTCAATAGTTTTTTTTCAAATTAAAAAGAAAAATATGCATCTTATGAACAAATGTTACAATTCAAATTTGTAGGTCTTTATGTAAAAAATAATATTGTATCATAACGTTTTTTCGTATCTCGTATAATTTAACTTGAAAATGGAATTTTGATATATTGACTTTTTTCGAATTTGAATATGCTGTAACATTTCTAATTTTGATTTAATCAAAAAATGTTATCAGGATAATTTGTAGAGATATAAGGAAAACTATCAAAATCCAGTATTGAAATTTTTGATGTTTTCAAAAAATTATTTTCAAAAACACAAAAGTAGTGCTCAATCCCTCAATTTTGATTGGATGTGGCTGGTTAACGAACGTGTCCTTACTTTTTCGGCTCCGATAAAGTGTACCAAAGCTCAATTCAATCTGATAATTCTATCGAGAGTTATGCCGCACACGACCTACTACAGACAGACAGACAGACATTTTCGTAAAAACCCTTTTTTCTGACTCAGGGGGTCTCAAAACTTAAAGATTTGATGAAAATTTCGAAAGTCATTTTTCAAATAATACCAATACCTTCTCATCCATGATGAGAATGTAAAAATCTGCCGGCTTCGCGGGCACATTCTCATCGCGCGCAAGTTTGAGCGCGCCTAGGGCGCACGATTTGATCGTCACGCTTCGCGCTCGGTCTTGTGCTCTTCGCATACATTAAAGTTTATTTCTTATAATTTAATACTAAAGCTCAAACCAATTTTATAATATTAAAGATGATGTAAATTACTAATTTTCTCAAATTCACTAAATTTCTTTTTCAGTTTAAGTGAAACAGGAAATTCAATTTACTTAAGGCTCTATCGGCCTTAAGGAACACATTCTCATCATGACACTCGCGCTTCGCGCTCGATTTTCTGTATACATTTCAGTATAACTTTTTAATAAATTACATGATTAAAAGAATTTACTTTCTTCCACATATCTAAAAAGGAAAAACAATCGTAGACTTTATTTAAGGAAATGATTTTGCCGAACAACGCTTATTTCGTATCTCACATATTTTGGTGAAAAAAATCGAATTTTTACAATATTAATATCAAAACATAAAATATACATCCTGTCGAGAAATTTCTTAATAAGAATGTGTAGACCTCATTTAGGTAAATAATTTTTCATCTAAACGTTTTTATGTATCTCATATATTTTGTCTAAAAAATGGAATTCTTGAATTGTAGGTCTTTATTTATTCAATAATATTGTGTCATAACGTTTTTTCGTATCTCGTATAATTTAACTTGAAAATGGAATTTTGATATTGACTTTATTCAAATTTGAATATGCTGTAACATTTCTAATTTTGATTTAATCAAAAAATGTTATCAGGATAATTTTTAGAGATTTATGAGCACTATCTAAAACCAGTATTGAAATTTTTGATTTTTTCAAAAAATTATTTTCAAAAACACAAAAGTAGTGCTCAATCCCTCAATTTTGATTGGATGTGGCTGGTTAACGAACTTGTCCTTACTTTTTCGGCTCCGATAAAGTGTACCAAAGCTCAATGCAATCTGATAATTCTATCGAGAGTTATGCCGCACACGACCTACAGACAGACAGACAGACAGACACTTTCGTAAAAATCGTTTTTTCTGGTTCAGAGGGTCTCAAAACCTAAAGATTTGATGATAATTTTGAAAGTCATTTTTCACATAAAACCAATACCTTCTCATATGATGAGAATGTAATAAATATTTTGAAGGCATGATTGATAAAAGAAGAAAATTGTACAGAATATAAATTACCAATGTAAATAAGGTTGATTAGTACTAAATAATTGAGCTCATCAGTAAATAGTTTTTTGAATTTAACAGTTTTTGTTATTGAACTTTCTAGTGAAAATGAAATCCTTCAAAAATATTCCAGTGTCTGTTCTTTTTCGCACACTCTGTACAGCAAAAAACTGATTTTCACGTGAGGACAGCAAAGAACCGTTTGAGAGTGTGGCTGCTAAGATCAATACTTTACCTAGACCGAAACTCAATTTTCGCAAGTGTATTAACTCTACTTTGTTATAGTATTTGCTTGCTTTCATGTCGTTAATAGTTGATAATAGCTTGTTACTGAAAATTACCGACGAACCCATCTCACATGTGATATATCATGTGCCTTGAAAGCGACGTATTTTGGTCTTATTATTACTTCCTGATATTGATGATAATGTGTACGTCACTTAGGAATCCATCTTAATCAAAGCTTTATTTGCTTCTGCTAATCTTACTGAACATTTTTTTAAATATCTTTTAATTTAGTACATCGCATCAACTTAATAAAGTCAAACAAATTCTGTATTTTAATATTTTTTAAATTAGTTCATATACAAGGAGAAATAAATTGTTTCCTCATAAAAATGAAAACTATGTAAAAGTCATTCATTTATTCTACTGAGTAAAGCAGTAGGTAAAGACCAAGACCGAATATTTTTTCAAGCTTTTCAAATTTGTTTCACCTATTTCATTATTTTCTTTGGACTTCAAATTATGGTTGTCGCGTCGCAATCATACTTGTTTAAGGAAATTGGACTATTTTGCTCCGCACGGGATTTACTAAAGCAACACGCAAAAACACTTGGAATTTCCTAATAATCAAAAAGGAATTGATAAAATGAGAACAAAAATAAATTTATAAACTATTCACAGAGAAAATCAGTCTTTCTCGTAAACAAATAAATTACATAGAAGTATTCGTTAAAAACATGTATTCTTCGTGAAACTCTGGTTTGCTGATAAAAACGAAATTCACGAAATTTCACCGCAAACGGTTCAGAGTTATTGAATATATATTGGCTTATTTCCACAGACGCTTTTTCAATACTCGTTAATATGAGAGTTTTTTTAGTATAGAATTCAATTTAATCCAGAAATGTCATTTAAAATAAAAAGCATTTTTTAAAATGAGTAAGCTGGAAATCAACAGAACTATTGAACCGAATTAAATTTTCTCAAAGAAGATATGCATAGTAAACTATTATTGGGTTAACATCTATAGCAAATGAAGTATCATGTAACTAAAGTTTGTAAGCAATCAAACTAAAAGATAAACTAACTTTATAGTTTCCTATCCGCACGAAGTGTGTAGGAAATATACAGCATAATAGAAGTAACTCGATCACAAGTTTGATGCAATATAAATGGAAGCTCGTACAATTTTACTAGTATATACATTTATGTATATATAATATCTAGATCTAGATAATAAAAATAGAATATTATTTTTAGCGTGAAAAGCGACTGAAACGCACTACATAAGTCCAAGGTTTAAATTTCAGTTTAAAAAGAGAGCAATTCGTGTTGGAAAATCAACTATGATGCTAGATTAGAAACTAATAAGGTTTCCCAACGTCCATCACGGACTTAACCCTTTGCGGCATACATTTTTTAGGGGAACGAATTCTTATGATAATTGTTACATAAGGGTTTTTGGGGTCGCTGATTACAAATCTGAACTCAGATTTTAGAAATTCAAAATGGCGGCTCCAATATGGCGGTCATAATATTACATTTCTTTTAAATTTTTGTTGAAAATTGGTATACAGGGGTTTTTGAGGTCACTAATTACGAATCTGAACTCAGATTTTGGAAATTCAAAATGGTGGATCCAATATGGTGGTCAAAATCTTAAATTTTTTAAAATTTGTTTTTGAAAATTGGTTTAGAGGATTTTTCGGTGTCGCTAATCACGAATGTAAACTCAGAATTTGAAAATGGTAGATCCAAGGTGGCGTCAACAATGAAATATTATTGTAACATTTCTGAAAATTGGAGAAACGGTATTTTTGAAATTGCTGATTATAAACTTGAACCATAATTTCAAAAATTCAAATGGGAAGCTTCCAGATGGTGGAAGTAACAAAAATGGGATTCTAAAAAGTGCAGGTTTATTTAGGTACAATCGGAAATAAGCAAAGTCAAGAGATTTTTTGAAAATATTAATTAAAAAAATATTATTTTGGCCGCCATATTGGAGCCGCCATCTTGAATTTCCTAAATCTGAATTTAGATTCTTAATCAGCGACCTCGAAAATATCATAATGCAATTTTCACAAAAATCCAATAATATTTGAATTTATGGACGCTATATTGGATCCGCTATTTTGAATTATCAAAATCTGAGGCTAGATTCGTGATCAGCGATTTCAAAAACCATGGTACATAAATTTTTGTAAAAAAATTCCTAAAAGTTCCTCCAATAATGAATTCTTTTCAGAAAACGGGTTTTTTTTCTGAATTTGTTTATTAAAATTGACAAATTTTTACAAAATTTGGTACTTTTAAACGTGAATTTATATTCGATAACATCCTAGGATCGTAACATAGAAGAAACAGTTGGATAATCGGATCAAAGTTACATTTAAATCGCGAAAATTTAAAAAAAAATTGAATTGATTATTGAATTTATATTGAAATTACGAAACTGTAACAGAATTTTCCATCACATGCATAAAACAGCTTTAGTTGCTTGGAACGTAAAATTCTTTCGATGGCAAGTTTCAGAATTATCAGATACATGTATCAGAATATTCAGTAATTTGTAACTGAAAATTAGAACATTTTCTCTTAAATGTATTAAAAAGTAACTGGGATTTCTAGAATTTATTTTCATTTTACAATTATGGATGTATTATAAAGCTTGAGTTAGGAGTTTCAAAAATTTCAGGCAGCAATACTAATAGTGTAATTGAAGGTGAACTCATTCTCGCTATTATAGTGTCAATCTAAGCTGGACTTCAAAAAATTCAAATTGCTTTTTTGTATTGCCTCAAGCCAACAAAAATAAAAAATAATTAATAAACAACTCAACAAGAAAAATATTTGGTTGAATCAGCAAAATTGTTGTTGGTTCAATCACAGAATTTCGTTGCTATAGAAACAACAAAATGTTTGGTTGGTCCAAAAAAATATTTGTTTGATTCAAAAACATTTCTTTGATACAACAAAATTCTTTGGTTGATAAAAATTTGTCGATTGAACCAAAAATGTGTTTGATCCAACCAAATATTTTAGCTTTTTTGAATAAATTTTGAAGGATTTATTAGACTGAACCAAAAAATTGGGTCAATTCAATGAATCACTTTTTCAATTCAACACAAAAATTTTCTTCAGTGAAAATTATTTTTTGAGTGCTTGAGTGGAATGTTTGTGAATATTACAATTATTTTTTCTTTAATAAAAAATTCTGTAAGAACGTGAACTTTACAATCTGTTACATTCATTTTTAAACGGATACTTTGAGCCTCTTTAAAAAACTGGGCTTGAAAATAATTGTTTATGAGTAAAATATGACTTTAGTTTCATAAAAGGGAGTTTCTGGAATTAATTAAAGTACCTTTGACCGAAATAATCATAATGAAATATGATCGTATCAGTTTGCGTTAAGTTTATTCAGAATTATAAAATGTGCTGGATAGTCTTAGAATATGAACATTCTTCAGCAAATTTATAAAACTTCGGAACATTAATAAACATAAAACATAAATCATAAAATCGTACGAAAGCTGAGTAAATAATATAACATTTCTTAAATATTGATATTTTACTGATAATAATACTAAAAGCTTAAGAGGGGAAACCACATTAGGAGGCTAAATATTGAGTGTTTTTCGAGATTTTTTATTGGCGGGGAAGAACACAATGAACATTATTTAGACTTTAAGCATCTTTTATTCATGTTTTGAAGTACACGTGGTAATTTTTTCGAATTTGTTTAGCCACAAATCATTACGTTATTAGCTGTCCCCCGTGAAAGGTCTTCATCCAAGTCCAAAATTGAAAATTAAATTTTTTGGAGTGTTTAAAAAAAAGTTCTTAATTTTCACATTTTCTAATAGTTTTTTTGCAATAATAATCATAGTTCAAAAAATTCTATCATCTCAATTGTAAGTTCATGTTTTTAGCAATGAAAATCGAATCCACGAAAATCATTTTACAACAACATTTTTCACATCCTAAAGATGCGAGAAATGTAGAAAATAATCGATTTTTTAAAAATATGACACAGGTGGACCCCCTTAAAACATTAATGACAAACCTATACAATGTATTCATAAATTAGCCGATTTTTTTTCTAATCTAATAAACAGAGATGTCTAAATATTAATCCTAAAGAAATTGCAATAAAATGTAATTTCTAATAAATGTCGAATATTAAACTTTAAGGATGAGAAAAATATGTGAACTAATCAATATATCAGTTGGTTTTAGCTGATTTTATAGTTACTGTAGTTTAAAAAATGAATTGAACAGCTAAAATTTAACCACAGATTAAAAATAGTAAAATATCTAATTAATATTTAATCTTAACAGAATTTTACATTCTTATTCACTCAAAATACTAATACAGGTCACATGATTCATTATTTGTATCAGTCTTGAATTAAATGAATCTGAAATGGTTGTATATTTTATAAATTTATAAATTTGATTGATATGAATGTACATGATTTACATTTGATTAATTTTTATACATTTAAAAACTCTAAGAATAAGGTTTTATACTATATTGTTTCTTTAGTCTTATGACACATGGCTATTATATTATGATTGGATAAATAATTCATCTTCTTTCAAAACTTTCTTATTATCGTTTGACAGCATAGAGAAGTAAGCAGCTGAGATAAAAGTCAATAATCCATACATTCCTGGCTACTAGCCTTACCTTTGGTATACAGCTAAGGTTAATATTAGATTACAATCTCATATCCCAAGCTTATCCTAACGTAGGCATACACGAGAGAAAGTTTGAGATGTCTGCTTGATTAGTTGCGCCTTGCATTTCTTTATTCTCTGTAATTTTCACAATAGGCAAAGACTTGGATTAAAACCATTCAGTGGTATGAGATAAATTAGAATCAACGTCCGATTTCACCACAACCTTTTGGTAATTCCTTCACATTAATATTAATCTTAAGTTTCTGCTTGTCATTTTTTATCTTAAGCATAACTTTTAATTGCACAACGAGCATACATCATATTTATGTCTTTTCTGCTGAATTTCTATGAATAAATTTAACAGGTAAACAAAATTGTCTTATTTTTGTCTTTTTTACCTTCAAGATATAAAATTTAACTTTTTTTTAATGCTGCTAAGCAAACTAAAAAATATTGATATTTAATTCTATTCGATTCTCTTGGGTTTTGATTTTAATTCAATATAAATTAAGGAGTGGAATGTGTAAATCCTTTATTATTTATTTCAATTAATCCTGAATTATTCGAATTTGTTGTGACATTAAATGCTAATACATCCATTTGTATGTTACTTTTGAATTCCAACTTTAATCTTCTTTTATTTTCCCCTTCTGATTGAGTCGATCCTAGTTTATAGGGTCTTTGCGTTATTTAAATAAAATACCCAAATTATTGATTTGTATTTATTAGTCGAATAATTATAATTATTTGAGTCAGTACTTTACGAAATAAAATGAAACAATATAATACCATGATAACATTATATTGGTATTTTAATAGATAAAAGTAAGAGGTAACTATTTTTAAAAAATAACAATTTTTAATTAATCTTTCCGTTTATGAGAAATAAATTCTCTAACAGAAAGGCCAATTAAACAGCTTTATCTTGCCAAAATTTCAAATAATTAACATGATTAACATAACATCTGTTCTGTGAACATAACTTGACATTATCGCACAATTATTTTCGTTTGACCTGCACCAGGATACGTTCATATTTCATGCTTTTATTTGCATTTCATATCAGGCAGTTGCATTATGTACGGCATAATTGTTCAATTACCTGTTTTTAATTAAAATTTAAAAAATTAAAAAACCATAATTAATTTAAATGAAAACTTAGCCTAGAGCAAAAACGAAATCGTATGCGAACGATACTTGGATCCACGACTATACGCCGGAAACGAAACAGTAGTCAAAACAGTGGATTGACGAGGAGAACTTGTCCCAAAAAAGGCAAAAAGCGTTCCATCCTCTGGGAAGGAAAGGAATTCTCTTCATTGACTATCTTGAGAAGGGAAAACTATCACTGCAGAGTACTACGAATCCCTTTTGGACAGATTGAAGACAGTGATCACAGGAAACATTCGGGAATGGCCAAGAAAAAGGTATTAGTCCACCACGACAATGCACCGATCCATTCAAACTGTATCGTTCAGCAAAAATGGACTGAACTGCGCTTTGAACTACTTCCGCATCGAACCTATTCACCCGATCTGGCTCCTGTGGACTTCCACCTGTTCTGGAAACTCAAAACTTTTCTGACTGGAAACAAATTTTTGTGCAATGAAGAAGTCATCCAGGTGGTCAACGACTATTTTGAGGGTCCTAAAGAAAACCTGTTCAGGGAAGGAATTGGGAACCTGGAGAAACGTTACGCTCTGTGCATTAAACTTCAAGGAGATTATGTCGAAAATAAGCTCTACTGAAAAAACCTTTGTAGGTACCTACGTATGTGACCTATGTAGGTACCTACGTATGTGACCTATGTAGGAACCTACGTAGGTGACCTATGTAGGAACGTACATACTATAGGCTCCTACATAGAAAGCTACGTAGGTCAACTATGAGGATGACCTATAGGTAACTACTTATGCGAACCTATATAGGTGACTACAGGAGAGTATTATGCCTCATTAGTCCAGTCGAATTAGCATAGGAAGCTGGGAAACATAGATGTGAGAGCGAGATCCAAGATTTTTATTGGAATCGCTCAAAAATATCATAGTTATTGACGTACCATCTTTTGCGCCTCGAATTTCCTTGTGCGTTTTGGAAAACAAATGTTTAAAGCCAAAAAGTACGAAAATAGGCCATTGTGTAAATACATTTTCTCATTTTACTCTTAAAATATCAGTTTTATGATGAAATTGTATCAGAGTAAAGTTGTAGAGCACAAAACTTGCTATGAAATTCTGTGGTTTAAAGATAAAAGATTTAATTTGTCTCCGCCACAGCGGCTGAACAATAAATAAAAAATAGTCAAAAAATAGCTATTTTTTGCACGCGCATTTAAAATGGAAAATATTGATACATCTAAATGGTTGTTTTGCCTTCAAAATTTTCAATTCTTTGCCTTTCAAATGCCGAAAACACGAGTTCAATATCTCCTTTAGTCACCGAGTAATGTAATTGTTTATTAAGAATTTTCAAAATAACATAACTTTTAAGAATTAAATTAAATAAATTAAATCACAGATAGCATGACTTTTTTATCTTTATTTGCTATGTCGATTTAAAAAAAAACGTCAAATTTGGTTGATTAGAAGCCGAGATAAGTGGCGGTGAAGAGCGCATGACGATTTTAAACGTGCCGAATCAAGTTTTTGCGCCACGCTGACTTATCCCCTCCACTCCGATTTTCGCCGTTCCCGCGCGCGTTTGACTGGCTGTTAGAATTAATTGCACACAGATCGTCAAAGTAATCGGTCTTCTTCAACAATATATCAAAAGTAAATTGATAAAGCTATACTCACATGCAGCCGATTTTGGGATTCAATAACTTCGGATGGGAAGGTCGAATTGAAGCGCTCTAAGCGTCAAAAGATTTGTTTTTGCAAGCACTTTTACTAGATCTTTCCAGATAGGGAATTTATCAAAAAACCGCGGAGTTATTCATTTTGCAATTAATGTAAAAATTACAACCCCCTTTTAAAAAAATCTGCCCGCTTCGCGGGCACATTCTCATCGCGCACTTCGCTCGCAAGTTTGAGCGCGCCTGGGGCGCGCGATTTGATCGTCGCGCATCGCGCTCGGTCTTGTGCTCTTCGCATACGTTTAAGTTTATTTCTTATAATTTAATACTGAAGCTCAAACCAATTTAATGATATTAAAGATGATGTAAATTAGTCATTTTCTCAAATTCACTAAGTTTCTTTTTCAGTTTAAGTGAAACAGGAAATTCAATTTACTTAAGGCTCTATCGGCCTTAAGGAACACATTCTCATCATGACACTCGCGCTTCGCGCTCGATTTTCTGTATGCATTTTTGTAACTTTTTAATAAATTACATGATTATTGATAAATTTATTTTCTTCCAAATATCTCAAAAAGGAAAAACAATCGTAGACTTTATTTAAGGAAACGATTTTGCAGAACAACGCTTATTTCGTATCTCACATATTTTGGTGAAAAAAATCGAATTTTTTCAATATTAAAAATCAAAAAATTAAAATATACATTCGGTCGATAAATTTCTCGATAAGAATGTGTAGACCTTATTTAGCCAAACAATTTTTCATCTAAAAGTTTTTTTTGTATCTCACATATTTTGTCTGAAAAATGGAATTTTTGAATTTTAATCGTATTTTTTGGAATTGAAACAAAAAATATAACTTTTATCAGAAACTGTGTGAGACAAAATTTGTAGATTTTTTTGAAACGAACAACTTTGTATTCTTACGTTTTTTTCGTATTTCACATATTATTGTTAAAAAATTGAATTTTGGATTTTCAATGGTTTTTTTTTTAAATTAATAAGAAAAATATGCATCTTATGAAAAAATGTTATAATTCAAATTTGTAGGTCTTTATGTGAAAAATAATATTGTATCATAACGTTTTTTCGTATCTCGTGTAATTTAACTTGAAAATGGAATTTTGATATATTGACTTTTTTCGAATTTGAATATGCTGTAACATTTCTAATTTTGATTTAATCAAAAAATGTTATCAGGATAATTTTTAGAGATTTATGAGCACTATCAAAAACCACTATTGAAATTTTTTATTTGTTCAAAAAATTATTTTCAAAAACACAAAAGTAGTGCTCAACCCCTCAATTTAGATTGGATGTGGCTGGTTAACGAACTTGTCCTTACTTTTTCGGCTCCAATAAAGTGTACCAAAGCTCAATTCAATCTGATAATTCTATCGAGAGTTATGCCGCACACGACCTACTACAGACAGACAGACACTTTCATAAAAACCCTTTTTTCTGACTCAGGGGGTCTCAAAACGTAAAGATTTGATGAAAATTTCGAAAGACATTTTTCACATAAAACCAATACCTGCTCATCCATGATGAGAATGTAAAAATCGTTTGGATGTGTTAAGAAATAGAAACCACTCATCTAATCATTGCATATGATAGTTTTATACTTGCAGTATGTGAAAAAAAATCATGATATGTGTGAAAAAATTTTCCTGGTGTATATGTTAATTCTTACAAGTTATGTTATTTTGAAAATTCTTAATAAACAATTACATTACTCGGTAACTAAAAGAGATATTGAACTCGGGTTTTCTGTATTCGAAAGGTAAATAATTAAATATTTTAAAGGCAAAACAGCCATTTAGATGTATCAATATTTTCAATTTTAAATGCACGTGCAAAAAATAGCTATTTTTTGACTATTTTTTATTTATTGTTCAGCCGCTGTGGCGGAAAAAAATCAAATCTTTTAACTTTAAACCACTGCATTTTATAGAAAATTTTGTGCTTTACAACTTTGCTCTGATACAATTTCATCATAAAACTGATATTTTAAGAGTAAAGTGAGAAAATGTATTTACACAATGGCCTATTTTCGCACTTTTTGGCTTTAAACATTTGTTTTCCAAAACGCACAAGGAAATTCGAGGCGAAAAACATGGTACGTCAATAACTATGATATTTTTGAGCGATTCCAATAAAAATCTCGGAACTTGCTCTCACATCCATCTTGAATTCTAATTTGACTGGAGTACATTATTAGATCGATTTGATGCCATATTGAAGGGAAAGTGGCTCCATCTGGCGAAAGAAAGTGCTTTTCCACCACGACAATGCACAAGCTCACACGAGTTCCATTGCAACGGCCAAATTATTTGATTGACACTACGAAATACTTCCTCATCGACCTTATTCCCCAGATTTGGCTTCTTCCGATTATTTTTTGTTTCCTAACATTTTCAGAACTAGTTAAATTTAATAATAATTCAAATGAGATACTTAATATCACGAATATTCAAGTTGCATTTTTATTAATTTTTAAATATAAATTTATTATCATTTTTCCAAAACATCTCAGAATAAATCTGAATGTGAAAATAAACAACTTTCATTTTTTTTTAAATATGGAGTAAAATTACATATATGGATATTATAATATTTTATCTTTATATAACGTCTTGCTTGCAAATTCAGTGTAAAATGGATTGTCCGTGAAGCCTATATACAAAATCGTTTTCTTGAAAAATAAACGCCTTCGTCCACTCGTGAAAATCATCATAAACGTCTCGAATTTCTTAACTAGGTACAGGACAATAGTCTTCTTCAAGGAGGAAAAGAACCTCTCAGGATTGCTTATAGGAGAAAAATTTTCGGTCAGCAAAGCCACATGTCCCGAGTCGGTTTTTAAAACAGTTCAGATCATTCTGTGAGAGACGCCGGTAATAAAGTCTTCGCGAGAAGTTTTCATAAATGTCAATTATTATTCTTTAATAATAAACATTTTTTGAAAAAAATTCCGGTCGGTTCGTGTGCAAATCTTTTATACTTTTTCATTTTATCCGGTTTTCTACTCATAGTGAACTTCAAATATTTTTTCAATTCGTGATGCTGCATACTGAACTATTTCATTTTGAATTGCAACCTATGAGATAAGTTTTTAATTTCTATGATAATTCTTTTTTTAATTATCTTCTATATTTTAATCCTTTACAGAAATTTTGAATTAATCTTTGAATTTATGGCACTGAAGAGGGCCCCCATATGTGACCGAAACGTTTGCCTTTCTTTCTTTTTGCGCATTTAGAAGAAACTGACCCAATGCCAAAGAAATGAACAAAACTTTTATAAAAACTTGGCTTGGAAGTAAAAGATTTTCATCGAACAAAGAGATCTTTGCTGCGACAAATGAGTATTTTGAGGGGTTTGATAAAAATTACTTTTCAGAGGGCATAAAGAAGCTTGAGTACCGCTATAATAAATGTATACAGATAAAAGAGGACTATGTTGAAAAATAAATTGGAATTTTTGTTATAAAAAGTGTTCTTCATTTTAAAGTCAAGGACTTATTGAACAGCCCTCGTAGTTGATCTACGTAGGAACGTATATAGGATCCTACATAGAAATCTACGCACCCACATAGGTTCCTACGTCAAATAACTTTTATTCTACAAAAAATGCAGACATTGATGTGGAATATTATGTAGGAACCTACATGGGATCCTCCGTAGGTACCTATGTAGGTGACCTATACATCAGGTTCGCATAAGTAGTTACCTATAGGTCACCTGCGTAGGTTTCTATGTAGGATCCTATATACGTTCCTACGTAGGTCAACTATGTTGGTGACCTATAGGTGACTACTTGAGCGAACCTATATAGGTGACCTACATAGGTTCCTACAGAGGATCTCCATCTAGGTTCCCACATGATGTCCCACATCAATGTCTACATTTTTTGTAGAATAAAGTTTTCGACGTAGGAATTTATGCAGGTGACCTATATAGGCTCGCATAAGTAGTCACTTATAGGTCACCCACATACTCGACCTACTTTGGTATATGTGTATGTGTGAACCCATGTGAGAACCCTAGTAGATAGTAACTCACTTATTAGTATATAACTTATTTCATGTAAGAAAAACGTGTCTGTAATTCTCACTGTCGGTAAGATAGATTTCTCTACAGGTTACAATATGGGTTCTGACATAGGCTTCCTGTGCGAGGATTTACAGAAGTTAGACATAAATTGGTAAGCGTGTAATCTAGTGCCCTTCACTGGACACAGTGTCAGATAATCTAGACATATAATACTGTTGCAAATACACCTACATGACTTTGCGATACTAAAGCGCATTGATATTCAAAGAAAATCCGAGCGCTTGTTACCAAATGGTGCTATAAACGTGTCACACGTACGTGATCACCTCTTCACGTGTACGTGCTCGACGGTCAGTAGTACACAGAATGCATATCTACCTTGTGGGCGTCAATAAACTGATATTTAGTCGCGTGTAGAACCCCTCGATTCAACTGCTAATAAACCCTTATTACTTATACTAGTACTCCTTAATAAAACCTCCGTGTCGTTCAATATTAATTCAGTTACAGCGTCACGAAATTGCAATTAGAATTTAGCTGAGCAATTTATCGTCGTCTGCATGAGATGAAAGCGAGTGAAAACTACATATATATATATATAAAGCGTTCGCATATTAATATTGAGGTAGTTTTCGTTTTAAAAATCAGGTCTCTGAAAAAAAATATTTTTATTATATTATTACCTAAAATGCTATTATCAATAGTGTCTTATGAAAAAACAACATTTTTTTTTTCATGAAAAAATTTGAAACTTACGAAAAATGATAATTTTGATAATGTTTTTTTGTAATAGAATTATTCCTCGTTATCGCTTCTTAACACTTTTTTTATAAATAATTGAATTTTCATCAATCATGGGTTATTATTTTTGGAAAATTATTCTCTACAGCTCTTGTGTTTTGAGTTTTTGAAAATAAAGTTTTCAATAGCTGAAATCGTTTAAAGAATTTTTTAAAATGAAACATTTATAAAAATTATAGTTGAAGACTCTTTATTTATTTTTAAAATTGGAAATAATAGAGTTGTAGAGAATATTTTTTCTCAAAAAAAGATCATGATTTATAAAAATGTAATTGTTTTTTTGAAAATTGATAAGAAACGATAGTGAGGAAAAATTCTATTACAAAAACATTATTAAATGTATGAATTTTCTTAAGTTTTAAATTTTTTTAAGAAAAAATAATGTTTTTCTTGCAAAAAAGACGACTAATAACATCATTTTAAGACTCAAAATCATAGAAATTTTTTCCAGAGACTTGATTTTTTGCACAACTACCTTAAGCCAGTATAAACGATAACTTTTGAAATATTATGAGACTAAAATTCGCTTTGATACATTTTATCAGGACCCGAAAAAAGACAAATTCCACAGGTACACAAATCTAAAAAAATTTATAAAATAAGACAATTTTCAAAATGTTTGAAAATTATTTTTTGAAACGTGCAAAAATTTTAAGCTCGGCTCCTAATAATACTGAAAAATTTATAGAAATCAGTTTAATCACATTTTTTAATATGACAAAAATTAAGAAAGCAACATCATTTAAAAACTTGAAAAAAATCAGCTAATCAAAGCGCAGGGAACTGAAATATCTAGTTTTATTCGGAAACACCATAAAATATTGAAAAGGGCCTAAGAATCATTTTCGTGAGAATTTGATTTTTTATATTTTAGGTGATTGCCAAAAAGTTGTAAAATTTGAATTCCACTAGCTTTTTATTTATTTACAAGGTACTGCTCTTATTCACATACAACTTTTCAGATAAAAAAAAAGTTATCAACAAATAACCAAAATTTTGCAAATTGTGTACTATACGATTTATGAAAATTTCCGTTTGGTATTCCATTTCTAAATGATTTTAACACTATGTAAATGTAATAAAAAATCCAAAGGCACAGTCAAACAAAGCTTAAAAAATAAATAAAAAATCATTCATCGACATTCAACGTATTCTCAAAATAATTTAGAAATTTGTTTCTTTCCAATTTTATCGGATTTCCACTTAGTGACCATTCTAGCGTTAAAATTATTAATCCCTACCACAAAAATAAATATTGTTTCCCTAAATTGTTATTCATGTTCTATCTTGGATTCCAAATAATTCTTATAAAATACATTACCTGTTTCTTGAATTTGTTTTTTCCAAAAAATCGATAGTTCAAATTTCAAAAAATTTTAGCTACGTCTCTTCTACACGAAAAGAAATAGTTCAATAAAGTTTATAGAACTGTGCAAGAGTAGAAGATACAGGCATTTACGGCACAGAGTTTTGGAAAATTTACAAAACTTTTTAGAATAAAATGCGGAACATTGAGGAAAAATTATTGAATGTTCCAAATTTTATTCTGAAAAGTTCTGTAAATTTTCTAGAACTCTGTTCCATAAATGCCTGATCCTCAACTCTTAAATAGTCCTATAAAATTATTTAACTATTTTTACCGTGTTTTGTTTGATCCCAAAAATCAAGAATTCGATATCATTCTAAAATAATATGAGACAGCAGTAATGTTCTACGAACCACATGGAGAAACTCTTCATTGTAAAATCTAGTATTATTATATTTGTTTTTACTAAAAGTCAATAGGAAGTGAGGATATAGTAACAAAACTAGTTTTATTTACCATAGCGGTAGGAGGAAATGCATTTTCTGAACCAATTGTAAATATAGTGCAACTTTATAAATTACCATTGAGAGTTGCAAAGATTAACATCTTTGATGTCAAATTGAAACTAGAAATTAGTGATACCTATATAAATAAAAAGTAAAACTATCAATGCAAGAATTGGTCTTTTGAATAATTTAAATTGCAAAATAGTTTAGAGAAATTACCATTGTCAATAGTAATGAACAATGAAAAGAGAAGGACTTGAATATTTTGCAATCGAATACATCATATATTGGAATAGTACGTTGGCAAAATTCCCATTGGAAATATTAAATGTACTGCCGAGTGACGTCAGATGCGCCAAACGTTTCTGATATTACCCGAGAATTTCTAGCTTACGATTTTTTCTAGCAGAGGGACTACCGAGATTTTTCTCATAAATCCTAAAAGTTTCCACAGTTCAGTATATAATGCAGTTGCTACATTGTAATTGACATATTACTGCGATGCGTTTATGAATGTGTATGTTGTGCAGTTAGGTTAAGTTGCGTTGAATTAGTATTTGAGCGTACATTGGTATGTTTATTATTTATATTGATATGCATATACAAGTATGTGTATGTAAATATGTAACTATGTTTATATACTCTCTCTACTCTCTAAATATGAATCAGTCAAAATGTACTGATTATTAGTGAAATTTGACTGATTCAAATAGCTAAAAAGAGGTTACTGTAAATCAGTCAAATTCCACTGATTACTTCAATGAAAATAAACTGATTTAAAGGCGAAAATATTTTTTTCACTGATTCCATCAGTGATAATCAATTGATTTAACAGTGAAATATATTTTTCCACTGGTGAATCAGTGAGAAGGCAAATCACTGATTCAATCTGTGAAAATTTGACTGATTCAGATTTAGAGTGTATGTAGCTCACAAAGTCTAATAAGAACTATGGTAAAATTTACGAATGACTGATTTTTTTATGTCATGGAGGTGCAATTATTTCCTATTTTCGGTAGGAAAAGTTATAAATATGGTTCTACTATTTCCAAAAGACTATGGTAATTCGGTTAGACAGAAGATGTGACTTTACTATTGTCTTTTGTAAACTCAACATTATTTTTTAGCAATTAATGGAACATTTATTGGGTTTACTTCAATATAATTCGTTCGATGGGTCGATTACAATTTTACTATTACAAGAAATAAAACTAAAATAAAAATTATTAGTAACTCCATAGTTTAATATTAAAAATAGTAATTTCTAAAAAAGTGACGTTATATCCTCGTTTCTTATTGATTTTAGTAAAAATAAATATAATAATACTAAATTTTACAATAAAGAGTTTCTCCGTGTATTTCTCTAGTACTTTTTGAGGTGAAATCTGTAATCAGTCCGAATGGCTGGGCAGATATTTATTAAATAAATATATGTCTTTTAATGATATTTTATGATTAAATGGTTACTTCAAGTTGATTTAAAATTTTGACCGGTTCACAGTAGGTTAATATTTTTGACAGAAAAGGAAGCCCATATGTCTCAGAGGGTCATAAAGTGTTTAGTCTGAAATGTACGTAATAAAAATCTTGTGGAAAAGGTACCGGAGGTATCACACGAGTACGATGATACTTGATTTATGCTCATCGTGGGCCGCCGGCTGAAAAAGAAATGATTATAACTAAGATTTATTGCGAGCTCTTTTCTGTCACAACACCGACTTACAGAGAGCCTTCCGCCATACACACTAAGTACAAACTCGTTGGATAAAATTCCATTATTCAATGGGGACCAGTTCTCCGAAGGCGAAAGCGATTATTTAATGCCACAGAGCAAGTGTTAAATTAGAATAGATTGCTGCTTGCGCGCTGTTCAATAGCCGACATTCGAAACGTTCGCTTTCCAACAGGTAACAGTCGCAGTCGGTACGTACTCACAAGCAGCTTTCAGTATTTAAGACCTGAAAGCTTCTTGGCGACAATTCACTGTCAACAAGAAAACTGTCAACGGTCATTAGATCAATGCTTTGATACATTCGATCCTGTAATCGTATTTTAAATTTGCATGTAATCAGCAAGTATTTATCAATAAAATATGATAGAACAAATTCTGGAAAATTTCAATTTGGAAAAAATTCAAAAGAGTTTTCAAAAAGATTCTCATTGCGCGCTTCGCGCTCTGGTATCTTTGGATCTTGCATTATGAACTCGATCTTATGTGTTCTTCGCTGAGATTTGAGTTTATTCCTTATGATTTAATGCTATGACTACAGAAAATTTTATAAGATTGTAAATGTGAATTTAATTTTGCGTTTTGTATTTGATATTAATAGTTAAATAATAGAATTTTGGATTTTCGATGATACTTTATTTCGATAAAAGGAAATATATGCATCTTATTGAAAATATGTGGATAAAAATTTGGGCAGTTTTTGTAAGCAAAAATATTTGCAAATTCAGGTTTTTTTCGTCTTTCGCATAAACCGAGGAGAAAATAATCTTCAGCTGAAGGGAATAGGTACTTTTGATGCCCTTGTGAAAAGGAAAAAGTTGGATCAAAATGAGTGTATATTCTGAAAATAAGAGAAACATTTTAAAAATGAGAATGTTCCTTTCATTTTCAGAATGTCGTCTCATTTTGATACAACTTTTCATCTTCATAGGAGTATTATATATAATATTTCCTTGCAAGGTAAAATGATTATATATCGTCAATATTTCGATCCGGCTGAGCAGGAATGTCTTTTTTGAAGTATTTAAAAGAGAAATATATTTTTATATTATTTTTTTTATCTTGGAATCATAACATTTTTCGCCTCAAAGTTCAAATCACCTTTTTTTAATAACCAGGGTACCTCGGCGCCCACCTGTAAAAACTTAGAGATTTTCAACAAATAATTAAAAGTAGTAAAGTTTGTATTGACCATCAATTTTAATAAAATGGTACGTTGTTGCAAAAAATTAGTTTTAGGGTCCAAAAATGTTTAAGGTAGTTCGTTCAAGAAAATTAGATCTCAGGCAAAAATAGATAATTTTGCTTTCAAGAATAGCAATATTATTATTGAAGGGCTAATTTAAAAGAGAAAAGATTATTTTTCATGAAAAAAATTTGAAACACAAAAAAATAATTTTATTAATAAATTTTATTTTTTCCCAAACTTATTTTCTTATCGCTTTGAGCCAAATTTTTAAAAATGATGCGATTCTAATAAATCACGGTTCATTTTTTTAGGAAAAAGATTCTCTACAAGATGACCGTTTCTTATTTTTGAAATTGAATTAATTATTATCAAATACAGCAATTTGTTTATAAAAATTTTGTTTTGAGAAATTTTTTTTTTATGATTTAAGCCATTAATGAATTCATTTTCAAAAATTGGAAACGGTCAAGGTGTAGAGAATCTTTTTCCTAAACAAATGAACCGTGATTTATTAGAATCGCATTATTTTTAAAAATTTGGCTCGAAGCGGTAAGAAAATAAGTTTGGGCTGAAATAAAATTTATTAATAAAATTATTTTTTTGTGTTTCAAATTTTTTTCATGTAAAATAATCTTTCCTCTTTAAAAATAGCTCTTCAATAATAATATTGCTATTCTTGAAAGCAAAATTATCTATTTTTGCCTGAGGTCTAATTTTCGTGAACGAACTACATTAAGTCGATTTAATCAGACGTTTCGGCTCAGATCGGAGCCCTCATCAGTGATACACTCGAGATTCCCTATAACGAGAAGCTCGAGCATCGGAGACCTCTCTGCATCGAGCGCGAGAGGGATCCCTTCCAAATCCTACTTGTTGCTATGCGCTGTCATGCGCATTATATGATGCGTGCAGTCAGTCTGTCAGTGACGCCATGTGAATAATTGTATGTACATAGTAAAAAAGAGTATAAAAAAGATTTTTGCGAGTATTCAACATGGAATGGACTTATTTGACGGTATGTACTCAAAATACTAAAAATATAATAATATATTAATAAAAATATCTAAGCTTATCAGGTGTATTTTTGAATATTTCCAGAAAAAAAGAAAAGTTTTGATGATAAATGTAATAAACAGTAATATAAATGTTAAAATGTTGCTGTTGGATTTAATTAATAAAAAATGCTTTTCGAAACACAGTATTACACATGTAATATTGATCACAATAATAAACTGCGCAAATTTATACATACTGATTAATTGTAATTATATAAAATTTTCATACATATTGTTTAAAAAGGGAGAATTTTACTTATCTACAGTAATGTGTGAAATATCAAAATTTCCAAAAAAACTTATGCAATTTTAATGTTCGATAACCGACTTTACTCCAAAATATTGAATACTCCAGATTGGAAAAATTAAATATTAAATTTTTCATTTCAAATACTGTAAAATTACACAATTAAGTAATTATTCAATAATTGACCAATTATTTTCTCATTAATGTGTGATAAAAGCCATCAAACTAATTGATTACTGTTTCAAATTCGACCGCGCTTCTTTCCGTAGTAGTGGGGGAAGAGGGATCGATCGTCTGCTTGTTATGGGGAACCGAGACGCGCTCGTAAAATGGAGGCCTTGTTACAGGGAATCTTGTTATAGGGAATCTCGAGTGTATTTTTCAAAATCTAAAAAATACAAAAAAAAAGAGTGGTGCTAATTTCACATTTCGAGAAATAACTATAGCTCAAAGATATAATACAAAAAACGAGTACATGATATGTAAAGTTAAATTTATAAGTGAAAATGGAATGTTTGGATATTCGACCAGAACATAAGGTGTACTTTAATTGATTTCTTTGGTGTCAAACTGTATTTAACTACTCTGATCTTCCCTATAAAAACACTTTAACTAAATGCAATACATTTCTTAAAATAGTTTACAGGAATTGCTTGAAGAAACATAAATTACATACTTAAGTGTAAACTCGAATCTACTAATAAATTCTTTCGTGCGTAGCTGAATTGAAAAAGCTTGATTGAGGTCATTAGGCCTTTTTTGAACTATTTTAAAACTATTTTGAAATATGTATATGTATTTTTGCATGTCCTATCCGTACCCGTATCTACAAAAAAATTCTTTTGTGCGAAGTTGAATTGAAAAAGCTTTATTTAGACTATTAAGGCTATTTTGGAACTATTTTACTAAAAAAACTATTTTAAAACTATTTTAAAACCATTTTGAATTATGTATATGTATTTTATGTATATCCAATCCAAACCCGTATATAAATATGCATAAACTTAAAATACATAAAGACAATACGCAAACCAAACAATATAAAAAAAATCCGCATATAATTTGTATTGAACAACTTAAATATCCTGCAAATTAATTAATTAATAATATTATATTATTACAGTAATAAATAAATAAATAAATGAAAACAAATATATATAAGGATCAGGTTAACAATTTTGCATTTCAACATTTTTAATGTCTCAAATAGTTTGACTTGAAAATGGAATTTGATTATTGATTGTTTCAAGTTATGAATTACTCTCTCCTGTTTCAATTATAGTCTGATTGAAAAATTCTACGAGGAAAACTTGTAAAGCTTTTTGAGCACCATCACAAATCGATATTAAAATTGTTTATATTTCTAAAGAGTGGTTCTCAAAAGTACCGAAGCACATTTTAATTGGATAATTTTTTCGAAAGTTATCGTTTCCAAAGACGAAAAAAAAATGGAAAGAAGCTTTATGTAATTTTACTCTTTGAAGAAACATTTGCAGCATTTAGTCTGAATCCTTGGCAGTTTGAGTCTGCAATCTTCGATCAAGGATACACTAATGGGCGTCGAGAAGATCAAACTTTAACATTGCTACCTTCAGATACTTAGCAAGAACTTAGTACTTATTACTTACGTATTAAACTCGATTATATCTGCATGACGCATATTTCAGATTAAAATCTATTCTTTAAATGATAATCCCGAAGCGGAAATATTGGAAAATGAATTTTATTAAAAATAAGAAAAGCACTTAAATTTTAATTTTTTCAGTGGAAATTATAATAATCTGTGGCCTATAACAAGCACTCTAATTTTTAGTACGTGAAATACAGATAACTCGCGTGAAAATGCATTTGCATAATTACTCAGGATTATAGTTGGGTAACTCGAATTTACGTGACTTGCAATGTGTAACAGAAAACTAACGTCCTCCAGGTAGGAACTGCAATCATATTTATGTGGTTAATTAAGGCAACAGAATGATAATTACAAAATTGTAAAAGGATTAATAATATTGGTTCACGTCTATTTTATTTTTCATTAAGATGATTAAATAATGGTTGATAATAATTGAGTGGCTGATAAGTATTTATGGTTCACTAGTTTTTAATTTAAATCTTGTTTGAATTCGATTGGTTTCCAATCCTATTATTATTCTCAAATTAGAGTGTGTTTAAATTTTAATCCTTCTATATTTAAAGTCCTTAAAATTTTAATTCGAAATTTAGACTGTAATGAGAAATTAGTTCACTTTTATCAGAATCATCAATTACTGGCATAGACAACTAAAAAGAGATGTACTTCACTTTTTTTTCGTGTGAACAGAAATATCCATGTTTTTTTAAAAGAGATTTTTTAATTTAATATCAAACGCTGTTACCTGTGAAAATGCATTAGTTTACATCGAAAAAAGGGGTTTAAAAGTAGCTTTCAACGTAGCTGTCCACAAATAAAATGACAGTAGAATTGGATTAAAATGCACTCTATATTCTGGCGAGTCAATTTCTCGATACAAATAACGGCACTTGTTTCAAGTTTTTCATCGGTTATTATTAAGTAAACGCTTTATGGGCCTTTTCGATTAAAGTATAAAATATTGAATAGTAAAGAAAAAGCATTAAAAGTCTCAACAACTTTAATAAATGATCTGAAATAGCTTCCTTTCATTACTCTATTGTAATTTTATACAGCTTCAGTTTATTAAATTTACCTTTCATGGTAACTTTTTAATTACAAAGATTTACAAAAAGTTTACAAAAATCGTTTAGAGAGTTTTTCAATACAACCTATTACAAAATTTTCGTGACAAACTGTGTATTTCCTTTTCCTTTTTATTTCTCACTATCAGAGTGAATTCTTGTTGAATTTAGATTCGTTCGAATTTTGTCTCGAATCGTATATGAATAAATTAAGGTTGTAACTTTATTCTCGTCTTGGGATAATACTACTCTTTCCATTCCAAGCGTGTGTTTAAATAAGCATTAAAAATAACAAACATCCAAAATATATGAAAATAGACGTACCTTGGGTATTTCAATTAATAATACATCAAAGTAAATCTTTATTACCAGAGATGGAAAATATTTGTGACAATCCTTCTAAAAAGCTAGATTAATTTTTTATAGCACTACTTATGCAGCATCTTTATTTTCTAAAAGTTTCTTAGTTGCTGCTCACAAACGTGATATTTAAAATTGATAGACATAGTGCGATACGAAAAATAAAATTCAACCTCCGAGCTTTAAGAAAAATCAGCAAGGTTGCCTTTTCTAATATCGTAAGCATATTTCTATCTTCCATACCAAATTTTTATAGAGAGAAAATCGAATACTTGGTCACTTTAACCGCAATTTTAATCAAATTTGTACACTTTATCGGGATCCAAAAAGAATGTTAATTAACCAAAATTAAGAATAACTAAATATTAATCCTGAATATACTTAAGTTGTCCGTAAAAAACACAAAATGAAGCGCGCACACACTTGCGAACGCTAATAATGTGACTACGTCTCTAAAGGAGCAAGGCAGATTTTTTTCTATATAATAAATGTTTCTTCTTTTCAGGGAATAAAAGTAGGTTAGGTTCTTTGGAAATGTACGAGGGTAGTCCAAGAAGTACCCGACCCAATAAAGAAAACCCAACAAATTTGGAAAGAAATACTTTTATTTCTCAATGTAGTCTCCTTTAAGCTCGATACACTTTCCCCAGCAATGTTCAATAGCTTCGATACCCTGTTTATAGTGAGAACCGCCGAGCCCCTCGAAAAAGCCATTAACCGCAGACTCTACCTCTTCATTGTTGGTAAATCTTTGACCACCGAACCATTTTTTCAAGTTTACAAAGAGAAAATAATCCGAGGGGGCTTAATCTGTTGGATGGGGTGCGTGAGGAAGCAATTTGAACTCTAACTCATTGATTTTGGCCATCGCGATAACGAATGTGTGAACTGGTGCATTGTTTTGATGAAACAATACTTTCATTTATGCCAAATTCGGCCGATTTTTCTTGATTTCATCACTCAAACGCTGTAATAAATTCGCATAACACTCGCCGTTGGTTGCTTTTCCTTTTTGAAGATAATCAATGAAAATTATCCCACGTGCACCCCAAAAACTGATGCTATAATATTGCCAGCAGATGGAACTGTCTTCGCCTTCTTTGGAACCGATTCTTCCCTTTCAGTCCATCGTTTTGACTGTTCCTTGGTCTCAGGTGTGAAGTGATGGACCTATGTTTAATCCATGCATGGAGAAAAGTAAACCTTACTGGTTACTCCTAAAACCGCAAAAATTTCGCACAACTCGCGCAGCGGGAGAAAGCAGTAGCGTTAACCGTTTAAGCGTGAGTGGTTTCGGAGGGTGCAGTAACTGTTACGGTGCGAGACCAGAACGGGAATCGCAGTAACTGTCACGGTTCTGGTTTCGCGGAGTAATGGTTACGGTCTAAGGAGGAACTGTTCGGGATAAGATAGTAACAAACGCAGAATAGCTACAACACAAAATTTCTGCACAAATTTCTCCACAAACCCATGTTTAATCCATGCATGGAGAAAAGTAAACCGTACTGGTTACTCCTAAAACCGCAACAATTTCGCACAACTCGTGCAGCGAGAGAAAGCAGTAGCGTTAATCGTTTGAGCGTGAGTGGTTTCGGAGGGTGCAGTAACTGTTACGGTACGAGACCAGAACGGGAATCGCAGTAACTATCACGGTTCTGGTTTCGCGGAGTAATGGTTACGGTCCAAGGAGGAACTGTTCGGGATAAAATAGTAACAAACGCAGAATAAATACAAGGTAAAATTGCTGCCCAACAATTGTGGTGAGCGCAGTAACCATTACGGTTTCGGTGGTAACTATTCAGGTTTACTTTTCTCCATCTGGTTATGAATCGACGCAAAAAATCAGTTTTGTTGCTGTGACATATCGACAAACACTCGATTGAAACATTATCACGACGCTGTTTTTGTTCCATTGTGAGTAAACCCGGCACCCATCTGGCACACAGATTTCTCATGCCCAAATTTTCAGTCAATACACGATGTACGCCACTTTTTGAAATGCTTTCCATGTCTGCAAGTTCGCGCACTTTTAGTCGACGGTCATCCAGTACCATTTTGTGGATTTTCTTCACCATTTCTGCCGTGATCACCTCATTTAGTCGACCACTGCGATGTTCGTCTTGGCAGCTTGTACGAAAGGCACTATTTATATTTTGAGCCTTGGCAACACTGAGTGTTCTCAGGTGCTATCTGAAATTTCCACTGGAAAGTTTGACATTTTTTACCATAACCACCTATAGAACGTTTTGTCATTTGAGCGCTATTTATGTTGTTTACAATGACTTGAAAATTGTGTCTCAGCTAAAAAATGTAATTAACTCGTAAAAATTTTCGTGCGATGACTTATTATGACTTTCGACGTGGATTATTAAGACAAGAATGCATCGATCAACTTATCTCCACTTTTGGCGATGAAGCCCCATCCCATGCCACTGTGAAACGCTAGTATAACGAGTTTAATCATAACCAGAGATGTCGCCAATTGAAAAAAAAAATTGCAGGTTTCGCAATGAGCGACATATGAAGGGACAAACTTATAGGACGTCAAATTTGTTTTTTTATGCCTCGTTCAGCAGAAACAAGAATACAAAAACAAAGACGTCCTATAAGTTTGTCCCTTTATATGTCGCTCATTGAGAAACCTGCAATTTTTTTTTCAATTGGCGATATCTCTGGTTATAAAAGTTCAATCATACATATAATTAGTGAAATGGAAAGTTGAAAAGTAGCTCTTTTTGGGGGTTTTTTCAGATTTGAAAAATAATACAAATTTGCGAAGTTACGGGTGCTCAAATAAAGCGAAAAACCGTATTTTCCGCACACTGAAGGCTTCATCAGGGCGTACAAAAGTTCATTAAAAGACGATATAAGACAAGTAGGATAATTTCAGAATCATTTTGGATTTTGTTTTTACTGAGTCATTCAAATCATCTGAAAGTTATCTAATATTATAAATAATATTTTTTTTAAATAATACCAAATTGTAAAACATTATCTAGGATATATCTGTAATCTTATTTAGACTTTGATTCTTTTTTTCTTGAAAAAACCATTTCAGTAAATAATTTTCCTTGAAAATTCTTTTCTTCGTGCAGAATTTAAATTTCATCCCATTGAATAAAGTGATTTTCTTGTTCATCTTCATTATCTTTCAAATGTTCACTAACCACATTATAATATTTTTTACTAAGTTTTATATTATTTCTATGTTCCTCTATTCTTATTTTTGAACTTTGTTCACCAATGTCATTACCTAATTTTATAAATTTTTTTAGTTTTGAATTAATTCTAAAAATTATTTTCACACCTCTTTTGTTAAAAATTAGTTTCTTTGCGAACTTTCGGAAGGCCATACATTCAAGCTAAAATTGTGTCAGATGTTAGTATGTCTTTTCTTTCAAAATATTTATCTAAAAGACTAAGTTTTCGCTACTTGTCTAATTTTTCGAGTTTTCTTCTTCGCTCTGGCGCTAAAAAATGTTTTCGTAGATATCTAGTAATCTATGACTCAATAATATTTTGTAAATAACCATTAAACGAATATGCATAGTTTTATAATGAATTACATACTTATACAAAAATTGCATTCCAAAATATATTCTCGTATTTTGACTTTTGGGAGTAACGGAAGTAACTACTGTTGCTCTCTACTCTGCTTTGTAGAGTCCAACACGTACCAACGCGATAAGATAGGTTAACATAATTATTTAGCACCCGAACTCTGTAGCTAAGAGAACGAGTATAACTATTTTACGTGAATCGCGCCCATGGGACGAGAACTGTGAACTGTTCGTTCTGGCCTCTGGCTGAGTAGAAGTTGGTGTTCACTATCCCGACCATAATAAAATGTTACGTAGTCAAGTAACATGAAATGGAGTAAACGCGTGATCCCAGCACAGGATTAAACTGATGTTAAACACAATTATATGTACACGCAGAGAAAAGATCAGTAAAATTTACAGGAAGTCCGGTACTTATTTGGACAACATGACTTTTCAGTAAATTTTACCAGAAGTTGAGTTCAATTAACAGATTTTCTGTACGTTTCACTCAGCGTCCAGTAAAATCTACTGAATACGAAAAAATCCGAGTTAAGTTGATTGTACTGTACGCTAAGTGAATTGTACAGAAAATCTGTTGATTCAACTCAACTTCTTGTAAAATTTACTAAAAAGTCATGTTGTCCAAATAATTACCGAACTTCCTGTAAATTTTACTGATCTTTATTCTGCGTGTAGTTCTATGTAAAAGACATCACAGACACAATGATCGAAAGTATTGCAACATGTTATACAAACTTTTTATTATTTTTAAAACTTCTACTCTTTTTTTATTAAGTTTTGAACCATGTAATAACTTCGGGGATTTCTTGAAGAATGAATTCCAGTGTATGTAATACTTTAAGGTCGAACGGCGCGGATTTAAAGTTCAGAGTTTCCTTCTTTGAAATGTCCCTGAGGTATTTCTCCTATCTATGTATGAGAAAGTATCAAACTCTATTTCATATTTCTTTGAGAGGTGATTCACCATTATGCCAGGCAAAGAAGATTAATGATTTGTATTATAAGAACACTATAAAAAGCATATTATGCATCTTTCGCCATGATTTCTTATATAATGAGACATTTTTTTCATTATTTAGGTGAAATTATTGTTTTTGAATAAAATATATTCATAATAATACAGTAAATATAAAAGTTTTGTATAAAGGTTTCATAAGGTCAATCATAATAAGTAAATTAATTAAGAATTCAAAAAAATTGAGGTACAGTGCAAGTTATACTTACTATATTAGAAACGTATGAAAGGATAATTAATAAATAATTAATAGTTATAAAATAATATATTCTTGTGCTGAAAAATAACATTAAATTCATGCTAATTTTTGCTCTTGTTATAAAAATTCGATAATAAAGATAGGAAATTAATTCGATTTTGGATATTACTCTTACAGCCTGCATTTTACTGTGGCCCTTTCAAGTATTCAAATGAAATTATACTTAGTAATTTCAAGTTAGACTTCAGCTAGAAGTATTTCAAGCAGATGAACAGTTCGAAAATTCGTAGATGCATGACCAGTTTTACTCGTTCGCCGACAGTTATGAAGTTGGAAGGTTGAACTTTGCAGGTGACGCCACATGGCCTCCAACTTTCCTCATTTGCGATAATGTACGACTACCACTAGGACACGAAACCCTAACATGCGCTCTAATAACAGGTAAAACCAGCCCTGTTACAGAAAATAACTTCATTCACCGACTTATATCCAAATATTAGTCAAATTCATTTGATTCCCAAAAACAGTCTTCAATTTTAAGTGTCTATAAGATTCAATGTTTCATCATTAGATACATGCAGAATTACTGTAAAAAAAGAGATTGATAACAAACATTAATTTTGCAAAATCTTTGGTATAGTAGATTAAGGTGGTTGTCGTACCAAAAGTCAGGTGTCTGGAAATAAAGGTTTTTCTTTTATTTTAAGACTTTCGAACACTACAAATTTTACTTTCAAAATTCGAAACAGTAGAGTTCTAAAGAATATTTTAAATCATTTTTTATTTTTCCACGCTTGAAAAAATAAGCAATGATTTATGAAAATTCAAATATTTTCAAAATACTGTACTTTTTTCCAAAAATCTGATTTTTTTATTTTTAAAAAATTTTATTTCGCATTAAACGAATCAATTTTATATGAAAAATCGTATTATAAACATTTTGAAAATTCACGCTATAACAAAAATTAATGGAAAAAATAGTTTTGATGGAGAAAGAATAGAAGAGTGGCTGTCCGAAATTATGTTCGTGATATGAGTCGATATATTCATAGTATAGAAACTTGATATTTCTACAGATATAGCCATTTGTTTTACTAGTGGGGGAAATAAGGAATTGCCAATGAGTGTGAAGTTTGCAACACTAGCCGAAGACGAGTGCTCCAATCACACGAATTGACAATCGAATGAAACACGTCTAGTAAAAATTGTACTTTCAGCGTCTGTTTTGAAACAGGAAAATGGCTATTTTCTATACCCGTGGAAAAAATAGCAACGGTTGTGGAAATAGCCACTTTTCCGTCTCAAAACAGACGGTGAATGTATAATTTTCACTAGACGTGTTGGGAAAAAACATTATTCTATCACTATATTTATGAAAATTAGACTTGATTCGAGTCTGAACTATTTTAAATTTAGGGAATAACGATTGGATTCGCATCGGGGGACTGTGATGGCCAGTCCAAAGTTGTGATGCCATTTTCTGTTTTCCAGGCGGTGCAGAGACGGCTTCGATGTTTCGGGTCGTTATCTTCTTGTAAGATCCAATCGGCCGTATCGGCTCCAAACATCTTTGTAGCAGACCTTAGAAGACCACGTTCATATATTTGGAGTATTTTCTGTCAAGTTCTCGGTGAAGAGCTCTAAACACCAAAAACCGCGCTGTGAGAAGCATCCCCAAACATGGACCTTCAAGGGGTCTTTAACGGTTCGCCGAAGTAATCTACTGCCAACGGTAGACCAGGCATACTTTATGGGAACCCATGCCCAGAAAGACGCTTCATCAGAAAAAATGACATTCGACCAGTCACGGTCGAGATTTTCAGCAGCTCATGCCTTTCGTTTTTCCATATGGGTTTCTGAAAGCAGGGGTTTTTGCCTCGTGCTACGGTATTTTATATTCGATTTAGCCAGACGCTGTCGAATGGTGTTTATACTGACGTTGACTCTCTTTTCAGCTAAAATAGCCTTGGCCTCTCGTAACCGTAGAGTGGGGAGACGCTCGAAAAGCTTTATGATCGCTTTATCCTGCTTGCTCGTTGTTGCTCACGATTTGCCTCTTTCAGGCAGATCGTCGACTGTTTTATTGGCTTTATAACGCTCAACCCACTTCTTCACGAACGATTTCGACTTTTTGATGTATTTAGCAGCGGCTGTATAGGACATAAGTGGTCCCTTTGGATGGGTACACAATAAGACCGCTTCAAAACGTTTCGCGTACATAGAACTCATTATGACTCACGTCTGCTCTCTCGGACAATTCGAGCGCTACTGAATCACCTTGGTAATTACGCCGTAGTCCTTTGAATGTACTTTCATTAAAAAAAAAAAAGTTCAAAAATCTCTAATAGTTTTTGAAAAATCGAGAACTCGCTCTTTTTGAACAGACTGTAGGGCCGTTTTTTCTTGATTTCTACGCGCAATCGATCCAGTAATGCTATTAATGGTTTTACCTTTCTCAAGATAGTCGATAAACAAAATACGATCTGCGTATCAAAATATGGATGCCATGACCTTGCCAGCCCACTGTTGAGTTTTTGGTCGCTTTGGACAACTTTTACCAGCTGCTGTCCACTCAGTTGATGATCGTTTTCTTTCACGTGTGTAGTGGTAGATACATATTTCCTCCATTGTCAGATACCGACGCAGGAAATCCTTTTTAGGCTGGTCCCACAATGTGTCCTAAGATTCATACGTATCGTCGATGCGCATATGTTCTGACGTCATTAACGCGTTTTTACCAACAGTCGCATGTGGAATCGCACGCTGGAACGCACTAAAACACGAAACAACGAAACATGCGACAGTTGGTAACAACGCGTTGATGACGTTAGAACGTACGCGCATCGACGACATGTACGAATCTTAGGACACATTGTGAGATCAGGCTTACTTCGCTTGAACAGCTCCAAATAACGCTCTGAATTCTTGACGCGTTGTTGTTTTTGGTCAGGTGTGAGCAAACGCGGCGCCTACTTCGAAATAACTTACGCATCCCCAAAGCTTTGTGCAAAATTGTAAAGACACTATCTTTTGATATCTTTAAGGTGTCAGCTATCAGACACAACTTTAATTTACGATTGGCCAAAACTGTTTTGTGGACTTTTGTTATGTTTTCCGGAATAGCTGTTGATTTTGGGCGACCAAAGCGTTCAGCGTCATCGGTGTTTGTACAACTGCGTTTAAATTCATCATACCAGTCGATGATTGTTGAGTTCCCTTGTGCAGAGTCCCCATAACGTTTATCAAGCCACTGCTTTGCTTCAACAGTATTTTTCCCATGAAAAAGCTATGTTTGATTAACACTCGAAACTCTTTTTTATCCATTGTTTTGAAAATGACAAAAGTTGCTTCACCAAAACCTCTGTATCTTGCAGGAGCAGATACAAGACTCGAAACCTCTTCTTCTTCTTCGTCAGATTGTCGTGAAATTTTGACACTTAAAGGGGGAAATCCGTGTAAAAATTTTAAAAAATCGATTTTTTTTGCAAACAGCAACAGATTGAAGAAAATCAGTTTTTGAAGACTCAGAAGGACTATTATATGGACCTGGGATTGCAGATTAATCGGTAAGTAACTAAAACTGGTCGTTATACTATACTAAAACTTTAAACGCGATTATCTCGAAACTGTATTTTTAAAAACTGCTCGTCTTGTAACTCAAAAAGTTATCGACCGATTCGTCTGAAATTTTGAGAGGCTATTCTCTACATTATTATCGGAAGGATAAACCTAAAATTTCAGATATTTCTCGTTAATAAAATACTTTTTAGGGGTAAAATGTCGAAAAAATAGCCCAAAATTCTAACTTACTTTTCAAAGGCTTATTTTATATTGAATTTTATGTTGTTTTTTTTAGTATTATAGGTTTATCCTTCCCTTTAATATGTTACAAAAAGAAATAAATTTAATGCTTTTGTTTCAGATCAATGGTTAATGTGTAATAAATAGATCACTTTTGGACCTCGCGCCGAAGACGACAGACGAAAAATTATCCTGAGCCGCCATTTTCGAAGGAAATAAAAAATTACAAATTTGTTTATACTTTAGAAAGGTTAAATAAAGTTGCGTTAAAAATATATAACAATAAAATTATTTTATCACCTTCAAAAACATTTTTAAAATATGACTGATTTTGAGGCGTTTACATGGACTTCCCACCTTAACGTTTGAAGGTTGGTACTATCCAGAAATCATATGGATTTGAAAACAGTGGTGCCATCTATATGTCAGACCGGAAACTTATTGAGTAATTTTTTTCTTACATACTGCTTAAGGTTAAAGTTCAAATAAAAAAGTTTGAAAAATTCCAATATTGCTTTTGCTGAGAAAAACATGTTTATAAGATATATAAAACATATAATCATGAATTTTATATCGAATTCCCTTTAAAAATATATATTCATATTATCTTTATTATGATTTACCTAAAAATGAAATGTTTTCGAAACTTCCCTACTTTTTTCTTACAATTTCAACTCTTTGCATTATGCAAGAAAAAAATTTTTGATTTATAATGACAATTTGATACGATTCTGTAGAATCTTAGCTTTAAAATAAGCCTAAGAACATTAAAAAATGTTGATTGTTTCGAAAGTTATTTAAAATTTAAAAAAAAACATTGAAATTTTGACTTTTTTTGCAATAACTTCTTCAAAATTTAACGAAACGACTTCAGTCAAGACTAATTTTGAAGATAATTTTGATGCCTTTCACATCATTAAGAGTACAAATTTCATCCCTCATAGAATTGAAATTGAGATAATTTAAGCAATCATCAAAAAACAGGTTGTCCCACAATTCTGACCGGTAGTGTAATTTGGGATTCGGAATAAGAAAAGAACGTATGAATAGCACGTTATATTAACTTTTTCAAGAGCAATGAATGTTACCCCAAGTTTTCCCCGTTATACCCTATTATTGAAAATACCTCATGAGGAAGATAACGAAGAATTATCACATTGATGCAGATAATTATGCTGAATGCTGGTTAATTATCTCCACAATCGACTTAGTAATGAAATAAATCACTTAACAGGGAAATGACTTTTTACATTACATTGCATTAAGTTAGATTCTCCGATAATGAGATTCAAGCAGCAATTAAAGCGAATCTCTGCAAATAGGATGTAAGACTCAAGCACTCCCGTTAGAAAATCGAGAATGGGATATGAATTGACAGACATGTGCGAATAGTTTGAAATCATTGTCGTGTTAGAAGCTTGAAAACCCCATATGCGATAATCATGTTCTTCTTATCTACTTATTTATCTAAGAAAAACAAACATCATTTCACGATGCAGAATTTACTTTATGAGATTAGCGTGTATTTTCTTCTTATGTGGGATAGTGCACCGCTACGCGATCCTATTTAAATAAAACGTCACTTAGTTATTTGCACTAACATTTCTACTACTTCACGCTATCGGCCTCATTGTATACATTGGATTCTATTCTACAACAAAATCGATAATCGATTGCTATGCACTGGACCGAAAAAGATACTTGCAATTTTAATCAGCGATGCTGTATGTCCACAACAGGAGCTGCATAAATTCATATGCACCCAACGGGATTGTCTTGACGCTTGAAATATGCAAGCATCGAAAAAATTATAATTTATTTATCATGTTGGACGTGTTCGATAAAGACACTACAATGAATTATTATTCACGTTGAAAATTGTTTTTCACATAATTCACATGAGGGATCAGCAAATTTTCGTTAAATATTGGGAATTCAGAAATTATTATTTGCTCTCTAAATCTGAATCAGTCAAATTTTCACAGATTGAATCAGTGATTTGCCATTTCACTGATTCATTAGTGAAAAAATATATTTCACTGTTAAATCAGTTGATTATCACTGATTGAATCAGTGGGAGAAATGTTTTCACTGTTAAATCAGTTAATTTTCACTGAAGCAATCAGTGGAATTTAACTGATTTACAGTAACCTCTTTTTAGCTATTTGAATCAGTAAAGTTTCACTGATAATCAGTAGATTTTTACTGATTCATATTTAGAGAGTGAGTAGTAAAAATTTTATTAATATTTTGTACTGTTCTTTGAATACGATTTGAGACAATCCTGAAATTGGTAGGAAGCTTTATAAATGACAGAAATGGAAAGGATTTATCACCCATCGTTTTGATTCAAGTTAGAACATAAACTTGCGAAAGATCTTAAGGCCGATGTTGGATTCAATTCTTTTGAACGGTGCGCTCGAATGAATGCACATTCCGAGAACACACGACTTTTCTAGAGAATTTTACATGGGTGCAGGTGCATCCACAACGGTCTACCGTTACAAAGAACAGTGCGCTGATCCTAGCATGACCCCAAGATATCAACATCAGAACAGTATTCTAAGCCGACCTTCTTATACATTACCATATTTAAGAAGCGCGTCACTGCGTGTCACGGTTCCGTTATCAATGTAACATTTCATATGTATAGCGGAATTGTAAAGTACACTGCTGAGTTGCATTTTGAATGTATTGTTTAGCATTTGCTGATATGAGAATTGATCTTCACCTTAAGAGATAAAAATTCTTACATGAGTTAGAATTAATGCGGAAAAAAGTTCGCCTTGAAGTAAAATCATGGCTGCCATTTTTTTCTGCAAAAGTGGGAAAAGTTGGGGAATTTTATTTTGATAAAGTTAAGAATTAATTTTAATTCCTGGAAAAATACAGTTAGTAAAATTATATTAGTTACAATTTTTACTGTCAAAAAATACCGCTTTAGAATATTTATTATAATTATAATATAATATTATTATAATTAAGATGATCAATAAATGATTATTAAGTTTTTCAACAAAAATAATTTTTTTGAATGAATTTGGTAATTCCAGTTCGGTTTTGGGCAGAGGCAGATTTTTTCTCGTTTCTGAATTAATACCTGGAATAAAAGACGAATATGAGTGAAGTATTTCAAAATATCTTGAAGCATTTAAAAATATTGTGAATTACCTTAAAGTATTATAAAATATCTTAAAATATCTGGAAGTATCTTGAGATAGATTGAAGTGTTTTGACTACCTCGAAATATTTTAAAATATCTTAAAGTAGCTGAAATATCTTGATATCTCTTTATCCATTACATTATACTATAAAATACCTTGAAAAATCTTTAAGTATTTTAAAATATTTAGGGATGCTTCAGGTTATTTCAAATTCATTGAAATATGTTTAAGTACCTTTAATTATTCCTAAGTACTTTGTCTATCCTAAAAGTATATCATAATATTACTTTTTCAAAATCCATAAAGATATTTCAAAATTTTGGAATATTACACTGAGAACAAAATGCTATTAACTCCATAGCATTTCTGTCAAAAGTTTTTGAAGTAAAGGGTTTCCCAATAGGAGTGATATGATTTTGAATGTCTCTATCGGGCTCATTTGAACTGAAATTTTTGACGTCTGCTGTCAGTTGTCATCAGTAAGGTTTGCCATTTAATCATGAGTAGTTTCACGCTTCCACAACGTTTGGAAATTGTCCAATTATTTTATCAAAATTCGAGAAGTTTTGTCGGTGTTCAAAGAGCATATCGTGCAAAATATGGTCGTCATTCTGCTCCATCCGCGCTCTCAATTCGTCGAATAATCGATAAGTTGGAGAGTGAATTTACTCTATTGAATACTAAGCCTAAAAATCGTATGCGTACCGCACGTTCTACACAGAATATAGCCGCCGTACAGGCCAGTATCGAGGAAAACCGTGAATTGTCCGTGCCACGCCGATCTCAGGAATTGGGCCTGTCCAGGATCACTACCTGGCGTATTTTGCGATTGGATCTTGGCCTGCATCCCTATAAGATGATTCTGGCCCAAGAACTGAAGCCTAATGACCATCGTTTGCGTCGGGAGTTCGCGGATTGGGCTCTGGAATCAATTGAAAATGATCCCAATTTTCATCAAAAAATCATCTTTTCTGATGAGGCGCATTTTTGGCTCAAGTCTCGGGGGACATTTGGCCGATATATTGTTTAAATCATAAATGGCATAGAATATCCAATATAATAAAAAAGATTTCGATCAATTCCGAATGAATATTCCGTGTTTTTTTCAATTTCAAAACATATCACCCTTATTGGGAAACCCTTTACTTTAGGATGTTTTACATACTTAATATACTCCAGGACATTTGAAAATACTTCAGAATATTACAAAATATTTCAGGATAATTTAGTTACTACAAGATATTTTATATTACTTAAGGCTATTTTAGTGAATTTAGAATACTTCATGATATTTCACTATATTTCAGCGACTTTAAAATATTTAAGAATCCTTTAAGATATCCAAGTTACCTTAGAATATTTTAAGATGTTTTAAGATATACTTGAATGCTTCAGGATATTCCTAGATATTTCAAAGTACTTAAAGACTTTTCAAGGTATTTTAGGTATTCAAGATATTTCTATAACTTTGAAATACTTAGGGATGCTTCAAGTTATTTCAAAGTCATTGAAATATTTGGAAGTATCTTGAATTATCCCAAAGTACTTTGTCTATTCTGAAGTATATCATAATATTACTTTTTCAAAATCCATAAAGATATTTCAAAATTTTGGAATATTACACTGAGAACAAAATGCTATTAACTCTATAGCATTTCTGTCAAAAGTTTTTGAAGTACTTTAGGATGTTTTACATACTTAATATACTTCAGGACATTTGAAGATACTTTAGAATATTACAAAATATTTCAAGATATTTTAGTGACTACAAGATATTTTATGTTACTTAAGGCTGTTTTAGTGAATTTAGAATACTTCATGATATTTCAATATATTTCAGTTACTTCAAAATATTTAAGAATCCTTTAAGATATCCAAGTTACCTTAGAATATTTTAAGATGTTTTGAGATATTCCTGAATGCTTCAGGATATTCCAAGATATTTCAAAGTACTCAAAGATTTTTTAAGGTATTTTAGGTATTCAAGGTTTTTCAGTAACTGAAATATTTAGGGATGCTTCAGGTTATTTCAAAGTCATTGAAATATTTGGAAGTATTTTGAACTGTCCCAAAGTACTTTGATTATCCTAAAGTATATCATAATATTACTTTTTCAGTAACTTTTTCCTATCAAACACCATTTTTAACACACATTATTAATCAAAGTTCAATGATTCTCTTGGTGAAATGTTTGAAATGTTTCAGTGGAGCAAATAAAAGAGAAATGAAACATCAGACTGCATGAATGATACACTTTAATATTATGCAATTCGCAGCAGGAAAGATCACTCAAAGTCATAAAAATCGAAAGTAATTAGAAGCGTTTCACATTAACGTGATAGGAAGAAGCGAAAGTTATTTGTTCAGAAAAAGTGAGTCTGCAAAGGACGATGAAGATTGAGATCGAGAGAGAAAGAGAAAAATACGTTTGTGTCGACAACGATGGGTAAGAGTGAATGATGAAAAAAGATATAAAAGGTACCTTCAGTCTATACATAATAAGTTAAAGCCAGCATCGATAAACGGTTCCATTAGCGCGGCTAAGTGTGCTTGTCGTTTATTGACTCTCGCTATTACATATTGCATTGCACATACACATGCACAGCTAAGTTTCTTTATCGCTTGGGCACAAGGCTTATAATTTGAGATTGTTCGGTATCGAATATAGTATTAAACTTTAGAGCTACTTTTTAGAATAGAAATGAATCTGTAATTTCTGTTCAAGGTGAAAAAGTTTTAAAACTTTAAATTACAGTACAAAATAACATACCTCACATTTATTCGTGCGTGATTCAATATTGTCTTTGACCGGGTCTTTGAACCAATGAAATTTAATACGCTTCGAGTTGAAACACTTTTCCTACAATTTTTCATTTCCCATTCGATATATCAACGTCAATATTATTCATATACTTATACGTTCTTGTAAGAAAGTGTGAGGTAAGAGCTCTTTATAATCCTCACAAAAGATTTAAGGACCTGAATTCAAACTATTGACCGTTATTTTTCCCAACACTAAAAAGATTCTTAACTATGATTTATTTATACATTTTGAAATAACCAAACCTGCAGTTATGAATTCGGTTTTGGAGAAAAATTTCATAGATACATTTTTTTAAAAATAAATTCGAACTCGTATCACTACAAACTCAAATTCATCTTAACGTCCAAACAAAAGTATAATTCAAAATTTTAATAATTCGAAACCGTTCGAACTCTCAAAATACTCCTTTTTTCTTGGTTTCTCACAATCGTTGATCCTAAGAAATTTTTTTGGTACATTTGGTTGTTTTTTTTTTTGTATTTTGAAAGTCCCGAATTCATGAAATTCTGAATGATACATTTTTTATAAAAAAACTTCATTCGATGCTAAATTCAAATTTATGATTAAATAGTTAAATTCAACATTAAATTAATTCAATCTTTTAGCATTTTTCTGTTCTTTAGTAATGAGAGTAATAATCGACTTTATTCCGAGCCCTCATCTATTTTCATGTTTAATTTAACATTGAACGCGAAAGTATAAGTCCAATTATATCTTTATAAGAGGTAAGCACTGCAAAAAATAAATGAAACTTAATTGTTTTAAACTAATCTACTCCATATTTGTATGTTTATAAACAATAATAATACTTGTGTATTTAAAATAGAGCATCGATGAAAGAAAGTAATTGCGTTTTCATGGTATCTTGTAATATTCTAAAGTATCCTGAAATGTTCTGAAGTATATCAAGTATGTAAAACATTCTGAAGTACTTTAAAATATTCTTAAATATCTAAATATTCTGAAGTCAATGAAATAGCCTGCGATTTTTTGAAATGTATTTAAACAACTTGAAATATTCTACATTACTTTGAAATATCCTGAAATATTTTCAAATACCTTGAAGTATAATGAAATTTCTAGAAATACCTTGACTATTCCAAAGTATTTTGAAATATCATAAAGTCACTCAAATAGTCTAAAGCATTTATAATATAATCGTAATATTCTAAAGTACCTCAAAATATTCTAAAGTTTCTAAATATCTTGACAAATTTTAAATTAACCCCAATTACTTTCAAATATCCTGAAGCATCCCTAAATATTCCAAAGTACTTTGGGTTAAATCAAAATTCATAAAGATATTTCGAAACTTTAGAATATTTTAAGGTACTTTAGGATATTAGACTGAGAACTAAAGCATGAGTGTTATTGATTCAAAAAATATTATAATTGCTTCAGACTATTTTAGTGACTTTATGATATTTCAAAATACTTTAGAATAGTCAAGGTATTTCTAGAAATTTAATTATACTCCAGGGTATTTAAAAATATTTCAGGATATTTTAAAGTAATGTAGAATATTTCAAGTTGTTTAAACCGCACTGAAAAAAATTAATGAAACTTAATTGTTTTAAACTAATGTAATCCATATTTGTATGTTTATAAATTAATAATAATGTTTGTTTATTTAAAACAGAGTATCGGTGGAAGAAAGTAATTGCTTTTTTATGGTAAATCTTCTTATAATTTATCGCTGGGATACGGTGATTAACGAAATCTTGGTAACCCCATTGAATGGTCGTCGCGACATTTCAATTAACAGAACCAGCAATTATCTGTTATTTAAATGAGGCTCACCCTTAAAGCCGTCTATCTTTGTGACCGGATGTCGCAGTTTGCAGTAGTCTGCTTAGTGGAGACGTTAGTAAGGGTAAAATCTTGATACCTTGCACCGTATCCACTTTCTCGTGCTATGCCCTTTTCCAGGATTTCTTCGTCGTCCTCAAACTCCATCTCACTATACTACACCAGAAGAGGGTTGACAGCTCGACTCTGACGGCAGTTCTCAAACGCATGAATTTTTAATAAAATCACCTATGCTACGAAAACTCTTTTTCAAGCTGTTCTTTAAATTTGTATTCAACTCGCTTCAATAGAGACATACTTTCGTATTTGGAAAAGCCTATTTCACAAAACATTTTTATTCTTATTATTTGTTTATATTATCATACAAACGTAACAAAAAATTGTCAGTTTTACTTTAAGGTCGGGCTAAAAATCAGGTTGCTGGATAAAAACATTTTCTATGATTTTAAGACTTGAAATGATACTGTTAGTCGTGTTTTATGAAAATAGAAACATTTTTTTATGAAACAATTTAAAACCTACGAAACTTACTTTCAAATATAGTTATTTTGAAAATAATTTTTTAACGATTTCAGCGATTGGAAACTTTACTTTTACAATTGAAAACAGTAGAGTTGTAGTGAATATTTTGCTTGAAAAGATAAGGTATGGTGTATGATTAGAGGTAGAATTAAAAATTACGCTTTTTCTCTTACAAAAACTTTAAACGTGTTTTTCTCAAAACTATGTTTTTCTAACTGGTTGATATGATATCTCAAAATCTATCCAATGGATTCAGTTCAAATTTTTATGATGTATTATATATATATGTAGTTCTCGCCCGGGCTAGAATTGTCCTGATTTATCAAGCCGTTATTTTTTTTCATGTAGAAATAGTCGCAAACAATAACAAAATTCAGATAATCAGAACTTTCGAAATCGTGTCAACCATAAAGGAGCTTTTTTCGAGATGAGTGATTAAACAGAGTTATAGAATCTAATTTAGCGATGATTTTGGTCTAAAAAATTTTGATATATTCTTGAAATGGTAATAAATATATGGCAACAAGTTCAAAGTTATATGTTTTTATAGTTCGCCCAAAAAAAATCTCCAAAAAAGCGATAATAAACCACGAATTACACTGAGAGAAATCGGCTTTGGTTCCTGTGCACATAGCACATAAATTTTTTGTACAGTAGTTGCCTTGACCGAAAAAGTTGAGAGAAGCTACTACTTTTATAGTTATCATGACAGTAATTTGGACTTTTTTGTGTATTCGGTTGTTGTGACCAAAGTTGATGATTAGAATGAGCTTTATACGTACCCCAACGGTTAGTACACGTACATTTTCTTTATGTGTACTGCCAAGCTCCTTTGGTTACTACAACCGCAGCGTTCGCTGTTGCGCTAGACAAATCAAGTATAACTTTCATTTTTTACAACGAGGTAAGCCTGTCGTGACAACTATTAAATCTTGTAATAGTCACACAATTTAACTTGCACTGCACTGGAGATAAGTAGTTACTTCCAAAAAGATATGCAGCCTAAGTTGAATCCTGCCAATTCTCGTTCTCGATTCCTGGACTATATTTCACCGTGCCAAGCATTATCAGGTAAATAATTCTATTATAAATATAGTTTGACAATTCTTTCTAAATGATAAACGATTTTGTTCGGGGACAATGCAATGCGTTCCAATGTTGCTGTCTCGTCGTATTTTGTCAAAACTATAGTCAGTCAAAAAAAGTTTATGGTGATGAAAAAAGTGACAATTTTTTAACTTAATCGACGAAAGTTATCATAAATATCATTATACCGGATTATTTTTCTTAGATCTTTTCGGTGAAACTTTATTTTTTCTAATCAAATTGAATTCGTATTTTGATAACTAAGAGAAACATACCTATAACCTCAAAACTAATTTTGGCTGGGTATTTACTGTCCGTAGACTTAGTCATTTTAACTAAACTCTATGCGCGGCTTTACGATGGACTTTGGTTCCTATAACCGCAGCGCTATGGTATTTCAAGTACCAGAATCGTGGTCCCCTTAACGTTCCTTGCAGTTGGAATAAACACTTTTCCAATGTATGACAGCCACTACCATGATTGTCATGAGAACTTTAAAATTTTTGTAAAGACGATTTTAACAAAAAAACTTTGGTCAGTGAAACCTAAAATTTCTCTCTGTGTATTTTTCCAGGAAAAAGAATCTTCACAACTTTAACGTTTTCAATCTTTGGAAATAAATTCTTTAAGGTAGTTTTCATCCACGAAAATTAGAACTCAGGCAAAAATAGATAATTTTGCTTTCAAGAATAACAATATTATTATTGAAGCGATGATTTAAAAGAGAAAAGATCATTTTTCAGTGAAAAACATTTGAATTGCAAAAAAATAAAGCATTTAACAAATTTTATTTTTACCCGAACTTTTTTTCTTATCATTTCATACCAAATTTAAAAAAATAATGTGATGCTAATAAACCACAAATCATTTTTCCAGGAAAAAGATTCTCTGCAAGTTGACCGTTTCCAATTTTCTAAAATGAATAAATTACTACCAAATTCAACAATTTTTTTATAAGAATTTTGTTTTGAAAAATTTATGTTTCATAATTTCAGCCATTAAAGAATTTATTTTAAAAAATTGGAAACTGTCAAGTTGTAGAGAATCTTTTTCCTAAAAAAATTATTTATGATTTATTAGAATCGCATAATTTTTTTAAATTTGGTAAGAAGCGATAAGAAAAAAAGTTGGATCAAAAATAAAATTTATTAATCAAATTATTTTTCTGCATTTCAAATTTTTTTCATGGAAAATAATCTTTTCTCTTTCAAATTAGCTTCAATAATGTTATTGAAAGCAAAATTATTTATTTTATTTTTAATTAATAATAGTTAATTAAAAGTAATCAATTTATTAATTACTAATTTTCGTGGATGAACTACCTTCAGAGTGAAAATTTGCACATATTTTCTAAGAAAATCATCATTATGGGATCGAATTTCCATTTGAATTCAGGTAGTGAAAGTGAATTCAATTACAGCAAGTAAATTTGCCCTTAAAAACAGATTTAAAAAATCCAGCGAATCTGCTTCCTCACTAGACCCTGAGAAAATTGTGGAAGAGATTCGTAACTTCGTGTTAAGGAAATTGTCACGCAAAAGCGAAATCTGAGAAGCACTGCTTATCCTTGAAATTGTCCGGAGATAGGGAGAAGAAGGCTGACGTAAACCCTTAGCCTTTTCTGGATAACACCCTAAACCACTGTAATACGGCATTACCCAAATCATACCGGTTTAAGTTCACTTTGGTCTCAAACAAACCCTATTGATTCTGCAAACACGTAGCTTCTGCTGACATCGTCCAATCATTTACCCTCCTCGAAAGGAACATCTGTCTTGAAAGTGTAAATGCACAAATACATGTTAGATTAATTATCGTATAATTATAATAAATAATTCTTTATTGGGGAACATACTATCTAAATCTGAATCAGTCAAATTTCCACTGATTGAATCATTGATTTGTCTGTTCACTGATTCATCAGTGAAAAAATATTTTTCACTGTTAAATCAGTTAATTCTCACTGATTCACCAGTGAAAAATTATTTTTCACTGTTAAATCAGTCAATTTCACTGAAATAATCAGTTAAATTTGACTGATTTACAGTAACCTCTTTTTAGCTATTTGAATCAGTCAAATTTCACTGATAATCAGTAGATTTTGACTAATTCAAATTTAGAGAGTACATGTATTGCACGACTTCTGTTCGTTTTTTAGAATAGGATGTGTTAATTATTGATGGCGTATTGCACTCAGAAAAAAGATTTGATTGAATCAAAGAAAATGATTTGTTTGAACAACTTCCTTTGATTTAAAGAAATGGTTTGTTTAAATGAAATAAAATTTGTTTGATTCAAACAAAATATCTCTGAACCAAATAAATATTTGTTTGGATCAATTCATTTTTTCTTCAAAACAAAGAAATTAATGCATTGATATATGGTTAAAGATATGATTTGTTTGATTTAAGGCAGAAATGTGTTTGATTCGAACAAATATTTGTTTGTTCCAAAGATATTTTGTTTGAATCAAACAAATTTTGTTTCATTTATAGAAAACATTTCTTTACATCAAAGAAAGTATTTCAAACAAATAATTTTTTTGATTCAATCAAATCTTTTTTCTGAGTGCGGAAATCATTCATGTCTAACACGCCACCTGGTGCTAAAAAATGTACGAGTACAACAGGAATTTAACTTCAAAACTATATTATTCCGACAATTTTTCTTTAAAATAAATCATATGCTAACGCTTTTTGAAGCATAATGGATTTTATTACTATGCTGGAAGTAAAGAGATAAAAATCCTATCACATTCGACCGCTTTCTATCTCTTAGATAGAAAGAGATAAGGGAAATTTATCCCTTGTATATTCACATGTATCTCTTTTCTCTTTCTATCACTTTGTTAATCCAAATTCACGCCTATCTCTTTCAATTCCGTTTACTTTATCTCTGTCTATTCTTCGTATATGCAACTTAATTTGTTCCTATTTCTCGTTTATCCACCTCTATTTCTTTATATCTCTTTGTCAATCCAGATTGATGCCTATCTCTTTCAACCCCATTTATTTTATATCAGCCTAATCCTCATCTATCCACCTGTATCTATTTCTATTTCTTTTCTATCCACCACTATCACTTTCTATCTCTTATTCATCCAAATTTAATAATAAAAAAAATTATTTTTTTGATAATTCATACATAATCATAAAACTCATTACAGTATTTATATTTTATGAGTATAAAGCGATCGTAAAACAATGAATAATTACTTCTCATCACTTTTTGATAATAACGTTCTCGAAGAAGTAGAGAGTAATACAGCATTAGTGGAAGTTGCACCCGACGCCGTCGGTCGAAGATCGTGATTCCACGCGCATTACTTTACAAAAAAATTCATATTTCGCGCAATTTTCGGGTACGCACCTTAATTATATACCTAAAATTTGCGTAATACTTGGGGCTATCACTATGAATTTTTTCAGATTTTTCAAAAATGGCGTTTTTTCAAAAAATCAATTTGTTTGAAAAAAACATTTTTTTTGGTATTAAATTTGACTTAAAATTTTTCCAAAAAATGCTACTACATCGGCCATCTAATGATACGTTTGTGTAATTTTTTTCAGAATTATTTATCGTTTCAGTTTTTAAATAATTGAAAAAGAACCAAAACATATTTTTTATTTGTTTATCCCATAGCTTTTTAAATAATGCATGAAAGAATCTCAAATTTTGGGTTTCTTCATTATTTATATATATATATATCTCATCTATTTACCTCTATCATTTTCTATCTCTTGTATATCTCTTTGTCAATCCATGTTCACGCTTATCTCCTTCAATCCCTATCCCTCCTCGTATTTAGATCTTCGAATCTTGTTCATGCTGTATCATTAATTGCAAAAAATTACTTTTATTTATCGAATAGAAAGGAGATAGAAAACGACACTGCAAATATACAAGGTATAGACCAAAGTAGAGAAAAGTGTATTCGAAGATTAAATTGATTTTGGATTGACGAAGGGATAGAAAACGTTGGATGGGCATAGTCGAAGAATATACATGGATAGCGAAATGTATCTCATGAGTAACTTCGAGAATTTTCATAGTTATCTCACGTTCTACCTTAGCTCAGTAGATTAAGCGTTTGGCAATACAGTCGGAACTCGTTTATCAGAACGGCCCCGAAAAAAAGGGGCCCATTTATCGGGGCGCGGTAGGGGCTCGTTTGAGGGGAAGCGTTTGATTGGTCCGCCGACTCAACGGCAGTCACCGCTATGCCATCGCAATTGGTTGACGCGTCGCATGGCTTTTCAATAGTGGGGATAAGGGGAACGATCGAGCGTCTCGATAGACGAGCACGGTGTGCCCACTCCCATGTATTTTGAAGGGGTACTTACAGATGGTGGCGGGGCGAATGAATTTATATCAGCGACATCTAGGGGACGTAGCAGGAACTAGATTGCACGAAAACTACCCATCCCCCCTCCACTTCAGATCCAGTAATGAAGGGCGCAAAATTTTCGGCATCCCATGCGAAAAAGGAAAAATTCGGATTTTATTATATTTGAGGTTACTTTGCACCTGGCTCAAATCGGCTTTGAAGGTAACTAGAGTTTTATCTTTATCAACACTTAAGTGCGGATTTAAAACTCAAGGACAAAAATACTTTTTAATGCAAGCTTTCTTACCAGGTTTTGCAATATGATAATACGTAATGAATTTGTATACACAAAACGAGAAACCAAGCCTTTACGAGTTTTATTTTAGATTTAAAACAAGAGTTATTGGTGACTTACCCGATTTGCAGCTACAACTATTTTAATTTGGAGGGCAAACAGTAAAGCACTGCTAATTGTTGGCACATTACGTATTAGTACTTTATAGATCGAATTTCATTAAAATCACTTGAAATCGCTATGAATTTTAATCAATTAAAACAGGCAGACAAGTGACAACATGTTTACTCCGCACGACGTTCATTTCGATGACACACTAGCGGCGACTAGGGGACGTAGCAATTACTATTTTTCTGTCGCCATTTGGCCTATAGGAGTGGACACACCGCGATAGACGAGTCTCCAATGTCCCGATAAACGAGTCCCAACTGTATATCGATGCGTGCGTGGTTAGGGTTCGAGTCTTGGCACATGCTGATTTTTCAGTGTTATACGCGTTAGCGAAAAATTAAGAATATTGGTTATGTACAAAGAAAAAAGCATTGTTAAATATATTTTAGAGGTATGAAAATTAACAAGTTTGAAACGAAAGACCAAGAAGGGAATACAATGTGATATAATTTTGAAGATAGAAAGACATAGCGTTATGGGGATGCAAATCGGCTACTTGGAAGAGATAGAAAAGGTTCTATCTTTTTCTATACCGCTCTTTATGATATTTTTTAGTTTGTCAATTCGATAAAATTCGAGACTAAATTTTAAAAAATAGATAATTTTTTTAAAATTATAAAAATACTGATTTTTTAATGAAGAAGAAAACAATTATTGATATTTTCTTCATTGATAACAATTAAAACGAATAAAATTGAAGCTAATAGAATTAAAAATGCTTGATAAAAACTTGCTCGGAACAAATATTTAAAAATTGTATACAGTTGCTTTATTTTTGTCACAGATATGCAGTTTGGAATTGAGTTAGCTTATTTTTTTAAAACTGTAAATATTTCTTCTCTTTTATATGGTAAAATCAAATCTTCGAAATTAGGAGGAAAATTACAAAGTCGATTTTTTTGTGCCAAATTATTATGTGCGGATAAGAGAAGATTAAATCCGAAAATTCGCAACCTTCCCCCTTTAGTATTTTTCGCAATTCAAATTGTTTTTCTGCGAAAACGGCTAGTTGTACAGAAAAATGTGTTAGACAAAAGTTGTAGAAGACTTTATTTTGTATAATTAGTCTCAATGAGCCACTGCGCTATAGCGAAAAATGCAAAAAGTAGAGGGCGCTAAATTTACAAAAAACTCATTTTTCTGCTTTTTCTACCAAAAATATTTTTTTTTCATTGATAGTAGGGGAGAAGCGGCGAAATTGGCGCACCTAATAGAAAGTGCGAGTTTAAAAAGAAAGTATATGACTAAAAATTATGAAAAAATATTTATTTAATAGCTGGATATCTTTTCTTAACTTTCCAATGGATAAAGATTGCATTGAAAATTATTAAAGCAGGTTTTTATTCAGATTTCCGAAGGACTGCACCTGCGTCAATTTACCCACCATGTCGGATAAATTGACGCACTAATATTATAAACTTCTCTTGCCACTTATTAGTTATATTTTCATAGATTTAGAATTACATTTCAGTAGCAAAGGTTGATGAAAAGAGGTAGTTATAATTTGAAACTAAATTTGAGATAGTATATCAAGATATGTGAATATCATAAACATAACCAATAACATAAACCAGCCAAAGTTAAAATATATTTTACATTTGTACAGTAAAATACTGGCAATTGTGGATATTTAAGTGAATATTCAAATTGAAATCATTTTTATAGAGAATTATTTGAATTTGTAATCAGAAGTATATACAATTATTAACTTTAGAAGACTTATAAATAATAGAAACAATCAATCAAAAATACAAATTTTTTACTTACATTGCTTTCACATCTTAAAATCGAGAAAACTTTCAAAACACTGTCAGACTGCAAATTAATTATTAAAAATCGCTTTTAAAATGCCTTAATACCTCAAACTTAAAAAAAATTTAACCACTGATTGTTCAAATGAATATAACCTTACAAAGTCGTTACATCAGTTTTCCGAACCACATTACCTCCCATGTCACAAAAAATCTTAAGAAAAAGATTAGCAGAAAAGTCCAGCAACATTCAAATGTATATATCTATATATTAATAATTGTGTACTTACTATCTTCTTTATATTTTCAATCATAAACATCCGAGCACTTGACTTCAGTCACCGGTTTCCAGAAACACAACACGTGTGCCAACTTCGCCTCTGATTTGAATCTCGTATGCGCCAATTTTGCCGCAAGTATATCGTTCATTAATTAAATACTTTTTACGTAAAATTCTTATTTTTTCATACAAATATTCTATCCTAATCGTAAGATTAAATATCAAAGATTATAAAATCGTTGCATTAATCTAATTCACCTTGAATTACTATTATTTAACGATTTAACTCAATGGCTTCGAACATAACCATTATGCCAAAAAACGATTAATCGCAATAAAACTGTATTAAGCAATTAGATTTTTATAATGTTTTCCATCAAATACATATCATACAAGAATGCACACGATAGAACTATTTTTATTTTTTGTTATGTTATCATTTTCTGAAAAATAGGGTGCGCCAATTTAGACGACGCGCCAATTTCGCCGCTTCTCCCCTATACATGGAAAAGTTATTCAGCTTCAAAAAACCTACAAAATTGTAATGAAAGTTTTTTCCCTCCGACTCAATGTCAGCTCATTGGGAGAAGTTTCCCGGGGTGTATTGCAAAACGGTACTTTCTCGCAAATTATTTATGAATGGAATATATTAAACCCAATCTGAAGTTAACTCCAATGAAATGTCTTGATTGTTTAATAATACATTTAATAATAATCAGTTCTATCAGTATCTTATAAATTTTTTTCGGTAGTTATCTCAAAATTTTGAAAACGTAATAAACACAAAATAAGGATTTTTGTTTAGGACCAGGTAATTCCATTTTATAAAAATAAAAAGCAAGTGTTTTTTCGAATAACCTGACCTGGTCCCAAGCTAGTAAAAAACCTTTAGCTACTTAATAATTGAAGATAAGTATAACAATAGACATTATGCCAGACATGTCAGGGAATAAATTCATCACTGAAAAAATTAATGAATTTGAGTCTGCTTTAAAGTTGACTTAACTCTTGATATTTATAAGAGGAATACTTGCTGACTGGAGATACGTCAGACTCAGTTGGCTTTTCTCAAAACGATTGATCGTCGAATAAATTCTGTCTCGAGAATTTCCGTCTGCCTCATTCTCTTCTCCTCCCCCAACGATTCCTCTGGCAGTCGAGGGATCAGAACGAGACACGCGAATCAATTTTACACGACATATAGCTGCTGAGTTTATCGCTTTATTGTCAGGTGGGCGAGTCGCATTTCCATCATGGCATAATGTCGACCAACGAATTATGTAATGATGAGAAATATTAGGTATTAGAAACCCGAAGCTACCGATATCAGAAATCAATTTGTGAGCTGAAAACCCCATCCGATCTGTGATCTTGTACAGCCTCGAGGTGTGAATCGAATCGCAATACGCGATGTTCGAAATAAGACCATTGTCCAAAAGTAGGGCAACAACCAGGCCATATGGCATCGAAATTACCCTCAAGGGACTCGTACATGCAATTGCAGAGCCTAGTCTCTTGTTGGTAGCATTGGCATTGTAGTTGCGTATACTCTGCTTTTTGTCCCTTCACGCTTTGACGTTCTGCTTCTGTGCATTCGTGCTTGTGATATTAGACCTTCTTTAAAAGAAGGGCCTAGCACGATATGCGAGTCAGTGAGTGATTGAGAGCACAATTCATACGACAGAAAACACTACGATCTCCCTCAAAGGGCTCCTACATCTTTTGATGAACCGACTCATTCAAGATTCAAGATTCACTTCTTGACCCAAAACTCCTCCATCGATAAAACACTTTTGATGGAAATTGAGGCATTGATTCGCACATACTTTTAAAATACCCTATATTTTGTGTAAAACTCATTTTTTTTTTTTTTTTTTTTTTTTTTTTTTTGCTGAAAGTTGCACTTTACGAAAAATAGAAAAAAATTTATTATACTATAAAGATACATATTAATTTTTTTATTTTTACATAAATAGACCAATGAAGGAATAATTAATCTTGTTGGCGCAGGTGATTGAAACTCTCCAGGTGATCTGAAAAAAAATCAAAGAGATTCTTAAGGCTGGAGATACCTCTAGAACTTTCAAAAAATCAAGAAATTTTTTTTGCTCAAATCGATTGAAAAACTATTCAAAAATATAATCCACCAACATTCATGACCCGCAAGTTGAATGGAACATATTTTTTCATGTACAAAAACTTTGAGGCTCGTTTTCTCAAAACTAACTTTTTTTATCCGTCCGTCAAGATTGCGAGCAAACTATTCAACCGATTTATTTGAATGAAACGCTATTTTATAGATAATTCTATATTCCAGTGCGTGGTAGGGCGCTTTTTCGAGAAAAATAGTATTTGTACAGTTATTTAACTATTTTCATGTCAAAAAACACGGGTAAAAATGGTACTTCTTCACGAAACGCATGAAAATATACCCAATTTTTCGAAATTCTCAAAACCCCCCTGCTATGCACTCGATAAAAGCTTCCCGATTTATAAAAAATTTTCTTTTATCGTTTCAGATGAAAAACCTAGCCAGGAAGTTGACGGCCGCAAAAAATGTTAGCAGCGACGCTATCGACGGGATCCGTCATATTTCCGCCATTTTTTATTTTTCTATCGTGAAAAAATTGTTCTTTTGAAGTTAAATAATGCCTTCTAATATATGCAAAAAAATCGGACTTGCTTCGTTTTCATTCTCCCAGAATAAAATTGAAAAAAGGTGCTTTCTTCAAGGGTTCTAGAGGTATCTCCCCCCTTAAGGTAGTTCGTTCACGAAAATTAGACCTCAGGCAAAAATAGATAATTTTGCTTTCAAGAATAGCAATATTATTATTGAAGGGCTAATTTGAAAGAGAAAAGATTATTTTTCATGAAAAAAATTTGAAACAAAAAAAAATAATTTTATTAATAAATTTTATTTTTGCCCAAACTTATTTTCTTGTCGCTTCGAGCCAAATTTTAAAAAATGATGCGATTCTAATAAATCAAGGTTCATTTTTTTAGGAAAAAGATTCTCTACAATATTACCGTTATATATTTGAGAAATTGAATTAATTATTATCAAATACAGCATTTTGTTTATAAAAATTTTGTTTTGAAAAATTGTTTTTTTATAATATCAGCCATTAAAGAATTCATTTTCAAAAATTGGAAACGGTCAGGTTGTAGAGAATCTTTTTCTTGAAAAAATTAACTGTGATTTATTAGAATCGCATCATTTTTTAAAATTTGGTTCGAAGCGATAAGAAAATAAGTTTGGCAAAAATAAAATTTATTAATAAAATTATTTTTTAGTGTTTCAAATTTTTTTCATAAGAATAATCTTTTCTCTTTCAAATTAGCTCTTCGATAATAATATTGCTATTCTTGAAATCAAAATTATCTATTTTTGCCTGAGGTCTAATTTTCGTGAACGAACTACCTTAATATGCTTAATATGCTCTTGAAATTTCAACCCGATTGGTCAAGCCGTTTTTGAGTAATCATCTGTGACAGAAAGATTAATTTTTTACGTCCTCATCTCACATAAAGAGGTATTATATTTGTGTAAAATTTAACTCTCAGTTTTTTTTAACGAATGTTTACGTTCCATGATCTCCTGAATCCAAAAAAAGGGTTTTTTCAATCCCGTTGAACCGTCTGTCCCCGTCGTTGCCGTTTTCTGATAGTTTTTATAAATCTCTACAAATTGACCTGACAAAATTTTTCAATCAAACCAAAATTTGAAAAGTTACAGTATTTAAAAAATTTTTTAAAATTAATAACCAAAATCCATTTTTTAATCTAACTATACAAGATACGATGAAACGTTATCATGAAAAATTGTTTCTTAAAAAACTTACTACAAATTTGCATCTACAGGTTTTTTAATAAGACGTAGATTTTTTGTTTCAATTTAAAGAAAAAACACTTTGAAAATTAAAACTTCGATTTTTTAAACAAAATATGCAAGATATGAAAAAAACTGAATGCGTAATTGTTTGCTTGAATCAGGTAAAGGGTTTTTCAATAGGGACATAACAATTTTATCTATGAATAAAACACAGAAATATTTGAGATATTGAGTTCGAATTTATTGTGGGTGTATGAATGAAATTCGATATCGGTCATATGACCACCACGAGCCCGTTTACAGCGGTCGATTCTTTGAACCCAATTTTCCACCACTCTAGCACACATTTCGACCGGGAGGTTGGCAATTTCGCGTTGGATGTTGTCTTTGAGGTCGTCTAAAGTTGCTGGCTTGTTGGCATAGACCAGTGACTTGATATGGCCCCATAAAAAGAAATACAATGGCGTTAGATCGCATGAACGAGGCGGCCATTCGACCGGACCATTTCTCGAAATAACACGTTCACCGAATTTGCCTTTTAATAAATCGATTGTGACGCGTGCTGTGTGGCTAGTGGCACCGTCTTGTTGAAACCACATATCGTTGATGTCAAGTTCATCCAATTCTGGCCACAAATAATCTTCCAACATAGCACGATAGCGCTCTCCATTGACGGTAACATGACGGTCGTTTTCATCCACGAAAAAATACGGCCCAATCACACCTCCGGCATGAAAATCGCACCAAACAGTCACTTTCTGCGGATGCAACGGTGTCTCAAGAAGCACATTTGGGTTTGTTGCTGACCAATAACGCGTATTGTGCTTACTAACAAAGCCATTGAGCCAGAAATGAGCTTCATCGCTGAAGATGATTTTTCGATTTTTCGGCGTTTCAAATGATCAAGTGGCTTTAGTTCTTAAGTCAATTTAATCTTGAAAGCATGTAGGCCAAGATCTTTTCGCATAATACGCCACAGTGTCGTTTGAGCGATGCCCAATTCTTGAGAACAACGTGAAATCGACTGATTTGGCTCATTTTGAATCGATGCACTTACGGCTGCGATTATTTCTTCGCTTCGAGCAATACGACGTCTTTTTGGCACCGGAACGTCTAATAGTGTAAATTTGGTCTCGAATTTATCCACTATAGCACGCACAGCCTGTTGGGTGGGACGATTATTACGGCCGAAAATTGGAGTAAGCGCTCTTAAAGTTGCGATCACTGACTCAAAATTTTGGTAGTAATTTTTAATAATTTCCAAACGTTGCTGGTTCGTGAACTTTACCATGATGAAAATGTTGACTTTAACTAACGTTTTGACATTGACAGTTCATTAAGAAAGTTTAAGGGTGCGTTCATATAAAGATACGGAATTGTTATGTCCCTATTGGAAAACTCTATTAATATTAATTAATTAATATTAATATATTAATTTTTATTATTAATATTTATTAATTAATAATATTAATTATTAATATTAATATTTTATTAATTAATTAATTTATTATTAATTATTAATATTAATATTTATAAAGTTCATATGTGCAATGTTTGATTCAATGTTTTGATATTTTAGAAATAAAGATCACTGATGAGGACTCCGATCAGAGTCGAAACGTTTGAAAGTATGTAACTTCCTGAGTTATCATTTCTGGACCCTAAAGCCAATTATTAACATCAACATCGTATTCAATTAATATTAATATTTTTTATTAATATTTAATTATTAATATTTATCAATATTTATTATTTTTAATATTTAAATTAATATTATTAATATTATTATTATATAAATATTTATCAAGACATTTTTTGAAAAAATGTATATTTTCTTTTTCATTCAAAAAACACTTTTTTAAAGTGAAATATGCTAAATATAGAAAAAAACATTACGATGCAAATTTGTTTGCTGAAATAAGTTCTACAAATTAACCAAAAGTGGGAAAGTTACAGTATTTAAAAATTTTTTAAAAATTAATAACCAAAATCCATTTTTTAATCTAACTATACAAGATACGAGAAAACGTTATCATAAAAAATTTTTTGTTAAAAAACTTACTAGAAATTTTCATTTACACGTTTTTTAAAAAGATGTACATTTTTTGTTTCAATTAAAAAAAAAATACTTTGAAAATTAAAACTTCGATTTTTTAAACAAAGTATGCGAGATATGAAAAAAACTAAATTCGAAATTGTTTGCTTTAATCAGGTACATTAATTTTTATCAAGGCATTTTTTGAAAAAATGTATATTTTCGTTTTCATTCAAAAAACACTTTTTTAAGGGGGTTTTCTACCTTCGCGGTTTCAAAAAATCGAATTTTTTTTTTTTTTTTTTGCTTATTTCGAATCTAGACACTATAAGGAACATGCCTTATGAAGGATTTATTCGAAAACATTCAGCCAATCATGTTTAATTTTAATCATTTATCTTTAAACGCGTTTTCTCGAAAGTAGTGTTTTTTAAAATTGTTGGCACGATTTTGACGGAACTATCGAAGATATGGGAAATCTGTAAATTGTTTCGTATGCAAAAAACGTCTCACTACGATTAGATACGAGCTTTTTAAACAAACATTTTTTTTTCAATTTTTTACAGCTTTTTTAAGCTAGAAAAACAGGGTAGAAAATAGAACTTTTTTTCAAATCGCTGCCATTTTGTTAAATTTTAAAATCTTTCAAAAAGCTTGTGTCTTATCGTAGTCGGATTAGTAAAAAGTAAAATAATATGATTGTTTTCATGTTTCAAGGTTCTGAAGCTGAGAAATCCTGCCACAAAGTCTACTATGTCGCGCCGGCAGAGATCGATTCAAGGACGCGTCAAGGCCAAGATAACGAAAAAAAAAAAAAAAAAAAATTTTTTTTAAATTTTAATAATGTACTAATTAAATAAGAAACCTTTGTGTCCATATCATGTGTAGTTTTTTCGCAATCCATCTTCAAAAATACGCCCAAAATTCAGGCGCGAAGGTAGACGACCCCCTTAAAGTGAAATATGCTAAATATAGAAAAAAACATTACGATTCAAATTTGTTTGCTGAAATAAGTTCTACAAATTTTCTTCCAAGCATTTTTTGATAAGATGCATATTTTTTGTTTTAATTTTTAAAAATACTATTCAAAATCAAAAATGCCATTTTTCTAACCAAAATATTCGAGAAATAGAAAAAAGTCATGATGGGAAATTGTTTGCTTAAATATGTTCTACACATTTGCATTAACACGTTTTTTAAAATCACATATAAGATAAATAAACAAGAATCAAAAATTTAATTTTCAGTATAGGTTTATACTGATTTTTCCTCTAATTCTCGATTGTGAAAAAAATTGTGCCGTCACATGCAGTACATTTTGAGAGAAAATTCGTCAAAGTTAAATCCTTTTTTCAATAAACTGCATCCAAATTAAAATTTCATAAAAAAAAGGTGGTTAACACTTTTTTGTTAGTGAATGAATTGTCAATAAAACGATCAAAGGAAATGACCAGGTAATGTTTTTTGGCAAATCATTCCGGTTTTGAAAGTAGCATAAGGTAGACAATAGAATATTGATAATAAATAAAAATTTAATCAAGCAGGATCAATTTCAGCCATTAAATTGCCAAGAAGGTTAATAAGCAGTTCTTGCTAATTCCAACAATTTTCAAGCAATATTCTGTAGTCCTTTATTTCTACCTTCGTGAAATCGCAATTAATAGCAGCATCACGAAGACTCATAAAATAAAGCTGCAGCACGATTTAACGACGCGTGGTATTCAAAAAGCCCTTTTAGGTTTACCCTAAACCTAAACTTGAAGCCTTGCAAGCATATCATAAAAGATAGCAAAATCCTAGGAGTTTGAATAAAAAAAGTCAAGTATTTAGACTACGCTGGATGTAATCTAAAAGGTCAGGTTAATCCTGAGTTAATGAATTGTGGAGTCAATCGTTGCGGGATTTAAAAATTTGAAGAGACATAATATTTTAATTTTTTCAACCCCTTTGACACTGTAGAAAGAATTTAATTGGTTCTTGAGGGGATCCGCCACCTTTAATATTTTTATTTTTTGAGTTCAGGCCGTCCATATATGTATTTTTAAACTACAAATTTTGAGTTTTTTGGACATTTTTTGGACATTTCTTGACTTTGAATAACTATTTTGTTTTTTAATCAATTGTCATAATTCTTTTTTATTTTGTTCTTAACAACGTGTAGCAACTTTTTGGGTATGGAAAGCACTCTAGACAAAAAAATAACTACAAAGTTTTTTTTTTTCTATTTTGGGATATTTATATTAATTTTTTTATTTTGTTTTTTTCGTAACTTTTTTGCAGCTATGCTAAGTTATTTTTAATATGCAGAAAGTTGATACATAGTATAAGGAACAAAATAAAAAAAGAATCATGACAATTGGTTGAATAACGAAAAAATTATTCATAGTAAAAAAATGTCCAAAAATGTCCAAAAAACTTAAAAATATTAGTTTAAAAATACATAAAGGTGCTGGAATTGTTGATAAATCCCAAAACCTTTCTAAATAAAGGTACTAAACATAAAGAAAATTATATGGAAGGTCTAAACTCAAAAAATAAAAATATTAAAGGTGGCGGATCTCCTCAATTTATTTTGGGGACGTTTGAATAACTTTAATAGATTTTTCTATCAGAAGTTAAAAGGGTTTGACATTGAAAATGTTCGCTTCGTTAAATGAATGACTTTCAATACTCTGGAGACTAGAACGAAGTTTTATGTTTCAAGATAATGTATAGAAGAAATTGTTGATGAATAATGCTAAAAAATAATAAATTCGTTGTTAAAAAATGTTGTTAATTACAGAAGATCATTTGAAATTTTTAATTAATAACCAATTAATTTGTTTGCTCTACGCCAGATCTCCATTTTTAATTATTTCGATGAAAAAGTAATCATCAGGACATTAAATATGATATTTGAATAATTTTTCGTTTTTTAGATGGTATTTTAATGCCAATTGAACATTGGAAAATAAACGATAGCAGCTGCAAATGGGCATGAAAAACGCTGCTTCATAAATGAGCATTGGTGCAAAAAGCAGTACAAGGCATACAAGGTATCAGCTTCGAATCAATTGCCTGTGTGATGACAAGATCACAATGTGGGAAAATGAGGAATCGATGTGCAGCCGAATATTAATTATGTTTTATTTCTCATGGAGAAAACTGAGTACTCTTTCTCTTTTTCGTAATTATGAAAATAGCATATTTATTGTGCTGTACTGGTTACCTTTTGAATTAAGAGGATATCGTATCTCATAAAAAATTATTTAAGAAGATCCGCCACCATTAATATTTTTATTTTTTGAGTTTAGACCTCCCATATGATATTTTTTATGTTAGTATCTTTATTTAGAAAGATTTTGGGATTTCTCATCAATTTTAGCACCTTTATGTATTTTTAAGCTTTTGGGCATTTTTTGGCATTTTTTTACTTTGAATAACTTTTTTGTTATTTGACCAAATGTCATGATTCTTTTTTTATATTGTCCCTTATAATATGTAGCAACTTTTTGGGTGTGGAAAATAAAGTAACATGACTAAAAAAAAGTGTCTAATACTTTAAATTTTATTCAAACATATGTTGCAACAAACACGGCAAATCACAACTTGCGGAAAACGGAGTTTAATGTCTTGTAGTGAATTTATTTATTCTTCCAAAAAAAATCAGAATGCCCTGAAAATGTACACACATACTCAGAAAAGTATAGAAAATAAAAAATAACTTTTCTGGAAAATGTCACAAAAATAAAAAATATACTAATTAAAGGGGGGCGGATTCCCTTAAACTATCTTTTCTACTGTACAATTAAATTAATGATTTTCTGAAGTTTTGCTAGAGAAGATGCTACTTCCAGTTCGATTAAATTTCGATGAAAAACATCGAAATTCACTATTATGATTTCGTGAACTTTTGAAAAAATCTTGAATGACATCAATGAAAAAATTATTTATCAGAATCAATTAAATAAAGATATATGAAAATAAACGCATAAAAACGATTAAATTTATGTTTAATTTATGTTTTAAAAACTCGTCCAAAACAATTCTTCAAGGTAATAATTAAATGGTTTTATTGATCGTTATGTGCTGTGATTTGTTATGCAATAATAAAAAGAGAAACAAAATATCACTCGGTCGAAGAAATGAAAGTAAACGAGTGTATAATATGAACATGAGGTAAGATGACAAAACAATCACCAGAGTACTCAAAGTGATCCGTGTAAATCGTAATCTTCTATAAAAACATTTCATCAAAGTTGTCACTGAGAGATCGGAAAAACCTGTGCAGTAACATTCTTAATTTGATATGAAGTCGGGCACTTGGATCTTATAGATAGTTTAGATAGGACAGTCGATAGTAATATAGGTAAGGGACGACAAGAGAGAAAATAAGAGCGAATGAATGGGGGGTTGGGGGGGGGGGGGGGTGTTACGATTGACGTGACCTCAATGCCAAGCTCCCGGGTGACATCTCAAGTAATTGGAACTATCTTGAAATTTTCGATTTTCATCCGTAAGTTGACGAGTGTTGTAGACGTGAAGCAAAGAAATCCAAAAATGTTCCATCAAGAACAACTCCCTAGATTGAAATTAATATAAGACCACTTTGTCTCAGGTGTTGCTAAGGCTTTATTACGAAATTAGTAACATAAATTATATCTTTCAATATAAGAGAAAATAGAATAACTTTGGAAAATCTTTTTCATGATCCTGGTGCAATTTTGGGATTAAAAATCTATCTGTAATAGTCGCACGAGTTCAGACGGATTGAAATTTTGTTTTGGATTGGTTTCGAATTTATTTGGATTGATTTACGGAAGGCCGTTTATTTCGAAACGACGTTTTTCCTCCTTACACAGATGAATTTTTTTAAACTACTTAACCGATCCTCTTGAAATTTTTAACACATATTACTCACATCCTTAGATATTTCCTGGTCCTCGACCAAGTACAAATTTTATTTTTTACTATTTTTTGTGTGTACAAAAAACAGTGAAAAAACGTTTTTTCCAAAGAATGTCCGCCGTTTTCAAATTTTTACATACATTTTATTGGTTGAGGTTCAGGATATAGCTACTGTCGTACTAAATCTAAATCTTTTTCCTCTATCTGTTGTAGATGGTCCTTCATGGAGAAATCACCTGCCCAAGCGACATACCTACTCTGCTAAGAGTTGTGTAAAAAAACGACCAAATTAGGGCCAAAAAAATTTCTTAAAATAAAAGATTATGAGAAACCAACAAAAAAGAAGATAAGAAAAGGAAAGAAAGGGGTTTTGGAAGGTTGTCTTCTTTTTTCTTTCCTCCTTTTTTGTTGGTTTCTCATAATCGTTTATTTTAAGAAATATTTTTGGTATAATTTTGGCCGTTTTTTTATATTTTAAGGGTTCGAACACTTTCGAATTCTTGGAGTTTTGAATTACACTTTTGTTCGGACGTTGAGATGAATTTGAAGTTGTAGTGATACGGGTTCGAATTTAGTTTTAAAATTTTACTTAAATTTGATTTGATTTTGCAGTTTTTATAATAAGTGAAAATAAATTTTCGTACTTTTGGGATTACTTCGAAAAAAAATGTACGTGGAATTTTCTATTATTGATAATATAGAAAATTCTGTAACGTCATTTAACTTATTATCATATAATATCGTCATATATTATTATCATATAAATGATTGTGAGGACAAATTTGGACCCTAGAGATTAATTTTTAAAATTCCATTTTAATGTGTTTATAATAATTTTTGAACGAACCCGACATTTATTTCCGAGATTTACGGAAGAAAGAGGCATATAAATAACATTCTCTTTCAGTTTCAAGTCTCTCGCAGCCTCCATTCATCCAATGTACGTGTCACAGATCAAATAAACATGGCTCCAAGAAAAATGGCTTTAAAGTTTGGAGTGGAAGTTTCGAGTTAGCCAACAGAAATCGGGATTGATAATGTAGCTTACTGCTCAAAGTGTTCTGAAATTTGTAATAATAAACGAATTACATTGTTTTTAATGCTCACTATTAAACTTTCATAGTTATTGAATATAAATTACTAAAAATTTTATGAATATGTTCGCGTTCACTCCAAATCAACCCATTGAAATGAACAATTCACTTTTATGCTTGGAGTGAATGAATATATTTTACTTTATGTTTCAACGACTAACTTCCCTCAATTGAAATTTCCTTCTACTCTTTTAGAGTAAGCGTCACTCAAACTAGAAAAGTCAATTTCCACTCCTCATGAAATTCCTGCAATTGAGATGCTTTTGCGAAAATATGATTTGTTATGAAAAAGAAATCGAATTAAACAATATATTCGACTATCAGACTAATTTTTTCTTTCAGTTTATTTTTTCTTGCACAAATAAAACATATTTTCACCAACAACATTCTTTCGAAAAATACCGCTGTAAAGCGAAAAGATACGTATACAGATAACAAACCGTCCGAAACACAATACCCGCACGACATGCAAGGCACAAGGTGCATGCAAAAGTGCACCACTTTATGATGGCGACTTAAGGTGGTTATATCGTGAAACGAAATCCATGCTAAAAAGCTGATTATTTTAGAATACACCTGCAAAGTTTTAGGTTGCTTGACCGTCTAGTTATAGAGAAATAATTAATCAAAGTTTCACCGTTTGGTCATGAATTGCTATACCGTCAGTGGCAATGACAAGTGAACCCAACTTTCAAATGAGCATTATAAAAGGTGATCAATTTAGAGGTATAGGATTTTAAATTGAAATAAAACAACGAAAATTCAAATTGATAGGGCAATCTTTTTTATTTTTGTGTAGAACCATTCACGACATTTATTTTTTAAAGATAACCCCTTTCAAATGTTGGCCGCAACTGCGCTTTAATTCGTCCATCCGTAAACACCAATTTTGAATGACTCGCTCGAGGACTTCGGTCGGTATCTCGTAATAACTTCAGTAATGTTGGCTTCCAATGCCTCAATCGTAGCTGGTTTATCTACAAAACATTTAGACTTTACATACTCCCACAAATAAAATTCCAAAAGTGTGATATCACACGATATTGGAGGCCAATCCACCGGTCTGAGACGAGAGATAAATTGCACACCGAAACGATTACGCAGTAAATCCATTGTTTCACGGGCTGTATGACATGTAGCGCCGTCTTGTTGGAACCAAATGTCGTGGAGATTACGGGCTTCAATTTCCGGCATCAAAAATCGCCCAAGTAGTGCCATAAGATAGGCCAAGTTGTTGAGATCGGCGCCGAATCGATTCTTCCGGGTTTTAGGCAAAACTCTCATTTACAGCCGCAATATTCTCTACAGTTCGGCCTGTACGTGGTCTAATCGGTCGAGTATCATCCAATAATATTAAATTATTCTCGAGTTTTGCCGATGATATGCCGAATAGTGCGTTCGGTAGGACGATTATGTACACCATAAATTGACCTGAGCGCGCGATAAACACTTTTCACAGAGCGTGCATTTTCGTAATATAATTGTGCGATTTGTAAACGTTGTTGAGGCGCAAGTCTTTCCATGATGAAATGTGAATAAAAACTGAATAAAATTGTGTATTTAGTTTGACAGTAGTCACGCGTGACATGTCAATAAAACCCTATTGGAAAAAGTACCTCCAATTTGATCATATTTTACTTACAAAATCCATGCTACGTATTCAAAAAACTATAGAAATTTTCCGCAAACCTTGGAAAATTCGTCTTTTCAAAGATTATAACTCTGTCGACTTTTATCGACAGTCATAATCGAAGAAGACAGCACTGAGCACGTGGCAACGTCGCAACGCATGTACACGTAGTCAGTAAAGTAGGTTAGATTTTTATACATGTGCACTTGAACATGGCGGACTAGAGGAGTGGAGAGAGTGCGACGTTGCCACATTGCTTCATTCGAAAGTCACATGGTCGTGAATACGCAAACCGTTGAGAGATATTTTTCTTTTTATTAACTTATTTATTATTCTCATTTACAACGCGGAACGGTCGCAAATGTTAATCTTAATTAATTTTAGGATTTTACAACACAAAAGTTTCGATGCAAATCAAGAATATTTTTTACGCTCTTATGTGACTCACTGAGTCACGATATAACCACCTTAAGGGGTAAAGCCACTCTAGGGTTTTCAAAAAAGACAAAACTTTTTTTTATATTTATACTATTATTTTAGAGTTTTGCGAATGAGGCCCAGAAGGTTCCATGGGTGGGAACAATTTTTAATTATTTCTTCCAGGTACTTAATCTGAGCGCCATTCAGTCTGTACCGGGCCTTTGTAAAACTTCAAACGCGTTTTTCTCGAAACTACATTTTTTGAACTGGCTGGAAACTTTAACAGATCTCCACCAATAGATTTTAATTTTTTTTAGTTTTTTTTTGTTATAAACAATTTTCCGACGGTTTTTCTCTAAAAATTCTTAATTTCTTCCACTATGCACCATTTTGGCCAAATTCAATATGTCATAAAAATTCTACGTACTTCTGGAGGTGTTCACATCCTGATGTAATCATCATGAAAAAATTGCTTTGTATAGTTTATTAGTTATACATTAAATACCTGTAAACAGACTTTCGATTTATTTAAATATTACTTCGGCACACGTGCAATCACTATGTGTCAGAAGTACGCGTCATAGGAATGCAGACATCATGAGTGCATTTCGCAATCTCTTAAATTAATACGAAACGCATAAACTCTTTCACGTCCTTTAGTAAAAAATAGCTAATTTTAACAAACCATAATATAAAAACCTTAAGGATGTTGTCTCGTGTTCAGGCTTCAGGATTTGTTTTATAATTGTTTTTTTAAGCTAAAGTAGACAGCTTTAAAAGAAGGTAGGTGGGTGGCGCGGATGATTACGGCACTTGGAGTCATCTGGAACAAAAAAATCAAAATAATTATTGTTCTGAATGCTTGTGGCTCTGTACCGTACCAGATATAAACATTTTTATTAATAAATAACAAAATATCGGACTTATGAAGAAAACAATTAAAAATCGTGATTTTTTTTCGTTGGAAATCGGTGAAAGAAAAAAGAAATTATTATTATAATTAAGTAATTCTAGTACCCGATGGAGCCATTGTTATGTAGAATAACATGTGCAAAAATGAAAGCAATCGGTTGATTTTTTAATCACCCGCGACATTTAAAAAAAAGTTGTTTTGAGAAAAATGCGTTTAAAATTTTGATTTCAGATTTCTTATAAAAAAATGTATACTTAAACTAATAATCAAAAAACACAAAAAACTACAAATCACTTTACTGGTCTAGAGCACGACACTGTCGTTGGAATATATTTAAAAACACAAAGGACCTGGAAAAACACAAAAACACAAGAAACCTGAAAAAACAGAACCAACACAAAAATCACAAAAACTTTAAAAAAACAGAAAAAAAGATTTTAATACTAATCACTTCACTGACCTAGATCACGGCACAATCGTTGAAATATATTTAAAAAACACAAAAGCCCAAAAACACGAAAAACACAAAGAACCAAAAAAAAAAAACAGAAACAATACAAAATCACAGAAATACAAAACTAAAAACAAAAGAGCCAAAAGGAGCACAGTTACAAAAGGGTTTCACACTTAAAGGAAGGCAGAATTTTATAAAAACACCAATCACTTTTTTTTGTTTTAATCAATTCACAACAACTGAATTATTACGACAGACAACCTTTGACACTTTGACCAACACTGAAAGTAACCCACGGAGAAATTAAAAACTTAAACAACTGAAAAAGTAAAAAGTAAATTAATTATTAAAATTGAAAACCTATTATGAATCTACACACACAAGTGAGCGCAATTAAAGGTGAAAAAATAGTTTTCCGCTTTTTGAACTGTAGAAGGATCGGCGTTCGTCGAGTAGAAAGGTAAGACCGTTGCAGTTGTCGCGCGGTTCGTAAATATTTCATATTTCGGTCTAAAAATTTTGCAGTATACTCTCAATATATTATACTTTCGAAATATGTAAAGAAATCGATTTCTCGAAGCCCGAACAAGAGACTACATCCTTAAGGGAACTGAGCCAAAAATTGACCCAAAATTCGTATTTTTAATTCCTATATAAAATGAAACTACATTAAATTCTGAATAAAATGGTGTATTCAAAATTAAAATTGGACCATAGGAAGCGGTTAAAATAGTTAAACGAAATGAGGTCTGGCGCGAAGTCTAGTGAAGCCCTGCGCCATACGTGGGACAAAATACAAAATATGGACAATATTACATTATGTAACGCGGAGCCAAGCTTTGCCGTACTCGGCAGAGGACGATGTTTTACGTACGAGTCGTAGCGGAGCGTGCGTAGTAGACGAGCATGAAAAACATCGTCCGAAGCCGAGTACGCGTTTGGCACTAAGTTGCATACGATACTTTATGCAAGGGAAGAACGTTTATCACGTCATTCCGGGAGTGTTTGTTATAACATTATCCAATCGGGGAATATTTGAGATGGGGATTTTTACCGTACTTGGACGGTAAAACTCATGAAATGCGCATGCGCAAGCGCTGGTGAACTCAGTTTTACCATCCAAGTACGGTAAAAATCCCCATCCTAAATATTCCCCGATTTGCTAAAGTTACCAAACAATCCCGAAATGATGTGAAAAACGTGCTTCCGTTGCATAAAAGAAAATTTCTGCAGGAAGAGTAAGAATCGGTGAGGGAAAGAGGAAATCAGCTCCGTATTGCCAGTGGCGCGTGGCAGTCAACATTCTTGTTTTGTTGACTTGGCGAAAAAACGCTCTCCTCAAACTCCCGATTTCTCTGCAACTTGTCCCTGTTTATCGTGATGTATTATAGCTATCGATCTGATTTTTCTTTTAAATTGAAGGTAACATCTGTCGTCACACTTTCTCATATGCTTTTATTCGAAAACAAACGGTAAGTGTCAGAATCAGTGTGTAAACTTATAAAGGAACGTTCCCATGTGTCCGCCTCCGATTTTGCTCTTTTTGTAATATGTTGTAGTACATCACAAGACATTCAGCAGCCACTTGTTCTTTCGGTCTGGATTGAAAAAATAAGGGGTGAAAGCCACCCCTAAAGGTTACCGCCGAAAACGATTTTTCCCCAAAATTTGAACCTAAAATCCTAATTTTTTTTAGTGGAAGCACTTGCATGTTATTAGGCCATCAAAGGGGGTTCATATTATGACATTGACTCAATAAGGGGTTGCTTCTTAATTTCTTTTAATGAAATAAACTACTATAGAAATAAACTACATATAAAATGCAATTTTAACCTCATACAAGTAGAGTAGGATATTAATTGTTTATTTCGAATGTTGCCTAAACATACATTAACAAACCTTTTTGTGACTGAATTATTAACTTCAGTTTTTAACTGACAATTATGTTAGAAATTTGAAAGAACAAGTGGCTGCTGAATTTCTCGTGATGTACTACAACATATCACAAAAAGAGCAAAATCGGAGGTGGACACATGGGAACGTTTCCTTGTAAGTTGATGGAACATGAGGCAAAAAATAAAACGAGATTATAACAAGAGTATTTGAGTGAAAAGGAAAATCGCATGACGAATTGAAAAGGACAGTATAACGAGTAAAAGGAAGAAAAAAAATCTGCCCGCTTTGCGGGCACATTCTCATCGTCCGCTTTGCGCGCAGCACGCTTCGCTCGCAAGTTTGAGCGCGCCTAGGGCGCGCGATTTGATCGTCGCGCTTCACGCTCCGTTTTTCCTGGACCTCGCGCTTCGCGCTCGGTCTTGTGCTCTTCGCATACGTTTAAGTTTATTTCTTATAATTTAATACTGAAGCTCAAATCAATTTAATGATATTAAAGATGATGTAAATTAGTCATTTTCTCAAATTCACTAAGTTTCTTTTTCAGTTTAAGTGAAACAGGAAATTCAATTTACTTAAGGCTCTATCGGCCTTAAGGAACACATTCTCATCATGACACTCTCATGCTTCGCGCTCGATTTTCTGTATACATTTCAGTAACTTTTTAATAAATTACATGATTATTGATAAATTTATTTTCTTCCAAATATCTCAAAAAGGAAAAACAATCGTAGACTTTATTTAAGGAAACGATTTTGCAGAACAACGCTTATTTCGTATCTCACATATTTTGGTGAGAAAAATCGAATTTTTTCAATATTAAAAATCAAAAAATTAAAATATACATCCTGTCAAGAAATTTCTCGATAAGAATGTGTAGACCTTATTTAGCCAAACAATTTTTCATCTAAAAGTTTTTTTTGTATCTCACATATTTTGTCTAAAAAATGGAATTTTTTAATTTTAATCGTATTTTTTGGAATTGAAACGAAAAATATATCTTTTATCAGAAACTGTGTGAGACAAAATTTGTAAATCTTTTTGAAACGAACAACTTTGTATTCTTACGTTTTTTTCGTATTTCACATATTATTGTTAAAAAATTGAATTTTGGATTTTCAATGGTTTTTTTTTAAATTAATAAGAAAAATATGCATCTTATGAAAAAATGTTACAATTCAAATTTGTAGGACTTTATTTATTCAATAATATTGTATCATAACGTTTTTTCATATCTCGTATAATTTAACTTGAAAATGGAATTTTGATATTGACTTTTTTTTCGAATTTGAATATACTGTAACATTTCTAATTTTGATTTAATCAAAAAATGTTATCAGGATAATTTTTAGAGATTTATGAGCACTATCTAAAACCAGTATTGAAATTTTTGATTTTTTCAAAAAATTATTTTCAAAAACACAAAAGTAGTGCTCAACCCTTCAATTTTGATTGGATGTGGCTGGTTAACGAACTTGTCCTTACTTTTTCGGCTCCGATAAAGTGTACCAAAGTTCAGTTCAATCTGCTAATTCTATCGAGAGTTATGCCGCACACGACCTACTACAGACAGACAGACAGACAGACACTTTCGTAAAAACCATTTTTTCTGACTCAGGGGGTCTCAAAACGTAAAGATTTGATGAAAATTTCGAAATTCATTTTTCACATAAAACCAATACCTTCTCATCCATGATGAAAATGTAAAAATTTTTAAAAATCCATGTAGTATTGACCGATAAAATGCATTTCTACCACAAGCGCTCGAATTCCGGTCCGATTTTTGAGTCCTTCTAAGCAAAAGAAAATAATAAATTAACAAGAATAAAAGAGAGTCTTTACTCAATTCGATGTTTGCTTTCTCTGAGATCGGGCATCATGGATCTTTTTGGACACTTGATTGGGCAAGGTACTGAAGCGAAGAAGCGCATCTTACGAATCGCAAAATCGAACGGTCCAAGTGCATATAACATTGCGCTCTTCTGAATAGCATTCGATTGGGCTTATACGAGACCGGGTATCAAAGGAATTGTAAAATAGGCCAAGAACCGGATCGGTAAACGATGTGTAGTTCGAGTACATACCTGCCGACTTTGCGCGCAAGGCAAATGTATTATTCATATGGTGCACTGTCGACTCTTCGGGAAAAAGAGCCTGTGCCCATTTAACGAGCGAGTTACGACGCTGAGTGTGAATGAAGTGCTAAATAGTCGGGGTGGAACTATTATATTAAGAGGTTAAATGCACCTTGATAGAGCAATAGAGCATGCTTAGTCTATTCTATCGCGAGAGCGATAATAACGAGGAAGCTGTGGAGAAGGTTGAATAATTAATCTTAAGGAGCAATCGGTGAGAGGGAAAAACCCTTAAGAATCGAGAAAGACGATGAAAAAGGAGGGTTAAAAAACGAATAGGACTGAGAGAGATAAACGAGGTGCAGGCAGAGAAAGAACAGCGTTGACGACGACGGAATAAAAAGAGGGAACAGCTCTCGGAAGTTGTGTCGTTGTGGAGTGAGCTGTCGAGAGGGGCATTGACAATCCTTTAGCCGGTACTTAGAAGCACTTTTTCTTTCCTGTTGTAGACTGGTGCCCATTAGACAACACTTATCTTATAAATAGAGCAAGAACGACATTTTTCACTACTTTATGACGATGCAAACTACAAAATTGATAAAAGAAGATTGGGCTGAAGTTTCTAACGTCTTGTGTAACAAATTTTTTTTTTCTTTTTTTTTCGTCGTATGATCTCCAAAACGATAAAAAAAATATACAGATTAGTGATTTTTGACAAAAAAAAAATTTTTATAGTGGAAAAAATGGTACAATATTGTTCGAACGAAGGAAGCCATTTATGGACGAAATTGTTGAATTATATTGTAAACTAAAAAAGAGACATATATATAGACTTCAAATTCAATTTTTAATTTATATTTTTACATTCTCATCATGGATGAGAAGGTATTGGTTTTATGTGAAAAATGACTTTCGAAATTTTCATCAAATCTTTACGTTTTGAGACCCCCTGAGTCAGAAAAAATGGTTTTTACGAAAGTGTCTGTCTGTCTGTAGTAGGTCGTGTGCGGCATAACTCTCGATAGAATTATCAGATTGAATTGAGCTTTGGTACACTTTATTGGAGCCGAAAAAGTAAGGACAAGTTCGTTAACCAGCTACATCCAATCAAAATTGAGGGATTGAGCACTACTTTTGTGTTTTTGAAAATAATTTTTTGAAAAAATCAAAAATTTCAATACTGGTTTTTGATAGTGCTCATAAATCTCTACAAATTATCCTGATAACATTTTTTGATTAAAATCAAAATTAGAAATGTTACAGCATATTCAAATTCGAAAAAAGTCAATATCAAAATTCCATTTTCAAGTTAAATTATACGAGATACGAAAAAACGTTATGATACAATATTATTAAATAAATAAAGACCTACAAATTTGAATTGTAACATTTTTTCATAAGATGCATATTTTTCTTTTTAATTAAAAAAAAACTATTGAAAATCCAAAATTCAATTTTTTAACAATAATATGTAAAATAAGAAAAAAACGTAAGAATACAATGTTGTTAGTTTCAAAAAGATCTACAAGTTTTGTCTCACACAGTTTCTGATAAAATATATATTTTTCGTTTCAATTCCAAAAAATACGATTAAAATTCAAAAATTCCATTTTTTACACAAAATATGTGAGATACAAAAAAAACGTTTAGATGGAAAATTGTTTGCCTAAATGAGGTCTACAAATTCTCATTTAGACATTTCGGGACAGGATGTATATTTTATGTTTTGATTTTTAATATTAAATAAATTCGATTTTTTTCACCAAAATATGTGAGATACGAAATAAGCGTTGTTCTGCAAAATCGTTTCCTTAAATAAAATCTACGATTGTTTTTCCTTTTTGAGATATTTGGAAGAAAATAAATTTATCAATAATCATGTAATTTAATAAATAGTTACAAAAATGCATACAGAAAATCGAGCGCGAAGCGCGAGTGTCATGATGAGAATGTGTTCCTTAAGGCCGATAGAGCCTTAAGTAAATTGAATTTCCAGTTTTTTTCCAGAATTTCCAATTCAAAAAGATATAGAGTGACTTTGAGAAAATGTGTAATTCACATCATCTGTAATATTATTGTAAAATTGGTTTGAGCTTCAGTATTAAATTATAAGAAATAAACTTAAACGTATGCGAAGAGCACAAGACCGAGCGCGAAGCGCGAGGTCCAGAAAGAACGGAGCGCGAAGCGGGCAGATTTTTTTTATTGTAGCACTATGTGATTACAATCAAAACCCGGAGTCCATATATATGTCCCTTTTTTAGTTTGCAAGATTATTCAACAAGTTCGTCCATAAATGGCTTCCTTCGGTCAAACATTAAAATTTTTTTCCACAATAAAAAATGTTGTTTTTGTCTAAAATCGCTGTTCTGCATATTTGTGATCGTTTTGGATATCATGCGAATAAAAAAAAAAAAATGTCATAAAAGACGTCACAATCTTCAACCCAATTAAAGAAAGATAATTTAAAGGTCAAGTGACCATTCTTTTCTTTCATTCACTTATTATTGTTTCATTAATCAGTTTTACTTTATATTAAACATTCTTGAGCTGTTTTTACACATGCGCGCACACACACGCACACACATAGAGAAAAATGGAATATCAGACTGAATATCTAGAATTTCAGGCTGACTATGTTTTAGAGTAAATTATAGGACAATCCTCTTGATTGTCAAACTGACCATCTCTAGAGGGTGACAAAGAAAGTTCGACTTGATCATCACAGGGGGTTGACTTGATCATCCCGAAGGATCGGCGTAATTGAGGAACCATTCTAGTGCGATAGACCAAAATATTGTTGAATTTTATTAATTTTTTATTAGTGAATAAGATCGAAAATGGGTCTGAATTTTGTCTTTTTTATTAAAACGACTTTAGTACATGGGAAACAAAATTTCAATCTTTTTTTACGATTAAAAAAAAAAAATTTTCACGGATCCAAAATGATGCCTTAAAAAATTTGTCTAATAAGGTGGGGAGGGGGAGGTCATACTTTTCTAGAAAATTCCTGAAATAAAAAAATGATACAGATTATTCATAATATGGGGGCCCTCTTCAGTGCCATAAATTCAGTTCTTTATGAAAAAAAATTGTCAACCAGCAAAGCCATATGTCCCGAGTCGGTTTTAAAACAGTTCAGATCATTCTGTGAGAGACTCCGGTAACAAAGCCCTCCAGAAAAGTATTCAAAATTTAAGCCTTGTTCGCGATCGTCATTAATAACCAATTGGGCATCCTTCTTTAACAATAAAATTGAAATAAAAAGAAAAAAATTTCCGGTTGGTTCATTTGCAAAATTTTTTGTGATTTTTCATTTTATCCGGTTTTTTATTCACAGTGAACTAAATATTTTTCAATTTATGCTGATGCTTACTGGCCTACTTCATTTTGAATTGAAAGCTATGAGATAAGTTTTTTATTTATATGATAATCCTTATTTTAATTATCTCCTATATTCTAATCCTTTACAGAAATTTTGAATCAAATTATTCATAATCTCTCAACTCATGAAAAATTCTAGAGCAAATTGGAGGATTTTTTTAAGTAAAAAAAACCTTGCATGCCGCTCTGAGGAATGATATGGAGAATAATATAGACAAATATAAGGCTATCAGCTTAAAAACTTCTTTTCGAGAGTTTCCACCGTTTAGAAAAAAATATTTCTCGAGAAAATAACTGAACATAAGCTGATGAATATAAAATATCTAGAAGGTCTAACTGACTAAATTTCGACTTTTTTGGATATTTAAAAGTATTGAAAACAATTTTATCTTTTAAGCTAGTTTTGTCTAAAATATTCATAATTGTACAATAATTATACACTGATTTGTATATTTATTTAAGTCCATCAAAGATATTTATTTTGACCATTTCAAATATTTAATTTGACTCTGCGACATTCGAATTTCCCCTTCTGCAATATATGAGCCGATCCTTCGGGATAATTAGGTTGACTCTCTGTGATCATCAAGTTGACAATCTGGAATAATCAAGTCGACATTCTGGGATAATCAAGTCAACCCTCTAAAAAGATCAAATAAAACATCTCGTTTTATTGTCCTATAATTGACCCTTCTACACGGAAAGTAAGTAAACAGTATCCCGTAAATTAGTAGGCTATTGCTGTCAACAAGCAAATTCTATTCTGTTTTATAGAATTACTGTTGTCTAAGCATGAAAATGCTCAAGAGCAACAAAAATGTTCTAATATTTAGCACATCACTTGCTAAAATCAGTTTGGATCTCATTGAAATGTTCAGCAAACTATATTCTTTTATGAGAACCGGTAGTCTAAGCGTAGATAAGCGTAGTGGTTAAGATGCGAGCGTATCATGTCAGCGTCCGAGGTTCAAACCCCAGCGGGGGTGATTAGGTTTTTTGAGGATATAATTATATATACAATATAATTATGTAATAATCCGCCAGCGAAAATGATGAACAATATATAATAGATATAAAAAAAACGAATAAGTTATTTTCTAAGATTAAGAACAAAATTCCAAATATTTAAAGAATTTCAAAATCTTTCTGTGGGAAAAAATTCGAGCCTCAGAGCGCGCGCGACATTCTGAAATCCGGAAAGTCTATTGCTACAATTCATATATACAATATGCTAAAATTCAGCAAATCCACCACGAAGCTACCAATCAGCAAGCGACTTGCTAAAATTTAATCAGATATCTTCTGATTTTCAGAAATTCCTTTTTTGGGTGTACATATTGAGACTGACCTTTCGTTCTTCTCTGTACATTATCAAAATTTCACAACTAGATTTAAAGATTTTTTTAAAGATGTTCTATATGAAATATGAAGAATGTATGTCACTTCACTAGGGCACTTCGCTGATATGAAAGGAAAATCGTGAAGTGTGAACACATTGCAGTTTATCGATCAAAATTGTATTAAGAATTAGGGAGTCAGCAGATCCCTTGAGCTGTATGGCGGAGCGTGCTCGAGTGTGGAAGTTTGTGTTTTATATTCAGTCGTGGATTGAGCAATAGGGAGCTGGGAGATTTCCCGATGGACCGGATGCTCGATAAACTTAACACGCGGCAAGAAAACTCAAAAAGCCTCCTATATGATATGGTCTACCATTTCCTAAGTTACTTTTGATCCATCGTTTGACACTGTGCCAGTAAATAAATTAGCATTACTTCCCTTAAATAAGTGCACTTAGAAATAAATATTTAAAGATGAATATTTAGAAAACATCCTTTAGTGACGTGTTTGGAATCATGTTTAGAGTTGTATTGCTCCTTAATAAATAATGCAATAAATATATACTGGCTTGGGATGAAAATAAATTACCGCAACATAAAAAAAACCTTCTCGTCACAAATATCAAGGTTTTTTCATTTTTCATTGCTATAGAAAAAACGTAGGGGAAATTGAACTAAACAGACCCTTAAGGCCATGTCCTAGGTAGGCCACGTGACCAAGTCAGTCCTCGGATCGATATTTTTTTTGTCCGCATTTAAAATTAAAAGTTAAAAGAAAGTGAAAAAAAGTTGGAAAAATATTAATAGAGTGAAATTGAAAGTGTGAGAGTAAGCGTACATTTAGGAAATCAAAAAAAGTTTGTCATAAAATAATCAATCGAGCAATCTGCATTACCATGACAGATCTTGCTAGATCGTGCGCATAAAGAGTTTTATGGGGACAGTCGGTGTTCGCAAAACTATGTTTTTTTTGTTGAATTTTTTTTTACATTTATAAATATTTAAGACCAGATAAACCTTTTTTATTGTCTTTTATTCAATCCCTCCAAGTTTCAAAGCGATATCTTATTTCGTGTGGAAATGCGACAGGCGACAAAAATTATCGCCCCCCCCCCCCCCCAGAAGGCTACATTTTTGGAATTTTTTTAGAGATCGCTAATATAAATATCGATATAAAACTTGTTAGGCTTAATAAATAAACTTGTAAAATACATTGAAAAAAAATTTTTTATTGATTTTACACAGTTTTTGTATACAAAAATGTTAGGCAAACACAACTCTTCGAAAATTAGGTGGGTCGCTTGCGCAGATGATTTCTCCATGAAGAACCATCTAAAAGAAATAAAGCAAAGAGGTTTAAATTTTGTACGACAGTAGCTATATCCTGAACCTCAACTAAGTAACAATTTTATATTTTACTATTTTTCGTGTGCAAAAACACTGAGAAAAAAACGCTTTTTCCGAAGAATTTTCAAAAATTTGTAATGTCCTGAAGTTTCAGAATGCTATTTCCATTACAAAAAAAGTTATATGGGCAAAAAAGAATAATTTATTTTTCGAGTGTGAAGTTTGATGCCCGAACTAAACGAAGTCAACAATCACACGAGTAAAATAAATGTTTTTCCAGTGTTTTATGCACATGTTTTTTTTCTACTGGAGGGTCAAACAATGGATTTTTTTGTCATGCAGGGGTCAATAAAATGCACTTTATGACCCGCTAGTATAAAAAGTTTATTTTGCGAGTGTGAAGCTTGGTGCCCTTGCTTTGCTCGGGCATCAAACTTTACAATCGCAAAATAAATGTTTTTCCAGTGTTGTACATGATTTTTTTTTTTACTGGAGGGTCAAACAATGGATTTTTTTGTCTTTCAGAAAGCCATAAAACACACTTTATAACCCACTAGTAAAAAAAAAATGGATTAATTTATTAAAAAATTGAAGATATATGATCTTCAATTATTAATTAAGGGTCATTGCAAGTCCAGAATATGAGTATTAAAAAATATTTTTTGCAGAATGTTGAAAAAAGTCTTCGAAGAAAGTTAATAGAGTACTAACTGAAAGTGAGAATTAAAATCACTAATAGTCAATTGTGACTAGGGAATTGAAAGCTCGGTCGTTAACGTTGGGGTTAGTGTAAATTTTTCATCCCTTTTCGCTTACACGCATGAGTCGATCTGGAAAACAATTTTGCATACAAATTACTGTCGCGTTACTGCTAAGGCAATAATATCACTGCGGGAACTGTGCTCCCAAGGTGTATTACCTAGTGCCTACACAATTTTGGTGGGAGTAAATTGAATCTCATCGACCAAGCACGGCGCGGCTGGAACCCTTAGACGAGGAAGGTTGGTAGTTTCGATAATTTGCATATTTACATCGTATCCGGATGAAGAGTACCGTCTCGTGGATTTAATGCAGTGTCGTCGTTCCTACGAACTTTCTTGTCATTTCGTTTATAGCTTCAAGTTTTATTGCACTACTTCTACTTCCCATTTCAATCAGCAAATCGAATTTTGTTTCGAAATTTTATTGCTTTTAACGAATCAATGATACTTGGATCCTTCTAATTTGTATTCACTTCACGTATAAAAAATTTGATTAAATTGGTAAATTTGTTGCTTATACTAACAAAATAGGTTTTATGTGAGGGCATCAAGAAAATTGACATTGTGAAGATGGATAAAATTTATATTTCAGAGGAACTATTGTAGTTTTTAGCGTGTGCAATCTTAATTGGCTGTAGCACTTAAAAATTTTTTTTTAAATTTCATTTTTAATTCTATGGCAATTTATGGATTGCCGATTGACATCAATAGTTTCTCATTTTTAGGAAACAAGTTTTATATGAATCCTATAAAGCAACATTTTTGATTTGCGAAAAAAATATCAATTTTGGCTCTAATCACAACCTTAAGGGGGGAGACTGATGTAAATGACCAAAAATGAATACTATTTATTTAAGGCTATAAAATAAAAACTATTTGACAGATCTTTTTCAAATTTTCACGATATATTATCTATACTTTATACATCTAAAAATCACAGTCAAATTTGGCACTTGATACAAAATGACGGACTTTAATGGCGGCAAACTAACTATATTTTCACAAGAGGCCCCAAACGGTGTGCATGATTGCGTAAGCTGCATTCATTGGAATCTGAAAAATGACATAGATTTTCATTTTTTATGATATCCTGTACAAGATGAATGAAAAAATTTGAATACAAAATGCAAAATTGAATATTTTTAACATGATTTTTAAAAAATGTTGAATTTTGAGCATTTTTTTCTTGTTTAATTGTGCAAAAAGTATTGTTTAATTCAACATGTTTGAAAAAATAATCCATACAAATTGTAGATTATTGTTTCATCTAACTACCTACAAAATATGAGATCAATCGAATGAGTAGTTTTTGTGTAATCCTGCACACCAGTTTGGGGCCTCTTGTGAAAATATAGTTAGTTTGCTGCCATTAAAGTCCGCCATTTTGTATCAAATGCCAAATTTGACTGTTATTTTTAGGTGTATAAAGTATAGATAATATATCGTGAAAATTTGAAAAAGATCTGTCGAATAGTTTTTATTTTATAGTCTTAAATAAATAGTATTCATTTTTGGTCATTTACATGAGTCTCCCCCCTTGAAGAAAAATAATTCCTATTTACTCTTTTACTAATATTTTTATAAAGTACCTTTCCTTTAGTTTGAATATCGATGTTCTGTCGCCGAAATATAGCTTTAAAATATTTGATGGGTGTATCTGTAATCTTTAGAAATGGAGTGTATTTTTGAGTTTGAAAAAATATGGACTATCCCCTGAAATAAATTCCTGTCCATGGGTCCTTCACTGAAAAAAATGGTTAGTAAAACCAATTACTTCGGTTTGTAAAATATGCCTCAGCTATTTTATTAGTTAGCACGACAATTTTTTTTGTTGGTTTTACTATCTCAATTGTTATCACAAGAACTTGGGTAGTAACACTAACGAAAAAAATTGTTGTGCTAACTAATATAATAGCTGAGGCATATTTTACAAACCGAAGTAGTTGGTTTTACTAACCATTTTTTTCAGTGTTTCTAAAAGATGTCTAATTAAAATCCCTTATACCTAGTTTAAAAAAAAAAATTCAGGTGGGAATGGGTATAATTTTTAACTGAATTGCTTTTCTTCGTGCAAAACTTTTAGATTTGGTCAAAAGCTTCTCTTAATCGAAAGAATGCATTTTAAATTAATTTTGAGCGATCTGAATATATTTCCAGGAATAGTAGATTTTTTTAGACTTATCTCTAGAAAAATACACTCAATTTAGAAATATTTCACACTTCTAAACCCTTTGAATATTTTTAAAATGCTACATCACGGCAAAAAACATAAGGAACAACTTCTTAAAAAAAAAGTGAGAAGCCTTTATTTAATTTTTGTTTCCATTATTTTATTTTACTTATTAATGTATAAATGTGGAAGTAACCTATAGTCATTGATAACAATCTGCACATGAAAAGTATTGCAAACGGGATGCTTTATTTGTTTTAAAAAGACTTCATAAATGTTTATTTAAAGAAGTTTCAAATAGATTTAATTGAAAATGCATTAATTCGGAGAATTGGTTTCGTTCTATCAATAAATACAGGAAATCTCTTCCTGGCTGACTGAGAAAGACAGTTGAGGGATGATCGAGATCGGCGATCTGTGCAGGAATAATGTATTTGATTTCGGGTTTGAAGGGACTTGGATATGGCCTTGTTACATAAACGTGGCCACGTGTCTAGTTTAAACAGAAGCCACACGCAGGTTCGAACTGCATGGATCCCGATTCAACTGCGATTCCAGACGAAGTGCGCTGAACCGTAAGGTATTGTCGTTACGTCTCAGACGACCCTCGAGCTCGGATTATTTCGCGCAGTTTTCGAACAGCCCATTAAAAGCCGGCTTGTTGGGGTGATAAATGCTGATTCGATGCCTGCTATGAGTCCCTCTCTCCTATCCTCGTTCACCCCCCGTGGTGTTCTCTCATCCCTCTAGGCTCTCGGTATTGCTCCGAAACGATTCGAGTTGCACAATGAAATCCAAAGAGTCATAGTATCGGCATCGCTATATCCAGAAATTCAAAGCACTCTCTCGTGGACCAACGAGCGTTATGATCCAAACAAAAGACATCTTATACACGCCTTCTGTAGCGCGAATGAAACGTTTATACAATGACTGTTTATGAAACCTGCAGAGACTTTGTTATCGGATTCTATTCTGTTTGTTTGTTTTTTTCTTTCTTTTTCAAGGAGGAAATTACATAGTTCAAAAATTATCTAAAGCTCTTTTTAGAATTCTTGATCCTCTCCCTGAACCTTTGTAACGCACCGTATTATATATGTACGTCCCATCATTCCTTAAGTGTTATATGACATAAGACATGTAACTGAAATAAATAATTGATTTTTTTATTAAAATACTTTTATAGATATGGTATAGATTTTGAGTTCAATCTTTTTTACAAAAAACAATGAATGGAAAGTGACTTCAAAAATTCGACAAAATGTGTATTCAAAACTGATTCAAATTCTAATGATCAACATAATCGATTGAAATGATTTAGAAAATTTAGTAAATAGTTAATGATGTAACCGTAACCAAATAGGCGAAAATAGATTCTGTGAGAAAAGTTGTGTGAAACCTCCGTAGCTGAGATGATAGAGCATTCAACCGGCAATCAAAAGGTCCTGGGCTCGATACCCAGCGGAGTGGAAGCGTTCCTTTTTTTAAAGAAAATTTTTTCAACAAATGACAAACTTTTGTATAAAATCAGTTTATTTAACAATTCATAAAACATTATCAAAAAAAAAAAAAAATTGACGAGTAGAATTATAAAGATGATTGAAAAAAAGTTAAGATTATTCAGAACATGGTTTCATAACATGTAGCCACTAGGCTTGAGAGCCTTAAGGACATCTTGTTGTTTTCGCTATTCAAGCGGAAATTATACTATTTTTAAAATCTTCTAAGAATCCTCGGTAGCTCAGATGGTAGCCCTCCGGACTTCCAAACAAGAGGTCTGGGGTTTTATTCCTGAATCGGTACACGGAAAAAATTTTGGTACATCACATATACATAGCAGCGCTAAGCGTTAGGTTAGATTTTTTACTTTCATTTGGCACGGCTGTTGTGCCGTTTTAGGATAGCAGAATAGCCAAACGCGGTCCTATTGTGTATTATACCGTATTGTAGTTGTTATGTCTGGCCACACGATTTTTGTTTCTACTAGGGGGTCAGAAAATGGATTTGTTTGTCCAGCAGGAGGCAATAAAATCCACTTTACGGTCCACTAGTAGAAAACAATTGTTTTCGTGCAACAATACAAATTTTCCTAAGTACTTTTACCAAGACTGTTCCACACTAAACCGCAGGTCACGACAAAAAAGTCTAGTCACCTCCCATAGGAAAAGCTCCATGTTCAGGGCACAGCGTAACGAGTCACTGAACGACTTTGATAAGACTCGAAATAGATTAGCGATCTTTGGCGGAAGGGTATCTTGTCGAGATGCATATCATTTAAAAAATTGGGAGATCACGAATTTATCAACAAATTCATTAATAAAAACAATCCATAACAATACAAACATCTTCGAAAACTAATTTTTAAGGAACTTAGAATTTTTTATATTGTTTAGAGGTAGTGCTTAAGGCCTTGGACCACGCAGGTCACACGACCAATTCAGTCACTGGCTACCGATTTTTTCCTTTGTATATTAAATTCTGAATCAAAATGAATCGGTTAAAATTTAGAAAATGATGAATAATAGCATATTGAAGAAATAGGGGAAGGCATAGTCCATTAGAATTAATTTTTTCTACTAGCGGGTCATAAAGTGGATTTTACTGCTCCGTGCGGGACAAACAAATCCATTTTCTGACCCCCTCGTAGAAAAAATCGTGTGCGGCACGGGAAAAACATTAATTTTACTTGTGTGGTCGCAAATTGCCTAAAAATTTCATGATGAGGCTCAAAACTTTTTTAACATACTACTTACTCATTAAATGTAAAATTAAATGATAAATCATCCTTCTGGAAATTAATTTCATTTTGGGGACCTAAACAGTTTAAGGGGCATAACTAGTTTGAAATTTTTAAAATTTCGATTTTTTTTTTTACATTTTTTAACAACCCAGCAGGCGCTTTTTGAAGAAGAGGAAGATGAAATGTATGGTCCTGGAATAGCAGATTAGCTCTAGGTATGATACTTAAAAATTTATAACAATGAAATCAGTACTTTTATCTTTAAATGCGATTTTCTCAAAATTACATTTTTCAAATTTTCTGCAGCTGTGACTCGATAACCAATCATCCGATCAACTTGCGTCTTTTTTTAGCTTATTGTGTATTTGTTTTTCCATACAAGTCCCCTTCAGTTTTATGATCAGATGAAAATAGTATATTGTGCAACTAGGGAAAAAAAAATTTATTTTGCGAGTGTGAAGTTTGATGCCCGAGCAAAGCGAGGGTAACAACCACACGAGTAAAATAAATGTTTTTATCGTGTTGCACACTATTTTTTTCTACTATGGGGTCAGAAAATGGATTTGTTTGCCCCGCACGGGCAATAAAGGCCACTTTATGGCCCGCTAGTAGAAAAATATAATTTTGACACGCCAAAAACCATCAGATTTTTGAGAAAAATTTTAATTTTTTTTTCAAAACTCCGCCATTTTGTTGCATTTTAATTTTTTTTACAATCGAGTGTCATTGTATAGGAAATATATTCCAGTTTAATTAAATTTTTGGTTTTCTTAATTTCAGGCACTGTGAAGGCGACAATCACTGCAGCAGTAGCGGAACTTTTTTTTTGAAGACTCAGGAGATGGTGGATAACTTGCTGAAAATCGAATATTTTCATTTGAAAACATTACTGTGTATTCAGTATTTATGCACAAATATATTTGCAAAATTTTAAAACATTCTATGCAATACTTTTTTTTTTTTAATTCACAAAAATCACCTGTTTTTCAGGCGGTAAGACTAGTTGTGCCCCTTAAGGATCTTCTATCGGTACATAGCTCGTCAGAACAAAACATTTCGTGCAGTTGACTCACGAGGTAATTGATGTGGCAACACCGCCTCGCTTTTTTTAGTGCCCCTTTTAAATTTTGCATCATAAGAGGTATTTTATTAAACTATATTATAAATCTAAGGCATTCAGGTGGGAATACTAAATATAACAGGGAAAACGTGTATGTAGGCTCTATGTTTCTTTTTGAATAGCACGCCATAACCTACCAACGTATACTCGGCTGCGGTGTTGCCATATCTACAACATTATCACTCAATATCATGATTTTTATGTGCCTCAGCCGCGGAAACTCGTTTTTCCGTTACAACTGAGAGTAAAGCAATGTTGTATATTCCGTTACAGAGGAATACAATGTAGAAATTGAACTGCGCATGTGCATTATAGTCTTACAGCGGAACGCAATCTATTTCTTATTCTTCTTCTTCTCACTTCTTCTTCGTACAGCGTTAGCACTGACTACTACACAAGACCGATAAAATCAAAATGGCCGGGACTAGTCGCCAATTTGTGCCCGCTTCGTATAACTAGCGCAGCAAACAAGTACAATAAGTACTAGATTAGATTCCAATGTTCGCATAAAAACTCGTATCCGCACCACAGTCACATAAAATAGAATATGTGCCAATGCACACAATTTGGGACATTGTGAGACTCGCGACAATGCTCGCAGGACTGATCGCGCCTCAGATTCGTCTCGGCTTTGTCTCGGCTTTGCCTCAGCTACGTCTCGGCTACGCCTTGGCTTCGATCTCCTGCGAACATTGTCGCTCGTCACGCAATAACCCTCATTGTGTGCCTAGGCACATAATATACTATTGTAACATTTATTTCCATTTTCATTGATTTACAAGTACCCCTCTAACAATATTGTAAGCTAAAAATTTTTTTTAGATATTTTTCTCACTATTATAAAAGATTCCATCGATATTCAACCGTTAATAAATGTGTGGTGGCTAATTGAAAACAATGAAAAGGTAGTTGTCCATAAGAGCACATGTTATATGACGGAAAATATTTATTAAAATATCTTAGCTCATAGCTACCCTGGAGTGTTGAAAATTTGACTGATTCATTTTTATGCATTTAAATAATTATGTCTTAAGTTTCATCCTTTTCTGACCGTTAATTCGTTTTACGATAGAACCTCCTTAATACCGTTGAGAAGTGATAATGATATGTTAAATTTGGGTCAACTTTACTTTCACTGCTTCTTATCTCAGTGAACCGGTTGATGGATGTGACCCTTTTCAACTTCTTCGATACCTGCAAGTCGATTGAATAGAAAGATGGAAAAGGAGTAGAGAACAACCCCCGAAAGAACTGCATCACAACGAAGCTTACGCGAGCGCGAATAAATCTACTGAGCTTTCTCCACTTCGCTTTTGAGTGCGTTGCTCCGCGTTTGATTTCGTTTGTATGTATCATCAGGGGACCCTTCCTGAGTCTCCTGCAGCTATGCGATAGCTATGGGGCTTTTCACCGTTCGCTTCAAATCCTAAGGGGTTTGAACTGGACCGCTATGGTGGTATTATAGGATACAGTAGTTTCTCTACCCCGCTATTCTGTCCATATTGAGTAGAGGGTGCTTACTGAATTCTATTGGAAAAGTTGATAATCCACCCTATCCTCTTTACGAAGGTACTCGTGGTACTCAGTTCGTTCTACTTCAATGCAGAGTTCACTTTCTACAACTCTGTTTACTTAAAATTCAACCTTTAAATGTCTTCATGGATAGAATTATTATTCTTCAAATCTACTTGTCCCTCTTCAGTATATGGAAAATAGCTTCTACAAATTTTACAGAACATTTAGGCCATGGATCAACCAGATCACGTGACCAAATTCCTATAAAATTTCATGTAAGATAACTTTTTCATTTTAGGAAATATCTTTCTGGAAATTTGGAAAATATAGAGAAGACGATAAAGAACGTCTGTCAACTTCGTTCGTAATTGGTGATATGTTTTCCTATATTTTTTTTAAATTTTATTTTATTTTCTTTTGCTACGTTTCCCAAATTTTTAAAAAGATGTTTTGTAAATTCAAAAAGTTATCTTACATGAAAGGATTAATGTAGAATTTAGTCACGTGGTCCGATTGATCCATGGCCTTAAATCGAAACAAATATTTGTTCATGAAAATGAAAAGAACAAGGGTACGTTCTAAAACATCACTTGTTTCAATTTCCGCATGTTTTCGTAGGTATAAATTTCATGTGCTAGTTAAACTAAATAAATGTTTGGAATCTACCCTCAGATTACCGTTGTAAAGCATTCTATTGATTGATAAACATACACTCACAAGACTTTTCCTATAAGGAAGAAATCGACAATTAAATTCTTTTCAAAGTAACATACATACATGTTTTGCAATGTTCAAAAGATAATATTTCTCAATAAAATGGTTTTGTTTTTGTCACGAAACATTTTTTTCTTGCATACTTTTTGGCATACGGTCTCTATATTTAACATATGATAATTTTATTTTTATCAGAACAAAGTGTAAAACAAAAGATTCAGATCTCTTACAGAAGTAATTAACACAACACAAAGTAATAAATCGAATACTAATTAATCAGTACTTTACGCCCTGCATTTTCAAAAGCACAATCATTGATTACATCTTGATAATCAAATGACAGAAACAGCTCTGCTTCTATTGATAACAATACAAGAACATTCAATTGGTCCTCAGTCATCGTAGATCCAAAATAATTTTTCACGCGTTTCAAGAAAGAAACTGATCTTTCAGGACTGCATTTGGAACAGGTGTACAAGCATCACAAACACAAAACAAAACACATCTTTAAAGAATTTGAAAATCTTTTCGTGGAAAAAAGACGTTTTCGACTGCGCTGAATACTCAATAAGTTCGTAGGATGACTAAAAAAACAACTTTTGGGCAAAAGTCGACTTCATTCATCAATATAGTCTCCTTCAAGAGTGAGCACTTTTTTCTTCTTCATTTGGGGTCATTTTTTCGAAATGCCTTCCTTCAAACGCACTAATAACATCATATAATATTCGCTATAAATGGTTCTTTCTTTCTCAAGGTAATCGATGAATAAAATACCGTGCGCATCCCAAAATACGGAGGCTAAAACCTTACCAGCTGACATTTGCGTTTTTGGTCGCTTTGGGCAGTTTCCAACATTTGCTGTCCACTCAGCTGACTGCCGATTTGATTGTGGAATGTAGTAATAGATCCATTTTTCATCCATTGTCACATACCGTATGAAAAAATCTTTTTTATTGTGCCGAAACATCTCCAAACGGCGCTCTGAATCGTCGATGCGTTGTTGTTTTTGATCGACTTTAAGCAAACGCAATACCCATTTCAGTTTTCTCATGCTCAAATTTTCATGCAAAATGGTGAATACACTGCCTTTTGATCTCTTTAAGGTGTCAGATAACTCACGCAACTTCAATTTACGACCGGCCAAAACCATTTTGTGGACATTTTTAATGTTTTCTGGAACAACTGACGAATTTGGGTGACCAGAGCATTCAGCATCATCAACTTTGTAGCTTGGGCGGGCTTGAGCCCGCCCGGAATGCCTAAGGCCATGTGGCCTACAATCCCGATCTTAAAGCGAAGCTCACCCGCATCCGCAAAGGCGGGAAGTCGGGTGGCACGCAGGCTTACTATCCAAAAATCTAGTTAACTTCCATCACTAAGATCGCAAACGTGGAAAAATTGGGTCCGGCGTACTATCGAAAAAAAATAAGAGCCGATCGACAGACGTCCATTGAACCCGTCAGGTCTCCACTGGTATGAAGGCCAGTAAAGGAGCCAAGTTAGCCGTGCTTGCCCCACGCAGCCCGTTGCCCTAGAACCTCTCTACCCGCGAGACCCATTTAAGAGGTACTCGCAAGGCAGTGCAAGAATCCAGGGCCGTGCACAAAAATGCACCTGAAAAGCACCTAGGCCATGCGTTCAAAAGAAGGTGCTAAGTGGGGTACTGGATACCCCACCCGGTGCAGCGCCTTTTGGCCATCCCGCCATTCAGCATCATCAGTCTTTTTACGTCCGCGTTTAAAATCAGGAAACCACTTCTCTATCATTTGTCCCGATGGAGCAGAGTCGGGATAACACTTGTCAAGCCATTGCTTTGCTTGAACGGTATTTTTCCCTATTAAAAAGAATGCTTTATGAACACACGAAATTCAGATTTTTCCATTGTTTTGATAATTATAAAGTAGCATCACTAAAACCACTGTAGCTTGTGAACTAAACATCAGGTTGTCATGAAATTATGACACGTATTGTTTGAAGGTTAGTACTTCCTAAAAATAATATGGATTTGTCAATAGTGGTGCCATCTACATGTCATCCTACGAACTCATTGAGTGATTTGTTAGGTCACCTATGTGTAATTTACATTTTTAATACCAAGAAGTAGTATAAGGAGGCTAAACTCTTGTACAAACTTGATCCAAAATCGGTCGCAGTGGCTGTGCAATAAGTGACGAGCTCTAAGGAATGCACCCAAGTGCGAATTGCCGAAGCTGATAATACGGCACAATATTGGCACAATCTCGGCAGTCAACAGTCGGATTTTGTTATTGGGCCAGTGTCACCGTTTGCATCGGTAAAATTCTGGGTCGACGACGGCGGCCTTTGTCGAATGTTCAAATTTACCGACCCTGAGCCGAAACTTAGCTCAGTATCGGCCCTATACCAAGCCGATTGTAACTTTTACTATGGCATCCAATTTCGAAAGAAGAAGAGCCAGAGTTCGGCCCATGGACGGCATATTACTGCACCATGTGCCAGAATTGGCCGCCAAATGTATACCGGAGTTATCATTCCAGCAACGGCACGATATTGGCAAATTTTTGGTGGTGCTGGGCCAGTGTTGGGCCGTATCTAACTTCGCGCTTGGGCAACCATTCCGAGTATAAATCGCATGCGCACGTCTTTAACTCTATCTCTTTGTAGAGAATCTTAAAGTTAGATAAGTTTGATGTCTATACGTCAACGAATATAAGTACGTAAATAGTGTTTTTCATAATCTTCAATTGAAAAGTAAATAAATTTCGAACATCGAAGCCAAAAGTAAATATACTGTTAAATTGACTAAGTAATTTTTAGATGTAAATATATAAGTTACAAACTACTTTTTCCGTTGAAAATTATAATTTATTAACAACATTTTGACACATTTGGATGATATATTTATTTGTTTGTATGTTGTATCTACCATCTTTTTTTAAAGCGAAGCATTCAGGGCCAAAATTACACAAAAAACCTTGAATAAATGAGAAATTGCACCCCGGTATTTAACCTCATCAACTGACTTCCTAGTTTAAATGTGACGTCAGACCTTTCTCGCTCTAACATTTTCTATGTATAGAAGGAGATAGATGTGCGCATGCGATTTATACTTAGAATTGGTTGCATTTCTTCGAGCTTGTTACTTATTGTACAGTCACAGCGACTCAAAAGGTATAATTTTCAATACTAATATTTTTATTTAGGGGATATCCATTCATAATGTATACTCGATTTGGATGTCTTCAAAAATTTTGTTGTGAATACGTCGATACATATTTCACCATCTAAAAAATCTTTTTATTTAAAATCATTTTGTTTGAATTTTTTTCTTATATCTTATTCTTCTTTATTTTTAAATATTTTATTACATTTTCTTAGACCGTTTTAGAATAAGTCTTAATTACAGGAATATGCAAGCAATCAATAGATTCTAGAAGCCATTAAAATAATTTTGTAGCCTAAATACTCTTAAATGTTCTTCTATAATGCTAATGAATAGAATTCGCACAGGAATAAATAATTTTCCGAGAAAAATTTCCTTTTTTCTAAAGTTCCCTGTCTGGAGAATTGCACGCATGGTAAATCCGCTACTGTACAGAAATATTTCATAGTCACTAGAAACTGTTACTGAACAAAGTTTTATTACATTCTGAAACTTTTATTAAAAATTACTGAACTTTCGAGAATTATCATGAAACATTTTTCAAGCTTTTATAATTTAATTTTCAGAATGTAACAATAATACTGTGCCTATTGTAGTTGTAAATCTAACTTGTACTCTTGTGAATGTAAATTAATTTTTTTCAAGAGAGTTCAAACTTTGAGGAATACATTTTACTTCAAGGCCATGGATCAACCGGATCACGTGACCAAATTCCTGTAAAAGTTCGTGTAAGATAACTTTTTTATTTTAGAAAATGTCTTCCTGAAAATTTGGAAAATACAACAGAAAACAATAAAGAACGTCTTTCAACTTCGTTTGAGTGAAAATATTGCAAAATTTTTTACAGTTAACTGTAATTGTCGATAAATTTTAGAATTTTTGTCAAAATTTTTACTAAAAAGAAGTGAGCAGATGTGCTTTATTGTCTTTTGTTACGTTTCCCAAGTTTTCAGGAAGATAGTTTGTAAGTTAAAAAAGTTATCTCACATGAATGAATAAACGTATAATTTAGTCACGTAGTCCGATTGAACTATGGCCTTAATGGCAACTTCCGGATTTTTAATCTTCCTGACCAGACACGAGTCTGGTAAAATTCTACTCCCCAGGCCAAAACCAGCTAATAAAACTCTTGCACATGATTATTCAATATTTCGTAATTTTTTAAATTTTACACTATTGTTCACAAACAAAAAATAGATGTTTAGTTATCAGCAACAGAATATGATTTTATTTTTAATAATTAGGCTTCATAATCGGTTTTATTCACCGAGGCGAATGAAATTCGAAATGCCATGAAAAGGTATTTCCAAACAAGAAACTGAAGGAGCAATTTAATAGTCAGAGGTAGTAGACAAAATAACAAAGTACACAATCAAGAAACGTTTGAAACGTAATTTATAAAATTATTGAAAGTACGATAGTCACAGGTGCGGTAACAGTGCAATAATTCTAGCTCACGTGCTTGAATGTGTGTGGTCGAGAAGAGAGAGAAAAACGATATAGCACTTGAGATTCCTACAATTCAAACGATTTGTCTTGCTACGATAGACGTTGAAAGGCATTCGATGCTCGCATGATTCATATGTGGTGAACTCGCAGTGAAAGTGCGGTCATCGAGGCTCGACACTTTCAGAAAGATAAGGACTCAGGATTTCTCTTTTCAATCGTGGATTCAAACTTTTGAAGGAGAGATTCTATTATTTATAAATCAAATAAAGCTTCTCTTCATAAAATTTAAACTCTCATGAATAGACTACTTTACTCTCGATATTTTTTTCTAAAATCCCAAAAATTAAAAATTAAAATCCAAAAATTTTAAATTAGAATGCCAACAAACACGTCTTTAAATTCAAGATATTCTCTAAAATATTTACTAATTAAACAATATATAAAATCTTGATACATTTTCCTTATATTTTTTCAAATTTATTCAAAAAATTTTTTTTAATAAATTCTTTAAAATTTAAATAAAAAATAACTAAATCTTTTTTTTTCAATGTTCTTCAAATGGCCCAAAAATGGTTTTGATGATTTGATTGACTAATGTGGTTTTATAAGATTTCTATCCTTATCCCAAGATTTTAATCATGAAATAGAAATTTGTCGATATATGTTACGCTGATCGTTTTTCTTTATAACTTTTAGAATTTAAATTTTCTGATAAAGAATGTAAATGAGAAAACACAGTAACTTTCGTTTTTGATAATAACTTTTTCGTGTGCCATGTATTTCTTTAGATATTTCAATACATTAAGAAGAAAAACTCACCCTATATATCAATTTCAAATATAAAATTTGGAGGAGTTCCATCAGCTTTGAGCTTCCAAAAATAGTGTCATTTTTATGATTTATTTTCAGGCAGATAACAAAACGTAAAGCAATTAAAATTCATTGAGCATTGCCGTGACCAAAAAAAAATTTTTTGAAGACCGTCCGCGACAAGAAATTCTAAACATTGAGATTTGCACTTGGAACAAAAATCAAATTTTTTCCTAATGATCTGATCTGGATCTGGATCTGGATCAGTGATAAGTATATTACTGATTACAGCTTGTGATTGTGAGCATAACTGATAAAACAGTGATTAATCACTGATTCATATTCGGAAAGTACCTTCCTAAAAACGAAAATTTATTCATACCAATGCTTTGACTTGAATGTTAAAACATTCTTGTAATTTTAATATTTATAAATATTTGTTTGGAATTTCTGTTCTTGAAATTTAAAATCACAAGATGAATATAAAATATATATTTCAATTATTTGAAGTCAAGAAATTTAAAACTGGGAAAATATATTAATAGAAAATTCATAATATTTGAATTCATTGCATTCACAAAGTCATGAAATGAAAATCATTCAAATTGTTTAATTTTGATTTCCTGGAAATTCGGAAAATTTAAAACCTATTAAAAGCCTTTGAGATTCAATCCTTCAAATTATGATAACTTTAGGTGTTGTTCTAAAGTTATATCACTAACCATATTTATTCAATGTCATTCATTATGGAAAAAATTTATTTTATTTGCACGTCTATTGTTATTGATATTGGTATTGAAATAAATATGTAATAATCCACTTAAATCGATCTCTCAAAAAACTAATAATATGCGTAAGAAGAAAAAATGTTTCCGGTGGGGTAAAAATGCTCGAGGTTGTTATTTTAATAGAAAGCATCTCATCGTGAAGCGTCCGACCCTATGTGTTATTTGCCTACCTTGGATGAGATCTTTCAATAATCCAATGCCTAAAATAATATACATCCTCTACACTCAATATCTAGTTAAAAAACATACATTCCTCCAAATGGTACTTTGCTTATTCTTATTAAATCTACAAAGAGGAGTGTTTCCAAATTCCCAATTTCCTGCCTCCGATAAACCTTAAAGTCCGTTGTAAAATCTATTTACAAAGACATTGAGAACCGAGAATATTTATCACATATCCGGGACTTCTCAAGGGAAATTTTCAAAATTACCGATATTGCTTCTCATAAATTATTCAAAGGACTTTTGTTTTAATTTCCATCTTGAGATTATAGTTAAATACAGAGCATTTAATTTGATACACTAGAACCTCGAAATAGTCTTAAGCTTTCCGCTATTGAGCTTATATCGCGAACAAGTATTTCCGAGAAATCCCCTTCCAAGATACTCGTTGCACCCTTTTAAGGTTGAATGCAAGTCCCATCCCCATACAAATTATAGAGTCCCGTGGGGCGCAGTTGAGCTATGCTGTTTTTAAAAAATTTCATATGCCCGCATAGTGATAATTTTAGTGCGCAACTGGCTTAGAATTCGTAGTATGCGTGCATACAGTGCCGTCGGAAATTGTGCGCACGGTGCTTGTGAGCGCTATTAAAAATCACTGCTGACTTTGAACCACGATATCTCGGTGAAAAAAAGAGATAGGGCATTTTTTAAAATACAGTTGGAAAGCTTATGAAATTCCACGTCTAGTGATGCTCAACAAATATTTTTTTGACCTTCTGAAAATAATACAGCACGTGAGGAGTTAAAAAAAAAATTCAAGATTTTCTCTAATTCTCTACCTCAACTTCAACTTTTAGCATGACCTAGGGAAAAAATTTTCCACAATCTGAAAATTATACGACATAGAGTCTAAAATTTTATCTTTAATTTAAGCCAAGAAAACTTCAAAAATATTCAATCGTATCTGAGTTGAATTTTAATCGACGATCACGGTTCTCGGCCGGTTTGTTGCTCGCCTCCTTCGTTGAGGCAGGACCGAAATGGCCACGCACAAAGGTGGCGCTTAAGTGGAGCCCTCCCTAGCGGACCCGTGTGAGAGAACGGTCATAGAATACTCTGACCGTTCTCTGACTGTTCTATGACCGTTCTATGACCTGGCATTATTACAGCTAAGAACGGTAAAAAAGACATTAAAAGCTTTGCAATTATGATTCTGTGGCGAAATTTGGATTAGAAGGTGAAGCGATAAATACAATTATCTTATTTTTCAGCGATAAAAACTAGAAAAACATAATACCTGTCATTGAAGGCAGTACAGTGGTTCACCATTTGCGGAACGTGTCCACCAATAGTAAACCTTCACGGTGGAGACGTTCCGCCAATTGTGAACCACTGCACTGCCTTCAATGACAGGTATCATGTTTTTCTAGTTTTTATCGCTGAAAAATAAGATAATTGTATTTATTGCTTCACCTTCTAATCCAAATTTCGCCACAGAATCATAATTGCAAAGCTTTTAATGTCTTTTCTACCGATCTTAGCCGTAATAATGCGAGGTCATAGAACGGTCATAGAACAGTCAAAGAATGGTCAGAGTATTCTATGACCGTTCTCTCACACGGGTCCGCTAGGGCTCATATGTATTTTGGATTCTGTTCATTAGTAATTTTCATTTCTAATTATTCTAAATTTTGAAAAATATTTATTGTTATTTGTGATTATTAACAATTATTTAAATCCAATATTATCCCCATATTAACGAATAGAACAATGGTATGTAAACATTTTTTATTTCTTAAAATTCTTATAAACTAGAACATTAATAAAAATTTTAATAGTCATTGTAAATATTAACTAAGAATGAAAGGAACGGAAATAAAGGAAACACGTTCTTGGACCAAAGAACATATAAGAGAGCTCCACTTGAGCGCCACCTTTGTACGTGGCCTATTCGGTCCTGCCTCAACGAAGGAGGCGAGCAACAAACCGGCCGAGAACCGTGAAAGTCGATTAAAATTCAACTTAGATACGATTGAACATTTTTATTCGTATCTCGGGTACCCATGAATATTTTTCAAGTTTTCTTGGCTTAAATTAAAGATAAGATTTTAGACTCCATGTCGTATAATTTTCAGATTATGGAAAAATTTTCCCTAGATCATGCTAAAAGCATCACTAGACGTAAAATTTCATAAGCTTTCCAACTGTATTTTTAAAAATGCCCTGTCTCTTTTTTTCACCGAGATATCGTGGTTCGAAGTCAGCAGTGATTTTTAATTGCGCTCACAAGCACCGTGCGCACAATTTCCGACGGTAATGTCCGTATAGTCCCCAATGCTATGCCAGCGGCAGACTCGTAAATCGTGCAACGTTGCAATTTAAACCTAACCATCATTGAGCAACTGTAATGTGCATTTGAATAGCGTGACGTCAACAATTATTGTTAAAAGATAAAAAAATTTCTTTGTTGATTTAATATCATTTTTAATGAATAACAATCATATTTTTATACAGCCGACTTGATTTTACGTACGCGTCTAATCTGATTGTGTGTGTGTGAACATGTGCGTCGAGTACCTACATCAGACAAGCTGGAAAAAGTGAACAGTGTTGCCGGATCGCGATACTGTTACGTTGATCCGATAGAAAGTGACTGAAAATTTCACTACCAGAGCGTTTAAGGTAGTACTACCTTTAACGAGAGCCAAAAGTTTCGCGCTTGCCGTGCGGGCAAACCCTAGTACTGCTGTGATATCACCAGTGTAATAATTTTGGCTGAAGCTGTACACACGGATGAGCGCGCACATTTAGCGAAATCAGCTGCTCGAAAGCTGGCAACGTCGCGCGATAAATCAAAAGTTTAAAGTTAAAAGCTCGGTACGCCTTTCTCAGTTGCACACATTTTGCTATTTAGTACTTTCTCTCTCACTCAGTCGCGACGTTGCCACTCACTCAGCTCATTTATTTAGTGCTCTTTATTGAACTCGATTTCAACAACTTTAAAGCGTTGTTACTCGAAATACAATAAGACAATGTTATCCAAATTAAGCAGGTGTGAGTCTAAGAAAGTGTTTATTCTACTCGCGGAATTTGATAACGCTCTTAATTTTTCTTTTATTCTTTTTTCTGGAATTCCTTATTGAATTTCAACCATAACCTATACCTACCATGTAAAAGTGGGTGACTTTAGAAATTCATATCTTTTAAACTAATAAGTCAAACGCCTTCAAACTTTACTATCTTGTGTATTTTAATTTCATTTACGATGCCCTGAAATTTCAACGCTTTCTTAATTTATCGCCGTAAGGGTAGTACTACCTTAATTACTACAAATTAAAATGTAGAGTGCCTATGCATTGCTCATGAATTACGTGTTAAGCAGTCAACTTTGACATTAATTGTCTCAGCATCGGTCCGGTTGAAAAATTTGAAATTAATTTAGCATATAAATAATCATTCTATTTAAATATAAGCTCCTTTTTTAAAAATTTTTACTAGAGATTGTAACTTTTACATATAAACTTAAATCAGGGCCGGCCCATGCTTCTTCACTGACAGCGCCCAGGGTCCTAGATGAGAGGAACAATGTGAGTGACCGAGCCGGCCCTGCTTCACCTCCCACTTGCTTGCACAATCGTCAACGTTTGGAACGGCAGCACGCAGGGAGGGAGAGTATTGGGCTTATTTCGCGAAGGACTATTTCAAGGTTCCAGTGTACTAATCTCTATTTATTTTATTTCTAAAAAATTACAAGTTTTCTTCCTAAATTGTTTGTAAACGGCTACTAAAAAGTTCTCTGAACTTTTCTACAAAAATTTCCAAGGAGGATAAATGCAAAATATTGCACTGACTTAGCATAATAACATTTTTGAACCTAACGGAATTTATTGTTTATTACTTATATTGTTTGAAGTTCCACTCTGTTTTTTAATATCTTCATAAACTTTCATCTTCTGTGTCTGTGTCTTGATATAAATTACAATAAAAATGAAAAAGTTCAAGTTAAGATTTAATAAAAGTCTACTAATACTTTAAAATTCTTCTTTCCCTTAAAATAAGAATGGATTTTCGAAGGGGCGGTGATATTGATTGCTACAGAAATCTTGAAGAAACTCAAGTGAATTCCGTTTTGAGATTTATATCATATAATAGGGTCTTCTGCGCGTTCGGAAAAAAGCGGATGTACCATGATTTTTATTAGCAGACATCAAAGTACGATTTCATATTCCATTCGTTGAATTGCCTCGAAGGAAGAGAATTACGAGGGGCTCCTTTGTGTGTTTGACGCTTTGGGTCGTTCAGTAATGATCGTGCGATTTTATCGATGAAATCTTGGCGACGACGATGTTGACAAATTGCGCTGGCTCAGTCATCCTTTGATAAAAGATTATCAAGGGGGATAAACTACAGATAGGGCAACGTTAATAGCTTTAGGTATTTCATCGAAAACTTTTTCCGGACGTGTTATATCGACCTCGAATCCGCCAAACGTTTTTCTCCATCTATTAATTCATTACTGTCGACTATACGTTTCAACATATATCAGTTTCACTACCGTTCTTTTTCCCACAGCAAAAACTACCACAATCAATAAAAATACCCGATTAAATCTCCAAAAAGTTGTTTTCTGAACATCACAATATGTTTCTTGAAATCATTCTTACAATTCTTAGGATCTATTAAAAAAAATAATTCAGAGATTATTTCACGTTTTTAACATTCAGTCGTGGGTTTCCAGAGTTTCAAATCGTAAATAATTTCTGAAATTTAGTAATAGATTTGAATGTTTTAAAGCGCATAAATATTGAAAGAAGAATTAAGGGCGGAAGAGGGATGGTTTCCGGATGTTCTAGGAGTTTAAAGCTGAAATTAATAATTTTTCTCGTTAAACCATTCTATATTCCATTAAAAATTGTTTGGTCTCAGAACCTGGATAATTTATGGGAATTTCTTTAATCTTTGGCATGGAAAAGAGTTGAGCATAAATTTTAGCTTGGCCCTGATTCGTCCCAGAGGGGACAAAATATTGCCCTGGCCGAAAATTTAGTTACACTCAGAGTAGAAATCTAATGTGTCTAGATCTGTTTTTATTCTTGACTCTTTCTTTTATAATTAGTTTGAACCTACTTTTCATTTTTAAAGTCTTTGAAAAAAGTATAAACTTAATAATTCATTTAAAAACATCAACAAGCTTTCGAATTTATTGAATTAAATTCTTTCATGAAATTTGAATTTTCTATTATATTTTTGCATTACATAGGGTTTTTTTTTTCGTGTATAGTATATAGCTCCCGGTAAAAGGATACAAAGTTCTATCTTGTAGTAAATAAATTCACTTCTGTCTTATTGTATTTCAATTCTATCCATTGTAAGTTATTTAGTTGTCAGGGAGATAGAGAGACATCCTGTTTTGCTTTACGATATCCAATAAAGTTTATCTTGCCTTATCTCGGTGGCAAAAATAAATTTGTTCTATTTGTTCTGATTGAATGATCCAATAAAGTAGATCCTCTGTTATTAAAAAAAAATATTATCCATCACAATTTAGGTTAATGTTTAAAAAAAATACCATTAAGTATCTAAAATTCAATTTTTTAAGGGGGTCTTCTACCTTGTGGCTTCATTTTTGACACTGTTTTTTGAATATTAGTTAAAGGAAAACTAAAAACGCAATCGAGATGCGGTTTGTTGCATTCAACTTGTTTATTTAAATACATTTAACACTAATTTTACTGAAAATTTGCCGTCTTCGATTTGACCGTGACTTGACCTTGAAGTGTCCCTTGCAAAAAATGCATACACAAATGGTTGACACGATTCAGCTCATAAAAATCGTCTGAAACAAAAAAATCAAAATGATTTAGTTTTTTTACCACCTTGGCTATCGTTTGACAGATGGGATTTTCAACATTTGAAAATTTCGCAGAACAGTCAACTTTTAAAAAAAAAAAAATTTTTTTTTTTCATGTTTTCGAGGTTAAAAACATCTGTAAAAATTGTTTAAATAAAAGAAATCTAAAAAGCATCTGTCAGACGATAGGCACATGTTTTTCACAAATTTTGATATATAACTTCAATTAATCAATCAATTAGTTTTCGAGATATCATGTCAACCAGTTACAAAAACGCAACTTTTGGGAAATCGCATTTAAAGATATTCATGTATTAATCTTGGACGAAAAGTTACATACAATCAATCTGCGATGCCAGGGCCATAATGTACCCTTTTAAGATTATATTTCTAGCACCTTCTAGGCCACAAAAATGAAAAAAAAAATCGATTTTTTTGAACCAACAAGGTAGAAGACCCCCTTAACCATAATATCTGAAATATGAAAAAAAAGTAAGTTTACAAAATTGTTCGTTTTAATAAGATCTATAAATTTTGTCTGATATAGTTTCTGATAAAACGTATATTTTTTATTTTAATTACAAAAAATTCGATTTAAATTCCATTATTTAGTTTATAGTAGTTTTTAGTTTTTTGAATTTTAATCTTAGAACAAAATGTATTTAAACTTATCTTCAGAACCGTTTGAGAAGAATCCAGAACTCTAAATAGAACTCTTAGAACTCTCAGAAATAAGATTTTGAAAATTTTTTGAAAACTTTGAAGTGTCATAGTTTTTTGAATTTTAATTTTGGAACAAAATGTATTGGAACTTATTTGTAGAACTATTTGAGTAAAATGCAGAACTCTAAACAGAACATAGTTTCTGATAAAATGTATATTTTTCTTTTCAATTACAAAAAATACCATTAAGATTCAAAAAATCCATTTCTAAACATAATATGTGAGATACGTAAAAAACGTTAAGATGGGAAATTATTTATTAAAATGAAGTCTACGAATTCTCATTAGAACATTTTTCGACAGGACGTATGTTTCATGTTTTGATTTTTAAAAACACTATTGATAGTGATTTCAAATTAATTAGTTTAGTTTCCAAAATTCAAATATTTAACAATAATATAAGAGATACGAAAAAACGTAAGAATACAAAATTTTTCGTTCAAATAAGATCTACAAATTTTGTCTGAGATAGTTTCTGATAAAATGTATATTTTTCGTTTCAATTTCAAAAAATACCATCAAAATTCAAAAATTCCATTTTTAAACATAATTTCAAATTAGATGGTTGAATTCGAAATATGTGAAATACGAAAAAAACGCCAAGTTGGAAAATTATTTGCCTGAATGATGTCTATAAATTCTCTGTAGGACATTTTTTGGCCCGATATATATTTTATGTTTTGATTTTTAATATTGAAAATCAAAAATTCCATTTTTTAACCAAAATATGTGAAATACAAAATAAGCCTTGAAATGCAAAATCGTTTACGTAAATAAAGTTTACGATTGTTTTCCCTTACTGAAATATTTGAAAGAAAATAAATTATTTTAATCATATAATTTATCAGAAAGTCACAGAAATATATAAAGAAAATCGAACGCGAAGCGCGAGTATCATGATGAGAATGTGTTCCTTAAGGCTGATAGAGCCTTAAGTAAATTGAATTTCCCTTTTCATTTGAAATCAAAATTCTTACCTGAATCTATGTTTTACTGAATGCTGTTATCATCCGGATATCCACATGGAATTTTGAACTTTCGACTATTATTTGCAAGAGTTTTAAAATTAAAAATTAATCTTACATAAACTTTTACATGAACTTGATAACGTGGTCTGTTTAACCCATGGCCTTAAGGTCATGTTCTAGACGTGATTCCAGCCAATTCTTTTCGCCCTCTTAATTCTTAAATTAATTACCCAAATACATACCTTGAAATTTCTTTTACGTTTATCTGCTATGAAAAATTCACTCGAGTTATTAATTTAAGATTGAGAAGGGCGAAAAGTATCGGTATAGTCACGCCCGTGACACGACCTTAAAAGAAAAAGGTGGTTTTTGCTGATTTGAGACTAATAAAAGCCCTCAATCACAAATTTCGATATTTATATATGAACGAGAAGGATCGATACTATTGGAAATAAAACAATACACATGACTTTATACATATGCTTGCATAGATATGAGTCTATTGGGGTCTGACTCGAACATATTTTTTCCCGGGCCGTCCACTCCCGGATGAAATATGTATGCAACGCGTGCTAAGACCACACCCCTATAGTTCAGCTCTATCTGCTCAATACTAAGTTATACATATATGTTACTTATAAATGGCACATATACATTCACAAGACTTGGCTCATTTATCCAAATAGGTGGTTAGGGGCAGTGGGGTAGCGTATTTAAATGGAAGCAACACGAATAAGAGTTCATCTACGTATCGCACTACTAGGGCAGGACTTTTTTTTATTTTATGACGTACGTGTTCGGAGCACGTCCTCTGCAGTACGCGTGCGGGTACTCATTCCGCGAGTCATAAATAATTTGAAAACATGAAAATCATAACAGACCATAGTAGCCTTTTCCAGATTCGTGCACCTACTCGTTACCTACATTTACATGTACACAGGGGCACAAGTGTGCGCGTATAAACCGTGTTTTCGGGGTAATTAGGACTTGTTTCACAATTTACTGGATGCGACTTTCATTTTAATTAGCTCTCGCAAAAGAAAATAATATTTGTCTCGAGGAAAAAAGAAGGAAGAAGCATTTTAATTCACTGATAATGTAATCCTATTTTGAAAATCCTATTCTTTGGAATAGGGGAAATAGGGGTGGGGAAGATTATAATTATAATGAAATATTAAGGGGCACAACTAGTTTTACCGCCTGAAAAAAGGTGATTTTTGTGAATTTAAAAAAAAAAGTATTGCATCGAATGTTTTAAAATTTTGCAGATATATTTGTGCATAAATAATGAATACACAGTAATGTTTTCAAATGAAAATATTCGATTTTCAGCAAGTTATCCACCATCTCTTGAGTCTTTAAAAAAATAAGTTCTCCCAATGCTGTAGTGATTGTAGCCTTCACAGTGCCTGAAATAAAAAAAACAAAAATTAAATTAAAATGCAACAAAATGGTGGATTTTAGAAAAAAAAAAACAAAATTTGCTAAAAAATCTGATTGTTTTTGGTCTGATAAAATTATATTTTTCATCCAATCATGAAACTGGAGGATCATTGCATGGAAAAACATATACACAATAAGCTAAAAAAAGACGCAAGTCGATCGAATGATTTGTTATCGAGTTACAGTTGCAGCAAATTTGAAAAATGTAGTTTTGAGTAAAACGCGTTTAAAAATAAAAGTACTGATTTCATTTTTATAAATTTTTGAATGTCATATCTAGAGCTAATCTGCTATTCCAGGCCCATACAATTCACCTTTCTCTTCTTCGAAAAACGCCTTCTGGGCTGTTAAAAAATGTAAAAAAATAAAATCGAAATTTTCAAAATTTCAAACTAGTTGTGCCCCTTAATGTCTCCGCTACACTGGAGGGTTATCCACAATGTGGATGAACCTCTGCTCGGTGTAGTTGGACTAAAACCGCTTAAGTTCGATATGAAGCTCGCTGCTTGAAAATGCATCTTGAATCAGATCAGTGTTGCCAATGTGTCGCTACAGCATTGCGTCATGTAAGCGGTTTTATTTCAAATGATTTTATTCGCATGAAGTTGACTTTCAATTCTGCCAACTTAATACTACATATTATACTCGTTTTAAACCGCTTTGCAGTGTAGTTGCAAGGCGCTTTGACCATTGGTCGACTACACTACACGAAATTTTGAAACCCCCTGAGTGAGATGAAGTGGTTTTACGACAGTGTCATAGTTTATTTATAATACGATCGCGGGAAGAGAAATTTCGTCAAATGTAGGCTTTCCTTGACAAAGTCAGTATTCTGACATGGGTCGTGGTTACGATGCTGAATACTACGTTATAGGTAATGATCGCGAATCTTTCGACCCCTCGCACTGCACTATCTTCAAACTAATTCTAAGAAGCTCCTAAACCCAGTTCTCCTATTATCCGACTTGAGTGTATCATTTTTTCTGCCAATTTCTTACCCTTACCCCAGTGTTCTATTTTGTCACGGTCTCCCTTATTGGTCATGTGATATCGAGTACATTGTTGTCAAAAACCTTATTGTTTTTTAAGCGACGTAAACTTGCTACAAAACATGAAAATGCCTCTTATTTCATTATTCAAATTAAATTTTCTCTGCCAATGAATAACGAGGGTCGTTCAATAAGTCCTTAGAAAATCCAAGAGATGGCGCTCGTAGTATCGATAATATAGGGAACGACCACGATTCATCATAATTCTTGACTTCGCCATCTTGTACTTTCTTGTAGTCTATGCCCATACGGCAGCCATGCTTAGGCATACGTTGGCAGCGGTTCGTTCCCACAACGTGACATAATCTCTAATCTCAGTCACAGCCTAATTGTTGTTAAATAGATATCTGCTAAACGGTAAAAGGTGATTATTCATTCTCCGGCTGACTTGGGAAAGTAGGTTTCCTAAATTATATACACAAATACCTACAAAAATGGTTTGGTTTTAGCAAGCATCATTACTCACTAAACAGCTGTTAAAGTCTCTGTTATATCGATCATATGGTTTCATTTTTATTGTCGATTAAAGCAAAAAACTTTCCTGTATTTAGAAATATGGAAAAAAGTGAGTTTCGGACGATGATTAAACACTTATATTTAAAAGGCTTGACACCGAAAAAGATCAAACCTGAGTAGGATGAAGTTCATAGCACATCTGTTCCTGTGTTTGCAATTGTTTACAATTGGGTAAATGAGTTTAAGGTTGTATGTAAAAAAATCGATCTCTGGTAGAATTTTTTTAAAAAGGAGCTGATATTTAAATAGAATAATTATTTATATGCTAAATTAATTTCAAAGTTTTCAACCGTACCGATGCAGAGACAATTAATGTCAAAGTTGACTACTTTAACACGTAATTCATGGGCAATGCATAGGCACTCTCCACATTTTAATTTGTAGTAATTAAACGCTCTGGTAGAGAAATTTAAAAAATGTCGGTATCTGTGCTGCTTGAAAATATAAATTTTTGGAAAAAAAGAAATCTCTCCACCGAACAGATTTATAAATAATCTAATTTAGAACATTTAAATTTCAGTTACTTTCAAACAGATAAACGTAACAGTATCGCGACCCGGCAACACTGTTCCCTTTCTTCAGCTTGCTGCTGTAGGTCTCGACACACACACACACAACCAGCTTGGAAGCATACGTGAAATTGCCGGCAGAATATTTTCTTTTCCTCGCTTCAATCAGTCCCGAATTTCGACGCACTTCATAGTCTAAAGTTTTGTTTATATAAATCTTCCTTTCCATCTCACTTGACCTGACATTTTTTTAACTGTTAACAATAACCTTTGACATCCAGATATTCAAACGCATATCACAGTTAGGTTTAAATTGCAGTATTGCACGATCTACGAGTCGGCCCCTGGCATAGCATTGCTGGCTATACGTATACACACATACTACGAATTCTAAGCCAATAGCGCACTAAAATTTTCACCATGCGAGCCCATGAAATTTTTTCAAAACAGCATAGCTTGACGGCGCCCCACGGGACTCTACTACTTATATGGGGATGGGACTTACATTCAACCTTAAACGCGGCCGTGCATCCAAAAAAGATAAACAACGTTCGGGACGTCCAGTGAAAGTGGCTACCCCCGAAATGATTGACAAAATCCACCATGTGGTTTTAAGTGATCGACGAATCGAAGTGCGCGAAATAGTTGAGGCCACAAGCATATTGTAAGGTACAGTGTTTTCAGTTTTGCAGGGAAAATTGGGTGTGAAAAAAATCTCGGCAAGATGGGTGCTGCGTTTGCTCTCATAGGAGAATAAACGCAATTCGAGTTTCTGCGTCGATAGATAATTGTGGACGAAACTTGGATACACCACTACACTCCAGAGTCAAAAGAACAGTCAAAACAATGAGTTTTTGAAGGCGAGCGGGCTCCGATGAAAGCGAAGACGGTGAAATCGGCCGGCAAGGTGATGGTCCCGGTGTTTTGGCATGCACGCGGAATCATCTACACCGATTACTTGGAAATAGGAAAAACGATAACTCGAGCGTATTATGCGTCGTTATTTCACCGGTTGAGCGAAGAAATAAAAAAAACGTCCTTATTTGAAAAAGAGAAAGTTACTCTTCCATGAAGACCATGCGTGGGTGCACACCTGCGCAGTTTGGATGGTCAAAATTATGAAATTAAAATTCGAATTATTATAACGTCTATCGGATTTTACCCTCAATGTATAGAGTTAAAAGGAGATTATGTTAAAAAATATAAAAAAATCTACACAAAATAATTTGTTTTTCCATCTTTTTCTAAGGACTTATTGAACGACTCTCGTAGCTTAACACTTTCACGGCCAAATCATTTTAGTAGATTCGAATTTAATCACTTTCTATAACTATGGGTTTTTAAGGTCTTGATTACAAAACCGAATTTATAATTTAATAAAATCGTGAATTCAATATGACGGACCTTAAATGTTAATATTGAGCTAAATGGATTTAAATTTAGTTCTAGGGTGATTTTGGGTACGTTAATTACAGATCCGAGGTCAGAATTTCTATGCTCAGAAATATAGATCCAATAATAATAATAATTAATCGGGTGTTTTTAGGGGTTTCAGTATTGTTCCCTCAGTATTTTTATCAATTGAACAGAATAGTATAGTTCAAAATAACTGGAATGTAGAACGATAAATTTTGTAGTCTTTAAATTAAAAAATATTTTAACCCTTGTACGTGTGCTGGCTTCCTCGCTGCGAAGAAAAAGAGTTGAGAAATCCATTTCACTTTTCCCCCCCGCTTACTAAGTCGCCACTACGACTCTCTTGTTTCCCCTTGAGTTCGATGAAAAATCCCTTGAATTGCTTGTTTTGCTTTACCATAATTTAAAAATGAATATCGCGGGCTCCCTTAAAACTGTTATCAGATTATTTTTATTATGTTTGTGCATCATATACTAGTTTTTCAAAGAAATTCTAAGAAAACTGTTTTCGTAATTCATTAAATGATCCTATTTGTAAAGGTTTAGAATAGGGATCCCATGTTAAAAGTTAAAAATTCGAACATGAATATTTAGAAATTTAGGACCACTTGGGATACTTAAATTTTTACCACATATAAAGCATACATAAATTATTATTTCCTTAAAGCTTAAAGACAATTCTAAAAAAAATGATTTGCCGCAGAACGTCTTTAAAGTTGAAATAGCTTAATTCCGGAAATCTTTTTATAAAAATTAAAACTATTAAAACTTGAAGAAATTGTATTCAGAACGTTGATTAATTAAAAATTGTCTAATTAAGGTTTAATTTAAAAAATGTTTAAAAATTAAAAACTTAATTTTTTATTTATCAACTTTTTGATTAAAATAAAAGACTTGAGATAAGAATATTTAAAACTAAAAATTTCAAAACAAAAGCCTTTATCAACTTTTCAATTATAAATTTAAGATTTAAGATGAGGAGATTAAAAATAAAACGCCCTTATGGATGAACGATGTTAAATATAAAACCTATGAATCTAAATGATATATAATTTATAATAAAATGCATGAAAAAGTTAATTGTTTTTCTTAATGTTTTCAATAGTGTCAAAATAAATTGAAGACATCAGTGATTACATAGAAAAAAGTGAGGTTTTTGATAATAAAAAAAAACCTACTTTTTTAAATATTAAAATAATTTTAAACTTTTAATACTTCTTGATTCAAGACACTGCCTGTCTTAAAATGAAAGTATTCTAAGCTTTGCTTCCATTCGGCTGAACGTATCCAGGAAGAATAAACCTGCTTACAGTCTTCTTGCTCAAAATTTTCTCTAGGTGAAATATCGATAAAGGAAACTTGCATCCGGGATGCAAATATCCCGTGAGTTAGGGTAATGAACGTGCAAGCTCCACCTTGATCGTGTTATGTAGTCGGAGCTTGAGTAGTACTGAAATTCACAGAGAAAATAATTGCAGATGCTCCACTCTTGGTGCAGACACAACGACTCTTTGCAACGAAAATCTTCCGAGAATAAATCCGTTTTATTTTGGAAATAGTTGCATTTGTTAAAATATTTACCAAGTATGAAGAGTGAGAAAAGCGCATTTTATTTGAAAAGGTCTGACTAGGATTTCTTTGTAGGTAAATTGGATGCAATAGTATTCTGAAAACTAAATTTAAACTTCGATTTCAGCAAGTCAACAGCACAGAGTTTTTGAAAACTGAAAAAGCAATTTTCCACGTGTCACGTGATATAAATTTCCTGTCTCACATGTTCGATAATAATTAAAAATAAAATTGGCATTAATGATTCAACGATTTGTATAATATATTAATACAGTGTAAATATATTAATAACACGAAACAGAATAATTAAAAATATTGTTATGACTAACATTATTGTATTATAATTGAATCGTAATTATAATTTTGTACCAATAAATATTTTTTAATTTTCATCAATTTCACTTATAACCAATTTGAATTTTGCTTCGTTTATATTTCTTAACATATTATTCAAAAACTTTGTATCCTAATATGAAAAATACATCACTGAGTAACCTGCGTTTTTAATTTTTCATATACTTTGTTTCAACTTAGGGAAAAATATATTACATAGAGAATTTTTGTTAGCAAAATATCTAGCATATTTAAAAATATAAACGCAGGTCTTTCTGAGTGGTTAAATGTTTTCTCTTTTACATAAATTTGTTCCCAAAGTCATTTTAGACATGCTGTTGATAACACAGGCCCACAAAAAAAGTGGAATGAACTTTACATGTAAGTATACTACCCCTATGGATTTTGAGCCGCTGAATCTGAACCCAGTCTCAGAATTTCTCCTGGACCTTCAGTTATCCCCTAGCCTAGGGGAAATGCGTGAAATCTTAGAAATTTTAGTATCCGTGAAAGCAATTTTGATCTACTCAATATTAAATAAAACATTAATGTTTTCACGTAATTTCACTGTAGAATTTCCCTAGAGTACCTCAGCATTCCACTAGCCTAGGGGAAAAAGTGTTAAGCTGAGCAAAGCTTGCGATTTTTGGAAGGTTCAGTATCTGTGAAAGCAATTTTGATCTACGCAATATTAAATAAAACGATAATGTTTTCCCTAGAGTCCCTCAGAATTCCACTAGACTAGGGGAAAAAGTGTTAAGCTGAGCAAAACTTGCGATTTCTGGAAGGTTCTATTTTTGCGCAAGAAAGCTTATATATTTTCGTATTTTGAGTTCCTGAATTCATATCTGACATAAAAAATATTCCACAGTACTTCATAATTTCCCTAGCCTAGGGAAAAGTGTAGAAAATTGTGCAAAAATCGAAGTTTCATGCAGGCCTTTTTCGTATGGGAAAGCTAATATTTTTCCGTCTTCGGAGTTCCCGCGTTCATTTCTATCATCAGAATTTTTATCCAGCTCCTAACAATTGCCCTAGCCTACGAAAAATTCCATGATATTAGTTTGTTCGCCTTTTTCTTGTTCTTTTATCGTCAAACGTCCGACGCAGGTGAGTCTGCCGTCGTAGGGGTGATAACCCTCATACATCTGTAGGCCTAAGCAAAGGGTTTTCCAAATTGGACATAACAATTTTATCTATGAATAAAGCACAGAAATATTTGAGATATTGAGTTGAAATTTATTGTGGGTGTAGTGCAAGCATTACATTTTATAAATGAAATTCGATATCGGTCATATGACCACCACGAGCCCGTTTACAGCGGTCGATTCTTTGGACCCAATTTTCCACCACTCTGGCATACATTTCGACCGGAACGTTGGCAATTTCGCGTTGGATGTTGTCTTTGAGGTCGTCTAAAGTTGCTGGCTTGTTGGCATAGACCAGTAGCGCTCTCCATTGACGGTAACATGACGGTCGTTTTGATCCACGAAAAATACGGCCCAATCACACCTCCGGCATGAAAACCGCACCAAATAGTCAATTTTTGCGGATGCAACGGTGTCTCAAGAAGCACATTTGGGTTTGTTGCTGACCAATAACGCATATTTTAAAGGGTTTCCCAATAAGGGTGATATGTTTTGAAATTGAAAAAAAACACTGAATATTCATTCGGAATTGATCGAAATCTTTTTTATTATATTGGATATTCTATGCCATTTATGATTTAAACAATATATCGGCCAAATGTCCCCCGAGACTCTTCTTGCAAACCCGAATGCGTTCAAGCCAATTTTCGATGACTTTGTGGAGCATTTCTGGTGGTATGGCTGCTATAGCGGCTCGGATATTGGTTTCAAGCAAACGCAAACGCAAACGATGGTCATTAGGCTTCAGTTCTTGGGCCAGAATCATCTTATAGGGATGCAGGCCAAGATCCAATCGCAAAATACGCCAGGTAGTCATCCTGGACAGGCCCAATTCCTGAGATCGGCGTGGCACGGACAATTCACGGTTTTCCTCGATACTGGCCTGTACGGCGGCTATATTCTGTGTAGAACGTGCGGTACGCATACGATTTTTAGGCTTAGTATCCAATAGAGTAAATTCACTCTCCAACTTATCGATTATTCGACGAATTGAGAGCGCGGATGGAGCAGAATGACGACCATATTTTGCACGATATGCTCTTTGAACACCGACAAAACTTCTCGAATTTTGATAAAATAATTGGACAATTTCCAAACGTTGTGGAAGCGTGAAACTACTCATGATTAAATGGCAAACCTTACTGATCACAACTGACAGCAGACGTCAAAAATTTCAGTTCAAATGAGCCCGATAGGGACATTCAAAATCATATCACCCCTATTGGGAAACCCTGTACTTATTAACAAAGCCATTGAGCCAGAAATGAGCTTCATCGCTGAAGATGATTTTTCGATGAAATTCTTCATTTTCTTCAAGTGGCTTTAGTTCTTGAGTCAATTTAATCTTGAAAGAATGTAGGCCAAGATCTTTTCGCATAATACGCCACAGTGTCGTTTGAGCGATGCCCAATTCTTGAGAACGACGTGGAATTGACTGATTTGGCTCATTTTGAATCGATGCACTTACGGCTGCGATTATTTCTTCGCTTCGAGCAATACGACGTCTTTTTGGCACCGGAACCTCCAATAGTGTAGATTTGGTCTCGAATTGGAGTAAGCGCTCTTGAAGTTGCGACCACCGACTCAGAATTTCGGTAGTAATTTTTAATAATTTCCAAACGTTGCTGGTTCGTTAACTTTAGCATGATGAAAATGTTGACTTTAACTAACGTTTTGATATTGACAATTCATTACAAAAGTTTGAGGGTGCGTTCATATAAAGATACGAAATTGTTATGTCCCTATTGGAAAACCCTTTATGAGGGCTTCCCGACTTTGACGAGGACCATGTCAACTCATCGTCGGACACACTACGGCATCATCCTCACTCCTTAACGCCCACCTGCAGGGCAGCGCGCCTTCGCTGGCTTAGTTACCTTGACAAACCTGAGTATGAATCATTCTACACATTCCCTTTCGGGGCAGTTGTCATCATCCCAGTATCTGCCAAGGTAGCAGGATTTTGCAGTTTGTTAAGAACAATTATAGTTGCCCGTTGAAATGGGGTTGCATATGCGATACAGGCTCAAGATTTAAGAGGATACAAAATCCACAGAATCAACTTCCCTATTGAAAAACTTGACGTAAAAAAGGACGTCAAAAATAGCGTAAAAAACGACGTTAAAAATGACATAAAAGACGACATAAAAAATTACGTAAAAAACGAGGTCAAAAATTGGGACAGTTTTTTACGTCGTTTTTGACGTACTTTTTTGTCTTTAAGAAGCCTTACGTTTCCTGTTACATTTTTGTGACTCCTTTACGGAATGCCCATTCCACTTTGAAATAAATTATTTTATTATACAATAGTTCTTTTACTGATAAGCATTTCTCAATTACGATATCCAATGAACGACAGAATATAAACTGTTAAGGCTTCTTAAAGCCAAAAAAGTATGTCAAAAACGACGTCAAAAATGGCGTAAAAAACGACGTCAAAAATTACGTAAAAAACGAGATCAAAAATTGGGATAGTTTTTACGTCATTTTTTACGTCATTTTTGACGTCGCTTTTTACGTACTTTTTTGTCTTTAAGAAGCCTTAACAATTTATATTCGGTCGTTCATTGGATATCATAATTGAGAAATGCTTATCAGTAAAAGAACTATTGTATAATAAAATAATTTATTTCAAAGTGGAATGGGCATTCCGTAAAGGAGTCACAAAAATGTAACAGGAAATGTAAGGCTTCTTAAAGAAAAAAAGTACATAAAAAATGACGTAAAAGACTATCCCAATTTTTGACGTCGTTTTTTACGTCATTTTTTACGTCATTTTTGACGGCGTTTTTTCCGTCAAGTTTTTCAATAGGGTTGCATATGGATACATTTACATATGAACGTGGAGTAATTCTCTGAAACTGAAATTCATTTCCACAGGCCTAAGTTAAATTAAGAGAGTCAAAAATATTTCGTACCTGTGTGTGATTCAATCATGCTACCAATTTTAAAATACATAAGTTCGACCCACATTGAAACTGTAGCTTTTCTCAGTCATAACTTTTCTTTCCTGTCCTAGAAAGTAAAAGTGATATACAAAACAGAAAAAACGAGGTCAAATTTTAGTTCTGTCCCTCACAATGCTTAAACACATGATATATGCTCGTCAGCTTTTCCATGTAAAAATCAAGTCACCGTAAAACCCACGTATTACACTTTTTATCTTATACTAGGAAAATTTCTAGGTCCTGTAGGAAAAGTCTGATATCAGATATGAATTTAGCTACTCGAAAGACGAGAAGACATAAGCTTCTCCGTATAAAAAAAAGGCTACGTGAAATTGTAAGCTTCCCTTATCTTTGCACATTTTCCCTAGGCTAGGGAAATTCTGAAGTACTGTGGAACATTTTTCACGTCAGATATGAATTCAGAAACTCAAAATACGAAAATATATAAACTTTCTGGCGCAAAAATAGAACGTTCCAGAAATCGCAAGTTTTGCTCAGCTTAACACTTTTTCCCCTAGGCTAGTGGAATTCTGAGGTACTCTAGGGAAATTCTACAGTAAGATTCGAACTAAGCGACTCGAGATACGTGAAAACATTATCGTTTTATTTAATATTGCGTAGATCAAAATTGTTTTCACAGATACTGAAATTTCTAAGATTTCACGCATTTCCCCTAGGCTAGGGGAAAACTGGGGGGTCCAGGTGAAATTCTGAGACCTGATCGGATTCAGCGGCTCAAAATCCATAGGGGTAGCTTACTCACATGTAAAGTTCATTCCACTTTTTTTTGTGTGCCTGTGTAATATATTAATACAAACTAGATAATGAGGCAATAATAAAGTTGCCCTCATAAAACCTCCTTAATAAATCAGCGTGAGAAATTGAGTTAGCAATAGTTAGTTTCCTACCTAGGGCTTTAATAAAAGTTTAGTAATTTATTTAGAATTCGACTTGGGTTTGAATACAGTTTATATCCAGGATTATGTATTGCAAACTTTTCTATCATCAGAAGAAAGCAGCCAGTTAGTTTCTTTAAACATTAAAATGAAAGTTTCTTAATCTATGCAATTATTTTCGATTTAATCAATGCTAATGATCTTGCGTCATCGTATAGGACTGATGAGACGATCTTATGCTAACTGTAACAGGAGGAGAACATTCATATTAAGGCCTAAAATAAATTGCACAAATCTTTCAGAATGATCTATCCTTGAGATCGAGGGATAGGTTTGAGTCATATTTTGCCTGTTGAGAGGCTCATACATGAATACATTTTGACCGGAGAGTTCTGTGGATTGGCCCTTTTGGCATTCTGGGTAGCGCGAAATGATTGTTATTAATTGCTACAGCGAAGTGAATTAATAGCTTGCTCGTCTGGCGACCCGTCGAATAGACTCTTCTCCAGTCGAACTTCAAATTCTTCTTACCTAATTCAATATCATTTATTTTCGTCTTTTTCAACTTTTTTACCGAGAGTTTAAGGTGGTTATAACAGATTGAATTATTCATAATTTTTCTGTAAGTTGGAATGTATATTATTTTGTACCTCATGCATGATTTGATCTTTAGAAGGCTTCTTCACACTAATTTCGAGGTACTAGAGTGTTTGATATTGACGTGACATTTCCATGAGAGGTCGCCACTAATAACAAACGGCTATCATTGTTGACGAGTTCCATTTTTCAAATCTCTTCTCCCAAAATTTGTGCCAAATCCATTTATTATTTTACAAGTTACAGTGTCTGAAAGCAACCAACCTCCGATTTTTTTGCAAAGATGGAAAAAAGTGAATTTTGTGTGTTGATTAAACCTTATTGAAACCTTATCAAAAACCAAGGCCAAGCTCGATATAGTATATTTCGCATCAAGTGCGGGAAGGCGTATTTTAAATTAAAGTTAAATTAAGTTAAATACAATTATTTATGTGCCTTCGGCGCATTAACGTGTTTTTATGCTACAGTTGAGAGTAGCGTAATGTTGTGTATTACGATACAGAGGAACACAATGTAAAAATTGAACTGCGCATGCGCCCATTAGGATACAGCGGAGCATAATCTCCTTCTTATTCTTCTTCTTCGTACAGCGTTAGCACCTTACTGGCAAAGCCTTGTACATTTGAACTGCGCATGCGTCTATTACAATACGCTACTACTACACAAGGTCGAGATAATCAAAATGGCCGGAAGTATTCGCGAAATATCAATTGAGATGGGCGATAATCACGGCAATTTCGATCTTTTCAGATTCGAGTGTACGCAGAAAAACTCGTAAATGCGCCGAAGTCACATAATATACCATTAAATACATTATTTGTGTCTTGGTACTTTATTCACACACTGCATGCTTTTTCAATTTTACCTCTTTCTACCCGAATCTATCAACTCCTCTATATACGCAAATCTACTTCTATTGTTATTGAAAAATGGATTTAGAAATGGTATCATTTGATTAAAAAGAATTGAAAATATTTTGGTGGTTCGAAAGCACAAACAATTGCATAATGTAGTATTTCAAAGAAAAGTAAATTTTCCAAAGTAAAGAATTTCATCAGAATAAATATGTTTTACTTTATAAATATAAAAAAATTAATAAATTATATATTTTCCATTATCTATCACATCTTATCAACTGATCTAACAGTTAATTATTTTAAACAATAATATTTACATAGTCTGCGCAAAGGCTAACTATGTAATTTATATACTTTATTAAATGATTAAATTTATCAGATGTTTGTCGCCGTTAAACTTATGAACCAGACAAGTAAATGAAAAATGATATTCACTAGAGATACAATCAGATTAAATGTTAATATTTATTGAATTCGATGTTGAACAATAAAGTATGAAATATTTTATTATATCCTAGTATAATATAGTACAAATAAATGTATACATGAATACAGTATCCAAAAAGTTGTTTGGTTTAATGGAAATTAGACTGCTAGGCTTGCAAATAAAGATTTTTTTATTAAGATTTATAATTTTTTAATCCTAAAAATTACATTCTGAGTTTTGAATAATAGAAAACAACTAATAAAACGGTTCATAATCAGACACTAACTTAATTAAGAGTCCGATTACGCAAAATTGAATCATTCCATACAGAGCAAAAAAAATAGTGATTTGAGTCCATAGAAATAATTTTAGTTTCCATTATACTTTGGGTGAAGTCTAGGAATAAAAATAAACCAATATTAAAGTTTAAAATGATTAAGGATGAAAATTAAATATTAATTATTGATTACCTAAGATTTAGATTTGTGGCACTTTCCGTTTTTCTTAGAATGAGTAGGATTCAAGCATTTGAAGTTTTCACAGCATTTGTATTCAGTGCCGCAGAAATGAGCTTCCTCCCCACAAGCTTTGCACAAAAACATATATTAATGAAAATAATCATTATTATGACACGAAAATAACAATAATTTATATGGTTTTGTAGAATTGGGGTTGTGAATAAGTAAAACTTTTACTTACTAAACGGTTCTCCTGATACTTCTCGTCCTGCCGAATACTGAATGTTCAAAGTTGCAATTAAAAACAGAAAAAATAGAGACATAAAAGATATTATAGATGAATACATCTTCTTAACACGAATCAGATTTTACTAATTCAGTAAAGAAGTTAGAATTCTGGTAACTAAAGAATTATCAAAGAAGTTTTCTATATATATTTATCTTCGACACATGTCTTAATGGTAATTGACACATTAAGATAAAAAATTTATGCACAGGAACAAATTTACGTCATCAAAAGTCTGTTTTCCTCTTGGAATGAATACATTAAATATATGGGTCATTATTTCTCAAGTGTACCCAACCAAATATTTTATGTTTTCCGTTTGGCCTGAAACAAGGGCAAAACTTTGTCCTATCAGATGGTACTTTGGTCTCCAAAAATGTTTCCAATTGAATAAAAAATGAAAAAGATTTTCGATTCTTTTTTAAACGAGGAATCTATTGGTTCAGACTTATTTACCATTTTACAGGGTTGAGACTGTCATTAATTTGATTTAAGGCCTGTCTTTTAGTTACTATTGTGGTGGAATACAATTTAAAATGATTGAATTTATCAAATTTAGCAAAACCATCAAGATACTGAAACCTAGATTCGACATTGCAATAACGATACCAGGCACATTACAATTCTATGCTTTCATTCCAAATAAAGATGGCCGATCTGTCAAAGCAAGCGGAGCAATGAAAAAATTGCCAATGAAAACTAAACAACCCTTGATCATCATTAACTTTTAAGGGGCACAACTAGTTTGAAATTTTGAAAATTTCGATTTTTTTTCTTTTGCATTTTCAACAGCCCAGCAGGCGCTTTTTGAAAAAGAGGAAGGTAAATTGTATGGGCCTGGAATAGCAAATTACCTCTAGGTATGATATTTAAAAATTTATAACAATGAAATCCAGTACTCTTATCTTTAAACGCGTTACTCTCAAAACTACATTTTTCAAATTTGCAACAAATCGTCCGATCGACTTGGGTCTTTTTTTAGCTTATTGTGAATTTGTTTTTCCATACAATGATCCTCCAGTTTTATCATTGGATGAAAAATATAATTTTGTCCGGCCAAAAACCATCAGATTTTTGAGCAAATTTTGATTTTTTTTTTTTTTAATCCGCTATTTTGTTGCATTTTCATTTTTATTATAATCGAGGGTCATTGTATAGGATATATATTCTAGTTTAATAAAATTTTTATTTTTTTTTTATTTCAGGCACTGTGAAGGCTACAATCACTGCAGCAGTGGGAGAACTTATTTTTTTAAAGACTCAGGAGATGGTGGATAACTTGCTGAAAATCGAATATTTTTATTTGAAAACATTACTTTGTATTCATTATTTATGCACAAATATATCTGCAAAATTTTAAAACATTTTATGCAATCAATTTTGAGAAATACATTTAGCTAAATTCAATAAATTTAATAATTCAAATTTAAAAAATTTGTAATCTTTCTCTGGAAAAAGAGACGCTTTCGACTGTGTTGGGATTCGAGCCCGGGTCATTCGATTGCTGGTCAACTGCTCTAACGAACTGAGCTGCACACGCTTCCGACATCTGCGATTTAATCTTTTGCCGCTGTCTTTAAGTTTGAATTTAATTTGCATTGTTGCGATATAAGAGTATAAAATTGTCTAGAAGGACACATGTTAGCAACATATCCTATTTGATAAGCGACTAATGATCCTCCGATAATGTAGGCAGTGGAAAAAAATTTGAACTCTACCATCTAATTTGAAATTTAATAATTTTGAATTATATTCCATCCCAATTGTAACAATCACACTCGTAAAAATTCTACTTGGGGGTCAAAAAATGGATTTGTTTTCCCCGCAAGGGGCAATAAAATGCATTTTAAAAATAAATATGTATATATTTAATATAAATATTTAAATTATAAACATTAATATAAATATTCAAATATTGTTGATGTTCTTAGTTGGCTTCAGGGTCCAAAAAAAATGTAACTCAAAGTTTCATATTTTCAAACGTTTCGACTCAGATTGGAGTCCTCATTAGTGAGAATTTATTTCTATAAAAAATACAAAGGAAAAAACTTAAAAAATTTGCACGTGTGGCCGATGAACATTGTGGTAAAAAATGATATGAAAGAATTGCGAGTGTGAAACTATAAAATTGGTCCTAATAAATAAATTTGCAAAAAAAAGAAACTTTACAAACATTTTTTTGTAAAAATACTAAGGGGAGAAACCTAAGAAATTGCGCATTATTATTAATATAAATATTGATATAAAATAAAATGTATTCTATTCCAACTATCTCTGCACATCATAAAATTTACGTATTTTTCTTAACTGTCGAATGAGGTTAATCAGAAAAAGAATCAATTGCCTCTTCATAAAAAAAAGGTAATCTTTTTAAACAAATAGATTTTTGTCAAACTTTGGTAATATTTTGTTTTGTTTTTATCTAACAGTGTTGCTTAATTAGTCAAAAGTATAGAGTAAAAGTTTAGAATCAAGTAGTTCAATACTTTGCCTCAAAATTTGAAAAAAAAATCTGTTTATTCATAAAAATGCCCGTTTTTTTTATTACCAAACAATGGAATCGATTTCTGATAAGCCTTATTTGACAGTTGAGAAAAAAGCGTATACTTTATGAAGTGCAGAAATTTGTTTAATAAAATACTTTGTTTTAGTATACGCAATCGTAAAAAAATAATTTTTTCGAACCTCAAAAATAAAAAATTCACAATAGTTTTAATATGATATTAAAATAAAAAAATACGTGTCAAATATTTTCGATAAAAAAACGCAAAATATTTTTTCATATAAATCTTGCGTGGAATTACCCATATGCAATTACACAAACACCTTGATAACAGGTTTTTTCCTCGAACATTAAACATATATTAAATAAACAATTATTTCTTTTATGAATCTTGTCTTATCAAGAAAATTTCAAAAGGTTTGTCAGTCATATCTCTCATCTGAAACAACTGAGGCAATTTTTATTCCAAAAACTTCATCACATTTATAAAATATAATAGAAACATTTTTTTCTGTGTTTTTTTATATACTATGCGAAATTCTTTTTGAAAATTTAAAAACTTTAATTTTTGTACTTATAATAATAATTAATTAGTTGAGTTTGAAATTTTTGTTAAATAAAATAAAAAAATAACGCTAAAAATGAATAATAATTAATTTATAGAACGTTTTTTTAAATTGTTCCAATATTTCAATCCGATTGTGACTGATTTACAAAAATATAAATAAGAAGAATCTTTTTTAGAACAAGTCACGTGAATTAAAAAACGTTAAATTTTTCTGCCTGTGAAAGGTATACATCATACCATGAATTTTACTGATTTTCAATTAACATTTTATCTTTTTTATGCTCGTATAAAATACCAATAATTTTCCTGCCTTACTATCTATTATATTCATCATGAGATATTTATCCTAGGGCTTATCTTTCTGTAAGAAGAACAGGGTCATTTTTATGATGTAAAATGTGACTCATAACCAATGTAATTTGCTGCTCGTGAGTCATTATTATGAGATTTAAACCTGAATAGCATGGGGATTCGAACGTGAACGTGTCAGTTTAACGTTATTTTTATGGTCCCTGATTACTAGGTAGGTCAGGAACGAGTGTCGCAACCGTATTGATCCAAGGGAAACGACAAAAAAAAAATACTAGTAGCATTCAGTGTTCGTTTAGTGGTATAAAATTTTTTGTTTTAATCTTTTTTTTCGTATTTTTATGATAGGACTTCGTACTCTGAATTTCATGATTACTTCCGAAGTAAACTAATGCGAGTTGCTCTTTCCCCCAAGGCATCGACGTTCCCACGTTGCACGTACAGTCCGAACTCACCGTCTGTCGAGGGAACTGCATAATGAAGCATACGAAACATAGAGGTGCTCCTCACGGCGATTTGAAGTCGAATTAATTATGATTCGTAAACGGATTAAAAGTAACTCATAACCGAGCTCAGTGCTGTAGGCACAAATTGATTTAGACTTTAGTTTTTAATCTTCATATTCAGATGTAAGTTAAGATCAAAGACCTCAGAGCAATAAAACTCCACATACTGGAACAAAATTTTAGTAATGGTAACAAAGTGCTTTTTTGAGCAAGTTTTCTTGTCACAAGAACATTTTTCTTTTCTGTACAAAATTATTTTCGTGAGTAAACTAAATATTTCGTTGTGTTTTGTTTTGTTGTCCCAAACAAAGTTTTGTTTTTTGACATTTTTGAAGCGCAAAAAATATTCTTTTCTACTTCGCAGCATTCAGTTAAATCAATGAAAATATTTTGTCGAGCAGACGAAATAATTTTGTCTGGCGCGCAAAAAAATTTTGTCAGGCCAATAAAAAGGCTAAACAAAACTTTTCTTAGTCATAAACAAAGTCGTTTTCTCAGTGTACTGTTCTAAAATAACTCCCATCCTACCTCGTATCCTAACGGTTCTAGAGTCGATCTCTAAAACCGGGATATTCAAAATCGACGTTTAAGTGTAATTGTTTAATCGGATTGGTATCTGTTAGACTTTTGTAGATTGCAAAGAAAAAAATCAAGTTCGTTTGCCAGCTATGCTCGGCAAAAATCAAAAGGGTAATATATTTTTAAAATTTTGTAAAAATCATGAACGTTTAATCTCAGTTCTTGGTAGTACTCGAAAAGCTCTAAAAATTATTTCGATGGCAATTTTTCAGCCGAAAAGAATTAATGAATGAAAGATGAAAACTTGAAAAAGTTTATGAAAGAAATATTATTCCGTCGCTTTTCGCCTGATTTTGGGATTTTTTTGAGACCACCAATATCGAGCACAAAGCGCAAGGGTCGTGTTAAGAATATCTTACTCAAAGTCAAAGTAACTTTGAATAAAATGAAGTAACATTTAGAATATTATAAACTTTACTTTAGTCACAGTACCAAATAATGTTTCAATCGTGCCATGGACACACAAGACACACAAGTTCAAACACTTTATCATCCCCTTTAGATGCCGAAAACAATAATTTATCAAAAACTCTGCAATTACAGTATGTAAGGTTATTCGAAAATAATTAACTTCAATGGATTTTCGGTATTAGACAGACGTAAACAAATGAACCAAAAAGGTCTGTCTGGTACCAAAACTCGATTTTAGTAGATAATTTTTAAATAGCCTTATTATACATAGGTTGTCCCATAATTTTTGTCGTACGGTCCTGCTAAAAAGGGAAGACAAATTTCTATTACACCAGTGAATAGGGCGAGTGAGGTTAGGTATACACCCTAACCTCTGTTACAAACCTGTCAGTCAACCTCACAGTTGAAACGATACGCTACACAGTATTCTGAAACGACCGAAAGCTGGCCAAAAATGAAATTGTTAGTGAAACAACTTGAAAATTTGTAATCTATTGTTTCAAGTGCCAGGGAATTTGGATTTGTGGTAAAAATCTTCAAAAACAGTATGACTGATCAAAAATGGCGGAACGACTTTAAATGAAGTGACGTCACGCTGGCGATAATACGTACCCAGGGGTTTTCGGAGTCAAGAATTTCGAATTTTGCGTTTAAATGTTCAGAAACAATATGGCCGTTCCAAAATGGCGGTCCAACTTCAAATAAAGGAATTTCACGCTCGCAAAAATAAGTACTTAAGAGTTTTCAGAATCGAAAAATTCGTATTTGGGGTTCAACTTTTCAAAAAAAAAAATGGCCTATCTACAATAGTGGACCTTCCTTAAAGAAAGTTACGTTGCGCTCGTGAACATAAGAACTCAGGGTCATTCGGGGTCGAGAATTTCAAATGTGAATATTTACTTTTCCCAAAACAAAAAAATTCTTGATGACAAATGGGACAAATAAGAGAAACTATTTCTTTAATATTCATCATCAATCGACATTTATTCTTAAAATTTAGTTGAGACTTTATCCAAGGGTCACCAATAAAAATCTTTCGGCATGGTTTTTGAAACGTTTTTGGTCACGTAACATTCATGACAAGAGCATTTTGACATCGCCCATAATACATATTACGCACGGAGAAAAATGGATATTGACCCATAATATCTAGATATTGAGGCACAATGTCAGTAGCATTCAATTATGTGACAAACATTTAGATATTCTACTTCAATGCCTGCAGATATTGAAAAAAAGATATTAACCACCAGTATCTCAGATATTGAGCTTGATTATCTCAGATATTAAAAATGAATATTCAAGATACTAAACTTCTGAATATCCTCGTTGGTAAACTTGAATGTCTGAGGTACTAAAGTTGAATATCTCAGATATTTAACATCAATATCAGGTATACTGAAAAGGTAAGTTATAGATGTTACAGCTCAATGTCTAAGATACTCAAAAAATGATTTTAAAGGTTAGAAAATAACTACATATTCAGTTTCTAGAAAAAAGTCAAATTATATTTTATTATGTTCTTTTCTGTAAAAGTAATATAGATGTTTGAACAAAATTTTCATTATCTGGCATGTATAAAATTGATTTAATGTTCTTGTTAAAAACTTAACCTTGACACTAAGGTTAGATTTCATTCTCGGCTATAAACCACATATAGAGAAAATATATAACTTATATGTTTTACTTACTGCATCTCAAGTTAAAGACCCAATCACTTTTATTCAATTAGAAACACTTATTAGAATTTAAGGAAACTTTAATAAACTTTCAAAATGTATCTTTCCGGAACGCTGCAAGCATGTCAATCTTAGATTCACTTAGATTTCGAAGAGAGCGAAAAAGTGATCACATGACCTTTATATACATGCGCGCGCACTTCATGTTTCAATATCTAAACTATTGAATCTGAATATCAAACGTTACTTCTCGGAAAAATCTTATATATTGAAAAAAAAAATTTTAATATTGCGTGTCAATATCTAGATATTATGGATGAATATCTCCTATTTGAATATCTACTTTTCAATATCCATTTTTCTCCGTGCGCATTAATATCGAACGATCTACACAAGAAAGTCAACATAGATACACTACCGTCGGAAATTGTGCGCACGGTGCTCGTGATCGCTATTGAAAATCACTGCTGACTTTGAACCACGATATCTCGGTGACACAAAGGGATAGGGCATTTTTAAAAATACAGTTGGAAAGCTTATGAAATTTCACGTTCAGTGATGCTCAAAAAATATTTTTTTGACTTTCTGAAAATAATACAGCACGTGAGAAGTTAAAAAAAAAATTCAAGATTTTCTCAAATTCTCTACGTCAAATTCAACTTTTTGCATGACCTAGGAAAAATGTTTCCAACATCTGAAAATTATATGACATAAAGTTTAAAATCTAATCTTTAATTTAAGCCTAGAAAACTTAAAAAATATTCATGGGTGCCCGAGATATGCTTAAAAATGTTCAATCGTATCTGAGTTGAATTTTAATCGACGATCACGATTTTCGGACGGTTTGTTGCTCGCCTCCTTCGTTGAAGCAGGACCGAAATGGCCACGCACAAAGGTGGCGTTTAAGTGGAGCCCTCTTATATGTATTTTTGATTCTGTTCATTAGTAATTTTTATTTCTAATTATTCTAAATTTAAAAAAATATTTATTGTTATTTGTGATTATTAAAAATTATTTAAATCCAATATTATCCCCATATTAACGAATAGAACAATGATATGTAAACATTTTTTATTTCATAAAATTCTTATAAACTAGAACATTAATAAAAATTTTAATAGTCATTGTAAATATTAAATAAGAATGAATGGAAAGGAAATAAAGGAAACACGTTCTTGGATCAAAGAACATATAAGAGAGCTCCACTTAAGCGCCACCTTTGTGCGTGGCCTATTCGTTCCTGCCTCAACGAAGTAGGCGAGAAATAAACCGGCCGAGAATCGTGATCGTCGATTAAAATTCAACTCAGATACGATTGAACATTTTTAATCGTATCTCGGGTACCCATGAATATTTTTCAAGTTTTCTTGGCTTAAATTAAAGATAAGATTTTAGACTTTATTTCTTAAAATTTTCAGATTTTGGAAAAATTTTTCCTAGGTCATGCAAAAAGTTGAAGTACACTCTTTGCCGCAGAACTCCTTTTGTTTGTAATGGCTTACTATGAGCATGAAATAACGGTAACAGCTCAGCTGAAAAAAAAAAAAAAACTACCTTAGTATATAGTGTGACCCCGTTCGTGAACGAAGGATTTTACAAAAAAAAATTTTTTACAGTTTTAGTGATATTTTTTCCAAAAAAGTTGATTTTTTAAGGTCGAAACATTGAGTTTTCCGCTAAAAAAGACAGAAGGATTTGTCTGAAAAAAAATTCCTTCGTTCACATACTAGCTATTGTAAGTCTAAACAACCCCTCCAAATTTCAAATTGATCGATGTAGTGGTTAGCGAGATATCGTGCTCACCGCGATTGCATTTTTTCAAAAATACGATTCCGAGATAATCGCGTTTAAAGTTTTTAAATGAAATATTGTATTTGAAATTCAAAAAATTTGTTTTTTCATTTTTGGCCAGCTTTTTGGGCTTTTGAGACCACTGTGCGTTATGGCAACTCTCACAAGACCTTCGGGCCATGGTTGCTTTAATGCGTACCTGAAGCGTTTCAAGAAAAGAGACGATGAATCGTGTCGCTACTGCGGATCCCTTGTGGAAAATGCAGAGCACACACTCTTTGTGTGTGCCAGGTGGGGCGCGGAAAAGGAGGCTGTCGGTTGGGCATTGGGCGCACAACTCACTCCTGACATGTTGGTCTCTCTCATGCTCCAGTCTGAACAGATATGGATGCTTATCGAGTCATTCGTCACCCTGGTGATGAAGAAGAGGCAGCTCGATGGGCGTGCAGAGCGCGGCAACAACGAGGGCCAGTAGAAATCGCATCGGGACCTGCACCCGCGGTCCTGCATCTTGGGCGGACTTGGCTGTGCACGTCGATCGGGGGGAGGAATCTTTTTATTCCTCCCCTAGCTGGCGCGGCTAGTCGGCCTGCCTAACGGGCGTGTGTCCGCGGATGGGAGTTCCGGGCGAACGGATGACGGAAGAGTCGTACGCGACTTCAAGCTGGAACTAGCTGCTCGCGAAGTTTAAAGCCGAAAGGCGGTTTCGCGGGCGGTGTATTATTTCGAGAGAGGGGGTTTTTGGTTTTAACAGGTATGCCTAGACCCGTCCTAGGAGAGTCCTGTACAACGTCTATAAAAGATTTCGCCATTTTTCCTCCTCACCAAAAAAAAAAACACAAGACGTGATTATTGTGCGATAATTTATTACAAGTTTTGACAAGGTTTAAGTAAAGAAAAGTGTTTCAAAGAAATGTCGAAAGCGTTTGGTGAGGATTGCCCTTCTTTCAGAACTGCAGTACGCTGGTATTTACAATTCCGGCGAGGAAGTTTCGTTCTCGAAGATCGACCACACACAGGACGCTCATCAGACGTTGCTATTGCAATATCAGTTGATGCTGTAATATCACGTATAAACAGTTAGAGGAACTTCTGCACATTCCGAAATCAACTTTACAACGTATTGTTTCGGAGCAGTTCTTCTGTGAGAAAGCTGTGCACATTGCGGGTACCCCATGCTCTTTCTTCCAAGCAACGAGAGAATCGTGTCAAGTGGTGTAAAAAAATGGTGAAAAAGTTTAAATCTGGATTTTCTGCAGGAGTAAATTTCATTGTGACGGATGATGAAACGTGGTTGTACTACTACGATGTTCTTACAAAATCTCAAAGTAAAGTTTGGGTCTTTGAAGACGAGGAGGTGCCAATGCAAGTTCGAAAATCGAAATCTGTCTGTAAACGAATGGTCGCTGTATTTTCCACTGAAGGTGGAATTCGGACAACTGCTTTGCTAGAGAAATCCAAAACAGTCACTGCTAAGTGGTAGACAGGAACCTGCTTGCCTTAATTCTTCGAAAAGTTGGTTCCTCGTGCGACTTTGGATTCTTGGTTCCTCCACCATGACAATACACATTCACATCAGGCTTTCGCGACGCAGGAGTTTATGAAGGGAATGGAAGTTCAACTATTGGAACACCCTGCATATGGTCCAAACTTAGTACCATGCGACTTTGGTTTGTTCCCCTACGTCAAACTGAGGATGAAAGATCGGTGTTTTTCGTCCAATGAGGAGTAGATAGCCGTCTTTCAGGAAGAATATGACTTGATACCGAAACAAATGTGGGAGGAATGGTTTGATAAGTGGTTTCGTTGTATGAAAAAATGTATTAACTGTGACGAAAAGTGCTTCGAAAGACTTTGAGAATTATGGGACAGTCTATGTAATTGCAATTACCGAAGTCAAGTGGTCTGCCTGATCCATGGCCTTAAGGCCATGTATGACTCATCCGATCCCTACCCCACGACACATTTTTTTCGTGTTTTGCATTTCCACATTAATTGAGATATCGAGTTGAAACTTTGAGTAATTAATTAAAAATAAAGAACGTTTATCTGGTTCCAAATTTTTAGATTAAAATGAGATACATTCCACATTTCCAAGCTAATAGGTTTGTTATTTTTATTGATTTTTTCTCAAATTCTCAAGTTTGGAACAAAATCGGTAATTTTTAAAGAAATAATCTTTTTCGTGTAGGTCTTTTTAGAAACTACCTTTTTGTTTCAGTAATATTATATTTTAAAAGGAATAGTATTTTATTTTAAAGTCATCAGAATAATTTTTATACTTGGAGCGTCATCTGCAATTTGTATATTAACATAGCTTACATTTCTTTCAAATAAAAAGAAAAGAATTATACAGTGTATCATCTTAAGCTTTTGCGCATAAATAAAGGTTAAGGCGGTGCCGCTCAACGGTCTGCTCTGCAATTAAATGCGCGGTCCGAACATCACTGCCGGCTACGCATTGCATTCAGCCTCCATTCTGTACCCAAAGCTCTGAACAAAATCATCGCGCATCTCAATCCCGAAAGAGAATATGCGTCTATGCTTTGATTAAGTATTACGCTCGATTAAACTCATATGCAACGCCTTGGGCGACTGGTCAGAGATAAATGTTTTATTTTTATTAGATAAGTATTCGATAATGTTGGTACTCATTCAAAAAAGTTCACTTTCTTCTCTGAATAATATATCATTTATCTTTTTATCTATCTCAGTTATTAATTTTTATTTTAAAACAATGTTAACTATATTGTAAACGCTGACAAATATTTCAATCAAGGCCATGGACCAAGATTCCTACCTTATCAGCATTTTCCATTTGTGTAACCCCATTTCCGTAAAAAATGAGATAGCAAGTTACAAATTTGTGAAAGTTAAAGACATCCACTATGTCAGGTCTCTCCAGTCATTAATATTTTACAGTTATAACATTTTTTTTTTTCAAAGAAATTTTTTTTATAATTATAAACATTTATGACCAGACAGACCTATGTTAATGCATTTTATTTTATTAAAAAAGTTTTTAGTTACCTATCTTATTTATAATAGAAAGGGGGTTATAGAAACTAAAATGCCTGTAAAGTAGGAATTTGGTCACGTGACCCGGATGGCCCATGGCCTTAAAGTTGTGTCATTGCAATAGATAAATAGAGGGTTTCCAAATTATTATACTGTTTCCGTGTGAATGAGCAATAATTTACTTAAATGCCTACAAGTTTAATTTACAGTATAGGCACATTAGTTGGTTGAGTGCATTTCTCTGTATTGTGAGCTTGCAACTTTGTAGTGGATAAAGTTCATATAGTTCCATCAAAATACAAAACATGAGTAATGTTTATTCTGCGGCTCATAAACTGAATAAAACCTCAAATTATTTGGAAAATTTTGTTCAAGTGTTTATTTCAATAGGCATAGAAAACAAATAACCCTGTTGCAAGTAAAGAGATAGAAATCCTATCACTTTTAATTGCTTTCTATCTCTTAGACAGAAAGAGATAAGGAAAATTTATCTCTCGTCTATTCATCTGTATCTCTTTCTATCCCTTGTCTATTCACCTTTATCTCTTTCTATCTCTTTGCCAAATCAAATTTACGCCTATCTCTTTCAATCTCGTTTTCTTTATCTCTGTCTATTCTTCGTATATCCACCTATATATGTTTCCATCTCTTGTCTATCTACCTCTATTTCTTTATACATCTTTGTCAATCCAGATTGATGCCTATCTCTTTCTATCTCTTTGTCAATCCAATTTCACGGCTATTTCTTTCAACCCCATTTTCTTTATCTCACTCTATTCTTTGTATATCCACCTATACTTGTTTCTATCTCTTGTTTCTCCACCTCTATCTCTTTCTATCTCTTTGTCAATCCCAATTCACGGCTATCTCTTTCAACCCCATTTTCTTTATCTCAGCCTAATCCTCATCTATCCACCTGTATCTATTTTCATCTCTTTTCTATCCACTACTATCACTTTCTATCTCTTGTTTATCCATATTTACATATATCTCTTTTAATCCCCTTCTCCTGATCTCAGTCTGTCTCTCGTATATTGGCCTATATCTTTTTCTATCTTTTTGTCAATTCAAATTCACGGATATATCTTTCAATGTTCTTCTCTTTATTTCAATAATTTTTCATTCTTATACGCGTTAGCGACAAATTTAGAATATTAGTTATGTACAAAGTAATGTGTATTTATAAAATTGATAAATATATGTTAGGGGTATAAAAATTAAAACGAAAAATCGAGAAGGAAATACAGTGTGATACAAATTTTTTTTTTACAATGATAGAAAGAGATAAATTTTACCGGAAACAGGAATAGACGAAGAAATAGGGAGATACAGATATTACCGGACGTAGGGAAAGACTTAAGATATGAAGAAATAGATATTCCAGAACAAGAGATAAACTGAGGGATAGAAAGAGATAGATATTCCTTGGTATGGTGGATATAATTTTTGGGATAGAAAGACATAACATTTTTGGAGATGCAAATCAAATACTTGGAAGAGATAGAAAAGGTTCTATCTCTTTCTATACCCCTGTTTCTATATCTTTCTATCGTCTTACTTCCAGCAGGGAATGGAATAGATAAAATGTGAAAATAACACTTTAGGAAAGATCTGCTAGCCAGGTGAAAAATTTTTTGGCGCTTGATAGTTTTTTAATAACCGATATCAAAGCTGACCAGTAGCTGATTAGTCATGCTACCCTGGCACTAAAAAGTGATTTATATAGAACCTAAATTATCGTATTCGCTTATCAGAATAAACTTAACTGTCACTGTTCTGAATTTTTTCGCTTCGTCAAGGTTCATCTAAACCGGCCCTCAATTTTAGAAGTATAGGCTCAGAATAGATAAATAGAAATTTGAATAGGATCTGTCGAGCTTCTAATGTGGAATGATTTACTAGAGTTTGAGAAAAATCTACTCAACTTTTATTTTTAAATTGAATTAAAAACTGTTTTGATCCTGAATTGTTTGCCTATTTGGTTCCCACTAATAAAATTACTAGGTAGCCACTAGATAGTATCTTGCTGGGATAAATTCATAATTTCGCACCTGCAATGTATTACATTGGATTTAATAAAGTTTCCTTGCCACAAATATTATTGTTCTCTTGTTGAAACTTGTGATTACCACCATTACAAAAATAAATTCACAATTTTCAATAGATACTAATGCCGTATGTATTCATTTGTGCAGGAATGTTGATCTTCTACAGAATGTAGATCCTATTTATTTTTCTGTTACTTTTCCTTCAGAGGGAAAAATGAAAGCAATAAGCATTGCACACGTTCAGTAAGAGCGAGAAAACGATAATGCCTATTTGAGTTAAGGATCCCCTCAATCGCAAGGAGCTCGAAACATGATCCAGATACAGAGTGCGAAAAGAAAGTATTTTTGCCTTGAATGCAAGATGATTCGATTGCCAATGAGAAAGTTCAAAAGCCAAGCCTTTTTATCAAACTTAAGACCATGTGGTGAAGTCTGTCATCACCAATTATATATGACCGCTTTATTGATAAAATAATAATTTATACAAATTTTCTGGAGGAGACAGCAATGCAGAAAAATGTAACGCTTTACTGTCTTCTCCGGAAAATTTGTTAAAATTATTATTTTAATTATGAAGCAATCGTATATAATTGGTGACGACAGAGCCTACCATACGGCCTTAATATAAGTTCAGAAGACATTTATCGTATTTTTATACTTAGCCAAAAAAATTAAGGAAACAGGTACTTTTAGGTAAAAAATATTTTGTTCCCCGCCGTACACAGAAAGTTAGCCCTGTCGGTGTCGTTTTTCGTGCGGAAAATTGATTTTACTGCACTAGTGCGGGAAAATTAACTTTCCACGCAAACCGACAACCAACAAGGCTAACTTTCTGTACACAGCGAACAAAAAATATCGTTCGTATCACTTGGTACGAAATATACTATAATATTAAACTTGCAAAATAATTTGATTCGCAGTTATTAGAGACTTTGAATTTTAGTGCACGGAAGAAACAAAATCATTTTTCTCTATTGATGAGTAACATAGATTTATTTAAGTTCGCATGCTGAAAACAAAAATGAAAAGGGGACCGAAAAAATAAGAGAAAGAAAATTGAAGAATGAAAAAAGGTACTAATCGTATTTATATCATGCTTGTAGTGCTGCGAATAATTGAGGTGGATATCTTGTGAATCTTGGTAGCAGGAAATGCGATCCAGGGACCGCGACCCATGTTGTCCAAGAATGACAGACAGCGTAGGCGTGTATATAATAGATTGCTTTTATGACAAAACTTGACCTTTTTGAAATATTGAAACAGCTTGAGTAGCAGTTCGAAATTATCAAACATTTATGCAACCGTTATATATTATATATTTATCTATAATCAGGGTCGAATTTGACCTAGAAGCCAATCTAGGGACATTCTGTAAGATTATACATTCAACAGTGAGTAATAATTTCAAAACGGACCTCCTGAGACTTCAGACATTATGCATGCTTTGAAATAGGATGGAGCTATAATTTTGTCAATAAGTGCATTTCAATTATTAAATAAGCCGTAAATAATTACGTGTAAGTTAATTTAGTGTCAATAAAGACGTTTATCCTAAATTAATTTTTTTTAATGATAATAGTTTAATTTAACCAATCAAATGGCTGAATTCTTCATTTGGTAATTATTAAAAAGTGCACCGAAAAATTTTTTTTTCCGAGAGTCAACTATCACCCATAGTTAAGTCTAACCTAGTTGAAATAACACGGATTCCTGTTTAAGAAAATCACGTACATATAGTTGAAAAAACCAATATAAACCTTGTTACAGAGAAATAAAGAATTCTAGTTCAATTAACAATTAAATTCAATTAATATTGCTATGTTGTTATTACAAAACTCCGCTGTAAAAAGAACATCTTCTGTATATATAACTTTTTCACTGTGTAAACAAAAATTTATTTTTGTCAATAATTCTTTAAAATCCACTTTTATCAATATAAATTTTGCTCTAGTAGATCATTAACGTAAAGTTGTTTATTGGTTACGTTTAATACATGCGCCTGAAAGGATCTGTCCGTCAAATCAATCTGCTTTCTTTGTTTTTCTTACTAAACTTGAACTTTTTCATTTTAACTAGGAGTGCAAAGTTGGCGCCTGTCCTAACTAGGCAAAATAGTATACGGATACAAGGAATTTTTTTCGGTGTGACTAATTAAACATGCGGTTTCAGATAATTTGACCAAAAAGATTTCGCCCAATCAATGTATTTAAAAATTTAGGTATAATGTATAACTATGGGTCTGATTCTTATAAAACATGTCATGCAGGGGTTTTCATAGTGTTCTTTTTAAAAACACTGAGACTTTTCGTTAGAGTAAATCATAAAAATGAAATATATTTTACTATGATATCGTTTCGAAATGAGGCAAACAGGATTACATATCAGAAATTAATATAGTGGTTTTCAAGCAGCGAAGTTAATATTTTCGTTTGAATAAATGGAATATACGTTCCGCTAACTGTTATAAAACTTACGAGAATTTTAAATTCGCTATATCAAAGTTGCGAAGCGAAACAAAGAAACACTCAGACGACATTCTGAAACGAATTATAAGAAAAACCGAGAATGAATATTTTGATTTTTGCTGCGTGTCGCTAAGTTTCTGTCAAGTTCATATTCCTAATATGAATTTCTCAAATATGCTTTACAGGTTATAATATTCATTGTTCGAATTATTAGAATTATTTATAGAAACCTTAGTATTCATAATATCATTTTTTCGTACTTTAAAGTTGTCGAATGGAGATTCATAACTTTTGGTATTTAAAATACTAATTTTTTCTCTACACGTTTTAAAGGCTGTTATGACTATAATGAATTTCGATGCCATAATATCAATAAATGTAATAAAACCTCGGCTTTCCCCATTTTGAAACAATATTATACTAAACTTTCATTCAATTTTATCATTTACTCTAGCGAAAAGTCTCTCAGTGTATGTCTTTAATTGTTATTATATTCGCTACGTCTAGACACAAGATTTTTGAAGAACTTTGAAATATCTGAAAATTGTAGACTCTTTTAGAAAAAACATTTTACCTATTCGCTTGAGCTAATAAAAGCTCTGAAAATTAAACAACACAAGTTTTTCAAAAATCTTGTGTCTAAACATATTGACATGTCTGCTGAACAATTTATAATAGTATATTATGTGCCTAGGTGCATAATGAGGGTTATTACGCGATGAGCGACAATGCTCGCAGGAGATCGAAACCAAGGCATAGTCGAGGCGTAGCTGAGGAAAAACCGAGACAAAGCCTAGACTAAGCCGAGGCACGATCAGTCCTGCGAGAATTTTAAGCGAGTCTCGTAATTACCCGGATTGTGTGCATTGGCGCATATTCTATTTTATGTGATTTCGGTGTGTATAGTATACGAGTTTTTCTGCGTACACTCGAATCCAATCTGAAAAGGTCGAAATTGCCGTGATTATCGCCCATCTCTTTTGACATTTCGTGAATGCTTCCTGCCATTTTGATTTTCACGATCCTGTATAGTAGTAGCGTATTGCAATAGACGCATGCGCAGTTCAAATGTACAAGGCTTTGTCAGTAAGGTGCCAGCGCTATACGAAGAAGAATAAGAAGATTATGCTCCGCTGTATCGTAATAGGCGCATGCGCAGTTCAATTTTTACATTATGTTCCTCTGTATCGTAATTCACAATATTACACCGCTCTCAACTCTAGCATAAAAACGCGTTTATGCACCGGAGGCAAATAAAAACATTAACCAAATACTCTAAATAGTTCTAGTCGAAGTCTTACCAACCGGTTGGAAAACCACAACTTTTGGGGAAAAGGGGTTAAACATAAATCCATTGAGTAAAGTCAAGTAAACAGTAATGTTACTTATAAATTTATAAAACAATTATCATTTCATCAATAGCTTTATTGACTATTAACAATAACAGACGTACAATAATCAAAGTAATCGAAGAATTAAATTTTTAAATCGTATGCCATCGAATATAATAATTTTGTAAATGACGAAGTTGATATTGAGGGCACCATTTTACATTTTTTTCATTTCCAATGTAAAATGAATGGATTGGATCACAACATTACAAAACATTTCTTATTATTATACAGCAGCCGTAATTTTAGCTAGACACTCGGCTACACTATTAAACCTTACATATCGTTGTATGGTTCCATCATGTACAACTTTATCTGCGATTCCAATAAGTTTTTCTTCATGAAGTAGAAGAATACCAGGGATATCCTGAAAAACCAGGAGTTTTAATGCTCAAGTTTCTTTTGCAAAAGAAAAACAGATAACTCTGAAGTTTTTACTCTTTCTCATAACTGTTTCATCATAATTTTAGAAACATATAGTTTTACTGTACTTGGACTTACATGATCGTAGATGATGACGTTATCTAAAGGCAAAAAAAAGTCTTCACAATTTTCTACAGTCGTTAATGTAGTGTGAGCTATGGCTATTTCATAACCATCCTGAAACATATTAAACAAATCAATGAAATGATCAATGGTTTTTAGTAATTACGCTGTCATTATTCATGTTCAAACAAATTCGTTTTATCTGAAATAGGCAGAATAAGCGTTTTTTATCTGCCCGCAGAGCGGCTGTAAAATAGCACTTTATTGTACGGTGACGAGCGGCACGTAAAACAACAGTAAGGAAGGGGAAGTGAGAAGGAAAGAGATGAGAAGAGCAAGAGTGAGGGGGAGGGGGGGGGAGAGATGTGTGCGCACGCAGGGTAATACGATAACAACACAATGTTTATTGTAGAATTATAAGATTGTCCCACACGCGTGCATGAATCAAAAAAAATTTCCTCTGGGTTTAGTACTGGCCAGTTCTAAAAAAACTGGCATTTATTATTTGGTTGGTGATTTGCCGATTGTGTATAATTACCTTCCAATCTACTATTGCTGCTGTTAAAGGACTCGAAATTCGTTGATGATCTAAATCTATTTTTGTTAGATGCTCCGTTTGTCCCATATCTTCTCGTAAAACCAACTGTAATATGATTTTATTTGTTATATTAAAAATACTTTATGGCGTTTAAACATTCTAGCATGAAATGTGATTTAACTTATATATATAACAAATTTAAGATTTTATTTTCACTGTGGAACCTTAAGATTTTTCATGGAAATACTCACGCGTACTATAGAAAATGTTTCACAATCCGGAACAGGATACGTAGTGTTAATTCCTACAGTTTCAGCAAATTCTGAATTGGAAATTGCAATCTTGACGGAACGAGAGTACTTTGGATATTCAAGTAAAAAAATACAGACAGTAACAGTTAATACATCCCTTTCAGTGACAAAAACCCCTAGACAAAGGTGACGATCATCCTTTCTGATAGATACAATGGCGTTTAAATTTTCCGGAGTCCAATGGTTCTTGCTTACCCTTGTTCGTGGGACCATGAATTTTCCGTTTATCTGAGCCATCATACTTAGACTAGATTCTGTGTAAAACATATATAATAATTTGAATCAATACTTGGCAATGTATCAAAAATGCCGATAGAGAGAAAAATAAAACTCTTAAGGGGGTCTTCTGGTTCGCCGTCTGATTTTCACACGCATTTTCAAGAATTTATTGCAAGCAAACGACAAGAGATAATGACACGAATGTTCTTTTATTGAATAAAGGATTTCAATGTATTCCTTATATATTATTTTGAATTTATTGTCTTGTCACCCGTGACGTCAGGATTACCTTAAACGGAACCTTGAAAAGCCCCTATGCCGACGATTGAGCCTGTCCTAGTGGTCTGAAACAAAAGACACAAATACAATTTTATTTGTTATTTCATTGACTATCTTTGCTGCTCAATTAGCTCAGAAGTCCGTTTATTTTCGTTTTTATAGCTCCTCAAATATGAAAAAATTGACTATTGGGTTGGCAACAAAGTCATTTCGTTTTTTTTCATGATATTCAAAGCAAGTTTAATAATACAAATAACAAACATTAATCAATTATGTATTGACCATTTTGTTCGGTGACTTTTTGCCATCTTTCAGTCAGCTTCATAATTCCGTTTTCGTAGAAAGTTTGGTTCTTAGAGGCAGAAAACTGAATCAACTCATTTTTGATAGGCTCGTTTGCATTGAACGTTTTTCCATTCAAATGGTTTTGAAGTGAACAGAATAAATGATAATCGCATGGTGAAACGTCAGGACTATACGGTGGATGAGGCATCACTTCCCAGCCTAACTCTAATCATTTTTTGCGAGTGACCAAAGATGTATGGTGTCTGGCATTATCTTAAACGCCTTTACGAGTTGCCAGTTCTGGTCGCTTTTCCTTGATTTTCTTGTCCAGTTTCATTAGCTGGCAACAGTAGACATTCTAATTGATAGTTTGGTTCCTTGGGAGCAGCTCAAAATATACAATACCTTTGAAATCCCACCAAACACTCAGCATAACCTTCTTTTGATGTCGATTGTGCGGTTTGCTAAGAGATCGCATAAGTTGATTATTATTCCATCGTTCCAATATTCCGAACATGCGTTGGAAAGCTACTGTCATTGTGCGTCTTCTTCAGAATATGTCATTCATTTGAAGCGTAAACAACAATAATTTTTTTTCACTCAAATATGTCGAACTTTGTGCCTGAAAAAGTGTTTCTGCGGGGAGTTCTTCCTCTTTACTTTAATATGAAGAAAACTGCTGCCGAAAGTCATCGTATTTTGGTGGAAGTTTATGGTGAACATGCTCTAGCTGAGCGAACGTGCCAAAAGTGGTTCGCACGATTTAAAAGTGGTGACTTTGGCTTGGAAGACGAAGAACGTCCTGGGCAGCCAAAAAAGTTTGAAGATGAAGAAATGGAAGCATTACTCGATGAAGATTGTTGCCAAACACAAGAAGAGCTCGTAAAATCTTTGGGAGTCACTCAAGCAGTCAATTCAAAACGTTTAAAAGCAGCCAGATACATTCAAAAGCAAGGAAATTGGGTTCCACATGAACTCAAGCCAAAAGACGTTGAAAGGCGGTTATGCATGTCCGCAATGCTGCTGAAACGCCACAAAAAGAATTCAGTTTTGCATCGGATTGTTACCGGTGATGAAAAATGAATACATTACGACAACCCCAAACGCAAAAAATCATATGTAAAACCCGAACAACCAGCCAAATCAACGGCAAAGCCGAATATCCATGGCGCGAAGGTAATGCTCTATATTTGGTGGGGTCAGAAGGGTGTGCTGTATTATGAGCTGCTAAAACCGGGTGAAACCATCAATGGAGAACGCTACCTAACACAATTAATCCGTTTGAAGATAGCAATAGCCGAAAAACGCCCGGAATATGCGACCAGACACGAGGCAATAATTTTCCATCATGACAATGCCCGGCCCCATGTTACTATTCCGGTTAAGAACTATTTGGAAAACAGTGGATGGGAAGTTTTACTTCACCCGCCTTATAGCCCAGACCTTGCCCCTTCTGACTACCATTTGTTCCGGTCGATGCAGAATGCCCTCACTGGAATACGGTTCACATCAGAACAGGGTATCAAAAATTGGCTTGATTCATTCTTGGCCACCAAGCCGGCGCAGTTCTTTTGGGATGGAATCCACAAATAGCCAGAAAGATGGGAAAAAGTCATAGCTTCAGATGGGCAATACTTTGAATAATACTATTGTACATGTTTTTCTTAAATAAACGTTCAAATTTTGAAGAAAAAAAACCGCACGAATTAAGTTATAGATCCAATAAATAACCCATTTTTCATCGCCCGTTATGATTCGCTTTAGAAATGGATCGGTTTCGTTACGTTTCGGCAGTGAATTGCAAATGGAAATTCGTTTGGTGAGGTAAATTTCGTTCAATTTGTGAGGAACCCAAATATCGAGCTTATTAACGTAACCATTTTGTTTTAAATGTCATTCAACGCAAAGCAATAAATAAGCAACAAAACTTGAAACTTCTTTTTTACTGAATAATCTATGAAACGTCAGCTGTCAAATACCATGTATGATCTGAAGTTTGCAATGGAGAAGAATGACTTCGAACGACTCAGTGATCTAGCCGAAGAAAGCGAAATGAATTTGTTGCCAACACAATATTTTTAAAAAAATGTCTGCCATATTTATAAATTGTTATACTTTTAAACAACTGAGCAGACAAATATAGTCAATGAAATAAAAAATAAAACTGTATTCGTGTTTTTTGTTTAAGACCACCAGGACAGGCTCAATCGTCGGCTCAGGGTTTTCTCAAGGTTCCGGTCAAAGTCATCCTAACGTCACGGGTGACAAAACAATAAACTTAAAATAACATATGAGGAAGACATTGAAATCCTTTATTCAATAAAAGAAAATTCGTGTGATTATCTTTTGTCGTTTACTTGCAATAAATTCTTGAAAATTCGTGTGAAAATCAGACGGCGAACCAGAAGACCCCCTTAAGGCTATGTATAACTTATCAATTCCTACGTTACCGATATTGCTTTACCTTTGGAATCATGTCTATGTAAAATAAGATACAAATTCAAAGTTTTAAAAATTTTTTAAAATAACCGAATCGTACAAATCTGTTCAAAGTAAATAAAAGTTTATCATTTTTATCGTACGAAAATACAATGATTTTTATTGTTACCTTAAATAGCTATGTTTGATAGTTAATATCATACTTATACATTATAGTATTTAAAAAGAACACCTAGTGAAAGGCTAATGATTTGAATGCTTACTTTTTATTATATACATTTCAAGATAAAAAGCTGACGATTACGCTCAGCCGCACACATTTTTGTCACATGGCGTTGAAACACACGGAGAAAATTTATTTGTGAAAATTGGATCAAAAGTTGAGTAAACCGGGGACATAGTGGCTTTTGGGGAAAGCTTAAAATGTTTTTGCGTATTCTTTCAACAAAGAATTATAAAAATTAATCGAGCTAAAAATTGAAAAGAAAAAAGCTGCTAGATTTTCATTTGCATAATTTCAAATCTTCACCTACAACGGATCATAAAATGGAGAATATTTGTGGAAATTCCACACTCCGTTGTTTACAGTTTGCTCAAGAGTTGAGTAAAATGAGAGTCCTCAGGCACGCCTCTATGTTCAGGATCGAAAGCAAAACATAAGTACCTCGTATCACTGTATAATATTTTAGAATTCATGGAATATTTAAAAAATGCATGTAGTGATGACCCATATCAGCTATTTATATCTAATAAAAGATTTTGGTTGTAAATTATTGAAATTGAAATAAGGTTAAGTAAGCAATCAACATATATACGCAAGGGCTCTTAAAATCGAAAATCGAAAACAATTTTCTCTTCATATTATTCAATACTCGCGATCGTACAGTATTAGCAAACAAATCTTATTTGCAACAGTTTTATATGAGATTAAATATCTTCTAAAGTACGAATTAACGATTTCGTTCCCAAGTGGTGAAAAGCAAATACTTTTTGTACTGACACTGATTCGGGGAGATAATTTGGGTCTTCATTCTATGCTCGGCTTTAATGAAAGTTTCCGGTCAAATCTCTATTGTAGATTTTGCCTCACTCCGAATGAAAAAATTAATTCTATTTTCAAGGGAAGTGACTGTGAACTTCGCACGATAGAGAATTACAATTTACAGATTGCTGTAAAAAATTCCAAAAAATCTGGAATTAAAGATGATTGCGTTTTTCACGATGTAGGTGGTTTTCATGTAACAGACAATCTATTTGTTGACGTGATGCACGACATACTTGAGGGTATTGCTCGATACGACTTGGCTTTAATTTTGAGAAAAAATTATTTATGAACTGCGACTCGTCTCTTTAGCTGACTTGAATCAAAGACTACATTCTTTTTCTTATGGGAAAACTGGACATGTGAATTAACCTCCACAACTGCTGGAATACCAAATAAAGAATAGCTATTTGATTATATCATCATCTTAAATGTTAACACTCATCAAATTTATATGTCTTATTATTGGTCATTCGATACCCAGAGAGACTGAATGTTGGAATTTATTGACAATGTTGAAAACTATTGTAGAAATACTTGTGAGTCCAATTATTCATGCTAAGACTCCGAAGCTGCTTGCTACTTTAATCGCGGAATATCTGATGTTACACAGCAAAAATTTTCCAGGACTATCAAAACCAAAACATCACTTTCTTATTCATTACCCACGAATAATGGAAACAGTAGGTCCTGTTTGGAATGTGAATTGTATTCGATTAGAAGCTACTCATCGGGTGGGAAAAGTTACATCGCATACCGCATTTAGTCGCGTAAATTTTTGTCGCACGATTGCTTTGAAACATCAGCTGATATTAAATTATCGGCTGCTTTGTCAGGAATTGTCGAAAGAATTATTAACTGTTGGCCACAAAAAGAAAACTTCTTTCGAACAACTTCCTCACCACATGGAGAAAAGAATCTAACTATTATAGTAGGCTGAGTTACTTCCTATTAAAGCACCGAACTTAATGTGCGAAATTGGTATGAGCTTCTACCAGTATTGGCATCAACTCGTGCATTTTTAGCATGAAATGTCTTATACTATAAAAGAAACAAGCGCATGCCATTATTGCTAGTGTCATTTGCTGTCATAGCAAGGTCCTCGCCTGACTACGGTTGTAAGAGAACTCATACTGAAATAGAATGAATTTCTTACAACCGAGGGAACACGTGAGGTGCTACGTTCGAAAGTAGGCGTGGCCTAATACCTCGGTTGTAAGAGAACTCATACTGAAATAGGATGGGTTTCTTGCAATCATACTAAGGCGAAGTTCGAACTATTTTCGCAAGGCACAACTGCTCTAAAAGCATGAAACTTGCTACTTTTTTAGCATGAAGGGATTCCTGCTTAAAATGTATGATTTTTTCACCAGGATAGCAAGAACGAAACCTGCTACAAAGGCATGACTAGTGTTCTTACTATTATAGTCAGATTTTTCTCTCTGTACATGATGAATTTCATCATTTGATATGAATGCCATTTTCTACCCATCCACTAACGACAGACTGGGTATGCTTCTATAGTAAAAAAATCACACTCAACATTATTATATACAAAAAAATTGGATTTAAGTTTAAATTAATAAAAGCAATACACTGTATTTTTAATTTTTCATATTCTTTAGACTATGCCTTCCCAAAAAATTTATTTTCGTTATATTGATTCATTTATCTAATATAATTTATTTAAAAACTTTTACTATGTTGTAAATTTATTTATAAAACGTGCATTAATAATTATTTTTTAACTGCGAATAAAAAATGAATATTACATTTAATTGACACCTGAAAATCAAAATAGTTTTCACTGTAACTTTAATATAAAATAAAAAATGCTTAATGTCTCAACAAAAATTATTATGAAAAATTGTAAACAAATTTCAATTTTTCTTATATTATAGTAAAATTTGTTACTATCATTGATATTATTTTAAATAAATTAGATATTGCTTAAGCAAAGTTATATTATTTACATTATTGATGATTGAACTTGACTGATTAAATGAAAGTAGATTTTCATTCATATCTTTAATATGCATGAAAATTTTTCAACTAATCGATATACGGAAATAAAATAAAAATAAATTAGTTAATCCTGAAAATATGAACGATAAAAAAATCAATTTTGCTACTCATTTATTTGTTTCATTTAATACTGGACAAAATTTTACTTCACATGTAAACTTTTATTTCATTATATTGGGACCCTCAAAATTCTTGATCCTTCAGTGGCATCTTATACATTCCAGCGTTATTATTAACTTGTATTAGTTAGGTTTATGTAAGCGTATAGAATTAATATACTTAAGACCTTAAAACTTATATCACCCTGTAACCAAACTGAGTCGACATCCTGTTGGTCTATATGTAAGTATAGAATTTAAACAATCGTTTAGATAGTGAATTCTGGGAGAAGTATTTTTTTTATTACCACTGCGTCAAAGCCTCCCCGCCCCTAGCTCACGTTTTCCTCAACTGTCGCTTAACTAACTTTATTGCCCCGTGCGGGGCAAACAAATCCACTTTCTGGTCCGCTAGTAGAAAAAAAATCGTGTGCAACACGGGAAAAACATTTATTTTTCCTTAGTTGCACAATGTACTATTTTCTACTAGCGGGCCATAAAGTGGACTTTATTGCCCCGTGCGGGGCAAACAAATCCACTTTCTGACCCTATAGTAGAAAAAAAATCGTGTGCAACACGGGAAAAACATTTATTTTACTCGTGTGGTTGTTACCCTCGCTTTGCTCGGGCATCAAACTTCACACTCTCAAAATAAATGTTTTTTTCCCTAGTTGCACAATGTACTAATTATATTATATTATTATTCAACTGTTCTTTGAATTCTCCTATTTTCAGTTCATAAAATCGTCAATGTTTACTAAAGATTAAACAATTTTTTTTTTCTTAACTGTTGGTGAAAATTTAATCGAAATCCGCTATGCCTCCATTTTACTCAACTACTTGATTAAAATTTCACAAATAAATTTTCTCCGCGCAGAAAGAATACAGCCCTTATTATGTATTAATAAAATCGAATTAAATTCCAAAAAATGTCCTAGATCTTCCTATTAAAAAATACAGTAATCTTAAAGAGATAAGGAAGAAAGTATTATGGCAATGAAACCATAACTGGTTGTCTTAATTTTATAGATGTCTCAGTACGATTTATAATATGAGATACATTGTTAATAAAGAGGTTTATTATAAGATATAAGAATTCATAGTGTTCAAACAAAACTCATTTTATTAACTAAATCCGAGAACATTTATTTAAGTGATACAAAAAATTTTTAATTCAAACAAAATATTTATTTGTTTAAAAAAAACGGTTTTTTCAGTACAAATTATAATGTTCTGTTCATAAAAAAGAAAGAGAAAGTGTCATCAATTAAGGTAGTTTTCATCCACAAAAATTAGACCTCAGGCAAAAATATATAATTTTGCTTTCAAGAATAGTGATATTATTATTGAAGGGCTAATTTAAAATGGAAAAGATTATTTTTTTCTTATCGCTTCTTACCAAATTAAAAAAAATTATGCGATTCTAATAAATCATGAATCATTTTTTTAGAGAAAAGATTTCCCACAACTTCACCGTTTCTGATTTTTAAAAATAAATTCTTTAATGGCTGAAACCATTAAAAAAACATTTTCCAAAACGAAATTTTCATGAACAAATTGCTGAATTTGATAATAATTTATTCATTTTCGAAAATTGAAAATGGTTAAGTTGTAGGGAATCTTTTTCTTGAAAAATTGATTTGTAATTTATTAAAATCGCATAATTTTTTAAAATTTGGTAAGAAGCAATAAGAAAAAAAGTTGGGGCAAAAATAAAATTTATTAATAAAATTATTTTTCTGTATTTCAAATTTTTTTCATGGAGATGAATCTTTTCTCTTCCAAAATAGCCCTTCAATAATAATATTGCTATTCTTGAAAGCAAAATTATCTATTTTTGCCTGAGGTCTAAAAGACCTTAAAAAATAACAATGTCCGACAAAATTTGACGAAATTCCAGACTAGAGGTGTGCAAAAAGACTCGATTCGATTTCGCTTCCGATATTGGCCGTCCGTCGAATGTCGAATATTCGACATTCGAAGCGCGCTTCTTAGGATGTCGGATTTTTAAGATTCGACCGGCGCAGGATGTAGTTTGCAATTTTTAATCAGACATTACACAATATTCATATATTGTATAATGGTATTTTAATTTTATGACGTCATAATCGAAAGAATTAATTTTTTAGTCTTATGTGATGCATTCAGAGACTACAGTCCATCAAATAAAAAGTTTCTCAGTTGGACTTGTTGATCAAAATTTAACAAATTTTAATTATTTGTTTATAAGAATATATATAATAACTAGTAATGAAAATTAAAAAGCTCATTTAGAAAAATGTTGTTCAACTCAAGATTTTTAAAGCGGTTGTGTTCTAATGATACAAAGATATGGAAGTTGAGCATTATTAATCGAATCGTTTGAGCTGAGGGTCAACAGTTTATGGGTTTAGCATACGAAAAAAATAAGAATAAAAAGTTTTGAAATCAGTTAATATCTTCTGTTCACATTTTTTATTCGAAAATCTTAAAAAATGCCTATTGGTTAAAAAATGTCATCAAATAATAATAATATAAAAACAATAATAGAGAATTATGAATTTAAAAAATTTTTCTAAATTTAGAATTGTTCGAAAATTTGCATTCACAAAATTGTAAATGCATATTCCAGAAAATATTTTCGTGGTGTTTGAATCGTTCCAAAATGGTGAATTTTAAGGTTTTTTGAGGGAACAAGAGAATATTGTAGAAGTTTCGAATGAAGAAAATGAATAATAGTATATTATGTGCCTAGGTGCATAATGAGGGTTATTACGCGACGAGCGGCAATGCTCGCAGGAGATCGAAGCCGAGGCGCGATCAGTCCTGCGAGCATTTTAAGCGAATCTCGTAATTACCCGAATTGTGTGCATTGGTACATATTCTATTTTATGTGACTTCGGCGCATATACGAGTTTTTATGCGTACACTCGAATCCAATCTGAAATAGTCGAAATTGCCGTGATTATCGCCCATCTCACTTGACGTTTGGCGAATACTTCCGGCCATTTTGATTTTCTCGATCTTGTGTAGTAGTAGCGTAATGTAATAGACGCATGCGCAGTTCAAATGTACAAGGCTTTGTCAGTACGGTGCCAACGCTGTACGAAGAATAAGAAGAAGATTACGCTCCGCTGTATCGTATTAGGCGCATGCGCAGTTCAATTTTTAGATTACATTCCTCTGTATGGTAATACACAACATTAAGCTACTCTCAACTGTAGCATAAAAACGATTTTACGCGCTGGAGGCACATAAAATATATTAACTGACTTCAAATTTTGTTTTTATTCTTTTTCGGATTCTTTCTTCGCCCTATTCAGCAATGTAAATAGAAGGACTTTCAAGTATAAGATTCTACATCTGACATGAGGTCTTAAGTCTTAATTGCATATTATCAAGGTAGATATAATGGATTGCCTAAAACTTCAAGTTGACTTGCAAGTCTCAATTTAGAATGTTTTCCTTCAGCTAAATTCGGATTTTTCTTTAATGATGCTTTTTTTTAATTCCATTCTCTTTGATACTGGTTATTTGAGAAAGCGTCTGCAACTTAGTTTCAAATTTGTATGCCGGTCTGTTAATAAATCAATATCTTATTTCGTGTGGTCGAAAGTTGGTTTAAAAAAGTAAGGTAGGAATCGGGTAAGTGTGTCATGGCTCTGAAATTAAACTGATAAAAAAGTATTTAATCGGGTGTAGAATATTTTCTCGTACACTCCTATAGAGTTCATTTAAATGTACAAAATTAATTTTTCTATAATTGAGTGTACAGTTGTAAGGTGTACAATTTCATTCTGCTTGATTTATTGATGAAATTATGTTCCGTAGAGTTTTTTGTTTTATTGTACAGAGTTTTATTGTGTAAAGTCCATTAAAATTTCCAGAATTCAAATTATTATGTCTTTTTTCAGTTGTAAAGTTTTATGGTATAGGATTAACTTTGGTGAGTTAGTAAAAATATTAAAATTGTTAAATATATATAACTCTGTATAGACCCTGTGCGTATAATTATTTGTCTCCAGTTTTAAGGCGTATAAAATTTAATTTTGTAGTCATTTTATTGAAGATAAATTATGTTGCCTGATTCTTCAAACAATTTCAATACACATTCTTGACATGTATAAATCGCATAAGACAAAAACAAATTCTTTCGACTCACCATTCCGATATGATAAACTAATAATATATATATTGTGTAATGTCTGATTAAAAATTGCAAACTACATCTTTCGCCGGTCGATTCTTAAAAATCCGACATCCAAAGAAGCGCGCTTCGAATGTCGAATATTCGACATTCGACGTACGGCCGATCGAATCGAAAAAGTCCGATTCAACAAATAAGGCGAATCGAATTTGCGACATTTGAACCGACAGAATGCACACGTCTACTCCAGACCCTGGGACCAGACTATACTTTTCCGAAGGTTTTTGGTGCGCTGAATCCGAATACGACCTCAGAATTGCTCCATCCCCTCAGGTTATTGAGATATTCTACTCTAAAAGTGAAAAATACACCATTTTTCGCTATATTAGGGGTTATTCTATACACAGTTAGAAAATTTAAAAAACCTGCGGTGATGGAGAATTCTGAGGTTAGATCTGGATTTAGCAACCCAAAGAAACATAGAAGCGCATTATTTCTTCTGCTTTCCGGACGAATTTTTTTTCGGTAAGGTTGTATTCACGAAAACGGCAAAGTACTCAACTTCATTGAACGATATCTCCAAGAAAAAAAAAGATATCTGAAAAATTCAAAAAGGGTTTTGAACGGTAAAAGTGGTACTTTCAGATACCGTAACGAGCTTTTAGAAAAAAATTAATTTGCGATGTAATTTAACCCCGAATATAGCAAAAAACAGTGTTCTTTGAACTTTTAGGTTAGGATTTCTCGAAAATCTGACGTAATGGAGCAATTCTGAGGTTGGGTTGGGAATTAGGGCACCAAAAATATTCGGAGAAGTATGGTCCGGTCCCAGGGTCTAAAAAATGTCGGCCTGTGTAATTAAACAAATTATATTTCACTGTTTCCAGTGAAACGTGATGGATTTAATAAAATTAGTTTCAGCAAAGAGGAATTTATTAAGGCAATAATTTTTCTGCTTTTGTTAGTATACCTATTTAAATAATAAATAACTGGCTTATATCGACCCTCAATAATATTAATAGATAGATGATTTTTTACTTTGGATTTAGGGTCCCGAAATAATGTAAACTCAGGGTTTCATTTTTTCCTCAAACGTTTCGACTCAGATTGGAGTCCTCATCAGTGAGATTTATTTCTATAAAAATACAAAGGAAGAAAGGAATAAAGAATTGCATGTACGCCGGATATACATTGTGTTGACAAACGATATAAATGAATTGCACTTGTGAAACTCTAAAATAGGTCCAACTAAATTTACAAATAAAAATTGAAAATCGTACAAAAATTTGCTATAAAAATACATAGAAAGGGACCTAAAAAATTTTTCACGTGTGACGGATAACATTATGGTAAACCGATATAAATCAATTGCGCATGTAAACCATATAATTGGTCCAAACTAACTAAATTCGAAAAAAAATAAATAAATAAAAGTTGTGCAGAATTTTTCTATAAAAATGCAAAGGAAGAATCTTGAAAATTACACATGTGACGGATAGACATTCTGGTAAAAGTGATATGAAAGAATTGCACGTTTGAAACTGTAAAATTGGTCTAAATAACTGAATTTGCGAAAGAAACTATACAAAGGGTTTTTTTATATGAAATTACATAGGGAAGACTTAGAAAATTTGAAGTGTGACGGATAAACATTGTGGTAAACGATATAAATCAATTGCACATGAGCAACCATAAAATTAGTCTAAATAAAAAATATATAACAATTAAAATGTGCAAAATTTTCCCATATAAAAATGCAAAGGAAGAACCTTAAAAAATTACACTTGTGACAAAAATACTTTGTGGTAAAAATGATATAAAAGAATTGCATATATGACACTATCAAATTGGTCTAAGTAACTAAGGTTTGCGAAAAAACTATATAAAAGTTTTTTGTATAAGAATACATAGTGAAGAGACTTAATCTCACTGATGAGGACTCCAATCTGAGTCGAAACGTTTGAGGAAAAAATGAAACCCTGAGTTTACATTATTTCGGGACCCTAAAGCCAAAGTAAAAAATCATCTATCTATTAATACCTAAAGGGTTTCCCAATAAGGGTGATTTGTTTTGAAATTGAAAAAAAACACTGAATATTCATTCGGAATTGATCGAAATCTTTTTTATTATATTGGATATTCTATGCCATTTATGATTTAAAGAATATATCGGCCAAATGTCCCCCGAGACTTGAGCCAAAAATGCGCCTCATCAGAAAAGATGATTTTTTGATGAAAATTGGGATCATTTTCAATTGATTCCAGAGCCCAATCCGCGAACTCCCGACGCAAACGATGGTCATTAGGCTTGAGTTCTTGGGCCAGAATCATCTTATAGGGATGCAGGCCAAGATCCAATCGCAAAATACGCCAGGTAGTCATCCTGGACAGGCCCAATTCCTGAGATCGGCGTGGCACGGACAATTCACGGTACGGCGGCTATATTCTGTGTAGAACGTGCGGTACGCATACGATTTTTAGGCTTAGTATCCAATAGAGTAAATTCACTCTCCAACTTATCGATTATTCGACGAATTGAGAGCGCGGATGGAGCAGAATGACGACCATATTTTGCACGATATGCTCTTTGAACACCGACAAAACTTCTCGAATTTTGATAAAATAATTGGACAATTTCCAAACGTTGTGGAAGCGTGAAACTACTCATGATTAAATGGCAAACCTTACTGATGACAACTGACAGCAGACGTCAAAAATTTCAGTTCAAATGAGCCCGATAGGGACATTCAAAATCATATCACCCCTATTGGGAAACCCTTTATTTAAAATTTGAGTAAAAATATACAATTACCTCCGGAAGGAATGGCAATTACAAGCATACTGAATACGACAGTATCGAGGCCCTTCATTTTCGACTAATTATTACGTTTTTTTGCGATAAATTGTACTTTAAAATGTGACAGAAAACAGGTTTTTACTTGAAAACACCAAAGACACGTAATGATACGAAAATTTTCAATTAAACCCACTAGACGGCTTTATGTAATACCAGGTAAGATTTAAAGATACCAAGTCAAATGATTACATTAGTCATTATTTCAATACTGAGAGAGACTGAAGAAATTGTTACTCAAACATCCATTTCTTATAAATTCAATATAAAAATACTTTTAATATTAACTTGATATTAAGAAATGTCCTAATTCTATTTTGAAGAAATGATTTATTCAGTAAACTTTTATTAATATAATGAAAATTCCTTCAGCTTGAAGAAAACATTGATAGAAATAAAGAAAATACTTCTGTTGTACCACTTCAACTTGTGACGACTCACGCATTGAGTTCAACGATATAAAAATATCAAATTTGATAAAATTATATGAATCAAACTAAAGCATCTCAGGTTTTTAAAAAAAGTGACTTAAAAACACGTTTCTTCACATTTTCTACCCTATTTCTCTCAAAATCTGATGCGCAGGAACATTATTGTAAAACATTCGTAATTTGTGGAAATACGCCTATTGAAAACAACTCCAGTTTTTTAATACTTCAAAAATGGTATCAAAATGTTGTATAGTGCACCCAGAAAAACGTTTCTTTGGTTCGAAAAGAATATCTTTGAATCAAACAAATTTTTGCATTGCTATACGGTCAAAGAAAAGTTTCTTTGATTTGAAGAAATTTCTTAATTGTTTTTTCTTTAAATTCAAGAAATTAATGTCTGCGCCGTCCCATTAGTACATGTGTAATGTGATTAATAGAAGTATTTTTTTTAATTTGAAAAAAAAACTTGTTCAAGTTTTTTTCTTCAAGGTTTTGTTCAAGGTAATAAAATTACCTAAATTATTTCTTAAGTTTTTTCCGGTAATGTATTTGAATCAAATAAATAATGTTAATAAAATACACTGAAAGACTTTTCGTTAGAGTAAATCATAAAAATGAATTATATTTTAGTATGATATCGTTTCAAAATGAGGAAAACAGGGTTTACGTATCAGAAATCAATATAAGTAGTGGTTTTTTGACGGCGAAGTTAATATTTTCGTTTGGATCAATAAAATATATGTTCTACTAATTGTTATGAAACCTACGGGAATTATAAATTCACTATATCAAAGTTGCGAAGCGAAAAAAAGAATATGTGAATCTGTAAACAACTATATGAAAAGTCACTCACTCCACCAAAAGGTTTGACCTTCAGAAGTGATGACTCCAGATTATGAATTCTTGTGTAATTTTGTAACGCGTGCAAAACAGGAGGAAGATAAAGGGGGGCTTTGGCACTAAAAAGAGGGGAGTTTTTTAGTGGAAACACATACACTAATATTATTATCAAATAATAAAGAATTTGAAAATCTTTCTGTGGTAAAAAGACGCTTTCGACTGCGCTGGGATTCGAGCCCAGGTCTTTTGTCTCCGATACTGTAGGCAGTGACAGAAATTTCAAACTCAAGTAATTAATTTGAAATTAATATCAATCCTTATTAATGTTCACATATTTAAGTACGCAATGATACACTTTTTATAATCGTACAACGCTTGAATTAAATTTCAGAATCGCTTCTTGGGTTCGAACCCTCTAAACCTTCCTATATCTACATAACTAAACGCATTCCTAACGCCTAAAGCCTCTCGGTTATTCTCACTTGCCATATTCTGAAAAAAATTTCGGTTATAAGCCACTACTGAGTTGGACAGACTTGGATCGAGTCTACGAAGCCAATTGGAAAACGTCGGAAACACTCAGACGACATTATGAAACAAATTATACGAAAAACCGAGAATGAATGTTTTTTATGTTTTATTATTCATAATATGAATTTCTCAAATATGCTTTCCAGGTTATAATATTCATTATTCGAATTATTAGAAGTATTTTTAGAAAACTTAGTAATCATAATATCATTTGTTCATACTCGAAAGTTCTCGAATAGTGATTCATAATATTTGGTATTTATAATACTAATTTTTCTCCTACGTGTTTTAAAGACTGTTATGAATAGGGTGACCATCCGTCCAGATTTGTCCGGACAGGTCCTCATTTTAGGGTTTATGTAAGTTGTCCTACAGGATTTTTTACCTTGTTCGGGTTTTTGTCCGGATTTTTCAAACGATAAATTTTTATTCTTTAATCAACTTTTGGATCTTTTTATGTACAAAATTATATCATTCAATGCCATCTAACGATTTCTTCGTTAATTCACAAGTCTCAAAAACTTAAAAATCATCTTTCAACTCAGTAAATTATTGATTTGAATGCACCAGGGTTTAAAAATTTAATAAAATAGTTCATTTGAAAAAAATGTTTGAAAATGTTCTTTTTTATTTAATCCTTTTTATTCTACTGTGCCCTGCTTTGTACTGTCTTCAAACTATTTCGTCTAACTTTGTACTCTTTTTTTTGGTATTGAAACGGTGAAGTGAAAGAAAGTGCTTTTAATGTACGGAACAATCAAACTTAATTTATTCATACAAAAAATGTACAAGACACGAAAAGTACAAGGAGTGGACCTTCTCGCTCGAGGACTCCCAAAAGACTACTACTTAAGGGGAGGTTCTACACTTCAGTGGGAAAATCGGGCCTATTTTTCGTAAATGAATTGCAAAAGATCTACTAAAGATATCAACACAAATTTTTTTTAATTTAAAGAGACATCCTTTCACTTTAAATCTGTATTTTTGCAAATTTTCAAACATGAATTCCGCGACCTTGAAACGTGTTTGAACTTGTCGCTACCAAAAACAACATGGGTGTCATTGTTGTATCACATCAACCAGTTGGGTTATCTGAAATAAAAAAAATGAAATATTTTTTGATTGAGACCGGTATTGGCTATGATCGGCCGAAGCAAACTTTTCGCTACATCAAATTTGTTCAAATAATGCAATATTAAATTAAAAGTTTGAAATTTCACCTAATTTTTTGAACTATTGGGGGCTATAAAAATTTTTAAAATTAAAAGTTTGAAAATCGTGCTCGGCCGATCATAGCCAATACCGGCCTCAATCAAAAAATATTTCATTTTTTTTATTTCAGATGACCCAACTGGTCGATGTGATACAACAATGACACCCATGTTGTTTTTGGTAGTGACAAGTTCAAAGACGTTCCAAGGTCGAGGAATTCATGTTTGAAATTTTGCAAAAATACAGATTTAAAGCGAAAAGATGTATCTTTAAATAAAAAAAAAATCGTGTTGATATCTTTAATAGATCCTTTGCAATTCATTTCCGAAAAATAGGCCCGATTTTCCCGCTGATGTGTAGAACCTCCCCTTAACAATATTAATACTTAAAGACTCATTGCTGACCACCCAAGTGCGAATTGCCGAAGGTGATAATACGGCACAATATTGGCCCAATCTCGGCAGCCAAGAGTCGGCCATTGTTATTGGGCCAGTGTCACTGTTTGCATCGGTCAAGTGCTGGGCCGTCGACGGCGGCCTTTTTCGACTGTTTAAATTTACCGACCTTCAGCCGAAACTTGGCCCAGTATCGGCCCTATACCAAGCCGATTGTCATTTTTACTATGGCATCCAGTTCTGAAAGTAGAGGAGCCAGAGTCGGGCTCATGGATGGCACATTACTGGGCCATGTGTCACTTTTACCACGGCAAACCATCCTGGAAGTGAGAAAACCAGAGTTCGGGACTGCATTGGCCCGTTGCTGTGCCGAAAACAAGTGCTGGCGGCCAGAGTTTGGGCCAGCATTGGCCGCCAAGTGCATACCGGAGTTATCATTCCAGCAACGTCACGATATTGGCAGCCGATCTTCGGCAAATTTTTGGCGATGCTGGGCCAGTGTTGGGCCGTATCTAATTTCGCACTTGGGCAATGCCTCATGAAAAAAGCAATCCCTAAGGGTTTCTTTATTGTCATAATCCACAGGAACATGAGCGGTCCACGTCCGGGACTTTCCCAACATTAAATTTTACAACTACAATACAAGTAATATTATTTTTAATTTCTGACGTACATATTTATTTTATTACGCTTTCGTCAGACTCTGTATCTCACACTCGGTTTCCTCATTCTAAAACAATAGTATACTAAACTTTCATTTAATTTTATCATTTACTCTAACGATAAGTCTTTCAGAATAATTTCTTTCATTTAAAACAAGCTTTTTTATGGGTGTTTAATTTTTATTTTGCCCAGAAAGTTTCTGATTTTTTTATGTGCAAATATTAGATCAGTAATGTACAGAAATAAAGAAAAATCTAATTTATTGTTTCTTTGCTTCTTTATCATTTAATAAAATTTGTATGATATCTTAACGAATACTTTAAAATGATCTGCTTCATCAGATTATAATAATAACTAAAAATTGACAAAAATGCATACGTGAAAGCAATACTCGACATATACATATACACATTATACACAGAATAATAAACCACATAGATTGAATTTAGTATTAATATTTAAGTTGCTAACGATATCTTTATCGTTCATCAAAAATAAGTAATTGATCGAAGTTGTTGAAAAAAATTAAGCTTTCAACTTAACATCTTAGATTTAACAGCTTTACATGAAAGATCGTTGTCGATATGTTAAACATCTGGTTTTCTTGGTGTGGTCTGCATATTATTCACTAATTAAGACATGATGTTTTTTCGTTTAGAAAACGCGCCGTCGAATTTAAATATTTGGCCTGACACGTAGACATATGTTCCAAAACAATCCGAAGTTGTAGAACGTCTAGAGTGCGCATTAGGCCCAAGCTAAAGTGACATGGAGTCAGTCGTCCGCAAAGTTAACAGACTGTTTCCAATGAAAGCGAAAAAGGACGACACCTTTGAAACTAACACGTCTACTCAACTTTCTTGCCGCGAGATTGAGAGGTAGCCGAAGGTAAAACTTGTCAGTGGTTCGATGATCATCGAAACAGTAGGTATTCCTTTTCTAGAGGCGACATTTCAGTGATATCGTGTTTCCTCAGGGTATAGATATACTGAAGGAACGTGCGGCGATATTGACGCCTTTGGGTTGGACATCTTAATCCATCGTACAGGCAATGGTACGGTACTCTTGTGGAAATCGATCTCCCGAATGGGCTCCCGGTCAAACGATCCTCCGATCAGACCACACCTACGTGTACAACTCCACACAACGAATCATTGCCCCCTCTGTGTATCACTATACCCAAGATCAAGGCACCCATACATATATGCAGCACGTACTTGATGTTTATCACTGTGCACGCCGCGCGAAGCCTTGCCTTGTCCTCTTCCGTGATACTCGCGACTCGAAGAAACTAATGGACCTCGACCGGTCCAAATTGTATGCACCAACTTGTTCAACTCGTTTTCACGCACTGCACGTGAGTGGCCCGGATAACAGAAAACGTTCGCCAATTCGTGCTAAATCATTGATATTATCACGGAGAAAAATGTATTGTAATAATTTTTCCAGTTAAAAAAAAATAGTACCCTGTACAACAATTATGGTAATGGACAAGGGGACCATTAAGGGATAATGACATTCAAGAGCTTAGGATAAAGGTGAATTTTGACGATTTTTTATAAAAATGCAGATAATACACGAAAAAAAATCTAACTATTATAGTAGGCTGAGCTCTTCCTATTAAAGCACCGAACTTAACCCGCTGACTTCAGATCATAGTTCTAGCCTTCAGAAAATTCTGTTTCTTTTCAAAATCTTCAAGATATGTGTCAAGATGATGATATATAACTTCATATAAAAGCTTGGATATGAATAAATATAAGAAAAACGATGTCCTCTATAGTTATATATATATATATATATAAATAAATTATTTCTTAAGTTTTTTCCGGTAATGTATTTGAATCAAATAAATAATGTTAATAAAATACGCTGAGAGACTTTTCGTTAGAGTAAATCATAAAAATGAATTATATTTTAGTATGATATCGTTTCAAAATGAGGCAAACGGGGTTTACGTATCAGAAATTAATAAAGTGGTATTCAAGCCTTCCTATATCTACATAACTAAACGCATTCCTAACGCCTAAAGCCCCTCAGCTATTCTCGCTTGCCATATTCCGAAAGAAATTTCGCTTATAAGCTACTACTGAGTTGGACAGACTTGGATCAAGCATACGAAGCCAACCGGAAAACGATAGAAGCACTCGAGCGACATTCTGAAACAAATTATACGAAAAACCGAGAATGAATGTTTCGATTTTTGCTACGCGTCGCCAGGTTTCTGAAAAGTTCATATCCATAATATGAATTCTTCAAATATGCTTTTCAGGTTATAATATTGATTGTTCGACTTATTAGAATTGTGTTTAGACAACTCAATAATCATAATATAATTTTTTCATTCTTTTAATTTTTCGAATGGAGATTCTTAATATTTGGTATTTAAAATACTAAGGCCGTAGCAGGATAAGCATGTTCTGGGTGCCCCCGATCGGATTTAATCTATATTGCGAGGGTAAGTGGCTACTATTACAAGATAAATTCACCCCAAGTATCAACTCGAAAAAAATTTTGTTACAAAAACTATGAACGAATTTTGAAAAATCAAAAAATTTAATTTTCTCGAAAACGGCTCAACCGATTTTGATAACTAAAATATACGTTATAGAGGGTACTAAAGAGGTTCTGAGAAAAATTCAAGAACCTATTCCGTTTATAAAAAGGGGGTAAATTTTTTTTTTAATTTTTTTAAAGCGAATTACTTCTTGAACACCCATCATTTTTTTTCTATATCATGCTCAAATTCAAAATGACAATATATATTTTTTCGAAAATTTTCGGAGAGGTACTTCATAGTTAAAAAAAATAAAAACTTCTTTGGCCCCTACAATCTATGAAACAATTGATACCCTATGACTCATTGAAGCAATTGTTTCTATACTCATGAAAGTTTTACGTTGATCACGTACAATATCTCACTTATTTTTACGTATTTGCTGCTTAGTGGACGACATAATACACTTTATATGAATGCGAGGGTGTATCAACAGTTATCCGCACCCTGTCTGTGGAATTGATTGTTATCAATTAAAAAAAAAAAAAAAAACACATCTCTACATGATCGCCTTGTTTTCAATACACTTCATCCACTTGTCAACAAGCTTTTTCAGTCACAAAATTCAGTTTATATATTTCCCCATATATATCCTTCTCGAAGCTTGTGCCCATGACCTACGTTTTGCCCTTCCTGAGAGTACTACTGCGCAGGCTTCGAATGCCGCACGAGTTCGTCCGCAAAAAGCACCTGATTTTCAATTGTTTTGACTCATGCTCACTAGATGTACTTATCTGAAGGTTCGCGTTTTTGTTTCATTCTCAGTTGTAATCGTTTCCTGATAAGTTGTAGGATGCTGTTATACCGCGTTTAAACTACAGGAAGATATACCTATTGGAAACAAATGATACTTTTCCCAAACTGTTGAATGACTGTATTCGTTCTACAACTGAGAATGAAACAAAAACGCGAACCTTCAGATACAGTAAAACCTCATTTATCGGGACACTCATTTATCGGGATCTTCACTTATCGGGATCTCGCAACCTCATTTATCGGGACATTTTGTTTCTCCTCCAGCCACCACTCCTTGTACATAGTGACATAGTTTGCAGATGTTTCATTTGCAGGAGTTTTATTATGTCAATTTTTTTACATACCTTCGTATTATATATACCTTCGTTACCATTACTAAATGTCAACATACAACAAGATTCATGGCAACCCACCATGAGACTGTAGGTGGTGGTGGGGAGCCCCTCAAATCCCGATAAACGAGGTGTTTACATTTCAAGGGCGTCCCGATAAATGAGGTTTTACTGTAAGTACATCTAGTGAGCATGGATCAAAACAATTGAAAATCAGGTGCTTTTTGCGGACGAACTCGTGCGGCATTCGAAGCCTGCGCAGTAGTACTCTCAGGAAGGGCAAAACGTAGGTCATGGGCACAAGCTTCGAGAAGGATATATATGGGGAAATATATAAACTGAATTTTGTGACTGAAAAAGCTTGTTGACAAGTGGATGAAGTGTATTGAAAACAAGGCGATCATGTAGAGATGTGTTTTTTTTTTTTTTTTTAATTGATAACAATCAATTCCACAGACAGGGTGCGGATAACTGTTGATACACCCTCGCATTCATATAAAGTGTATTATGTCGTCCACTAAGCAGTAATTACGTAAAAATAAATGAGATATTGTACGAGATCAATGTAAAACTTTCATGAGTATAGAAACAATTACTTCAATGAATCATAGGGTATCAATTGTTTCATACATTGTAGGGGCCAAAGAAGTTTTTATTTTTTTTTTAACTATGAAATACCTCCGAAAAATTTTAAAAAAAATTTATATTGTCACTTTGAATTTGAGCATGATATGGAAAAAATGGTGGGTGTTCAAGAAGTAATTCACATTTAAAAAATTATTCAAAAATTAAAGAAAAAAATCTTTACCCCCTTTTTATAAACAGAATAGGTTCTTGAAATTTTTTTAGAACCTCTTCAGTACCCTCTTTAACATTTATTTTAGTCATCAAGATCTGTTGAGCCGTTTTTGAGAAAATTAGATTTTTTGATTTTTTAAAAGTCGTTCATAACTTTTGTAAAAAAAAATTTTTCTAGTTGATACTTGTGGTGAATTTATCTTGTAATGAGAGTCACTTAGCCTCGCAATATGGATCAAATCCAAGCGGGGGCACCCAGACCATGCTTATCCTGCTACGGCCTTTATCTTCGACATGTTTTAAAGCCTGTATGACTGTATTGGATTTCGATGCCATAATATTTTTAAGTGTAATTAAACCTCGGCTTTCCCCATTTTAAAACAACATTATACTAAATTTTTATTCAATTTTATTATTTACTCTAACGAAAAGACTCTCAGTGTGGCATCTACTCATGCATTTTTAGCATGGAATGTCTTATACTACATATAAAAGAAACAACCGCATGTCATTATTGCCAGTGTCATATGCTGTCATAGCAATGTTCCTTATGAAAATAGCTCGAACATCGCCTTGCTATGGTTGGAGGAAAACTCGTCCTATTTCAGCAAGAGTTCTCTTACAACCGAGAGAACCCGTTAGGTGATACGCTCGAAAATAGGCGTGTCCTAACATCTCGGTTGTAAGAGAACTAAGGCTGAAATAGGATGAGTTTCTTGCAACCATAGCAAGGCAGATTTCGAGCTATTTTCGCAAGCCACAACTGCTCTAAGAGCATGAAAGTTAGTGATTTTTCACCATGAAAGGATCCCTGCTTAAAATGTATGAATTTTTCACCAGGATAGCAAGAACGAAACCTGCTACAAAAGCATGACCAGTGTTCTTGCTTTTATAGTCAGATTTTTCTCTCCATGTAGAATACAAATTCTGTTTAAAACACTTTATTGTAGATACTTTAAAGTTTACAAATTTTTCCACAATATTTTCTTACAAAATAGCGACGCTGGAGCTGAATAAAGAAATGAAATCTAGTATTACCTCTCAACCTATTAACGCCCAGAAGTCCAAGATTTTTCTTCAAATTTCCAACCTTGTAAAAAATGATTGAATCATGAGTCAATAGTCTAGAGATCTTTCAGTTATTTGAACAACCGCTCGGTAAATTTTCCTTGCGTAAATATTATTTACTTTCACAATAAAAATGACTGTTTCATTATTATTTGGGGACCATCCATAATTCATGTTGCGAATAAGTTAACACTGTTACGTAATTGAATAAAACTGTTACTTTCGTTTTATTTTATTTTATGATATTTCCAGATACGTATAGCTAAACTTTTTACGCGATTGCTCTAATTATTTAGCTCTTTCGTTTCTATCTGCAAATTTTTATCATACTTCATCCTTTTACTTTAAATAGTGCTAGAAAATATTTACACTTCAGGGTCTAGTAAATTTAGGATTTAGAAAAAATTGCATTTGGTAAGTGGAGGGGGGGGGGGTGAAATTTAGAATATTTTGTGACAATTTGCTACATGGGGTGGGGGGCGAGAGGGGTTCAAAATGGACAAAGAATATGTTACGTAATTTATGGATGGTCCCTTAAAAGCTTCCTGATTTTCAGCGATTTTAAATGAACACTGTTTCTTTACCATCACAATAATTTCCGAAAATGTTTATCTTACGACGATATCGTGCCTATTTTAGGAATCTCCAATAAAGCAAGTAACGACTAGGCCATCAAAACATATATGTATACGTAAAATCAACCATTTTGTAAGCAACCAACCCATTTCCGAATCATGCAGCTTTATTACTAGTAATATATATATGTTAAGAGATGATACCTGTTCTCCTCTAGTCACAATGAAATGATCATTCAATGGAAATTCAAACAGACTTTCTCAATATACCTGCCATGTGGCGCGGTTTATGGCAAACCCAAACCTGGCATATACACTGCGATGCGATGGGTACAGAACATTTTATCCAACAAAGGCAAGAGCAACCAAGCAAACACAGCTACAAGGCTATATTTGCATACAAACGAATCATGGCGTTTTCACAAGCGTTAGCGTCCAAAATGAAAGTGCAATCGTTTCGTTTCACCATTTACAATAAAGAGGTGAAAATATATAAAGAAAGCATTGACTTCAGTATTAATAGCATTTTCGTATCTAATTCAGAGATAATGACATTGAATATTGGTAAAAAAAAAGACTAATTTTCTATGCTGCAGGCAAAGTTTAATTGTTTGAATATAGTGAATATGTGAACAAATTTATTGGTCAATCTTTATTTATTAAAATGGATGTTTTAATCTTCCTGTGGCGTTCTCATCAGAAACCTGTACATAATAATAAACATGCAATAATTATACATTTTGTGAAGAGGTCAATAAAAAAGAAGAAAACAGTACCTGACATCAGGAATATCGGAAGATGGTTGAGAATGTCAAATTATCCATATTTTGGAAACTGCAACACAACCAGCCGTCTTCTTTATGTTTATTAATTATTATTAGACTTATGTCCTTATACTTTATCATATTTATACATTTATCTATGTTTATATATTTTTATGTGATTATTTGAATGTGAAAGAGTAATGTTATGTGACTAAGGATGAGTTTGTTTGGTTGAGATTTGGTTAAATCAAACAAATATTTCAATCAATACAACCACATTTTGGATGATTCAACCAAATTTTGTTTAAATTTACCAAAGATATCCAAAAATATCAAAGTAAATTTTTGTTAGGTGCAGATTTAAAAAAGAATATTGGTTATTATAACTAGAATCCTGATCAAAATAATCAATATTTGGTGATAATACAGTCTAAACTAAAATTATGGTAGTTTTTTCATGTACCCAGAATAAATATACTTAATCTAACCAAATCGTATCCAAACAAACCATTTTTGGTTACATAAAAATTATTCAGTTAAACCAATGAAAAATTTGGTCAACTTTATGATAAGTAAATTTTTTGGTTGATTAAAAAAAAATTTAGTTATATTAACTCAATATTTTTCTGAATATGATAAAAATAATCATAATTCTGTTTTTATTACTGCATTGTTAAAACGAATTTTCCCAAACACTGCTTGTCACATTTTTTCACGTGAAAATTCTAATATGGTTGGTTGAATTCCTTGACAAGGTTCCTTACTATAGATGAGGATCTGATAAGGAAATGTTGTGCGGATTCCACAAGTTCCATATTACATACATTTTAAACGGTTTGGACCCTATGTGGCAACGTTTCAAGGCCCAGATCAGGCAATCTGCTTCTGACCTACGAGTAATACATGTCCAGGCCAAGCCCATCTCACTTTAAACAATCGATACTCTACCCTCGACACCGTTAGACTGCCCGATGATAGCTCCACTAGACTCAAACTCCAGATTTTTAAGTACTTTTGAAAATAAATAATACCATATTTTTTTTCATTTATGAACCCTAAAGTCAATCAGCCAACAATGCAAATATTGTTATTGAGGGTCAATATAATTCCTGTTTCTATAAATACGATAAATATTGAAACATTCAATCCAAATCTTTACTTTAAAACACTTCAGTATTTGCCTCCAAAATGATTAATTACAAGAGAATTTCTATAGTACAAATATTTGGACTAATTTCGAGTGAAATTTCTCAGAACCTTTTTACTAATATAATACTTTTTATCACTAAACATGGTATCATTAAAATTAATAGTTACCATATTGTTTGCAGAATATATTTAAAAAACAATTACGGTTCCAAGACATTATGTCTTCCTCTTCAAATCATACATATTAATGTTTCACGGAAATTCTATAAAAATAATACAACTATATGATATTTTTGGACAATTAAGAATTGAAGATTAAACATTTTTTACATATATACTTTCAATTAATTCATAGAAGTTGATCTGAAATTATGTCGTAAGAAGAATTATAATCTTCCAAGTCTATAATAACATTAACACTATTTTCTATTTTTTTTATATTATACATTTCTGGAATTATACGTTCAAAATAATAATTGGACTCCTGGTGTGAAAGTTGAACATGATTCTAATGAAATTCATGTTCATAACCTGTATCATTCTCGCTGTTCACTCTATGTTTTTTAACTACATTGTAGTATTTTTCATTTAGATTGAAGTTTCTTATTATGTTCATTACATTTGACTAATAGCATCTTTCCTGTTTCTTAATTTAAACAATTTTTAAAGTTTTGATGCCCTCCTGAAAACCGTGATTATATTATAGTCGTGTAATAGTATATTGTGCAACTAGGGAAAAGAAAATGTATTATGTGAGTGTAAAGTTTGATGCCCGAGCAAAGCGAGGGTAACAACCACACAAGAAAAATTAATGTTTTTCCCATGTCGCACACGATTTTTTTTTACGAGGGAGTCAGAAAATGTATTTGTTTGCCTTGCACGAAGCAATAAAATCCACTTTATGACCCGCCAGTAACAAACAGTTTTTTTATTTTGTAAGATATGTTTCCGTTGTAAGATACAGAAAAAAATGTTTGTAATCTATTTCTTTAGCTTTGTCAGTCTTGTTATATGTTATATTATTATTTTCCTCATTTATAATTTTGAAAATTCTTTTTTTTATATGTTTTTCTACGAAATATTGGGGGTGATCGTTTAAAATTAGTAAATTTTTTATTCTTTTGGAAGTTTATCCGTCTAATTTATAAAAACAAAGAATAAAATAATGAATCTAAAAAATAAATATTTTTTGTTTTTACATGCATATAAGAATCAAAAAAGCGTTTATTTTAAACCAGTAATTATTTCTCGGGGCATTGTTGTTACGCTTCAAAAATTTTAAAGAGCCATCTCCGGTATCACATTGGCGGCGTGTTCGTGCAGTAAACTGGGGCCAGATTAGAACACTGATCAATAAAAAAGTCGCCCTTATCTGTATTTTGCGAGGGCTGGACGAATGCCGTAAACATGATACACATCAGCATACCAGTTTAATAATGACAGCCTAACTCGGTCCGCATTCGAACTTGATAAGCGTTTTTTTGATTATTTTATTAGCGCAGCTACCTGTTCGAGACCTCCTTTTAATTTCTGCTCTCAAACAGAGATAAAAATCCTAATTTCCATACTGGCTAGCTCGAAAAGATACTTCCCGCATTTCAGACTTTCATTGTTTGAAAATCAAAAAAGGATTGATTATTAGGGCTTACATATGAATTACCTAACACGTTTTCTTGCCAATTTTAACCTCTCTATATAATACTCCTCAGCAAATGGGTTTCCATTACTTCACCCCTTGTATTAAGGGCATGTGGTACTTAGTAAATTAGGAAATTTGATTTACTTCAGGTTTCTGCTTGTTGTTTTTGTTATAGTAAGCATTCCTGAGACTTGCTGATTTCTAAATCTATACTTGAAATCAATAATTGTCGCAAATTAGCAAAGGCTTTCTTAGCTTGCCCTATTCTAGAACAAATACTTGCATTATAATTGCCATCGCTTGTTATTTTAAGGGGGTAGAACTCAGTGACGGGCATGTTTTGTGGGTCATTTTCATAAATTTATTGCTAACTAAATAATGATGTTACACCACTATTTTTTTGTTTTATTATCTTCCATACTTATCAAAAAAGGTTTAAAAAATTTTTTGTTAAAAAAAAAAACTTTTTGATATATGCTGCTTCGCGCATCCCTATGATTTTCGCGCATGGTTGGATGGTGTACATGATTCTGCGAAAACCAGTCGTCTGAAACAAAAGAACAAAATATGCTCATCTCTATATTGTATTGGATATTGCGTCAAGTAACCTTTTTTTTTAAAACATTTTTGGCAACGAGAAAAAAATTTCTGAATTGAACATGCGTTTTTTGGACCGAAATTTCATGTTATAATTGTTTATAATTATTGAACAAAACAAGATATTTGCAAAATCCTACGTGATGCCAGAGGCACTCATCCATAGAGTAAGTGTGTCAAATTTCAAGTCGATTCGTTAATTAGATCTTGAGATATTATGTACACCGTTTTGAAAAACATCATTTAGAGAAAAACGCGTTTAATCATTGGCAAGAGTGCATTTCAGAGCATTTCGAGGCGCTCGAGTGATGACTCGAAATTTTAAAGAAAACGACTTCCGGTGGGTATAGGATCTTTTGCCCCTTATTCTAGAAGGTCAAAAGGATTTCTTAAGCCAATAAAAAAAAATGACTTTTTTGAAAAATTTACTGTGATCTACCCCCTTAATACCTAAATAACGAAATTCGTCAATCTCCCCTATCAGCATAGGGGACAGCACTTGATCCCCATAAGCTTTCCGCAACATTTGAAGCGTTTCCGCAAAATGATAACGACGGCTAACCCGTACTTCCCACAGTTATGCCAAGCGTTGACTCAATACTGGCACCATACGGGCCTAATGCAAAATGATAACTACGGCTAACCCGTGCTTTCCACAGTTATGCCAAGCGTTAACTCAATATTGGCACCATGCGGTTCTATGGCAAAATGATAATGACGGCCAACCCGCACTTCCCGTAGTTATGCCAAGCGTTGGCTCAATACTGGCGCCATACGGGCCTCGTAAAAGGTGCTAAATGGTAGCACCGAAAACCAGTATGGGACCAGCACTGGTCTGCCAGTGCTAAAAATCGTTATCATGCCCGACATATGCCAGTACCGCACCAGTACCAAATGCCAGCACCGACAAACAGTACGGGACCAGCACTGGCAGACCAGTGCAGAACATCGTTATCATCCCCGACATATGCCAGTGCAGGCACCAATACTGTCTGCCAGCACTGCTCCCGTACTTGCCAGTACGGGCGCAGTACCACGCCCGTTGTAAATTGCTTATTGGGATACTGTCACTTTTTCGACTCTGGTAAGACAACCACGAGTGAAAACTCAATGAAACTTACAGGACTGATAAAATAGGGTTCTACGAAGGTAATGTGGCAATTGTCACATAGACGACACTGATAGTATAGTTCTTGTGACAGAAGTTCGGGAACTTTTGGGACATGCTGTGTATGTCTGCATTAATTTAGTCTTTCCCTACGATTTTCTCTAACTGCCCTGTTAGCCGCGTTTACTTTTCCTATCCTGAATAGCGTTTCTGCTTCTTTACATTTTCTTTCTATACGTTATGGTCAAAATATGGTAAAACATTTTTTTAATACAATAACTCAGGAAATGATAGATTACATAAAAACATACGTAGATAAAATATGTTTATTTTAAATAATTATAAAAATTTATTCTGGAAATTTGTCGACAGTGCGGCAAGTAAACTATTCTTGATCATAAAAACTAAAAATTGTCTATCTACATCTGTTTGCTTAAGAGGGTCGTCATGTGTGATAGGTGAAAAAAAACACATTTTCGCATAAATTACTTCGATAACATTTCTAGAATATGTCCGTAGAAGGAATTTTTTGATGTTTGATGTCGTTAAAAAAATACAGACGCAGAACGGAGCAAGTAAAGCTCTTTGTGTTATGCTTACTTTAACATTCAAATGCGTTTTTCTCAAAACCGTATTTTTTAAATTGATTGCCACGATATCTAAAAAATTACTAAACATATGAAGCTCAAATTTTCATAGTATATTCAAGTACATCTGTAGTTCTAACCCGAACTAGAATAATTATGAAACCCATTGTATTTTTTCTTTATCAATTCGAAAATATCGCAAAAATGACGAAAATCGTAACTTTCTTATTCAAAATCATGGCAAAAATTGAATTTTTAATATATTGACTTAATTCTAGTTCTTGTTATACCCACAGATCTTCAGGTTGATATGATTTTTTGATTTTAGATGAGCAGAACAGCCTGAATCATGCCAGAAAAAATTACCAAAAAGTACAAAAAACACAGCTGTCGCACCAGACGCCCCCCCATAAATTCTTCAACCTCTTGTATTATAAAATAAATCTTATATCCCTAAATTTCCAACATCTTTAATTCAAATTTCATGCAAGATTAAGAAATTTAGGCATAAAATTCGTGGTTGCTGTTTTGAATTGATATACGCTAATGAGGTTGTACGTGTACATTTTCGAAAATCATTATCAGCCCTATATCGTTGTTTCCAAGCGTCTGATTCGACGCAATTACTTCGCCATAACATTGATGGATGCTCTCTAATGTACGTCTTGAGTGCCACCGGTATATATTGTATAGTAATATACTGTGCTTGCACGAACGTGTCAATTTCCATTTCCCAGGTATTGTGGCAAGCTTTATAGAACACTTAAACGTATAATGCAGGCACTCCACTCTTGATCCTGAAACTTCAATGTATGCTTTTATAATGAACAATGCACATAAGTCAATATTTTCTTGTATATTTCAAACTAAGATCTATGTTTTAGTAGATTTGAGAATGTTCGATAGGCTGAAGTTTAAAGAGAACATTTGTAGTACATCAACTACATTTTCTCGTGAATATCAATATAAACCAGTTTTACTAGAGATCTGCAGTAAAGTTCGCGCAGTACCAACGACTTTCTTGCATACATTAGAATATTTTTGTTGCACATCAAAAGTGTTTGCAATAATGAAAGAGACATATTGATCGATCAACGAAGCATCTTTCTGCAGAAGGTTTGCTCTTAGTTCATGCATATGTATGGATATTATAGCAATACCGTAGTCTCCTCGAGGAATTTACATTTTTGGCGAATATTTTGTCACGCAATGTTAAATAATGCAAACGCGATCAATTCTAGGTTCGTAGATAAGATTGAGATGAGTTGAGAAGGAAACTGTTGCGATTTATCAGAATTCTGAGTGCTTTCAGCTAAACGCTACGACGGAAACGTTTATTATTGATGTATATAATTAGTAAAACGTCGAATCGAAATGGGATTACAGAAACTTGACTTTAGATAATGAGAATAATCCAGAGATCGTTAATACTACAGCCAATCCGTGATATTACGATGATTTATTCCCCATTCATGTGGAGGATCAAGATCATTACCATTTTGACTCAATCTTAGGGAATTAATTAAGTCATTGTCTAGAAACTTTCTGTCCACCCCATAAACCCTTCCGGCACAAAGGATTCTCCTATCCTTCGACCCTTCCTCCTTAAAGCCATACCCTTCACAAGAAGCCTCCTTGAAATCTTCGAATTACACCAGACGTATTAAGATGTCATTTAGGTATTTTTCACTTGATTTGATATGTTACATTGACCGGTCTTGACGAAAGGGTGGTCGTTTTTACTTCTATATAATCAAGATGAATTTATTTCTTTACAATAATTAAGAATATGTATACTTGATATACTTGATAAACTTTAAATCCTTGGAGTCAAAAAATCTCAACTACGCCACCCTTAGTTGGCACTCTTTATTGATAACATTTTTTAAATGAACAAATGTATTTTATATTGCGAAGGAAAAGTGGAAATATGTTCGGGGATATTGTACAGTTAGACATCGATATTCTTGATATTGACTTATTTCATTTTAATAGATATTTTTTTAATGTTAATTTTTACCATGGAAAATACGTTCTACCCACTGCTGTCTATTTTTTCTATCCATTAGTCTATCTACAGTATTCAGGAATATCAATCTCTTTCTATCCTTGGGGCTTCCTGACGCCTCCAATAGTATTTATATTTTCCATTTTTTGAGTAAATATCTATCTTAAGGAATCTCTACATTTGCATCCAATTCAATTATTCCATTCACATCAAAAATTTTCTATCCTTTTAAAAATCAACTATGGTGTTCATCTATTTCGAATTTACTTAGTCCTTCATTTATCAATTCTTATTATTTTTTTTAAATCTATCCTCCGTTTATCCATTCCAATCAATCAAAATAGAGATTGACAATGATAGAAACAGTAGTAAATTATGGAAGGAGATAGGAAAGGTTCGAATGTTTATACAAAGGATAGACTTTAATAGAAATTGAAGATATATGTTGATGTTTATAGTTGGCTTTAAATATCAACATCAATATATATTATCAATTATCAATGAAGGGTGAATAAAAGTCCAGAATTTTAATAGAAATATACAGATTGGAAATATAGGTATAATAGTACATTTCAAGAGAGACGAAAGAGGATTAAATAAGGATTTCCATAATTTAAGGTAGTTGATCCACAAAAATTAGACCTCAGGCAAAAATAGATAATTTTGCTTTCAAGAATAACAATATTATTATTGAAGGGCTATTTTGAAAGAGAAGAGATTATTTTACAAGAAAAAAATTTGAAACACAGAAAAATAAATTTATTAATAAATTAAATTTTTGACCCAACTTTTTTTCTTATCGCTTCATACCAAATTTTGAAAAATCATGCGATTTTAATAATTTACAAATCACTTTTTTAAGAAAAAAATACTCTACAACTTACCCATTTCCAATTTTCGAAAATGAATAAATTATTAAAATTCAATTATTTTTTAAAAAAATTTCGTTTTGGAAAATGTTTTTTAATGGTTTCAGCAATTAAAGAATTTATTTTTAAAAATCATAAACGGTAAAGTTGTGGGAAATCTTTTCTCTGAAAAAATGATTCATGATTTATTAGAATCGCATGATTTTTTAAAATTTGGTAAGAAGCGATAAGAAAAAAATTACAATTCAAATTTGTAGGACTTAATGTAGAAAATAATATTGTATCATAACGTTTTTTCGTATCTCGTATAATTTAACTGGAAAATGGAATTTTGATATTGACTTTTTTCGAATTTGAATATGCTGTAACATTTCTAATTTTGATTTAATCAAAAAATGTTATCAGGATAATTTGTAGAGATTTATGAGCACTATCAAAAACCAGTATTGAAATTTTTGATTTTTTCAAAAAATTATTTTCAAAAACACAAAAGTAGTGCTCAATCCCTCAATTTTGATTGGATGTGGCTGGTTAACGAACTTGTCCTTACTTTTTCGGCTCCGATAAAGTGTACCAAAGCTCAATTCAATCTGATAATTCTATCGAGAGTTATGCCGCACACGACCTACTACAGACAGACAGACAGACAAACAGACGGACAGACAGACAGACACTTTCGTAAAAACCCGTTTTTCTGACTCAGGGGGTCTCAAAACGTAAATATTTGATAAAAATTTCGAGTCATTTTTCACATAAAACCAATACCTTCTCATCCATGATGAGAATGTAAAAAGTTGGGTAAAAAATAAAATTTATTAATAAAATTATTTTTCTGTGTTTCAAATTTTTTTCATGTAAAATAATCTTTTCTCTTTCAAAATAGCCCTTCAATAATAATATTGCTATTCTTGAAAGCAAAATGATAAATAAATAATTTATTTTGGAAGGTATAAGTGGCCTTTCCGGTGTTGTATATATTTTATTGAAAAATCGTCGACGTTTCGACCAAACTTTTGGTCCTTATCAAGGCTACAAAGGAATATTTAACATTATTATTTATCAGAAAAGTGAAGAAAAGTTACAAACATAAATTAAAAGTAAAAGAAAAAAAGAAATACATACCGAAAGATAAATTTCCAATCATCTTTTTTCTTCAACACAGTGACATGATAAATTCCAAGTTTATAGTAGTCAATGTACTTAAAAAATTTTAATAAAAATCCATGTTAAATTATAAATATGTATAGAAATCCTGCTTTGTTGATAAAATTTTTGTAGCGTAGGATTTTTTTTTAATTAAGGGGGTCTTCTACCTTGTTGGTTCAAAAAAATCGATTTTTCTTCTTTGCATTTTTGTGGCATAAGAAGGTGCTAGAAATATAATCTTAAAAGGGTATAACCGAAATCTTATTATTTCGGGGTTTCCAGAGCCGTCAAATATAGCTCCGCTCCACTCCGCGATTCATGCATGAATATCTTTAAGTGCGATTTCCCAAAAGTTGCGTTTTTGCAACTGGTTGACATGATATCTCGAAAAGTAATTGATTGATTAATTGAAGATATATATCAAAATTTGTGAAAAACATGTGCCCATCGTCTGACAGATGCTTTTTAGATTTTTTTATTTAAACAATTTTTACAGATGTTTTTAACCTCGAAAACATGAAAAAAAAAAATTTATTTTTTTTTTAAGTTGACTGTTCTGCGAAATTTTCAAATTTTGAAAATCGAAGACGGCAAATTTTCAGTAAAATTAGTGTTAAATGTATTTAAATAAACAAGTTGAATGCAACAAACCGCATCTCGATTGCGTTTTTAGTTTTCCTTTAACTAATATTCAAAAAACAGTGTCAAAAATGAAGCCATAAGGTAGAAGACCCCCTTAAAAATTCATTGAAATTAAGAAAACACAAAAATTGCTTGTCAACAAAGAATTGAGGTTAAAATGATAAAATTTCGACCTGTAATATAAAAATAATATAAGAAGTATATGTTTAACTGAATAAAGAACAAATGTATGAAAACCATTACTCACAAGCAATTCCTTCGATGAATAATTTAAATTTTCTAATATGATTTCAAAAGCAGTATCTTTTTAAATAATATGTTACATCTTTAGTTTTGATAATTTTGCAATTATAAAGGTGTATTCATAGCAATCATGACGTGTATAGTGTAGAGACGCGGTAAATTTTAAAAGTTAAATGAGAATATTTTATAAAACATTTTTGAAAGCTAGAAGAAAAAATTATTTTTCTTTTTGAAATTTTTTTTTTATTATAATTAACAGAAGTTAAAATAAAAGAAAAATAGAAAAAATAGAAAGAAAAAAATTTTTGTTTCAATAAATGACTAGTTAAATCAAAATAATATATTTATGATTTGAACAAATAATTCCAATGAAAAATTTGATTTGACCTGAAAATTATTTCTTAAATTGAATACATTTTTGTAATGCGAACAATTTTTTATTTTCAATTAGGAAAAGAAGGCAAAATTAAGAGTTTTTTTATTTGAATAAAAGTTTTCTCTGGGTGCCATCACATTGTAAATTTTCTCAGAGGAAGGATAGTCATCTGACTTGTTACAGATTTGATATCAAAGCAGTTGCAAGGGAAGATATGAAGATATCACAGAACCACAGGTCGAATCAAAATTCACATTATACTGGACCGCTATAGCACTGTAATGAATGACGGTGGATAGCGTAGTGGCAATGACAATGGAACCCTCTTTGCCGTACGACAAAGCAATGGCCCGGACCTTCGCGTCAACAGGGCTCTCGGTCCTTCGTTCGCGCAAAGTGCATACGACAAAAAAGTTTCACCCTCTTACGCACTCTCAGATCGTGCCAACTATATTGTTCTATCCAGAACAGAAGGTCCTTTCATACATGTATATACATATATATAGCAATTTGAATGTCCTTCACGTGAGCAAATGAAAAGAGCAGAATCTCGAAACCACACTTAATCACGGCAGATCGTACTTTTGATTCAAAGCTCAGCTTTGAAAAAGCGCACCAAAAATATCATTGGTCTTGAATATGTTCAATAGATAATACATCTATTTGGGTTATATTTAATTTAAGAAGAATCGATCGATCAACATAATCTCAAATAGGATAATTTTTTTCAGAAACCAGAGAAAATAGATCCAAATTTCATCTAAATCGATGCATTTCGGAGAATACCAGACTGAATCAATCGGAACCCCATCTGAACCAACTTTTTAATTTATCTCAATCCGTGCATAACGGATAATTTCAAACTGAATAAACCCGAACCAACTTTTTATTCTGCCTGAATCCGTACATTTCGGAAAATATCAGATAGAATTATTGAGAACCAACTTTTTAATCCATCTCAATGCGTCCATTCTAGATAATTTCATACCGAATCAATCTGAACCAACTTTTTAATCCATCTCAATCCGTCCATTCTAGATAATTTCAAACCAAATCAATCAGGGACGGATCTAGAAAAAAAATTGGGGGGGGGGTCCGATCGAAAAATTTAAAAATAAAAGATATTTCGGCTTTCACAAAACGTGACGTTAGAATTGTGTTAGACAAACTCGAATTTTTTCGCTAGTGATTGCCTATTAAAATGTGTGTTTATTTACGTTATTTGAGTTTCATTTTTGGAAAGTAGGCACAAGAATAAAAAGTTTAATAAAAGTAACTGTCCATTGTGATCACACTTTTTGGTTTAAAAAAAGACGTAATTTTTACAGATGCCATTTTTATAGGAAATAGCTATGCGAATACTAAATATCAATCGTTTATGAGGTTTCTTTTGTTTCAGTGTTACCAACGCTCCTACGTTCCTTAATATGCAGAATAATTTCAAACTGAATAAATCAGAACCAACTTTTTATTCCATTTAAATCCGTGCATTTCGGAGAATATTACACCGAATTAATCCGAGCCAACTTTTTAATCCATCTCAATCCGAGCAATGTGGATCAATCTCTCAATCCATATTGAACCGTACTTTGCGGAAAAGTTCAAACTGAATCAATCAGAGCTCCATACGTACCAACTTTTTAATCCATTTCAATCCGACCAAACTGGATAATTTCAAACCGGATTAATTCGCGACTAACTTTTTATTCCATCTGAATCCGTGCATTTCGGAGAATATCAAGCCGAATCAACCGATTTCCGAGTAGAGCGAAATTAAACGGATAAAAGTTCTTTCAAGTCAAAACTTGCGTTTGAGTCTTATTTAGTTTAAAGTTATGTCATTGGGCCGACTCTTCTTACACTCTAAAAACGGAATATTGACTGTCGAACAATTCTGTTCACTATGAATGGATTTTCTACTCAAAATTGGCATAAGAGGAAATCCTCTAACAGTTGAAGTATTTTCGTTTCAAGTGCTATCATTTTACTGCCAAAGTTTTTCCTTTGGTCTGGAAATAAAATTTCACAATAAATTCTATAGTAAACATTTTACTAATAATTTCGAATCAAAATATTTTTTTACAAATAAAAAAAATATATTCTTCGTAGTTGGCACCGTACTGACAAAATATCTGTGAACAGATTAGCATCAGACGATGTACACTCACTAATGCGCAGGCGCACTTCGTCTCCTAGTCTAGAAATGCAATCCTTACATAATTAGAGGATTTCTTTTCAGAGTCAAAAAAAATCGTTCATTGCTAAAAATATTTTCTTTTTGCATCTCACAGATGAGTTTTGTAACAGGAAAAAGATTCTGTTGGTAGACAAAAGGAATATGCTTAATTTCAATGGATGCATTCTGAAAAGAACGTAATTTCACTATGGATAGACTTTTTTTTAGAGTGTAAGATTAAGAAGCACAACTAATTTGAAATTATGAAAATTTCGATTTTTTTTTGCATTTTTTAACAGCTCAGCAGGCGCTTTTCGAAGAAGAGGAAGGTGAATTGTATGGGCCTGGAATAGCAGATTAGCTCTAGCTATGATGTTTAAAAATTTATAACAATGAAATCAGTACTTTTATCTTTAAACTCGTTTTTCTCAAAACTACATTTTTCAATTAGAAAAAGGAAATGACCAACCTCGGAGTTCGGACTATGTAGAATTGTACTCCAATTTATTATTCTTGATAACGTTTCGAAGTCAATATGTCAATCTCTTCAGATCATCAAAATTATTTGATTTGAAAATTTGTTTACTCTATATAAATCAAAACAAATTTATAAAAATGTTAAAATGAATAAATACATTAAGTTAATCAAAAAAATATGCCCGCTTTGCGGGCACATTCTCATCGCGCGCTTTGCGCGCAGCTCGCTTCGCTCGCAAGTTTAAGCGCGCCTAGGGCGCGCGATTTGATCATCGCGCTTCGCGCTCCGTTCTTACTGGACCTCGCGCTTCGCGCTCGGTCCTGTGCTCTTCGCATACATTTAAGTTTATTTATTATAATTTGATACTGGAGCTCAAACGAATTTTATAATAATATTACAGATGTGAATAAAATTACACATTTTCTCAAAGTCACTCAATTTCTTTTTGAATTTAAGTGAAACAGGAAATTCAATTTACTTAAGGCTCTATCAGCCTTAAGGAACACATTCTCATCATGGCGCTCGCGCATCGCGCTCGATTTTCTGTATACATTTCATAACTTTTGAATAAATTAGTAAATTACCTGATTAAAATAATTTATTTTCTTCCAAATCTCTCAAAAAGAAAAAATAATCGTAGACTTTATTTAAGGAAACGATTTTGCAGAACACTCTAAAAAAAGTCTATCCATAGTGAAATTACGTTCTTTTCAGAATGCATCCATTGAAATTAAGCATATTCCTTTTGTCTACCAACAGAATCTTTTTCCTGTCACAAAACTCATCTGTGAGATGCAAAAAGAAAATATTTTTAGCAATGAACGATTTTTTTTTGACTCTGAAAAGAAATCCTCTAATTATGTAAGGATTGCATTTCTAGACTAGGAGACGAAGTGCGCCTGCGCAATAGTGAGTGTACTTCGTCTGGTGCTAATCTGTTCACAGATATTTTGTCAGTACGGTGCCAACTACGAAGAATATATTTATTTATGATCAAAATCAATTAACGAAATCAAATAATGGTTTTTTACAAATTATTAGGAATCCCAGAATGCGACGTAGAAATTTTGAAAGGTACGTATACCAAAACAAACAATTTTGATCCGCATAACCTTATTTTTCATTGCTTCTGATGCTTCTGATGACAATTCAAAGATATACCTAAAATATCCTTGTGACAGCTACACATTTTTTTCCGTAAAACAGTTTCGTATATGTATAATTTTTGATACAATTTATTCATTTTATGAAATATACAGTTGTTTTTTATTTGTGAAAAAAATATTTTGATTCGAAATTATTAGTAAAATGTTTACTATAGAATTTATTGTGAAATTTAAAATGCAACAAAGTTTAAAAATAATTTTGTAACACTTTTTCAACATTATATATTTAATAGACCATGGACTTTCAATTTTATACGTATTGGAAAATTTGTAATGTAAGCAAAGTTATATCTTAAAATTTCTTTAAGCTGAAATCTAAGACGGGTCGTTATTATATTATTGAAAATGATCGATTGAATATTGGGATTTGTCAAAGTTTGGCTTGTGTACATTTCTTATAGGTTATATCATAGAATTTGATTTCTTTTAACATCGAAATTATACTTCCTTCGTACGAGAAAGAATTTTATTTCCAGACCAAAGGAAAAACTTTGGCAGTAAAATGATAGCACTTGAAACGAAAATACTTCAACTGTTAGAGGAGTTCCTCTTATGTCAACTTTGAGTAGAAAATCCATTCATAGTGAACGGAATTGTTCGACAGTCAATATTCCGTTTTTAGAGTGAACAACGCTTATTTCGTATCTCACATATTTTGGTAAAAAAAATAGAATTTTTTTAATATTAAAAATCAAAACATAAAATATACATCCTGTCCCGAAATGTCTTAATGAGAATTTTTAGACCTCATTTAGGCGTATTTAATCGTATTTTTGGAATTGAAACGAAAAATATATGTTTTATCAGAAACTCTGTGAGACAAAATTTGTAGATCTTTTTGAAACGAACAACTTTGTATTCTTACGTTTTTTTCGTATTTCGAATATTATTGTTAAAAAATTGAATTTTGGATTTTCAATAGTTTTTTTTTAATTAAAAAGAAAAATATGCATCTTCTGAAAAAATGTTACAATTCAAATTTGTAGGTCTTTATGTAAAAAATAATATTATATCATAACGTTTTTTCGTATCTCGTATAATTTAACTGGAAAATGGAATTTTGATATTGACTTTTTTCGAATTTGAATATGCTGTAACATTTCTAATTTTGATTTAATCAAAAAATGTTATCAGGATAATTTGTAGAGATTTATGAGCACTATCAAAAACCAGTGTTGAAATTTTTGATTTTTTCAAAAATTATTTTCAAAAACACAAAAGTAGTGCTCAATCCCTCAATTTTAATTGGATGTGGCTGGTCAACGAACTTGTCCTTACTTTTTCGGCCCCGATAAAGTGTACCAAAGCTCAATTCAATCTTATGATTCTATCGAGAGTTATGCCGCACACGACCTACAGACAGACAGACAGACAGACGGACAGACAGACAGACAGACACTTTCGTTAAAACCATTTTTTCTGACGCAGGGGGTCTCAAAACGTAAAGATTTGATGAAAATTTCGAAAGTCATTTTTCACATAAAACCAATACCTTCTCATCCATGATGAGAATGTAAAAATTAATATTTTCAAATTACCTGTCATTACAAAATAACTTTCACAGAAACATCAGAAAAAAATTCGAAGATGTCAAATAAAAACATAGTCAGCTACTACTAAGAAAAATTTCAAATTTGCTGCAGCTGTAACTCGATAACAAATCATCCGAACGACTTGCGTCTTTTTTTAGCTTATTGTGTATTTGTTTTTCCATAAAAAGATCCTCCAATTTTATCATTGGATGAAAAATATAATTTTGCCACGCCAAAAACCATCAGATTTTCGAGAAAAATTTTAATTTTTTTTCAAAACTCCGCCATTTTGTTGCATTTTAATTTTTTTATACAATCTAGGGTTATTGTATAGGAAATATATTCTAGTTTAATTAAATTTTTGGTTTTTTTTATTTCAGGCACTGTAAAGGCGACAATCACTGCAGCAGTGGCAGAACTTTTTTTTTTTTTTGAAGACTCAGAAGATGGTGGATAACTTGCTGAAAATCGAAAATTTCATTTGAAAACATTACTGTGTATTAATTATTTATGCAGAAATATATCTGCAAAATTTTAAAACATTCGATGCAATACTTTATTTTTTTAAATTCACAAAAATCACCTGTTTTTCAGGCGGTCAAACTAGTTGTGCCCCTTAAGGTAGTTGATCCACAAAAACTTTTTTTTTTCTTATTGCTATTTACCAAATTTTAAAAAATTATGCAATTTTAATAAACTACAAATCGCTCTTTCAAGAAAAATATTCCCTACAACTTAACCATTTTCAATTTTCGAAAATGAATAAATTATTATCAAATTCAGCAATTTGTTTATAAAAATTTCGTTTTGGAAAATGTTTTTTTAATGGTTTCAGCCATTAAAGAATTTTTTTTTAAAAATCAGAAACAGTGAAGTTGTGGTAAATCTTTTCTCTGAAAAAATGATTCATGATTGATCAGAATCACATAATTTTTTAAAATTTGATAAGAAATGATAAGAAAAAAAGTTGGGTTAAAAATAAAATTTATTAATAAAATTATTTTTCTGTGCTTCAAATTTTTTTCATGTAAAATAATCTTTTCCCTTTCAAAATAGCCCTTCAATAATAATATTGTTATTCTTGAAAGCAAAATTATCTATTTTTGCCTGAGGTCTAATTTTCCTGGATCAACTACTTTAAGAAAAGTTCGCAAACTTGAATTCAGAGTAGAAATGAAAAAAGTTTACATTCCTATTCTATCGGGTTCTTACGACGCCGATGATTAAAGACTCAAACCTAACAGCCTTATTTTTTACATCTAATTAGGAAAAATGAACGATAAGTATAACCTCGAAATTGGAGGGCGCTTCGCCTTGGCCATTCTAGAGACCTCGTCAGAGTCTGAGGATCGTAAAATTGGCATTTAACAGGGTGCAATCACATAAAATTAGATGTTGACATGTCTACCATCAGCATTGAACGCTTACAGCCAATCTACCACCCTGAAGCACTATCCTATTTCATAGATTACAGTAACTATCAATATCATCGATTACGTCATCAGTTTATTCCGGTTATATATTGAGTGTCACACTTATTGAAAATTAAGATTGATAATCACATTCATGTTACATCATCCATGATATATTTCATATTTTCACAGTACAGACTAATTGAGAAATGATATAATTCAGAAGTGACATTATTTTGAACTTGATAAGTGACAATTAGTCTGCGAGATTGATGTTATTTTTGAATTCAAAAGGCTCTTAATGTTACGTAATTTTGTTGAGGGTTTTCATAAATGCCGAAGAAGTAAATGGCATATGATACAAGGCAAAGGCAGGAGGAGAAGAAGGAAGCAGGTATAGGTAATGTACCAAAATTGCTTTACCGTCGGTCCATTTACTGAGATGAAAAGCACTCTGTGCCAAGTACACTGGTGGCTACCAATAGCATCGCAGCTACTAGCGGAAATGTTGAATTCTACACAGCTCCATCCTATATCGTTCCTAGAATAACCTTTCACCTCCATTCTGATTCTATGATATTATCAATCAGCTAGCTCTGCTCCAAAAATTGAGGTGTATGATTACTCTCCAAATTACTCAAATAAAAATTGTGTTGAATCAGAATTCGGTGGAATAAAAGTTATGTCAAGTAGTAATTAGGTCAATTGCATGTCGGTCAATTGGATTTGAGAAATAATCATGACTTTTCAAACATTATCAGAATAGATTGCAATCCTTTTGGTTTTTTGTTGTTGTTAATTTTGTGATATTTATAAAATTTTTAAATAACAATTCTTCAGGGATGCGTCCTTGCCAAAAAAGTTGTGAAATTTTGACTCTTAATTTAAAAGAAATAGTTTGATGATTCGCTAATAGTATATTGTGCAACTATGGAAAAAAATTTTATTTTGCGAGTGTAAAGTTTAATGCCTGCGCAAAGCGAGAGCAACGATCATGCCAGTAAAATAAATGTTTCTCTCGTATTGAATACGATTTTTTTTTCTACATAAGGGTCAAAAAATGGAATTGTTTCCCCCGCAGGCTGCAGTAAAGTGCACTTTATGACCGGCTAGTAGAAAATGAATTTTTTTCCTATCCCAGAAAACAATTGTGCGAGGCACGTTACCCGCACAGCATGCGAGGAACACGGTGCGTGCACAGTGCGGTACATATGCGTCACATTTTATGGCAGACACGTACGTGGGAGGCATATGTCTCGCACTTTGTAATGGGCATCTGTTTATATATATATATATTAAATATTATTGATATAAGACCTTTTTTTGATAATAAAAATGTTAATTTGTGTTAACAATTTAAATAATATTGTATTTACTTTATTTATTTATTTTATTTATTTAATATTAACAATAATTGAATAATTAATGTTAATAATTTCCTGTAGAAAAAAGGAAATATGAAAAATTCCTGGAATATAAATTTAAATTTTGTAAGTATATTTTTAGTTTACCAATATCGACAGACTTATTTAAATATCGAATGTTAACAAGTTAGACATTTTATAATTAAAGTATAAGATACTTTTACTATTTTTAAAATGTTTTTCAATTTAATTCATCTCATTATAATATTCCTGCGTGATCACATGGTTGGAATAAACTTCAACATGGCGTTTCTTTCTGTTGGTTAGGCTAGGTCGTTCATAATCAGTTTTTTTCACGTCATTTTCATGATCATATAGTTTTAGTGCATTTATTGGATTTAGTGTGTGTAAGGTAATTAATATTTATTCTTAAAGTTTGTTGGTCTGCACGTGGTTTTTCTTATTTTAAATGTACAAGCCACAATGTAAAGTTGATCACGCGTTGACTGGCATCACTAAATAACTCTAATAATATAAGAAAATGTACTATTTGTTCAGTACTAAAAATATTTTTCTGTCCATTGTGATTCAACTATAAGTTGAATACTTATTATATTTCAAATGTATAACTGTACTAATATAGGAAACTACTTATTTATCGGCACTAAAAAAATGTTCACGTTCGTCGTTATTTAAGTATATTGAACACTTTATACATTGTTTATTGAGATTTATTGAATATAACAAACATTTATCCATTGCCCATGTGTATAATATCGGTTTTCAACTTTAAACATAATGTTTTCAAGTACATAATGTATTTTTATTTCTTATTATGATTAATATTTTGGAAATAATTTTAAATTATACGAGACGCATAAATCTCGCTTTTCACCGTCACGAATGCGAACTTCACTACGTGCTGGCGATATGCGTCGCATATGATGACGCATCTGCGTGGGGTGATGAACGCACGCGTGATGCATAATCCGCACCCGTGCGAGCGGTAATGCTCGCATTGTACGCGCACTTTGTTATCTGGGATTATTTGTAATTTAAATGATCAATTATTAGCTGTCTCGAAGAACCGTTAATATCTAAGATAAATTTAATAAAATATAACGCCCTCTAGATTTTCTTCAGTGAGATTTTACTGATGAATTGGCTAAAGAAGCGTTACTTTTTTACATTAGTTAATTTTATACTGATAATCAGTGATATTTCACTGAAATCAGTAAAGTCTTTACTGCAGTTAATCAGTGAAATTTGAATTACCGTCTGAGTTTTATTGATAAAGTTCAATGAAATACCATTGATAGACCGTGAAACTTTCACTGACGTGAGAGAGTGTCGTATTTCCACTAATTCTATCAGTGAAATCTCACTGATTCAAATTTAGAGAGCGCTCATAACAATTTAAGACATTAATCACCTTTTTTCTACTGCGAATCAATTATATTAATCTAATTATTGATGATAACATTATTCTGAAATGGTTTACTATGCTGACATTTTTAAAAATCATGCGGTGGACAATTTGCAAACATTTGGAAATCGGAAAGTTAATAATTTTCTCTAGAATTTTCAGGCGACTTTCCTCGAATTCTAATCTAAAATATAAGCGTTAACAAGTGGACGTGAAACTTCAGGGGCACTTTCCAAAATAAATTTAAATTATTTCAAATTTAGAATATTAATCTCTCATTTTGATTTTTATTAATTGTATCTCATATCTAGTTTTTGAATTCGTAATTAGGAACAGGTTATCGAGTGGACATTTTGGCTATATTTTAAGGCCATAAACAAACCAGACCACGTGTATAAATTATCCTTACCAGCATTTCAGTTTGTGAAACCCCATTTCCATGCAAAATGACATACCAAGTTGAAAATTTATGCATTTTATTCAATTTTACAAATTTTGAACTTGATATCTTATTTTGGATGGAAATAGGGTTACTAAACTGAAATTTTGGCAAGGTTGGAATCTAGTCACGTGCTCCAGTTGCTGCATGACCTTAATTTCTTATTTTTGAAAAAAAGCATCTAAAAATTTTGAAACGTCACTACAAAATATTTCAAAGTTAGTAATTTATTAATATATATCGCATTTATCATTAAAATAATTTCTCCTTCAAATCCTCTACATTTCCTTCAAACTGTCTCGAATATAGGAGCATAGAAATGATCTCCAATCTATCGAATTTTTATAAAAATAATTAAATCCTTGTAAAATATTTTCAAACTTCTTAAAATCTTCTAACAATATTAAAATACTGTAAATATAAAATGTTTACTAAATATAAAATTTATTGAATTGGATCTTAAAAAATAAATATTTTTTTTAAATATCCAAACTTGAAAAAATTTGAAACTTCATAATTTTAAAAGTGTTGAGTAAATTTTTTTCCAAAAGTCAAAAATTCATAAATTAAGAAACAGTTCATCAATTAAAGAATCTTAAATTCTGATGAAAAACCGATTTTAAATTATTCCTTTCAGCCTTGAAAAATAGAACCTATCTCCATTCCTTGGCTATCTGGCCCAGAAGAAGTTGATACCGTTCGAAAGTAATTTAAAACTATACTGTCTTTTTTAAGGTGCAAAAAATTTTCCGTATCATAAAGTAGTTCATTCACACGTTTTCTCATCCCTTTATCCCATCTCGTGAAATGTAGCCAGAGATCCAGATATCACCAAGCCAGATAATCTCTTTTTCTGAGTGAGGACAGCCCTTACGGATGATCCGTGCACTTGGTTAGAATTCTCTTGGGATTTGGGAGTGTCGCTGTTAAGAGTTTCTGGCTTCAATATAACTGATGGAGTTTTTATGTAATTACGTAGCTTTCACATCTGTAGTTGATTGTTTATTAAAATATATATCTCTTTCAGCTGCAACTGCTCGAATATTTAATAAAGCTTATAAAATTTAATGAAATCTAATAAAAACCTACTTCAATCAAATATATCGACGTTTTCACAATAGCGACATTACAGTCACAATGCACTGAAAGTGAATTGAACAGAATTACTTTTGGTTCAGAAAAATAGAGATGGGAAATGATTAGAGGTGATAAAGTATTCGGTGGCCTTCTCAAGTGGTTTTCAAACTAAAAAGTCACAGATATATTTTTCTCTGTCGACCTAAAAGAAACTCGATGTGGTTGAAGTGAAAAGACGCTTAGCGAGATGGCGAGTTGATCGATCTTCCTTTTTCCACCTCATCCTCCTATATTAGGCGAATTCTTTTGCGTCAGACGACTCTGCTGAAACGTTGAGTTATAAACAGAAAAAATTCAGTAAAATATCAATATATTTTACTTTCCGCTGAATAATATTCTCACCTCGACGGTATCCAACGAGAAACAAATAACTAGCCAGGTTTCAGGATGCAGCGGCGCCGTTTTGTGACGTTTCATAAACAATATGACAATGGTCAATTCAGACCAACAATTTTAATCTCATAAATGGGAACACGAAGCGGTTGCATGCCGTTTATTTTAAAATCGCAATATGAAAACCAAAGCAAACAGATCCTGGGGTTGCATTCCTTTGGTATATGCACTCGTTAATGCCAGAAACATTGATTTTATTGGACGAATTGACCACAAAGTTCTCCATCTGTCGAGTTACGTGTTTACAAAAAGCAATTACGTAATGGCCAAGTGTACCAAACTCAGTCGACAAAGCCACCACAAATCGACTAGTTAATATCATGTTGATACAAGCTTCGATATTAGTTGCAATTTTCGAAATTAACCGATACAATTCCCTGTGATGGAATGTCAGTGTGGCTTTGTTCGATATGCAAAATTAAACCTTATCAGCGCCTAGATAGACTATCTTTATTGGTTTTCTGACCTAGAGCTATTTAGCGCCCCTTTAAAAATTAAATTTGAGCCACACTATATAATTGTAAAATATACACGGAGGAAAATAGTTGAAGTAATTTTACTCAACTCTGTCGATTAAACTTGGGACATAAGGACATTTGAACATCTATTAAATCCTAGTCGGGTAAAATCAATTTGATATATACCTAATTCACCCAAATTGAATAACAATAAGCGTTACATAGGGAATAGTAAGGAGTTGAGTAAAACGTTATCGACGACAGGGCACCAACATGCGTCAGTGGGTTAACATGAAATGTATAAGTATATCACCGACGCTTGAGGTGCTTCAAACCGTAGTTGGGTAAAATGAGCATCGGGCGTATTATTTGAACTGGCAATGGTATGGTTCTCTCAAATAAAAAAAAATTCTTACCTCGAGCCTACCAATAGTCATCTGGTACATACATAAACAACTTACAAATACATTCACACCATTCAGACGTAGCCAATCACATTTCAAATTACAAATACACTTAAACATATAACCTTACATATATAAACCTAATAACTACACTTATATATAGTACGATACGCTTTCGTCGAATCACGCACACGCTCGCTTACAATGCTAAGGTATAAAACTTGGAACTTTGTTATATAGTGATTGCCTGAGTTATTCAGAGCTTGTGAGAGTAAGTGCCGGCAATAAAATTTTTGAGCCTTACTCAAGTAAAAATAAATCGACTTTTTTCATAAATGATTAATAAAATATTTTTAAAAATTAATATAATTAATCAATTATTATAACTATGATTATTGATATATATAATATAATTATTAAATTACATTTAGTATACATTTTTATTATAACGACGTATGAAGTTTAGTGAAACTAAATTTTCAAATGTACATTAAAAAATTGCATTATTATTATTTTTTTTTTTTTTTTTTTTTTGGTGAGGAGGAAAAATGGCAAAATCTTTTATAGACGTTGTACAGGACTCTCCTAGGACGGGTCTAGGCATACCTGTTAAAACCAAAAAACCCCCTCTCTCGAACCAATACACCACCCGCGGAACCGCCTTTCGGCTTTAAACTTCACGGGTGGATGGTTCCATTAAAGTCGCGTACGACTCTTCCGTCATCCGTTCGCTCGGAACCTACATCCGCGGCCACACGCCCACTAGGCAAACCGACTAGCCGCGCCACCCAGGGGAGAAAACATACAGATTCCACCCCCGAACGACGCGGACAGCCAAGTCTACCCGAGACGCAGGGCCGCGGGTGCAGGCCCCGATGCGATTTCTACTGGCCCTCCCCGTTGTTTCGCTCTCGACGCCCATCAAGTTCTCTCGTCTTCATCACAAGTGTGACGAATGACTCGATGAGCGTCAATTGCATTATTATTAAGAAATATGTTGTATAAGCACATTTAGAAGAAGGTTCTTTTATTTTCTGTGTTTTATATTTTCAAAATATGGATTTTACATTTGCAAATTCCAAATTATTATTCTGCCTGAGTAATTTATGTGATATTTCATATTTTATGTAATACACTTATCGACTTTTTTTTGTTTAAATTTTCATAATATCAATTTAATTTTAAGAACTTAGGTTTTTGAAATTAAAAATGTTTTATGTGTGCCCAAGGCGCATATTACTTTCATTCGTTCCTGCGTGAATAGATGTACACTCGAAATTCCCTGTAACGAAAAGCTCGAGCATCGTAAACCTCTCTGTAACAAACGCGAGAGGGATCCCCTCCATATCCTACTTGTTGCTAAGCGCTGTTATGCGCATTATATAATGCGCGCAGTCTGCCTGTCAGTGAGGCTATGTGAATAATATATTTACATAGTTAAGACGGTATAAAAAAGATTTCTGTGAGTATTGAAGATGGAATTAACTTATTTGACGGTATGTACTCAAAATACTAAAAATTGTAATTATATAAATTTTTTATACATATTGTTTAAAAAGGAACAATTTTAGTTATCTACAGTAATGTGTGAAATATCAAAATTTCAAAAAAAAATTATGCAATTTTAATGTTCGATAACCGACTTTACTTCAGAATATTGAAAAATCCAGATTGGAAAAATTAAATATAAACTTTTTTATTTCAAATACTGTAAAATTACACTATCAAGTAATTTTTCAATAATTGACAAATAATTTTCTCATTAATTTGTGATAAAAGCCATCAAACTCATTGATTATTTTTTCAAATTCGAGCGCGCTTCATTCCGTAGTAGTGGGGGAAGAGGGGTCGATCGTCTGCTCGTTATAGGGAGGCGTGACGCGCTTGTTACAGAGAGGTTTCGTTACAGGGAATTTCGTTATAGGGAATCTCGAGTGTAGCTGTTGGAATAAATCTTGCGATTCACGGTTTACTCAACTCTCGATTGAAGCAAAGAGTAGAATGAACGGAAAGCTCTACTATTTTTGTGATTTAATAAAAGATTGGTTTTTTATAGTTATACGACGAGTAATAATATATATATTTAAAAATTTTTAATGCACGCTTTCATACTTCACCCTACACTTCTGAATTTTACTCAACTTTGATTCATTTTCGAACATTTAATATATCACAAATAAATACAGTGATACTAAATAACTTCTAACTTGTCCTTATATCCCAAATTTGATCGGAAGTTGAGTAAAATTACTTCAACTATTTTTCTCTGTGTACTACATATTTTTTACCTTTGTAATATTTAGAACACAATATATTTTATACATATAGGGTCTTAAGTATCAAGTTGGAAGTTCGGATTCAAAAGTTTACTTTATTGTTCTTCAAATGAAATAATATTTCAATTATTCAAAGTATGCTTCTGAGGGATCGATACACTTTTGCCATTTGAATGGTAATTCATTTATGCCTTTTGCATACACGGAGAAACTTTTTTATCAATTTTTACTATAGTATTTTTCAATTTAGGGAAAAACGTATCACTTTGAGAATTTTTGTTAGTAAAAATACTAAACTTTATAATAATGATATGAAGCTTTAGTATAAACTGTAGTAAAATTTGCTATGAATTGTGCTGGAGTCTCATATCATTATTATAAATTTTAGTATTTTTACTAACAAAAATTCTCAAAGTGATACGTTTTTCCCTAAATTGAAAAATACTATAGTATAAATTGATATAAAAAGTTTCTCCGTGTAGATGCCTGGAAAGCGAAAATCGATGAAAGCGCGGAAGCAATTTTCGACAGTCTGCTGGGAATTGAATATTTTTCCTTGTAAGAAATTATCCAAATTCCGAAACAAATGATAATCAGTTGGTGAAAGGTTCGGTGAATATGGAGGATGATCGATAGCTTTCAAATCCAATTTCAGTATTTTTAATTTCATCCGATTTGCAGTGTGTGGGCGAGCATTATCATGTAGGAGAATTGGCCTGTCTCTGTTCACTAATCTCGGCTGTTTTTCTGCCAGATTCATCATCATGTTGTCCAGTTGGGTAAAGTAGGTCTCTGCTGTGATCGGTTGACGCAATTTTATAAAGCTTAAATGAATTAAGGTAGTTTTCATCCACGAAAATTAGAACTCAGGCAAAAATAAATAATTTTGCTTTCAAGAATAGCAATATTATTATTGAAGAGCTATTTTGAAAGAGAAAAGATTATTTTACATGAAAAAAATTTGAAACATAGAAAAATCATTTTATTAATAAATTTTATCTTTGACCCAACTTTTTTTCTTATCGCTTCTTACCAAATTTTAAAAAATCATGCTATTCTGATAAATCATGAATCATTTTTTCAGAGAAAAGATTTCCCAGAACTTCACTGTTTCTGATTTTTAAGAATAAATTCTTTAATGGCCGAAACCATTAAAAGAACATTTTCCAAAACGAAATTTTTATAAACAAACATAATTTTTTAAAATTTGGTAAGAAGCGATAAGAAAAAAAGTTGGGGCAAAAATAAAATTTATTAATAAAATTATTTTTCTGTATTTCAAATTTTTTTTCATGGAAATGAATCTTTCGTCTTCCAAAATAGCCCTTCAATAATAATATTGCTATTTTTAAAGTGACATGTTTGATAACATGTCTGCTATTATATTGACCCAAAATTCATAGAATTTTTTGTTCATTTCTCGTTATTTTGGCATAGGGTCAGATTCTTTTTAATTTTTTCGATTAAAATTATCACTATTAGATATAAAAATACTCAAAATGAAAGCAAGGCAAACGTTTCGGCCACACATGGAGGCCCCCTTCAGTGCCATAAATTCAAAGATTAATTCAAAATTTCTGTAAAACATTAGAATATAGGAGATAATTAAAATAAGGATTATCATAGAATTCAAAAACTTATCTCATAGCTTGAAATTCAGAATGAAGTAGTCCAGTATGCAGCATCACGAATTGAAAAAATGTTTAGAGTTCAATGTGAATAAAAAACCGGATAAATAAAAAAACATAAAAATGTTTGCACACGAACCGACCGGAATTTAGAAAAAAATTTATTATTAAAGAAGAATGCCAAATTGGTCATCAATGTCAAAACGCGAACAAGGGTTACATTTCGGAAAACTTTTCGTGAAGACTTTGTTACCGGAGTCATAAATTATTATAATATCTATACATATAGTTTTACTCAATGTTATTTGAGTATGTTAAGAAATAAAAAAAATCGAAAGTTGTTTATTACTGCATTCAGATTTATTCTGTGATGTTTTGAAAAATAATACATTTATCTTTAAAAAATAACAAAAATGAAATTTTAGTATTCGTGATTCTTGAAAGCAAAATTATCTATTTTTGCCTGAGGTCTAATTTTCGTGGATCAACTACCTTAAACCGTGGCTGCTCCACCAAACTTTTTTACTTTGTTTATTTCACCCAAATGATCCAATATGTTTGGGATAGAAACACCAAATTTCGATGCTAACTCACGAGTAGTTTGAGATGTGTCACTCTCTACAATAGCTTTCAGTTCATCATTATTTACTTTGGGTTGGGGTCTTCCACTCGGTTCATTTTCAAGGCTGAAATCCCCAGAACGAAGCTTCGCAAACCAAAACGATACTATGCTACGGCTAGTTGAACCTTCTCCAAACACACTATTCATTTCACGAGCTGTTTCCTATGCGCTAGTTCCACAACGAAACTCATATTCGAAGATTGCACAAATTTTCGAGTTATCCATCGTTTCACAAAATATCTTCCACCAAATGCTATTCAAAAGATACACTTGAGATTCCCTACAACGAGAAGCTTGAGAACCGGAGTGTTCTCTCCAACGAGTGCGAGAGGGGTCCCCACCATACCCTACTTTTTGTTATGCGCGTTATATGATGCGTGCAGTCAGTAATGCGAAGTGAATAATTGTATGCAGTGAAAAAGTGTATGAAAGTAATTTGCGAGTATTTAACATAGAATCGACTTCTTTAACGGTATGTACTCAAAATACAGTTCGATCAATCTAATATAGTACGGAAAAATTATCCATTGTCGATCCCAACCTAAAATAATATTTTTCTTCGCTTCCTTTATAGATCAAATTCGAGCGCGCTTTATTCCTTGATAGTGGGGGAAAAGGGGTCGATCATCTGCTCGTTGTAGGGAACGATGACGCACTCGTATAAGGGAACGATCGTTGGAGGTAATATCGAGTGTGATTGTGAATTTCAAAGCGTAGTCGAAAGAGTAATAGTGTAGCTTTACGTTTACAAAACAAAAACAAATGTCAATGCAAAATGTCAAAGATATTAAATGTCAAAATTCATACATAAGAAACTTCCAACTTTATACTTAATGACCCAATATTTAGTTTCAGAACGGATAAACAGGAGAAATGTATTTCTGAAGTTCTGGACTGTGTAGAAATTGCCAAGCCTGGAGCTACTTTCGCAATGAAACGCTGAGCCAGACTTGGGTTCAGCCTAGAGCGATTGCCATACCTAGCCACCAGGCTAGGCTTCGGTCTGTTTCGGCGATTTATGTCATATCACTGCTTGCCAGGCCTGGACCTTGTCTGGGCCATGCCAAAATTTCAGCATAGGTGAAAGATTTTGTTTCAACCATTACTATATGTATTAATTATCATGAACAAATATTAAACAAATATTATTTTTGAATTTAAGGACTCAATCAATGCTTAAAATATTTCAAAATGATAAGAAAAACATTTCTAAGGTCCATTTTGAGGAACTTTTCTGAAATTTGCATTAACTAAAATAAATAATAAATAAATATTTTTGATTACAGTTCATTTTATTTATGATCCTTATCAATTTAGATTTTTTTGAATTAACTTTGGTTAGGCCTATATTTTTTTTAAATTTCATGTGATATCTTCTAACGTATTATAATCGATTGATTCTTCAACAAATTTGTTCATGACAAGAGTTAATAAAAGATTGATAAATAGTAAAGCTGCCCTCTTAGAATCTCTTTTAAATGTCCAGCTAGTGTTTTAATGGTTTAGCTCGACAAAGCTGATCAACTACTTGTTTCTTTTCATAGTTATAGTCCTAATTGAAATGGAAGAAACTCCTTTTGGGCCCATACAAAATTTCTACCCGTATCATTATTTATGTTTTAAAAACTTGTATACATCAAAATGTCTCGGAGAGCAGAAATTTTTCTGTGCCCCTGGTCGCATTCTGATCAGGAAGCTTAAATCGGTAATGAAACATACGGCCCGACCCGCGTCAGATCTGTCAAACCGGTCAATAATTTCAATTAAAACAGTCCGCTTGATTATAAAATCGTTTCCTATTCCACTGCATGACAAATTAATTAAATCGTAAAGCATGTTTTTATAGGCCTTGAGGGGGTGTTCTCATGGTTTGTCCGTATTTCGAAGCGTTTTTTGGAATTTTACTGTGAGAAAACTATAATTGATTTTTTAATGCGGTTTCTTTTAAAAGTTTTATTAACCCTTAGATCACAAAATTCAGAAAACTTGTATGAAAAAATTTGCACGGTTTGGCCACTGCACCCTTGCGAACATAGGCCTTCCAAAAAAAGTTGATTTATGGTTCCCACCAAATCTCAAAAATGGCTCGTCTGAAACATTTCCACACATTAAAAAAAAAAATTTATCAAAATTCGTCTACTAGTTTCTTAGAAATCATGAGAACCAGTTTGGAAAAAGTAGTTTTGAAAAAAACGCGTTTAAAGTTTGCAATGAAAAAAAGCGACAAATTGAGTTTAACTTTCTTGACGTAATTGCCATAGTAAAACAAGTCGTACATCTTTGAATCGTTCTTAGATCCCTAATCTTTGAAAAAATGAAAAAAAAATCGATTTTCTTAAACCGTTCGACGAGAACACCCCCTTAATGTAGTTCGTTCACAAAAATTAGAGCTTAGGCAAAAATAGATAATTTTCCTCTCTAGAATAGAAATATTATCATTGAAGGGCTGATTTGAAAGAGAAAAGATTATTTTTTATGAAAAAAATTTGAAACACAAAAAAATAATATTAATCAATTTTATTTTTGCCCAAACTTATTTTCTTATCGCTTCGAGCCAAATTTTTAAAAATGATGCGATTCTAATAAATCACGGTTCATTTTTTTAGGAAAAAGATTCTCTATAACTTGACCGTTTCTAATTTTTGATAATGAATTCTTCAATGGCTGAAATTATAAAAAAACAATTTCGCAAAACAAAATTTTTATAAACAAATTGCTGTATTTGATAATAATTAATTCAATTTCAAAAATAAGAAACGGTCATGTTGTAGAGAATCTTTTTCCTAAAAAAGTGAACCGTGATTCATTAGAATCGCATCATTTTTTAAAATTTGACTCGAAGCGATAAGAAAATAAGTTTGGTCAAAAATAAAATTTATTGATAAAATTATTTTTTTGTGATTCAAATTTTTTCCATGAAGAATAATCTTTTCTCTTTCAAATTAGCCCTTCAATAATAATATTGCTGTTCTTGAAAGCAAAATTATCTATTTTTGCCTGAGGTCTAATTTTCGTGAACGAACTTCCTTAAATTACTGATATTTAAGTATTTTTGGAACCGAACTTACAGATCACGACTTGCTACGTTGTGGAAAATATCTTATATTCGTTTGGAAGGAAAAGCTATATCGTTAGCAATATATATCACAAGTATGAGAAAGTGTATCCTCTAATGTAGCGGATGCTTCCGAAACTCATAATGCCCGATTCTTTAGCAAAAATATGATAAGAAAAGAAAGTCGCTTTGCGATGGGACCGATAGAATATATGAAATCCTTCACTGTGGGTACTGCCGATAGTTTATGTCTGTGAAGGTTCGGAAGAAAGAAAAGTAGAGAGCAAAGATGTCGGAATCGAGAAAAATTCTGTACCAAAAGGTGGACTTTTAAAGTGTAGAGCAAACTTTAGCTAACTTATGGAACATCAGCCTTAGAGGTACATACAAGATTTTAGTCAAGAGCGTTTTTCCTTTGAAACCTTTTTGAATAAAATAAAACTTTCAAAGGTTTTCATTTTAAAAATGGTATTTTGACTGAAAATTTGTTTCAAGTACATATATTTATTACACATATACTATTATGAATACATATCAAACATCTAATTGAATATTTCTTACGTCATTAGATTTTCCACTTAAATTTCGAAATTAATTATTGATTTTAATCTATAAAATTAGTGACTTGAAACACAGAATTCCTACATCAAAAGTTCTACCTGATCGGCGAATCTGCTTTCAATTCAAGTCCGTGGCGAACCTAAGATCGAGTTCGAAAATGGCCACGGTATATATTGATACGATGCACCACTTTCGGCAGTTGAAGCTTGACAGTCTAAGTGATTTCCTCGGTTTATATGTAATTTCCGCAGCCTCTCCTCTTCTCTTGACCGAATCTCGAACGAGAGTGGTTGAAACTAAGAAGAACTTTGAGCTATGTCTTCGGTCAGAAACTCGGAAAGTGCTTTAGCTGCACCAATCACAGTGCGCTACAGTGGATTTAACAAAGTCTTGCACTTTGGTGTTCAAGAAGTAGCAGAAAATTAATTAAAACTAAGTACTAATTACTTTTATTTCAAAATACTATCTATACGTACTGTTATAATCACGGAGAAAAATAGTTGAAGTAATTTTACTCAACTCTGTCGATTAAACTTGGGACATAAGGACATTTGAACATCTATTAAGTCCTAGTCGGGTAAAATGAATTTGATAAATACCTAATTCACCCAAAGTGAATAACAATAAGCGTTACATAGGGAATAGTAAGGAGTTGAGTAAAACGTTGTCGACGACAGGGAATCAACATGCGTCAGTGGGTTAACATGAAATGTATAAGTATATCACCGACGCTTGAGGTGCTTCAAACCATAGTTGGGTAAAATGAGCATCGGGCGTATTATTTCAGTTGGCTATATACATAAAGAACATACAAATATATTCACACCATTCAGTCGCAGCCAATCATATTTTAAATCACAAATACACTTAAACATATAACCTTATATAGATAACTTGGAATTTTCTTATATAGTGACTGCAAGAGTTATTCAGAGCTTGTGAGAGTAAGTGCCGTCAATAAAATTTTTTAGCCTTACTCAAGTAAAAATAAATCAACTTTTTTCATAAATGATTAATAAAATATTTTTTTAAGTGAATATAATTAATTAATAAATTATTATAATTATGATTGTTGATATATATAATATAATTATTAATTAATATTTAGTATACATTTTTATTATAACTACGTATGAAGTTTAATGAAACTAAAGTTTGAAATGTACATTAAAAAATTGCATTATTATCAAAAAGCATCTTGTGTAATAGTATATTATGTGCCTAGGCGCATAATGAGGGTTATTACGCGACGAGCGACAATCCTCGCAGGAGATCGAAGCCAAGGGGTAGTCGAGGCAAAGCCGAGACGAAGCCAAGGCGTGATCAGTCCTGCGAGCATTTTAAGCGAGTCTTGTAATTACCCGAATTGTGTGTATTGGCACATATTCTATTTAATGTGACTTCGGTGCGTATAGTATACGAGTTTTTATGCCTACACTCGAATCTAATCTAGTATTCATCATGATTCTCTTCCATTACACTTGATATTTCGCGATTAGTCCCGGCCATTTTGATTTTATCGATCTTGTGTAGTAGTAGCGTATTGTAATAGAGCATGCGCAGTTCAAATGCACAAGGCTTTGTCAGTAGGGTGCTAACGCTGTACGAAGAATAAGAAGAAGAATACGCTCCGCTGTAAGACTATATGCGCATGCGCAGTTCAATTTTACATTAAATTCCTCTGTATCGTAATACACAACATTACGCTACTCTGAACTGTAGCGTAAAAACGAGTTTACGTATCGGAGACACATTAAAACATTTAAAAGAAGGTTTTTTTATTTTCTGCGTTGTATTTTTTCAAAATATGGATTTTACAATTACGATTTCCAAATTATTATTGTCCATAATAAATTTATGTGCAATCTAAATCCTGTGTAGATTTTTCAAATTTTATGTAATACACTTATCAAGACTTTTGTTGTTTAAATTTTCATAAAATGAATTTAATTTAAAAAACTTAAGTGAAAAAGAAAGAAGTAATTATAAATGAACTAAGAACAAATTTTGTATCACGAATTTATTAAACTTACAGAATTTATATTACTAGATTATGTGAAAATTTGAAATAAATTATATAAACTAGTGGATAATCATAAAAATAATTAGTGGTTAACACTGCGGAGCGTGTACGAAAGCTTCGTGACGAACAGACAAAACACAATCAAACACGACTGCAGTACGATGAATTTTTAAAATCACTAGTTTATAAGTGTAATCCACTATTTTGGATTTAGAGAGTACTAAAATAAACTGTAATTATATTTTGTACGTTTTTAATTGATTTTGATTATTAAATATAATGACTTGGAACATCCGTATGCTGAAAGTTCAACAGGTTTTTCAAATTAAAAATATTTTGTGTGCCCAGGGCGCAGATTACTCTTATTCGTTCCTACGTGAATGGATATAGCAGGTGGAATAAGTCTGGCGATTCACGGTTTACTCAACTCTCGATTGAAGCGTAGAGTAGAATGAACGGAAAGCTCTACTACTTTTGTGATTAAATAAAAGATTGATTCTTTATAATTATTCTACGAGCAATAATATATATATTTAAACATTTTTAATGCACGCTTTTATACTTCAGCCTACACTTCTGAATTTTACTCAACTTTGATTCATTTTTGAACATTTAATATATCAAAAATAATTACAATGATACTAAATAACTTCTAACTTGTCCATATGTCCCAAATTCGATCGGAAGTTGAGTGAAATTACTTCAACTATTTTTCTCCGTGATGCTGTTAGAAATATCCTGATATTTACGAAATTTTCATATTGCAAAAGTAACAGCAAGTTATATAGAAATTATGACACTTTTAAGTTATCATGTCCTAAACTTGAGAAAGAGTGATTCAAATTTCAGAAATTTTCTTTACGGCCATGGATCAACCAGACCACGTGACCAATTTCTTGTAAAAGTTCATGTTAGATAACTTTTTTATTTTAGGGATTATTTTCCTGAAAATTTGGAAAATACAACAGAAAAGATAAAGATCGTCTATCAACTTCGTTTGAGTAAAAATTTCGCAAAAATGTTTACAATTAACTATAATTGTCGATGAGCCTTGCAATTTTTTTCAAAAGGTCCACTGGAAAAAACTTAAGAAACGTGCTTTTTTGACTTTTGTTGTTCCATAAATTTTCAGGAAGATGTTTTGTAAATTAATAAAACTCATCTTACATGAACGAATTAATGGATAATTTAGTAGCGTGGTCCGATTGATCCATGGCCTTAAGGGAAATAGACCCCTTGCCATTACTTCAAACTGAATAAAGCTTTTTATAAACCAGAGAAGATAGAATAATAATCAACTTTTATGCATTTTGAAAGAGGCAACAATGAATGTTTTTAAAAAGATGGGTTCAAGTCAAAATTATTTGTTAATTAATAGTTATCTGACATTGTATATTTTTTCCTAACCTCCATACAACTAATTTGTATTTCAATAAACAATAGATGTTAAACTTTTTCCTTGGAATAATTTTTTTAAATTACCTAATATAAAAAATTTGTGCATTTATCAAAACAAAACAAAATTAATGAGCAGAATTTTAGAGAATGTTTTAAGGCGTCATTCTACTATCTCGGCAAAAAAAGGTGATTTTCAAGATTTTTTTCCTCAACAACTACTTTATATAATTGAATAAAATTTTCAGTGTTAATTTATGCAGTCTCAAAGTTCATAAACAAATTTTTTTCGCATAAAATTATTGTTTAGTTTAGGTAATGTTTAACAATAGACAGAGTGTCTAAAAAAAGGCTCGTCCATGGCCCGCACGATATCCGTGCGAAACAAATAAATCAAAAATTGTTCTTATTAAAATGACTATAGCTCTGAAGTGACGAAGGAAATTGTTTTTATTTTGCAAAATAAAAAAATGGCGACAGTTTAAACAAAAAATTTCAAAAATCGACTTCTTTTTGCTTTTTTTTGTTAATTTAACCATGAAAAAATTTAAAAGTAATCAGTTGAAAAGTTTTTGAAAAATCGTGCGCGTGGAGCGCAAAAACGTCGTTTCGAGAAAAACGCGTTTAAATTTTTCGGAATATAAAAATTGCAAAAAAAGTTACCTGCACTTAATCAGCGATCCCTGCTCCATATAATACTCCTTTTGCTTGATCGAATAAATCCTTTTCAACTTATCAAAAAATGCAACAAGAAAAAATCGATTTTTCAAAGGCGAGATAGTAGAATGAAAAAAATGAGATCTCTTTTATCCAGACTGAATAAAAACTAAAATGAAGAAAAGCAGGAGAAATTTAGAAATAATCTGAAATGTCAAATAATTATCAATAAAAAATAATAATCAGTGAAATGTTATTTAGTTCCAGACTACATTAATAGGTCAATCCTCCTTAAATGACGAAATTTTAACAGAATTTAGCATCACCTGAAACTTTATAAAACTTCAGTTAGCTAAAAAGCATAATTTTGTTTATTTCAAGTTTATTCAAAAGTAATGGAATATTCTTACGAAATTGTGACTGCATAAAAATGTAATTCGTTTTGGAAAATTCCGACAGAAATGTCTAAAAATGTCGAAACCATATGTATAGTACCCAGCACAATACAGATTCTAATCCGTGTGCAAGTATTGTAATGAATAGTATCTGTATAGTATCCACTAAAATTAAGATGGTAACACGTAGAATATTTTTCCCTCCGTGTAAAAATCTGCCTAGTGTGAACACGAATTGAAAATAATTGAATTATTGATAAAAAATTCTTATCAAAAAGAAAAAGGAAAAGAGTAAAAGTTAATAAACGGTTGCACTAAAGCAGTACACTTTGATGTTGCAATAAGAATCTTAATTACAAAGAATATTTGTTCCTTTCGATGTTATGCGTTTGAAGTCAGCGCTCATTAACGATAATAACGAATACTAGAGTCATAAGGTCCGAGAGAAAGACAATGTTCTAGTTCAGCGATACGGTACATAGAAATTCTAATGACTTCTTACATTGCCATATCTCAGCCAGTCGCCAATCAAGAACGATTATACTATACTAGCTTGCAATCTTGTATTGCGCTTTCGAGTGTAAGCTTTGCTCGCTTGATTCGAATAATAGTTCGTTTGCACACGGAGAAACTCTTCATTGTAAAATTTCGTATTATTATATTTATCTTTGCTAAAAGTCAATAGAAAGCGAGAATATAGTAACAAAACTAATTTTATTTATCATAGCAATAAAAGGAAATACTTTTTCTGAACTAATTGTAAATATAGAACAACTTTATAAATTACCATTGAGAGTTGCAAAGATTAATATCTTTGATGGCAAATTGAAACTAGTAATAAGTGATGCCTATATAAATAAAAAGTAAAACTACCAATGCAAGAATTGGTCTTTTGAATAATATAAATTGCAAAATAGTTTAGAGAAATTACCACCCCCATAGCACAATACATAGCACAATCCTGTAGCTTAAAACATACTAATGTAGGGAATGTTTTTTATAAATAATTTTGAACATTAATTTATAGATAAAATAAAAAGAATTAATTACAAATATTAGTCTTTAAATTGTATATTTTAATATGATTTAAATATAAAGTACAATCAACAATTATACAGATGTGAAAAGAAGAACCAATAAGGTCTATCTGGTGCAAGAATTCCATTTTAGTTGTTAATTTTATAAGTTTATATACTATAATTGCAATTACCGACGACACGAGTACCAGTTAATCCATGAGCATAATAGTAAAAAAAGTGTAATGCGCAGATACGATATCTTACAAAAGACAGACATAACTTAAAATTATTAAACGACGTTTAATTATAAAGAAACTGTGCAATTGCCATTCGAGAACTAAAAAAAATAATCAGTCCTTAAGACATACGAGGTCTGTCCGGAAAGTATCGGGCCTACCTTTATATCTCCGTGCCATAGTGTTCGAGTGACCTCTGCGGGGCATGAACGTCAACAGTAAGGCCTCACGAACCTATCAGTTGTTTGCTGACATCTGCCGGACGTATAGTTCATGCGCAGCGTGTCTTTGCTTACAAAGCTATTTTGAGTTCGGCGGATTTTGTGATTTTTAAAAATGACTGAAAAACAAAATCAACGAATTTGCATCAAATTTTGTTTTCAATTCGAAAAAACGAGTTCGAAAACTATTCAGATGATGCAGAAGGCCTTTAGGAATGAGTGTATGAGCAAAACACGAATAAAAGAGTGGTATAATCGTTTCAAAGGAGGACTGTTTCGAGAAGTGGAAACATCGCTGGAACCATGTTATTCAATCAAGTGGGGAAGGATGCCACCCACCCGATGATAAAGAATAACGCCAGCGTGGAGATATAAAGGTAGGCCCGATACTTTCCGGACAGACCTCGTACATATCTTATTTATCTGATCTCTACCTTCAGGTTAATGTTCCTGCGAAAAGTTCTACGAACGTTCGCTACAAATGTTCTCTGAACGTTCTTATGGAAGGTTCCAGGAACGTTCTCTGCGAATGTTCTCTGAATGTTCCTACGGAAGGTTCTTTCAATATTCCTTTTGAACGTTCCTGGAACGTTCCACAGCGGCATTCAGAGAACCTTCCTTTGGAACGTTAAAAGAACCCGGACATTTTCTTAGCTCTAGGAACGTTCCTTGAACGTTCCATGGGAACGTTCAGGAAAGGTATTGTGCTATGGGGGCATTGTCAATAGTAATAAATAATGAACAGAAGAAGACTTGAATATTTTGCAATCGAATACTTCATATATTGGAATAGTACGTTTCCAAAATTCCCATTGGGAATAATAAATGTACTGCCGAGTGACGTCAGATACGCCGAACGTTTCCGATATTACCCGAGAATCGCTCCATGTGCTTGTTATAATTATTTGTCGCTACCCGATATTAGTAATATATTTTTTTTAATTTGAAAGTGACGGCTTTCTAACTGGTATGTTTACTATTTGTATTAATAAGTTTATACGTGTATCTATATGTAAATATGTAACTGTGTTTATAAATACTCTCTCTATGTAGCTCACAGAATCTAATAAGAACTATGGTAAAATTTACGAATGACTAAATTTTTTTTATTATGGAGATGCAATATTCCCTATTTTCAATAGCAAAAGTTATAAATATGGTTCCACTATCTCCAAAAGATTATGGTAATTCGGTTAGACAGAAGACGTGACTTTACTATTGTCTTTTCTACCCAGAAAACAAAAAGCGATAGGCTAAAATCGCTGTAAATTGCGTATTTTAAAATTGCAGATTAAAAATATTTCCGTTTAATTGTGTTGCGGGCATTTGAATCGGTAAGCTTTTTTAATCGGCAATTTGATCTCAGACCGATTAAATTATTACTTTGTTGAATTGTTTTTTTCGCTTCTTCCATTCGTAAAAATTTGTTTTACTGATGTTAATCGTAATTTTACAATTGATATGAACAATTCACGAAACGTATCTTGACGATTCAAATCTTGTGGACTGTGTCACTTAATCGTAAAACTACGACTTGATATCACTGAAACAAAATACGATTCTGTTTTCGGAATTAATGAAACATTTATTGGATTTAGTTCAATATAATTCGTTCGATATGTTGATACAATTATTTCACCATTTTCTCCAATATTATTAATAACTCCATAGTTTAATATTGAAAATAGTAATTTCTGAAAAACTGATGTTATATCCTCGTTTCCTATTGATTTTAGTAAAAATAAATACAGTACCGGTCAGAATTATCCGGCCACCTGTTTTTCGATAATTGCTTAAATTATCCTAATTTGAATTATATAAGTGAACAAATTTGTTCTCAAGATTAAATTTAAAGCTATCAAAATTCTTTATAACATGAACCCATCATGAATTCGTTTTGTTAAATTTTGAAGAAGTTATTGCAGAAATAGTCAAGATTTCAATGATTTCTTAAATTTAAAATAACTTTCGAAGTAATCGAACATTTTTTAATGTTCTTGGGCTCATTTTAGAGCTAAGATTCTACAGAATTACATTAAATTATCTTTATAAATCTATACATTTTTTCTTGCATAATGCAAGGAGTTAAAATTGTAACAAAAAAGTAGGGAAATTTCGAAAACAATTCATCTGTAGGTAAATCATAATAAAGATCATACGAATATATATTTTAAGGGGATTCGATACAAAATTCATGATTATATGTTTTATATATCTTATAAAAAAATTTTGCTAAGCAAAAGCAATATTGGAATTTTTCCAACTTTTTTATTTGAACTTTAACCTCGTGCAGTATGTAAGAAAGAAATTAAACATCAATTCCAAGAATTTTGATCGATTTTGTAGAAATTTAGCTTTAAAATTAGTCCTAGAACATTAAAAAATGTTGATTACTTTGAAAGTTATTCAAAATTTAAGAAAGCATTGAAATATTGACTATTTCTACAATAACTTCTTCAAAATTTAACAAAACGAATTCATGCTCGCCTCATTTTATAAAGAATTTTGATAGCTTGAAATTTAATTAAGAGAACAAATTTGTTCACTTACACAAATTCAAATTAGGATAATTTAAGCAATTATCGAAAAACAGGTGGCCGGACAATTCTGACCGATACTGTATAATAATACTAAATTTTACAATGAAGAGTTTCTCCGTGCATGGATAGTCCATTCGCTCACTCTCTTGCATTCAGGATCTATTGTCCTTAGCGCAGGATCGATTACTCACAGAAAAAAGGATATAAATCTCCCAGTAAGATACTTCTATAATGAAAATGCAATTATTATGACTGTCAAAATTTTTTGCAACTTTTGTTTTAGAAACTTTGATAACTATGCCCTTCTTCTTGATGCCAAGGAGACCAATGAATAGTTGATCTCTCGCCAAAAGTTACTCTTAGAATTTGTGAAGATACTATATCTACCAACCTGAGTAAACTTCGATCCAATGGTGGTTTACCTTCTAATCCGGAACGACATGGCGAGATTCTCGATATACCTGTAAACAGAGAATGCTTCTGTCTTAGTATTGGAGATTATACTAAACTCTAGTTGTTCTCCTGAAATCTTGCTTATGTTAGATAGCTCAGTGTTAAGCTTGGAACACTTGATATTCACAGAGAACTCTGAAACAATAATGGCTAATATGTAGATCATCTATAATATGTATTTATGTATTTAGTACATTTCTGGAGATTTGACAGCAACTTGACTTTTAACCTATAGGTCTCCGAAGACCAGATAAGGTTGAATCAACGAAATAGGTAGACGTCTTGCCACTTGACAGGATCCTGAACTATGCCCTTGAGGATTCGAGAACCTTTGCTCTTCCTTCTTGCTTGATTTTCCTGGGTAGATCCCTTGGGGCTCAGATGCGTGTGGTAGATGTGCAAGCGCCCAAGAGTAACTGCTAGTAACAATGTTTTCTCACCCTTTTGTGTTTTAGTGGGAATGAAGCTCCTAGTCGAGATGCCAGCCATCCTATTCGGTTATATTCTCCGCAATCAATTTCGTCAATACCGCTTGTTGCGGAGGGCTGCGCTGGTGTCTCGCCCGCGGCGGATTCACTCACCCACCTACCAACCTACCACTTCATCCCCTACGTCAACTCCTGTAGCCCTTCAGAGGGGTTGTCGATAGATTTTTTCACTACCCTACAGTTGTCGACCTCGAGCCTTTCTCAACTTCCACGCGCAAAATCCATCCTAACGTTGCTTATGAAAAATATTACAGGCGCTTTGCAAGCCACTCAGCAACTAATCAATCGTATGAAAACAAAATTAGTTTTGGATCTATCTTTTATTTTTCTTCCCCACTAAATGAATAGGGCTCGTTGTGGAACTAGGTTACTCGACTGTAAAAGGGGCGAAGTTTTTTAATACGAACAATTCTTACCTTGATTGAAAGAAATACTGCAAATATTAATAGATTAGATGGTAGTAATTACTTTTGATAATTAAATTAATATGGGGTCAGTTCTTTTTTCTTTTTTAACCAATTGTCAAGATTTTTTTTTATTTTGTTCCCTAGAATGTGTAGCAACTTTTTGGGTATGGAAAATGAGGTAAGATGACTGAAAAAAAGTTACAAATAAAATTTAAAAAACAAATAAAAATATCCCAAAATCGCAAGTTTGAGCGCGGCTAGGGAGCGCGATTCGATCGTCGACCTCCGTTCTGTTTGTATCTCGCGCTTCGCGCTCGGTAGCAGGAGTCCGATGCGAATGTTATATCACATAAACAAGCCTCAAAGCGGTATTCAGCGATACATAAAATTGATATACGCTGGCCGAAATTTCTATACACATACAAATTTAATTTAGATTCTCGCGATCTAAAATATTTTATTGTTCGAAATAAATCCGATATAAATATAATATACATCCTCTAAGAGCTTAACAAGTTTGAATTATTCTAATTTCGCGCCGTAAAGAATATAAAATAATGAATACTTTCGACACATATTCAGCGCTGCACAAAATCTTACACGCGAGTTATACCTTCAAAATAAATAAAATTTTTATGTATAATATATGTATATATGTTATAATAATATGTTAATATGTTGTAATATGTTATAATATATGTATATTATATTAAGTATTTAGCACATATGCGTGTACCATCCGCATAAAATAATCACAGAGATATTTGCATTTCGCGGCTGTCTTTTTTATGTAACAGTGAACACATTCTACACGTATTCAGCGCTACATAATAATACGCGGGCTTAAATTTCTATATATATATACGAAATTAAGTGACATTCTCGCTATCTTAAATATTTCTGAATAAATCCGAAATCCAGAGTTATTATAATTTCGCGCCGTAAAGGGTATAAATTAATGAATATATTCCACACATATTCAGCGCTACATAAAATTTATACATGCGAGTTATACCTTCAAAATAAAAACGATTTTTATGTTTATTCAACGTCTCCAATATGAGATTCTTCAGCAGTAGTCCGATGCGAGTATTATATCACATAAACAAGCCTCAAAGCGTTCAAAACATACGAATTTAATTTTGATTCTCTCTCCATCAAATATTGTATTATATCGCAAAGATAGACCTCCAAGCGCCTGACCCATACGCGTAAACATCCTGCTTTTATTATAATCTCTGAGATTTTCTGTTCTTTTTTGCCTGTAATTATTATCAAATAATGCACACTCTCTACACATAACTTTTATACACATAAAATAATGCTTTTTTATACACACGAACGGAATAAGACATAGCCTTCTTCATTGCGCTGCAACTCTTTCTAAGAATATTATTGTTAATGATTTCAAATTAATTAGTTGAGTTTGAAATTAATATTATAATACAAACATGTTTTGAAACTACTTATATTCTTCGCATAGATATAAGTTTATTTCTTGTAATTTGATACTGAAGCTCAAGTCAATTTTATAATATTATAGATGTCAATTACATTTTCACAAAGTTCGTAAATTAATAATAAATTAATAAATAATTTCTATAATTTTTTAAGAATTTAAATGATCAAAAAAGATGTATCTTCTTCGAAATATCTTGAAAAAGGAAACAAATTTGTAGATTGTTTTTAAGCAAACGATTTTTTATTTTAACGCTTATTTTGTATCTCACATATTTTGGTTAAAAATGGAATTTTTCGATTTTCAATAGTGTTTTTTCAAAACCAAAATGTAAAATATACTTCGTTTGAATATCTTTGTATTGGAACAAAGATATGAATACAAACATGTCACATAATAAAATATCTAATAGTGACATCTTTAATCAAATAAAATAAGATGAAACTGACCCTATGCCAAAAATAACAAGAAATTAACAAAAATTCTATGAATTTGGGTCAATATAATACTAGACATGTTATCAAGCATGTCAATTTAAAATACTACAGAGAATTTGTAGACCTCATTTAGGCAAATAATTTTCCATCTCAATATTTTTTTCGTATGTCACATATTTTGTTGAAATAATGGAATTTTTTACTTTGAATCGTATTTTTTAAAATTAAAATGAAAAATACACGTTTTATCAGAAAGTATGTCAAACAAAATTTCTAGATCTTATTGAAACGAATAATATTAAATATTGTTGATGTTCAATGTAGTTTATTTATATTGGCATTGGGTCACTAATTTTCATTAAAAATCAATGATTAAGGAAACATATCAAAGATTTTGAAAGGTAGGAAATATATTATTGGGATAAAAAGGCAAACGTTTCGGCCACAAATGGGGGCCCTCTAAGAGGGCCTTTTTATCCCATTAATATATTTCCTGCCTTCCAAAATCTTTCATATATGTTTCCTTAATCATTGATTTTTAATGAAAATTAGTGATCCAATGCCAATATAAATAAACTACATTGAATTTATTTTTTGGTCAAGATAAAAACTAAAGACATTAATACAAACATGTCTCGAAATTATTGTTGATGTTCTAAGTTGGTTTTAGGGTCCAGAAAAAATGTAACTCAAAGTTTCATATTTTCAAACGTTTCGACTCAGATTGAAGCCCTCATAAGTGAGAAAATATTTCTATAAAAAAATACAAAAAGGAAGAAACTCAAAAAAAAGTTTCCGTATGACGAATAAACATTGTGGTAAAAATTCTATAAAAGAATTGCACGCGTGAAACTGTAAAATTGGTCTAAATAACTAAATTTACAAAAAATAAAAACTGTACAAAAAAAAAAATTCTATATGAATACAAAGAGAAGGAACTCAAGAAATTGCACGTGTGACAGATAACATTGTGGTAAAAACGATATATCACATTATGGGTAATCAAAGGAAACGAATAGTTTTGCAAAATTACGTTTTCTTCGTATTTCACACATTATTATTAAAAAATTGAATTTTGGAATTCCAATAGTATTTTTTTAAATTAAAAAGAAAAATATTTTATGAAAGTGTCTGTCTGTCTATTAGTATTAGGTCCTTTTAAATATTGACAATCAAAAATTCCATTTTTAACCAAATTATGTGAGATACAAAATAAGCGTCAAAATAAAAAATCGTTTGTTTAAAAACAGTCTACGAATTTGTTTTCTTCTTCAGATACTTGGAAATAAATAAATTTTGTTTAATCATGTAATTTATTAGAAATTTACAGAAATGTATACAGAAAATCGAGTGCAAAGCGCGAGAGCTATGATGAATTGAAATTTGTAGATTTTTTTCTGGTGATCAATTCTGCAATACATCGTTTTTCCTTATCTCGTATATTTTGTCTAGAAAATGAAATTTAATTATTGATTTTTTTCAACTTTTAATATACTGTAACTTCCCTAATTTTGGTTTGATTAAAAAATTTAATCAAGACAATTTGTAGAGCTTTTTGAGTACTATTATAAATTTGTATGCAAATTTTATTTTTTTCCAAATAGTAGTTTTCAAAAATACCAAAAATGATCTAATTTTCGAAATTTTGATCAGGTATGGTTGGTTAAAGAACTTTTTAAGTATTTTTTGGCCCTGATAAAGTCTACCAGAGCGCATTTAAATTTGATAGTTCTTTCAAGAGTTATCTTTTCCACACATGACAATAACAACGGATGTAAAAAATTGTTAGTAAACCATTGTTTGATACAAATATGTCAAATAAAAAAAAATAGGATAGTTTTGCAGTAACGTTTGACTGTGATATCAAAAATCAAATTTGATTTCGCTAGAAACGTGCAATATATCGTGTCACATAAATTCTGATCGATACCTGTTCTCTGTACCACCACGTAAACGATCACGCTTCGCGGCTTGCGATTGCTATTGATACCATTTACAGAGCTAGTTTTATTATCGGTACTTATCAGCTTCTATAGCTTGTACAGTTATCCCGATGGATTTTCAAGCGAAAATACTAAAAAACGCTAATTTACGATAAGGGCCACTCTAGAAGATAAACCGTGCTTCAATGTGCTGAAATATCATGTCATAAATATAACATCCAATAATGCAAAATCTATGGGAACCTGAAATAAAACTTAAACAGACAAACATTAAAATCATTCAAGTATTAACCGTTTCACAAAATGGGCGTTTTGTCAGGAAAAAACATCAAAAGTATGGTTAAGATTTTTGAAGTCACTGAATTCAATTTTTAATCTGAATCACCTTACTTTGAGTCCAGAATTTTGCAATCTGAAACATCCAAAATTTCAATAAAAATGAAAATCTAAATATTATCAAAAATACTTTTGTAAAAGATGGACCCACGTTTAATCTTATGAATAATAAAATTGAACAAAAATATAATTATCTTATGAAACCAAAATGCAAATATTGAAAATGATAATTTTTCAAAAAGCATCACTATACCCTGCAAACAATGTTTTGAAAACATTTAAAGATGATGGATCAATTAGACCACGTTTTTAGTACCAGAGAAACCTTTTCGGCTGTTTTCTTCACGTCTCTCTGGTACCAAAAATCCATTTGAGTTATTAATTTTTGAATAACCTTACATACTGTAATTGCAATTAACGAAGTCACGTGGTCCAGTTGATCCACGGCCTTAAAGAAGATTTTTGACAACTCCAAATTGAAATTAATTTTTACTATTGACAATAATATCTAATATAACACCAAAATAAAACCATAAGAGTTGAGAGAATAAACTTTGTCTACAAAATTAATCATAAAAAATGCAGTAGCACATGAATATAAAGGATAAAATAGTAGATATTCAATTAAAAGAATCAAAGATCATGTTATTTCAATAATTAATAAAAGAAATTTCATATTTTTAGCTCAACATCATCAATTATATTCATATCGATTTGATTTCAGTTCACACCCAGAAACAGTTTCTTTGAATCAAATGAACATTTCTTTTATTTACGGTGAAGGCAAAAATTTCATTAAATTGAAGAAAATTTTGTTGGTTCAAAAATCAAAAATCCAAAAAATATTTCTTTGGATTAAAGAAAATTGTTTCAAATCAACAAAACTTTGATGTAAAGAAATTTTATTCTAGACCATATGTCAAAGAAATGTTTCTTTGATTCAAAGAAACTGATTTCTGTGTACAAAAGTTATTCTGAAAACCAAGAAAAATTACTCAAAAATATTATTGCTGGCAATGATAAACATAGAAGACATTGCGAATTGAATCAATTAAAAAAATACACAAAATCTTGGTAAAACTAAATATTGTAGATGGAATTTCAAAAATCCTTTGGTTCAGGTGACATTCAGTTTCATAAAGTGTTTGAGGTCTTCTTATTCGAAAATAATTTCAAAATTTTGGAAATCAAAGTGCTAAATCCAATATGCTGAACAATTTTCCAAAAGATTGATGTGATAAAATGTATGACCTGACCAGGTCGTCTGCTTGTTTCGAAATTTGCATTTTTATGAATATGCCAACAAGTTTTATAAAAATAATGTATCTATAATATATTAAATCAGATGTTAAAATATATGTGGGACCAAAAATTGTGTAGAAAAATTTAAAAACACAACTTTTGCCAGATATACTTACATGTTGAACCTTCTTTGAACGATGACAGAAAATTTTTTTTTACAAGATAATTAATTATTATGTTTATATTTGGGGTCCTTTAAATATAGAATCAGCTATAAACAAACCACTATTGTTTTATTTTCTTCTTATTTTCTTATCATTTAGTTTTCAAAAAAATATTTTCCATCGTTCAATGAACATTCAGAACTGTAATTACGTTTTTGTGACTGAAGTTGCAACCATGATTTCTTAACCTCAAAGTGTTCGTGCATGTTAACATTCTTGGGTATTTATTGTAAATTATAACGTATAGTATCGGTTTAAATAATGGATAAACGTATTCGTGATCTAAATCGTAGGCGTTCTAAGAAGCGCAGGTTAATAAAAAATAGTTCAATTTTACATGATTTAATCGATATCGACATAGATGATTCTGAAAGTGAAATTGAGACTCTCATTATACCTTTGGGTAAGTTTTGTTTGTATGTTTTGACATATATTTATGTTTAAATAATCAAAAATGTTTTATTTTTGTATCACAAAGGACTATGAAGAAAACTTTGATCACGAAATTCACCAGGACAATAATGAGCAAGAGGCTAATATCAGTGAAGATCCTGCTGATACAGTTCAATACATTCAACAAATGAACTTGATTTATTTTAAAGATTTGTCGCAAAAAATATATCGATACCCACGTTCTAATATGTCGTATCCCACAAAATTTGAGAAATTGACTTTTTTTTGATAAATGGATTAATAATAATGTTTTACAGCTTATATTAAAATCTTGTGAGTCAAATTGGTTATTTAATATTATTAAATAAATAATCTAATATGTCGTATCCCACATGCCGATTTTCACGAATTCTATATGTCGTATCCCACATCCATTGGTTAAGTCAGCGCCAGCGATGTGACAGTCAATTTTTATTTTGTGATTAGTCTTAAGTTTATTTTGAGAAATTATTCAATAAAATGAGTAAGAAGGTAATTACAAATAATATTTTTACAACTCCAATTAAATCTAGAGCATCCGCTGAAACCTCTATTTGTAGATCGATTGAAAAGAACTAAAAGTAAATGGCAACAATTACAGGCATTAAAAAAAGTGTTGCTGAGAGATATACACTGCTTCTATGATAATATAAAATATATTGATGATACTAACTCTGCTTCTGACTAATCTCCATCAATAAAAAATTTGGAAGCCGAGAGTAAAAATATAGTTAAGGTAACTGAAAAGACTAAGAGTAAGAAACGAAAAGCTAATCAAATTAATCTTGGTGTTAAAAGAAAAGTACTGCGTACTAATAATAGATTTTAAAAACCTGAAGATAATAATATTAATCATAAAAAAAATTGTGATAATACCAGACGAAAGAGGACAAGAAATTTTCAACAATCTCAGCAAGAAAATGTACCTGAAGTAAAAAAAAAAAATTAAGAGTACTTAAAATGAAAAAAAAAAGTTTTAAGCAATATTAAAGATAGTCAAAATAAAATGTATCAATAATGTTATATTATAATAATTATGAATTAAACAATACAAAATAAGAGAGAAAAATGTTATGTATGGGATGAAACAATATTTAATTATAAAAAGATTAAATCAATTTTCTTTCTAAAATACATTTTAATTTTTTCTTCTTGCGTAACCCACATAAATATCATAAAATTTATTTAAATAATTTTTTTTTGCTTTAATTATTATTATTTATGCATTTTTATGAACGTATAAAACAAAAATTTGTTTACATTTATTTATTTGTGCTAGCAAGACGTTTTTATCGTTTCCTGAAAAATTTTCCAAATGTGGGATACGACATATTAGAACGTGGGTATCGATATTATGTATGACTAATAAATAGCAATTAAAAATATATAATTTACTGCTTTTATTTTAATATTTTAAAGTAATTTAGAGGATTACATCTTATACGTATACCTGACCAGGGACTGTCAGGGTACAGACCGGCAACTATCCGGTACCCGATCGAGGATTAACCGGGCTTCTAGCCCGATCGGGGCGCGCTAGATTCCCCGTGACGAAAATGACCGTGCCCTGTCCGGTATACCCGGCCGGGGCCCTGATATTATCCAGGCTGATTATCCGGGGCCCGGCCAGGGCCCGATAAAAACCGGTTTAAATTTCTACACGGGTAATAACCTTAAAAAGTGAATTTTACTCATATCGATATTATAAAATGATTTGATAAATATTTTTTGCAATGAACCTCTAGAAATAAGTGCCTAAAACCAATAACAAATATATTTATCAAAATGTATTGTATGACACGTTTACCAGAGTTAATAAGAGTTTATTCATTTTCCTCTAATCACAGGAATTGCTTGAAAGCAATTACACTTTTATTTTTCAGCAATGAATTTCGCAACTTCGCGCTTCCCAAATCCAGTACAGTTTAATAGCTTCTCTTAAAAGCTTAATCTGCTTTTGTGAATCCCTCGGCAAGTGCTGAAATTGCAATATCTACTAACTCTGAGCGATAAAATGTTTAATACAAGTCAATTAATTTCGAAACCGGCCATTCATTGATCTCTATTCCTAAATAAAGCACATCCTAGGAAAATAAAACTTTCACTGAATATGAAATTTGAAGAAACCTGTGATTATAATTTCCTTGCTCTATTTGAGGATTCAACTGCTAATTAATATCCTCGTTTTATAGAAATTATTAATATTTATTGTTAAGAACTAGAGCTTTTGCAAAAGAAACACTACATCTAAATACATATCCGTGCAAGTACTTCTCAAGGAAAGCGTATGCTAAAACAATGGTCTCTGGAATCCATTTAGATAAGTAAACGACTTTGTTAATTAGATTTGTCGAGAATATAATGGAACCTGCAAAGCTGGAGAGCAAAACAATTCTGAGTGAACTAGAAAAGTAGGAGTGCACTGGCTGCGCAGTGATAAGATGAAGAAAAGTTCCTCTCTACGATTGTGGGAATTGAAAAAATAGTGTACTTTGAATTCATCTTACATCTAATAGTACATTGGGCAAGTAGTAGGGAAAAAATATAATCCACTTTATGAAGGATATTTTTTGTTTGCTGTATATTAAAAGTTAGACGAGTCGGTGTAGTCTTGCCTGCGGAAAGTTGATTTTCCCGTACTAGTGCGGTAAAATTTTAAGTTTGTTTTAATTTTCCGCACACTTAAAATTTTAATGCACTAGTGCGGAAATATCAACTTTCCGCAAGCAAAACAACACCGACAAGGCTAACTTTCGGTGTAAAGTGGACAAAAAATAATTTACATACTTGAAATTAATTTTATTATACAAAGTAAGATGCTATTCAGGCACTAGCAGGGCAAGTTGTTTTTCTATACTGGAAATATTAAAGCACTAATGAAAGACTAATTAGGTAGATTCAAAAAAATTATCTCAACACGTTGCTGAAAAATTTCAAAAAATTGACTTCCACTTCTTTTTATTGATTTAAATTTTTTTAGACTTAAAAATTTAACGTTTGAAACTTTTAAATTTACCAAGTTCGACAGATGGAATTATGGTATTGAAAAAATAGTATTTTTTTAAATTGAATTTGGAATGAAACGCTGCGCCCAATCTGGGCCCGACTTGGCAGCGTTGGAATTCGGAGGGAGTTTACTTATTCGCTCGCCATACCTGTCTACTTTGAGCGCGTTGTTTCATTTTTAACTCGAAATACCATACCTGGCCCTGGCCTGGACCAGGACATAATTCCTGCACTCGAAATTGGATTCTAGTATTGTACTGAGGAATTTTATTTGTGAATTATAACTCAACATATTTTTAATCTTCTTTGATTTTGGTTTGCATACACAACCGGTCGAAAGTTTAAGTTCACCTGTTGTTTACACCATTGACGAAGAATCTTAATTTCAATAAAAAGAAGTTGAACATTTTTTTTCGATAATGGCATAAATGTTAATTAAAGTTTTCTATCTAATGATCCCAAATTGAAGGCAAAATGTTAATTTTATAAGAATATATTACAAAAAACGTCAAATTTCGGTCTTTTTGAAGATTGTTCATAACTATAAAAATAATTAATATTTTGAAAAGTTTTTGATCTCGTCTTAAAGGTAAGTTTTCATAGTAATTTTTTAACTTTTCGAGATATTTTCAGAGCTTTTTTTTACCCTGGGGTCAAGCATGATACAAAATAGTCTTAAAATTTTTAAAATGTGTAGCTCATAAAAATTTTCTATAATTCAATGTACATCATATTTTAATAGAATATTTATGAAAATATCGAAATTTTGTATTTACTTATATAAATTATAGAGTACAGTCTTTATTTCAAATGTTACGACTTTTTCGTACCATGTTTGACCCCAGAGTAGAATCCAGGAAAAAATTCGACGTTTTTTGTAATATATTTTTGTAAAATTAACATTTTGCCTTCAGCTTGGGATCATTGGATGCAAAATTGTGTTAACATTCAAGTTATTATCGAAAAAACAATGTTATCTTTTTACATTCTCATCATGGATGAGAAGGTATTGGTTTTATGTGAAAAATGACTTTTGAAATTTTTATCAAATCTTTACGTTTTGAGACCCCCTGAGTCAGAAAAAACGGTTTTTACGAAAGTGTCTGTCTGTCTGTCTGTCTGTAGGTCGTGTGCGGCATAACTCTTGATAGAATCATCAGATTGAATTGAGCTTTGGTACACTTTATCGGAGCCGAAAACGTAAGGACAAGTTCGTTAACCAGCCACATCCAATCAAAATTGAGGGATTGAGCACTACTTTTGTGTTTTTGAAAATAAATTTTTGAAGAAATCAAAAATTTCAACACTGGTTTTTGATAGTGCTCATAAATTTCTACAAATTATCCTGACAACATTTTTTGATTAAATCAAAATTAGAAATGTTATAGCATATTCAAATTCGAAAAAAGTCAATATCAAAATTCCATTTTCCAGTTAAATTATACGAGATACGAAAAAACGTTATGTTACAATATTATTGAATACATAAAGACCTACAAATTTGAATTGTAACATTTTTTCATAAGATGCATATTTTTCTTTTTAATTAAAAAAAAAAACTATTGAAAATCCAAAATTCAATTTTTTAACAATAATATGTAAAATACGAAAAAAACGTAAGAATACAAAGTTGTTCGTTTCAAAAAGATCTACAAATTTTGTCTGACGCAGTTTCTGGTAAAACATATATTTTTCGTTTTAATTCCAAAAAATACGTTTAAAATTCAAAAATTCCATTTTTTAGACAAAATATGTGAGATACAAAAAAAACGTTTATCTGGAAAATTGTTTGCCTAAATGAGGTTTACAAATTCTCATCGAGACATTTCGGGACAGGATGTATATTTTATGTTTTGATTTTTAATATTAAAAAAATTCGATTTTTTTCACCAAAATATGTGAGATACGAAATAAGCGTTGTTCTGTAAAATCGTTTCCTTAAATAAGTTCTACGATTATTTTTTCTTTTTGAGAGATTTGGAAGAAAATAAATGATTTTAATCATGTAATTTATTAAAAAGTAACTGAAATGTATACAGAAAATCGAGCGCGAAGCGCGAGCGTCATGATGAGAATGTGTTCCTTAAGGCTGATAGAGCCTTAAGTAAATTGAATTTCCTGTTTATCTTAAATTCAAAAAGAAATAGAGTGACTTTGAGAAAATGTGTAATTCATATCATCTGTAATATAATTATAAAATTAGTTTGAGCTTCAGTATCAAATTATAAGAAATAAACTTAAATGTATGCGGAGAGCACAAGACCGAGTGCGAAGCGCGAGGTCTAGAAAGAACGGAGCGCGAAGCGCGACGATCGAATCGCGCGCCCTAGGCGCGCTCAAACTTGCGAGCGAAGCGAGCTGCGCGCCAAGCGCGCGATGAGAATGTGCCCGCGAAGCGGGCAGAATTTTTTATGAAAATTAAGACACTTTGACAGTAGCTCAAACAACAGGTGAACTTGAACTTTCGACCGGTAGTGTATATTACCTTAAGGGGGGAATACCAAGTAAATGGTTCAAAAAATTGGTTTCTTTTGTTAACATGATTTTATTGTAGAACTATTCAAGAATATTTCTATAAAATTTCAAGCCGAAATTCCTAAAATTGGAAGAGGTATGCATATTTTTGTCTAACGTTGTGCCCGGCCCTTGTCACCCGAGAAAACTTTAAACGCGTTTTCCCGAAAACCATGTTTTTAAAACGATGTACCTAGTTGCAAAAACATATATGTAAAACACTTTGGTCTAATCCCTGACGTTCTCCTTTTCTCCAAAAAAAATTTTGATCAACAATTTTTTGTAAAAAATAACTTGCAAAAAATCAACTTTTTTACTTATTACGCCACTGCAAAAAAAAATGTTTTTGCAAAGAAACCAAAAACGTCAGGGACGAGTAATCGCAATTACGAAACTAATTCGTTATTACTTTTTTGTTGTAGGATCACTTTCTGAGTTTGTATCAGGGACACCGTTCACCTTTGCCTTGAGCGCAGATTCGAATTCGCGCACTTGTATTTTTTAACTAGGCCGGAATTTTACAATAGACATTTGTTTATTTCATTGTAGTAATAAAATACTACAAATAACTAAATTTTGTTGTTTTTGTCAGTTATAGTTTTTTTTCAATCTGCGCTCAAAGAAAAGATAAGATTTTGGCCGTTTACTTGGTATTCTCCCCTTAAAGTTATTTTGTACATAAAGTCGATGATATATTAATAAATAATGAATAATAATCAATGGGGCATTAATACGACTGCCCTTCTAAAACCTCCATAGATTTCCAAGCCAGCACCACAATATATATGCGTGACACAAATTAACTAGGCGCTGGTTAGTTTCATACTCAAATTCCTCATAAAAGTAGGGCAAACTATTTAGTGCCCGACTTAGGCCCGAGTACAATTTCTCCATTACAAACAGTTTTATTTTGTTGCTTACTTTTTTGTTGAAACAGTATTCAAAGATATTACAGTCCAAGCTTATTTAACATGAAGAGATAAAGACTTCCTTTTAAAAGAAAAAACTGTGTAGGCGGTGAGCTTTGTTTGTACAACTACTCCGTGGCTAATAAGTTTAATGCCACTTACTTTAAATAAGTATTCTCCTGAAGACAATCTATCTTGCATCTAGCGTCGATTCGTCTCTTAGTTTGCCGCGAGATTCCTACTTCTTGGAAGTAACTACCCCGCAGTTAAGACCTCAAGGTATCAAGTTTCTTCGATTGTATCATCAAACGTTCTGCATGGAATCTTCGTCATCCGCCATGCCGGCTATTTCAGGCTCCTTTCTTCCACGGCGAAAACTGTAAACTTGCTGTTGCAGAGGAACGCGCTTAATCCGTAAGGACATCTTACAAAAAAGTTCACCTCTGCAATGTTTCGTTGGGTGACGACAAGTATTCGTTTTATCATCTTTTTGGAAGTATCGAGACGAGAAAGATTTCCAGATGAGTAGAAAACGGCACCATTTATTCTTTTTTTCCTCATTTCACTTGTATATCACGTCATCTATATGTACCTCATGAAGTAATAATAAAATCTTCTTCTGTTATTTCCACTTCTTTAGAACAAGCCACAATATTCCGCTCTCGAATAAACAGATATTTACCTTATTTTATTATCATATGAAGCTCTCTTCACTGGGACAGTTGTATTAAAGTAGTTGATCCACGAAAATTAGACCTCCGGCAAAAATAGATAATTTTGCTTTCAAGAATAGCAATATTATTATTGAAGGGCTATTTTAGAAGAGAAAAGATTAATTTGCATGAAAAAAATTTTAAATACAGAAAAATAATTTTTTTCAAAACTCACCTAATTAATTTGAAATTTATTAATAAATTTTATTTTTGACTCAACGTTTTTTCTTATCGCTTCTTACCAAATTTTAAAAAATTATGCGATTCTAATAAATTATGCATACTTTTTTCAGAGAAAAGATTTCCCACAACTTCACCGTTTCTGATTTTTGAAAATAAATTCTTTAATGGCTAAAACCATTAAAAAAACATTTTCCAAAATGAAATTTTTATAAAAAAATTGCTGAATTTGATAACAATTTATCCATTTTCGAAAAATGTAAATGGTTAAGTTGTAGGCAATCTTTTTCTTGAAAAAGTGATTTGTAATTTATTAAAATCGCATAATTTTTTAAAATTTGGTAAGAAGCGATAAGAAAAAAAGTTGGGGCAAAAATAAAATTTATTAATAACAGTATATTATGTGCCTAGGCGCATAATGAGGGTTATTACGCGACGAGCGATAATGCTTGCAGGAGATCGAAGCCAAGGCGTAATCGAGGCGTAGTCGAAGCGTAGCCGAGACGTAGCTGAGGCAAAGCCGAGATGAAGCCGAGGCGCGATCAGTCTTGCGAGCATTTTAAGCGAGACTCATAATTACCCGAATTGTGTGAATTGACACATATTCTATTTTATGTGACTTCGGTGCGTATACGAGTTTTTATGCGTACACTCGAATCCAAACTGAAAAGGTCGAAATTGCCGTGATTATCGCCCATCTCACTTGACAGTTCGGAAATACTTCCGGCCATTTTGATTTTCTCGATCTTGTGTAGTAGTGGCGTATTGTAATCGACGCATGCGTAGTTCAAATGTAGAAGGCTTTGTCAGCACGGTGCCAACGCTGTACGAAGAAGAAGAAGATTATGCTCCGCTGTATCGCAATAGGCGCATGCGCAGTTCAATTTTTAAATTATGTTCTTCTGTATCGTAATACACAACATTACGCTACTCTCAACTGTAGCGTTAAAACGAGTTTCAATAATAATATTGAAATCGGACCAATACTTTTATGAGAAGTCTTACTCGGCAGCTAAAAAAAACACTACCTTCGGGAAAATGCGTTTAATGATAAATTATGGTGTATAAATCGATTGTAGTAACTTACGAGTTAATCTGCTATACCAGGCCGTAGAGTTCTTCTTCCTCATCACTATGATGTGGTGTATTCTCAGATACATATAGATTGAAATTTAAAAAAAAAAAAAATTGATTTTTTGAATCCGCGAGAGTAGAGAACCTACTTAACAGACATATTAATTTTATTCCTCTGGCATATAAACTTTATCAAAGTATCAGTTTAGAAATTAATAATTAACATTTTCTCTAGAAGATAGATTATTTCATCCGTATTTTATGTGTTACATAATTTTTATAATTACGAAATATTAATAGGTGAAAAGTCTTTACTATTTGCACGCTTAGAAACGTTTTATGATTTTATGACTTTGAATTTTTTTAAAGGAGTTTTTACACATGTCAAGTGAAAACAAAAGTTCATATTTAGGAAAAGAAACATCAATTATTTATTTCGCGTTGCATATGCTCCATACTGCTGGATTCGTCTTCTCTTTGTGCGGTTAAAAAGTAAATGAAACCGGCTAAATGGACATAAATATTCAGAGCCTTACTGGGGCTCAGAGATTCGTGGTTAAAAGCCCCTATGCTTAATACACATAAATCCATGAGCCATTTGAATAAAAAACGTTTGAATTAAGAGAAAGCAATATCGTGAAACGTGACGAGATAATGTTGGCGCTTTCTTAATACAGTAGCCAATTCAAGTTTATAATTATACTCCCTTTTAGTAATTATCCTTTTGATGGAACGAATAATATATATATATATACGACACAGATTCAGTGCAGCAACACGTACTTTACAAACTTCCTTTCACATTTTTATCTCAAAGAATTGGCATAAACAATATACTTGTTGACAGAGCGACAACACCGAGGAAGATCACTTAAGGCAGTTGATCCACGAAAATTAGACCTCCGGCAAAAATAGATAATTTTGCTTTCAAGAATAGCAATATTACTATTGAAGGGCTATTTTGGAAGAGAAAAGATTAATTTCCATGAAAAAAATTTGAAATACAGAAAAATAATTTTAGTAATAAATTTTATTTTTGCCCCAACCTTTTTTCTTATCGCTTCTTACCAAATTTTAAAAAATTATGCGATTTTAATAAATTACAAATCACTTTTTCAAGAAAAAGATTCCCTACAACTTAACCATTTCCAATTTTCGAAAATAAATAAATTATTATCAAGTTTAGCAATTTGTATATAAAAATTTCGTTTTTGAAAGTGTTTTTTTAATTGTTTCAGCCATTAAAGAATTTATTTTTAAAAATCAGAAACGGTGAAGTTGTGGGAAATCTTTTCTCTGAAAAAATGATTCATGATTTATTAGAATCGCATAATTTTTTAAAATTTGGTAAAAAGCGATAAGAAAAAAAGTTGGGTCAAAAATAAAATTTATTAATAAAATCATTTTTCTGTGTTTCAAATTTTTTTCATGTAAAATAATCTTTTCTCTTTCAAAATAGCTCTTCAATAATAATATTGCTATTCTCAAAAGCAAAATTATCTATTTTTGCCTGAGGTCTAATTTTCGTGGATAAAAACTACCTTAAAAAGAATATTGCTAAAAATGATGGACTTGAAAAGAATTGGAAATTCAATCAACTTTAGAAGAAACATACGACGCCTTAATAAAACTTAAAACTAAATAAAAGCTTGAACTAACCTTCCATTTTTATTTAAATTAGCAAAACTTATTCAGAATTAATATTATATATGGCATCAAAATATAAAAAAGTGTAAAACCATTCCGTTTGAAACTACTATTATCCATAAAGATATTATTATGTAAGTAACAAATGTGGCTGAAACATTTTTTAATTTATTAATTACAATATAAAACTCACAAAATATAATTATAAAAATTTACTCCCCTCAGGACACAAATTTTATTTTTAAAATACAACGCACAATCCTTCATGTAGAAAAAAAACTTCTGCTTATGTTGAAAAATTGTTTTTTACCCTCCTTTCCTTGATTTAATTTTTTTTTAAAAAACTGAAATTCCTTTTAATTCAAAAAAAGGAAGTCTACTAAGAAATTTGTTTCAATTAAGAAACTGTTTTTTAACCTCATATCAATATGCAGATTTGCTTTAAAAAAATTTGTTTTAATCTAAAAAATTTTGTTCTTAGTGTTATTTCTATCACAAATGCAACCTACAGATTTTAGTTTTTTATTTTTCATTGAATAAAAACATTTTTACTGACACATTTTTAACCTTTAAAAGCATTTTAGTCGAGTATTAAGACGCGTTGATTCGATTTCAATAAACAAGTTTCCTATATTTGAAATTTGTTTAAAGTAATTACTTTCCACTCGATACTTTTTAATTATGCAATCTGAAATTATAGTCCAGATAGTCTGGTCATTATATAATAATATCCTGGACATCTTTAATTGAATTTAATTTTATTGTAATTTTATAAACATTCATAAAGTCTTTTTATTAGCGATGTAGTCTGGCAAAAATTGAAATATGAGAGAATCGCTTTTCAAGAATTCGTAAAATCGGTAAAGCCCTATCATCAATTTGATGTTTTCAGATTCATAAAGGTAATCAAACGACCAATGACATTATCCGCATTTAGCCGAATACCGGGACAAGGCTGGGTGACTAATTGACCTATTTTCGCTGTAATAGATCATCAACCTGGTGATATCCATTACTTTCTTGGGAAAGAACGCGAACCTCGACCGATAAACTGCTTAGCCGGTACTGCTATCAAATTTTCTATTAACAGAGTCTTTCAACCCTAGGTTATTGCCATTTTCCGGAAAGTATAATCTGAGATTGCAGCATTTATTATCTCGTATCTCAGCTATCTACTTCCTACCTTTCAACTCGTAAATTCTATGCCATTAAAAATATTAGATTAATACATCGTCATCACGCTATTCATTTTATACGACCATCAAAATATCCTATTTTAGGCCCGGGTCGAAATTTTTTAACGATTTTAAGACTTTGAGACCTAGATTTAATACTGCATGGGAAATTTTAAATTTTAAGTAAATGTAACAGTAAAAACTGTTAACATAGCTGAAAAGAAATGTCGGAATTACTGAGCGTTTCATAAATCTCATAGTAAAATTAAAGTAAATCTAACTCTGTCACTTGTGAGTTAAAAATACCTTTATCATGTGTATTTAATCCAGGATGATAAGTACCATTCACTGGAACTGAGTTACAATACTAGTATAGTACACATTAGCGAAAGATCAGTAGATTTTACCGATCTGGATGTTTCGTTCAACTCGCGCACATGTCACGAAAACATAACCTTCATGTGTAAATGACGTGTGCCGGCAACGCTGGGTGTGAACAAAGGAATTTCTAACTACAAAGAAAGTAGCCAAAACAAAAGAACTGTATTATCCGAAAGCGAACTCATTCGTGATCCTCGTGGATTTTCAGCGACACCGTTTGAAGTTTTTCACTTTTTGTGTGCTAATTTGGTTTAAAAAAGATGGATGACTTCGTTTTACCAGGAATGTTAGTCGAAGTTTGCTGGTTTTTTCAATAAAGAAAACACTCAATTCTCAAGGGAACCTCAAAAATCTTTTATGTAAAGTATTGACCATTGGATTCTACACATTTTGCCCATCTTTCTGGAAAATCATGGATACCATTCCAAAAAAACTTTTTCTCTTTCAAGGCAAACCATTCGACGAGCCATTTTTCGACTTCTTCAAAATTGGTGAAGCGCTGCTCTGTGAGTGAGTGTCCCATCGATGCGAAAAGGTGATAGTCGGACGGGGCGAGGTCTGGAAAGTACGGCGGGTGCGATAATATTTCCCAATTCAATGCTTTTAATGTGTTCTTCACCACCTTAGCGGTATGAGACGGTGCGCTGTCATGTTGTAGGATAACTTTGCCATGTCATCACCTCACCAGGTGAAAGCCATGATTTTTTCCGCTTCGGGTTCTCGAAATAAATCAATTTTTCGTCCCTTGTGACAATTCGATGCAGAAAAGATTTCCTTTCGAACCGTTCAAGCAGCATTTCACAAATGGTTTTTCGATTTTCCATTTGTCTATCGTTCAGTTGGTGTGGTACCCATTTTTCATACTTTTGAATTTTTCCCATGACTTTTAAACGCTGGCAAATTGCTCCTCGGGTCACATTTAGTTGTTGTTCAATTTGCAATTGTTGTTGCGATTGGGTTGGGTCTTCATCCAATAGCGCCTGCAATTCCTCGTCTTCGAACTTTTTCGCTGCACCAGGATGTTCATTGTCTGTTAAATCGAAATCTCCACTTTTAAATTGACGAAACCATGTCTCACATGTTCTAATCACTGGAGCATGTTCACCATAAGTTTCTACCAGCAATCGATGAGCTTCAACTGTTTTTTTCTTTTGATGAAATAAGAAAAGCAACGAATGCCGCAAATGCGATTTACTTGGAACGAAACTCGACATATTCACTGAGGTAAACAACTATGATGCTATTATTTTGGAAGAATGTAATTGTGTATTTTTGAAGGTTATTGTCCATAGAAAAACATGACATAGATGCCAAATCATAGAAATGTATACATATCTCTAGCGACATCTACGAGTAAAACCGGCAAATTTCAACTAACACCCCTGGTACATATTCTGAACCGGTGAGGCCCTAATACAAATGTACAAGAAAGTTTTGAAAGTAAGTAAATTATATATATATTTAACATGAAAAAGTGGTCCTCAGATTTATAGGTTATGAAGTACAAAGAAGTATTGCCTTCATTTTTTGTAGGCTCATGCTCAATATTATTTCATATATATTTTTTTTAATTGCAAATAAAACTCATAGTTAAATCATCTGTTTAAATCTATTTGAATAATCTGTGCAGAGAACAAAATAGACACCGCTTCATAACGTTTAGCGTAGATAGCACTCATAGCTTAATGTTGTGTAATATCTGACACTTCGAACAAAACTGAAACGAATCGGTGGTTGCGTCGTAGCCCTTCGAACGTACAGTCAGGATATAAAAGAAAGGAATAAAAATCTTTGAAACTTTCTGAGAAAACACGTACCTTTTCTTGTGGAACAGACTGTATTTATAGACCTATACAATCAGAAAGGCATTTTTCATTTGATCAAAAATTTGGTAAAGTTACAGGTGATTTATTTGGAATATACCCTAGCGGACCCGTGTGAGAGAACGGTCATAGAATACTCTGACCGTTCTCTGACTGTTCTATGACCGTTCTATGACCTCGCATTATTACGGCTAAGAACGGTAAAAAAGATATCAAAAGCTTTGCGATTATGATTCTGTGACGAAATTTGGATTAGAAGGTGAAGCAATAAATACAATTATCTTATTTTTCAGCGATAAAAACTTGAAAAACATAATACCTGGCATTGAAGGCAGTGCAGTGGTTCACAATTGGCGGAACGTCTCCACCGTGAAGGTTTACTATTGGTGAACACGTTCCGCAAATGGTGAACCACTGCACTGCCTTCAATGCCAGGTATTATGTTTTTCTAGTTTTTATCGCTGAAAAATAAGATAATTGTATTTATTGCTTCACCTTCTAATCCAAATTTCGCCACAGAATCATAATTGCAAAGCTTTTAATGTCTTTTTTACCGTTCTTAGCCGTAATAATGCGAGGTCATAGAACGGTCATAGAACAGTCAGAGAACGGTCAGAGTATTCTATGACCGTTCTCTCACACGGGTCCGCTAGGGTATATATATGTACATATAGATATGACGAATAAATTTTGAACGACAGCATTATTAACATTATATTGTAAACTTCTTTTTCACTTACGATATTAGTAAAATGTACCGCATGTCATGCTATTTTTATTCAGAAAAATCAGTAATGGTGACAGACTTGAAAGTAAATTTAACATTCGGTACACGCGAAAATCACTACTAGGATAGATAAAATATATTATTTATGAAGTTCCTTCTACTTAAATTATTCGTTAAAAGTACAGTCGTGTAGGTATTTTTGACGTTCGGCAAACGTGTAAAACACCACTCTAGTAAGAAGAATTTACTGCTCATCATGCTACTTTCACTAGGAAAAATCGGTAAAGCTACTGTCTTATAAGTAATTCTGATATTCGACAAACGTAAAGAGCACTAACATTTTGGTGAACTATACCGTTACAGTAAGTTACATTCTCTTACACGATATGGAAATGTAACAGAATAATAAACATTTGTAGTATTTAGAAACAGTGTAGGATAGCAATTGGCTCGGTGAAATTTACTGATCCGCAAGTCAGTACCACTAATGTATTTGTAACTACCAAATCTGATTACAGTTACTTGTTCACCCTAGTAACATTCAGTTAACTGGTCAGTTGTCCATATAAGTACATGGAAATTAAGTAAAATTTACCGGATTTTCAGTATATTATACGGAACTTTTTTCTGCGTGTAGTAGCGTTTCGATATAATTTCGTAGTGTCAGTAATCTTGAATATTATTTTACGAGTATATTATGTTTCATTAAAAAATACAAAGCTGCATTGTAATTTTTTCAATCCTGTTATGTAATATGTATAAAGTAGCAATTAAGGTAAATAATGCAATAAATGAGAAACTCCTCGTCAGAAAATACGATAAGTGCAAATAAAATTCCTTTTAAGAATTATGAAATTTAGAAATACGTGGATATTAAATTTTCATTTACACTCTAGAAATAGATTATTCAAACGATTCCCTTCACTATTAAGGTAGTTCATCCACGAAAATTAGACCTCAGGCAAAAATAAATAGTTTTGCCGTCAAGAATAGAAATATTATTATTGAAGGGCTAATTTGAAAAAAAAGAATATTTTCCATGACAAACATTTGAAACGGAAAAATTAATTTATTAATAAATTTTATTTTTGCCCCAACTTTTTTTCTTATCGCTTCTTACCATATTTTAAAAAATTTTGTGATTCTAATAAATTACGAATCACTTTTTCAAGAAAAAGATTCTCTATAAGTTAAGCGTTTCCAATTTTAAAAAATAAATCAATTATTATCAAATTCAGCAATTTGTTTATAAAAATTTCGTTTTGGAAAATTGATTTTTATTGGTTTCAGCCATTAAAGAATTTATTTTCATAAATTGGAAACGATGAAGTTGTAGAGAATCTTTTCTCTGACAAAATGATTCGTGATTTATTAGAATCGCATAATTCTTTAAAATTTGAAATATAATTTCGAGGATAAAAGAAAACAAATTGTATGATATAACTTGTAAGAAATTTACACAAAGGCAACTTTGACAAATGCGAATGTTTTAAATAGATCATTATCAATACTATATAATAACGATCCGTCTTAAATTTTAGCTTAAAGAAATTTTAAGATACAACTTAGCTTGCACTTCAAATTTTTCAATACGTGTCAAAATTGAGTCCATAGACTTTAAAATATAATATTTGTATTATTAGATAATTGGCTTTAGTGTCCATAAATGAAAAAAACAGTAGTTTTAATCAAACGTTTCGCCTCTGATTGGAGTACTCATCAGTGATCTTTATTTCTAGAATATGAAAAAACAACTAATGAATATTGCGCATGTGAGTCCCACTTTTGAGTACAACTTTTTTTTTGAAGTTTTCATCGAAGTTTTATCGAAGTCTTTATCGAAGTTTTGTTTGCATATTTTTAAGATTTTTTCATATTTTATACATCTATATTTTTAAATACACTCATACGTAAACGTGGAATAGTTTTCATGTTTTTCAATCAATGGTTTTTTGAAGTTTTATCGAAGTTTCACCGAAGTTTTTTTGTGTATTTTTTGAGTTATTTTTTATCACATTTTTATACTTGCATCTACAATTTAAGTTACATTTGTACATAAACGTGTCTAGTTTTTTTTCTCAGATGTTTTTAAAAAAATGTATGTGTTACTTTTCAATATCAATTCTTAAGATTTCTCTTGTGTTTCGCCAAAAAATGTTTATGTTTAATTTAAGTAAATTATCTCATATTTTTCTTCTGTAGACAATACCAAAGTTGTACTCAAAAGTGGGACTCACATGCGCAATATTCATTAGTTGTTTTTTCATATTCTAGAAATAAAGATCACTGATGAGGACTCCAATCAGAATCGAAACGTTTGATTAAAACTACTGTTTTTTTCATTTATGGACAATTATCTAATAATACAAATATTGTTATCGAGGGTCGATATAATTCCTGTTCTAAATATAAAATATAATGTTGAAAGAATTTTATTTAAATAATTTTTAAACTTTATTGCATTTTAAATCTCACAATGAACTCTATAGTATAAATTTTACCATTAATTTTGAATCCAGATATTTTTTGCAAATATAAAACAACTCTTTATTTTATAAAATGAATAATTGTATTGTATAAAAAATTATACTTACGAAACTCTGTGTGTGTAATTAAAGTTTGAATAAAAATTGCAAATAAAATTATAAAATGATAGTAAATGATTTGAATAAACGATATAAAAATAACTACAATATTTACTTATAATGATATTATATACAAAAATATGCAAAAAATATGAACATCTTGGTTTGTGTAATGTAATGTTAAGTAAGTGTTTTCAAATTTCAATTAAAAAATGTTTTTATTTAATTTTATCAATCATAATAGTATAAATTTGCATATAAACTTCAAATATCGACATTTTTTTTCATTACTATTTTGAAATTATTCTTTACTATAAATTAAAATTTATATTACAGAACTTATTTTAAATTTGTACCATTGTTTGGTTATAAATTTTAATTTTATAAAAAATATTAAGTGTTGAATTATAAATGTGAATTAGAATGAGATTCGATTTGGAATTATTACATTTTTTTGACAAAATTAATTTTTTTCTGCAACAAATTAATTTCGTTTATATTTTTGAAAATTATCTGAATAGAATTAAACTTTGATCAAATTGGGACACTTAAACAGTTGCAATTTCAATAATATCCAATTTTCAATAAATTTTGAAAACAATATTGTACTTCAAAAAATAAAATTGATAAATTTTCTACAATTTCTTCTAAATTTTTGAGCATTTCAATGTTTCTTATAATCATACTTGAAAAACTTAAAAAATCCGCTTAAGGTGGCTTCGGGGTCATAAAAAAAAATCACTGACGTCTCTGAAACTTAGAGATTATGATGAGCATTAGAAGTTTGTTATTTTTTAGCGTACAATATTGTATTATAATTTCAATTTTTACAAATAAACTGAATTTTAAATGTTTATCATTTTCTAATTATTCATTTTTGCTTTTTCTTATCATGAACATCTGCACAAGCAAAATTGTTAAAAATAAATCAAAGAAACATAAGTATTCATGTTCGCACATGCACATGAATTACAACAAGAATAAGGAGTTCAGAAGATCTCAAGAGACAAATTTAAAGTGGAAACAAACGTAGGAAACGCAGCTACGGAATAAACTCACTGCATCAAGTTTTGCGTACTGATAACAAGATATGTTTCCCTCCATGAGATGATCATAAGTTACAAATGTATATAAAACACAGAAATTACTTTGATCTTATTGCATATAAAATTTTATTTTCAGTTCGAATAAAATAAAATCATTCTATATCATCAAAATGGTTATTGGTTACATTTATATCCTTTGGAAAATATTACCACTCTGAAGAAATACAGCTCTTTAAATATAACAGAAAATGTATTCATTTATTTGCTGCGTAATATCTTTCCAAAATGGAATACGGTGGAGCTGATAGATATGATCAAATAAATAATAACACTAAATGAAACATTGCTCATAAACTTCAGACACTTCGGGTATATTTATAATTAAATTTTAATCATCCATATAATTGAAGTATTAAAACAATTTTATAAATTTTAATTAATTTATAAAACCTGAAGAGTTTTTGTCCCTCCGAATAAATGAGAAATTTCAGAATGAAAGGAATATCTTAATAAATTAAGTAACTGCATGAAATTCATTCAGTCTGCCTTTAGAATGACTATTGTCGTCATATCTGCAGGAGTCAGACAAACGGCTGAGCTTTAAATTTTTATTATCGTCACCTAGGAGGCAAAACATAATCGCGTTTGACACCTCCCTGCACTCAGAAATTAGCTCTCTCGACGGCATTAACTTTATATTCTATAGACCAATTATTTAGACTTGGACAGACGCTTTTCTTTCTCATTGAATATTAATGAAAATACAAAGACGCTAAGTTTAATCATTTTTCTATCTGAATTATAATTTTTTATATTTTAATTTATAAATATATAATTCCATGATTTTCACGTATTTCAACTCTATTTTCTCCCTTCTTAAAAAGCAAATAATGTAGAAATTTTTCACTAAAAAGGAAACTTACAAAGTTTGTAAAATAAATATATCTATTTTTAAAAAAGCTGTCAAAATTCTATATTGACTCTTAAAATTTTCGATTTTAAAGATTCGATACTTGAAAATGTTTTGTCACTGAAAAAGGTTCGTTGAACAAAAAGTACAGATCACATGTGACGGCCCTTTATCCTAAACAAACATGCACTCCTGATTATTTATCCAAAAGCTCTAAGAGTGTTAGGCTTTTGATTACCTTGGAAGAAAGTAGGTTCTTCAGCAAACTCAATAATAATCCCTTTCCTCACATATTTCTCCTACATTCAATAAACAGAGTATATATAACAAAATATAGAAAATAAGATTTTTTATTTTCGATGATATTTCTTTGCATTGAAGCGAAGAATATAACAAACGATGTATAAATGGAAATTTGCGAACCTTTTCTAAGCAAACAGTTTTACATTCATACCTTTTTATTCGCATCTCTTATAGTTTAGGTTAAAAATAAAATTTTTGATTTTGAAAGGAATTTTTTTTATTAAGGTAGTTCGTTCACGAAATTTAAACCTCAGGAAAAAATAGATAATTTTGCTTTCAAGAATAGCAATATTATTATTGATGGGCTAATTTGAAAGAGAAAAGTTTATTTTTCATGAAAAAAATTTAAAACACAAAAAAATAATTTTATTAATAAATTTTATTTCTGCCCAAACTTATTTTCTTATCGCTTCGAGCCAAGTTTTTAAAAATGATGCGATTCTAATAAATCACCGTTCATTTTTTTAGGAAAAAGATTCTCTACAACTTGACTGTTTCCAATTTTTGAAAATGAATTCTTTAATGGCTGAAATTATAAGAAAACTATTTTACAAAACAAAATCCTTATAAACAAATTGCTGTATTTGATAATAATTAATTTATTTTCAAAAATCAGAAATGGTGAAGTTGTGGAAAATTTTTTCTCTGAAAAGTGATTCATGATTTATTAGAATCACATAATGTTTTAAAATTTGGTAAAAAACGATAAGAAAAAAAGTTTAATCAAAAATAAAATTTATTAATAAAATCTACCTCTTTTTTGAGTAGTCGCCATTTTGCAGGAAAATATATTTTTTTCATTTTCCCTGGTTCCTACCGTAATGATATTTAAACTGATGAAGAATTTACCTTTTTTTTCTTATTCAGATGATCAGAACGGTGGGAATCGTGACAAGATGGACACGATCTTTTTTTTTCCCCCTCTACTTCAACAACGTGTAACTTTGCGAGATATATATATTTTTTTTGAAAATTGTGAATTTTCAAAATATAAATAAATAAATGATAAAAAAATGGAAGGTTAAAAATTTGATTGCTTTTTTTTATTGACCGTCAAAAAACGCCCGAAATTCGGGCTCTAGACTAGAATATCCCCTTAAATAATAATGAAGCAGGACTTATATCGACCCTTACCATCAATATTCAAATATTGTTGATGTTCTTAGTTGGCTTTAGGGTCCAGAAAAAATGTAACTCAAAGTTTCATGTTTTCAAACGTTTCGACTCAGATTGGAGTCCTCATCAGTGAGAATTTATTTCTATAAAAAACACAAAGGAAGAAAGTTAAACATTGCCCGTGTGACGAATAAACATTGTGGTAAAAAATGATATGAAAGAATAACAAGTGTGAAAATATAAAATTGGTCAAGTAAGTAAATTTGCAAAAAAGTAAAACTGTACAAAAAATTTTTTCTGTAAAAATCCTAAGAAGAGAAACTTGAAAAATAGCACGTGTGGCAGATAAACATTGTGGTAAAACGATATAAATGAATTATACATGTGAAAACTATAAATTTGGTCTAACCTAAATTTACAAAAATAAAAAGTAAAGACTGCACAACACATTTTTTCTATAAAAATAAAAAGGAAGAAACTAAAAATTTCCACGTGTGACCGAAAAACATTCTGTTAAAAAAATGATATAAAAGAATTGCAAGTGTGAAACTATAAAATTTGTCTAAACAACTCAATTTGCAAAAAGGTAAAACTGTACCAATATTTTTTTCCGTAAAATTGCTGTTGGGGGGGGGGGGGGGGGTTTAAAAAATAGCACGTGTGACGGATAAAAATTGTGGTAAGAACGATATAAATGAATTGTACATGTGAAAACTATAAATTTGGTCTAAACTAAATTTACAAAAAATAAAAACTGTACAAAAATTTTTTCCTGTATAATTGCTAAGGGGAGAAACTTAATAACTTGAAAAATCTTAAAAATAGCAATTGTGACGGATAAACATTGTAGTAAAAAAAATATAAATGAAGTTTCTAAATTTTTTTTAAATATTATGTAATGTAACATTGAGTTTTTCAAAAACGTATCTTTAAGCTGTCAAACTGTAATCCAATTTTATTGAATTTTATCAAATTTATCATCAAATTGCGAAAATTTAACGAAAATTTAAACAATTTATTGATTGTTTGAACCATTCATATGTCTATCCTCCTCAAGTAAACGATTTTGGCTCATAACGTGCATCAAGTTTTAAAACTTTCATAACTTTTCAAATTTTCATTTGTTTGATAAATTTTCTGAAAACTAATTTGTGAAGCTTTTTGGACACTATTCGAAATCAAGATTACAATTATTTACTTATAATACTGAACCTTCACTGAACGATGTAAAATATTTTTTTTGAAAACAAAATTATTGGTTTTTGCGCCAGTAAATTAAAAAGTAGCGTTATCTAAGGATTTTGTAATGATTGAAATTATAATACGATGTTAAGTCAACTTTTCTGCTTAAAAAGTTTCTTATTTCACCTAGTAATTACTAAGTTCATTTTGCAGTTAGAGGACAACATGTTTGTAGGAATCAGAAGGCCTTTCCATTAAAATCGATTTCATCGAAGATGGTTTTCTTATTGCCAAAACTCTTTGGTCAATACTACACGATGCTTCCAAACGATCGCAATTTCGCTGGCTATAGTGCAAGTGAAAAACTAAAGTGAAACGACCCGACCACTTGGCGAAGGTTGGTAGCAAAAAGCTACCGCTGTGAAATCTGCAATAATTCGATAGAGTACAGGGTCGTTTAATATCTTGAACAAATGTTTCGTCGCGAGTTTCCTTTCGTCGTTAGCTTTTTCAGGGGTCAGCTTGAACTGCTGAAAATAAGTTGAAGCCCTGCCGGAAAAATAGTTTTGACGTCTGTGTGTAGGAAAATATTTAATCAGCATTTTACAAAAACTCACTCAAAATCATTTCAATCAACTTTGTTCCATAAAAACAGATACGATTTATTTTCATAAAATTACAAATTGGAGTAATGATTTGAATTTGAACATATACTCTACAAAGAATACATCCTATATCCAACATTCAAGAAAATGTTAATTTAAATCAATTTAAATTTCGTAAATTCTCTTCGGGTAACTTAATTTTGATCAAATTTGATATCATTCAAAAATATATTTTACCAGAGCTATAATTAAGTTTTTTATCATTTGTATATGTTATGAAAGATGCTGCAAAACAAATGAAAACTTTTTCTACGCGTTTTATGCTACAGTTGAGAGTAGCGTAATGTTGTGTATTACGATACAGAAGAACATAATGTAAAAATTGAACTGCGCATGCGCCTATTACGATACAGCGGAGCATAATCTTCTTCTTATTCTTCTTCTTCTTCGTACAGCGTTGGCACCATATTGACAAAGCCTTGTACATTTGAACTGCGCATGCGTCCATTACAATACGCTACTACTAACTACTACACAAGATCGAGAAAATCAAAATGGCCGGAAGTATTCGCGAAGTGTCAAGTGAGATGGGCGATAATCACGGCAATTTCGACCTTCTCAGATTGGATTCGAGTGTACGCAGAAAAACTCGTAAATGCGCCGAAGTCACATAATAGTATATTATGTGCCTAGGCGCATATTCTATTTAATGTGACGAGTGGCACGTAAAGTAACAGTAAGGAGGGGGAAGTGAGAGAAAAAGAGAGAGAGATGCGTGCTTCGTATGACTTCCACCATTATTATTTGCAAGTCATTACAAGTATTGAACAATTCATTGTGCGTGATTGTGCGTTATCATGGATAAAAAATACGTAATTCAGTGTGTTGTTCGTGGCTGCATACCACCAAAAAGCGTCAGAAGGAATGTGTGCCCATTCATCAGTTTCCGAAGTGAGAAAATGCTGGACAACGATGGATAGAACCTTGCGCGAACTCTTGTTGAGGTTAGAATAACTACAAGTAGTGGAAACCTAATACAATAAAATTTGCTAATTTTCTAAGTATCACATGCTTTTAAGGTTCGCAGTTCGTTACATAGGAAAATTTTCTATATATCTTCTGGAAATAAAAGTAAAAATTACAGATATTTTTGATTTTTCCTGGCGAACGTCCCGCCAATAGACTTATTGGCGGAGGAAAGGCAGGAGACCTTTCAGCTCCGCAAGGAGCTTACCTGTACCGACCCACAGGAAATCGCTCGCGCGAAGGAGGCCATCCGCAAGGATGGAAGGCGCAAACTCGTCGAGAAATGGCAAATGAGATGGCATGGCGAGCAAACCGGGAGATGGACCTACCGCCTGATCCCGGAGCTCGCCACCTGGCTAAACAGAGAGCACGGAGAGGTCGGCTTTTATTTGGCGCAAGCGCTCTCAGGCCATGGCTGTTTTAACGCGTACCTGAGGCGCTTTCAGAAAAGAGACGAGGAGATGTGTTGTCACTGCGATTCCCCTGTGGATAATGCAGAGCACGCACTCTTCGTCTGCGCAAAGTGGGGCGCGGCAAGGGAGGCCCTCGGTCAGGCAGTGGGTGCTGAGCTGACTCCTGATACGATGGTCCCTCTGATGCTCCAGTCTGAACGGATTTGGACGCTCATCGAATCATTCGTCACACTTGTGATGAGGACGAGGGAGCTCGATGGGCGTCGGGAGATGAACAACGGGGAGGGCCAGTAGAAATCGCATCGGGGCCTGCACCCGCGGTCCTGCGTCTCGGGTAGTCTTGGCTGTCCGCGTCGTTCGGGGGAGGAATCTGTTTGTTTCTCCCCTGGGTGGCGCGGCTAGACGGTTTGCCTAGTGGGCGTGTGGCCGCGGATGGAAGTTCCGAGCGAACGGATGACGGAAGAGTCGTACGCGACTTTAATGGAACCAACCACCCGTGAAGTTTAAAGCACAGTTGTACGCGGCGCTAGTTGCTAATCGTCCACCATCTAAGTATTAGGTTGCACGGCTCGAATCAAGCGCAATCTTACTTCTACTCCTTGGGCAGATAAATTTGCGCTTTTTCTGCCTAATTCAGATAAAGTATCGTATGCACCACAGCAGTGAAGTTGTTATTGTACCTGGTTTCCTTCATCAATCCCTACTTTTCTTCCTCAATCCCTGCTTTTGTTCCTCAAATTCGATTATATGCAGTGACAATATGGTTTGAATTCCCCAATGCACGTCGTTGACACGCGTTCACTGTTTTTGAGATGGTGTATAGTTATGCAAGTATGCCAATTAATACAAAAACGTTTTAGTCTTCATAAAAAAAAACTGAACTCAGAGTAATTAACATATAAAAAATTGACAAAATAAAAAAATACATGCCATTGTGTATTATTGTTTATATCTCTTGACGAAAAACGAAGTACACAATAGCAGATTGTATACTAAGGGCGGCATGGTGGCGATTGTGACAAGTGCGAAGTGTATCCGCCCGAGCATAACGAGAGCGGCATTCACAAGAGTCACATCGCCACTATCTCGCTCGAGGTACACACGACGTTTTGTGTCCAAAATGGTGGAAAAAGTCGCATTGCGTGCGAGCGCGTAGTTAGCCCCGGGCAGTCAAGTGTCGGGTGGTATGAACATTTCATCCGATTGCGTCGGCGAGGCACGATTGGCTTCATGCTGCTCTACGTGCAAGCATGCAATGCGACTTTTTCCGCCCCTTTGGACACAATAGTAAATTGTGTACCAAGGGCGGCATGGTGGCGATTATGACAAGTGCGAAGTGTACCCGCTCTTATATGAGTGGACCCACTGTGAAAAGTACCAATATATAATTAGGAAAACATTTATTAGGAAAACAAAAGAACTGAAAAGAACAATCGCGAGTATTGCCACAGCTGATAATTTTTGGGTGATTTTACGTTGGCTCTACCGTCAGTGCAACGTTGAATAGTACCAGTGATTCACCGGGAGAGCAACGCCACGCCAACGTGAAATTGGCGACGGGACTCCTTCCCGTTGATTTCTCCATGTTTTTTTTCTCAGTGTAGCGTCCCTAAAACCACTGTAACTTGTGAACTAAACATCAGATTGTCATGGAATTTTGACATGTATCGTTTGAAGGTTAGTACTTCCTAAAAATCATATGAATTTGTCAATAGCGACGCCATCTATGTGTCATCCTTCAAACATAATGAGTGATGTATTACCGGTGAAAATTCGATGTCTGCTTCAGAAATTATATACTAGAAGGAGATTAAAGAAGATTTTTCTTCATGTTGTTATATACAAGAGAATGAGCCTTAATCTCTGTAGTTGCCGCTTGATCACTCGTGCTAAGTTCCGAATAGCGTGGTAGGAACAGATTTCATTCGATTTGCTCAGTCGCACAAGCTACTGTGCATTTTCTAACTAAAATGAATAAGACTAGTAGATACAGCGGTATAAGTGTAATACTGGCCCGGAATGATAATTGAGGCATAAAAGATCGAGTAATCTTCCAGTGCGATTTGCGCTGGAATGGCACAGACGGACATATAAACGGATGCGCCTCTCTTGGGGGATCGCGTATGTGTGAGTCAATTTGCGGCGGAAAATAGCTTCGCGAAATTGTTTCGTCTAAGGCAGTAGTTAATTTAACAGCGAATTCCTCCGGTAGCTAAGTAATTGAGTTTGTTATAATCTTAAATTTTGCGTTACATTATAGTGCAACATAGCAAAAGAAAGTCTTAATTTTAGGAATGGCTTATTTTTATCTTGGACTCAATCTCTATTTTATAAGTCTTTCAGCCGATTCCTGTATCGAAGAATCTTCTGGCGCTTGTCTAGATCCAGACTAAATCGTCTAGACTCGGATCTGGTGCAGATTATACATTCTATACAGAATTTTTAATGAATTCTTGTTGATTTGGCACAAGGTCAGTATCTTTCTTCTTTTCATTCAAAAAATTATCAACGGTATGTATTAAAAAATACAAACAAGAAAGGCAAACGTTTCGGCCACATATGAGGTTCCTCTTTAGTGCCGTAAATCAAAAGATTATTTTTAAATTTCAGTAAATATAATAGAAGACATGTAGTCAAATACACGGAGACGAAATATCGGGAATAAATGCCGAAAATAAGAATCACTAAACTCGATCCAAAACTGAGGATAAACCCAAATATTGCTTAATATTTAAAAAAAAAATGTGAAAATAGCATTAAGAAACAGTTACTATTTTTGACGAAAAATTTACTACAGTAAGACAACTTTTAACGCAAGAGTTATATGTTTTATTATTGCGGTTAGGAAAAAATTGAGCAAAATCGATACGAAACTGAGGATAAACCCGTATATTGCTTGATATAACGAAAAAAAATGTGAAAATAGCATTAAGAAACAGTTACTGCTTTTTCACAAAAAATTGACCACTGTAGAACAACTTTTAACGCATGAATTATATGACTTATCTTTGTGACTAGCAAAAAGATGAGCTAACTCTCTGGAATTTTGAACCTACTTGAGTATGAATACATGGCTATGTTCAAAATTCATTTTTATCTACATTATAATATTTTCTATAATTTATGAGCAAAAATTCAGATAGGAAGAAGACCTGTTTTGATTACGTGAGCTACGTGGTTCCTTTGTGGGTTTTAATAGAAAAGAGTGTGAATTTGAAACGAACTTTTATCGTTAGTTATGTGTATTGCGATGGAATTATTTTTTATCAAAAAAAGTTATTTTTAGCGTGACGCTCGACACAATATGCAATAAAACTACAAATATTTTTCAAATTATTCTGAAAAAGAGGAACTTCTAGAGATTATCATGCGCTTCCAATGCTCCCATTCAGTTTGGTAATTTTTAACACGAATTTCTCACCGTATAGACTCTCAAGACTATAAGAAAAAAAAACTGTTTTTAATAGTGTTTATTTCTAATTTTAGGCAATTTTACACACACCATTTTCTAAAAAAGATCAAAGAAATTTGTTTGATTAAAGTAAATTTTTATTTCATGAAAAAATAACATATATTTTGAGTTTTAAGTGAATCGAATGAAAAAGTGAAAAAAAATGTAAATAAAAATCGATTAAATTTAAATTCCTTTCTAGCAAACGCCATCGAAATTTTGCCAAAATTAATGGAATTGATTTTTAACAGTAAACTACCTCGAAAATAAGTTGAAATTATAATTTTGAATATGCCTTTACAATTTATGAAAGTCGAAAATAAATCTGATGATATGTAAATCTTAAAAATGATTAGTATTATTATTAAAATGTATTTAACAATTTAAAAAGATTGATGTGAATTTCATTAAATTTTATTACATATTTCTAAAATCTCGACAAAGAATTTCTTTTCATATTATAATTTGAAATTCCTTAAAAAACATATATATTTGTAAAAAGAAAAAAATACTCTTTTCTTCCTATTTTTAAAAATCGCATTTCATTTGAACAACGCTTTTAGGTCAAGAGAAGAAGTTTTAAAATAAGACGAACGCCTAATGAGCGAAATGTATTTGATGTTCCTTTCATGATAGTAATTCACGTGGGTTGCTGAAATGACCAGCTATAAAATTCATAATGAACCCAACCTGTAGTTGATCATTTTGTTCGTCTACTATAACTATCGCTGGCACTCAGTTGATACTTATGTTCTTTCAATTCCTTCTTCCTTTAGTTCAATTCCATATATTTCTTCAGTATTTTCTCCCGGTGGCCAGTTTCCTCTCTCCCTCAATCTCTAGATCGGAATTCAAACCTTCGTTATAAAATTTCCCATGTCACTTTTATCAATAAATGAAATTACTTTAATTTACATTTCTAACTTACAAAATTATTCTATCTCTATTTTATTATTTGTAAATTATTTTCTCATTTTTTTCATGGACCACGCTGGGCTCAAGTATGGCAAAAGTAGTTATTGGCGTGGCAATCTGGTTAGAATATCATAGTTTAGTCCAAATCTCTATCTGCTAGTGCTAAAATTATTGATTATTATTTCAGAAATTTGAATATTAAATATTATTATTATATAATTTTTAAAAAATTTTATAATAATAATATTTTCAAAGATTTCAAATTTTTCAAAATGATACTTAATTCAAATTGAAAGAATTTGGTATCTTTCTATGGAAAAAAAGACGATTTCGACTGCGCTGGGATTCGAGCCAGTTTCAAAAATTTCGAACACAACTGAATAATTTGAAATTATACTTAATATTTTAATGTAAAAAAATTAAATATTATATAATATTTAAAAATTTGAAAATCATTCTGTGGAAAAAAACGCTTTTGACTGCGCTGGGATTCGAGCCCAGGTCTTTCGATTGCCGGTCGACTTCTCTAACCACTGAGCTACACAGGTGTCCGAATATAATATAAAAATAATAAATATTATTTTATTAATAAATCATGAAAATAATTAATTATTTTTTCGAGTTAGATGTAATAATCAATATTTGAATAATTGTGCTTTTTAAATAAAATTATAGTTCGAATTCTATTTTCAGTGTAAAAAGATACTTTAGTACAGTGCCAGTACTGACGAATCAGTAACGTCTTACTAGTACAGCGCCAGTACTGACGAGTCAGTAACGTCTTACTAGTACTGGCACAGTATTGGCGCCCAATATTGACACAGTGCTGTCTTACTAGTACTGGTACAGTACTGAATATTTATGATAGCCATCACTGCGCCAGTACTTCCAAGCCAGTAACGGCTAGCCAGTACCGGCACAGTACTAAATATTTATGATAGCCATTACTGCTACAGTACTGCCAAGTCAGTAGCGGCTAACCAGTAGTGGCGCAGTACTGTCTTCTTAATACTGGTACAGTACTAGATATTTATGATAACCATTACTGCGCCAGTAATGGCAAGTCAGTAGCGTCTTACTAGTAATAGCGCAGTACTGGCACCCAATATTGGCATAGTACTGTCTTCCTAGTACTAGCCGAGTACTAAATATTTATGATAGACATTACTGTGCCAGTACTGCCAAGTCAGTAGCAGCTAACCAGTACTGGCACAGTACTGTTTTCCTAGTACTGGCGCAGTACTGTTTTCCTAATACTGGCGCTGTACTAGATATTTATGATAGCCATTTCTGGTAGAGTACTGCTAAGTCAGTAGCGGCTAACCAGTACTGGCGCAGTAGTAGATATTTATGATAGCCATTACTGTGCCAGTAATGGCAAGTCAGTAACGTCTTACTAGTACTGGCGCAGTACTGTCGCCCAATATTGGCACAGTACTGTCTTCCTAGTACTAGCGCAGTACTAAATATTTATAATAGCTATTACTGCGCCAGTAATGGCAAGTCAGTAACGGCTAACCAGTCACAATACGAATTGTTCCGACTGGCAAAACGCTCTGGCCGCCCGTTAAAGCCTAAATTGTTCAAACGCCATCTTTCAGCCGTTTAATCTGCCTGACCGTGGCCAGGTTTGGTTCACCATTAACCAAAAGTCCTATTTAGGTTCAGGAAAATCCTCCACGCAGAAAACATAAGTTTTCTTTAATAATACTAAATTCAATAAATTAATGGAATCTTTTCATATTAATCCAGTTTAAGATACGATATTGTTCAAAGATATTAATTCTGGCCACGATAATAGAATTGCTCTGAGAGCAATGTAGAAAAATGATAAATTAGTTTGGGAAAAAAACGGAATTATTTACGATTGTAACCATTCCATGGTGTGCGATCAACAGCACCGTTAATTTTTTTTTCTCTTTTTCATTCCTGCTCTCCCTCGCCTCTATTTCTTTCTCAGACTTAAATTCATCTCTCTCGCTATCTCTCTACTCACCCTCCACCTTTCTCTTTGAGCCTGTTCTTTAGACTCCAGCAGGTCATTCTTTTGTCAAGCGCGTTGCTTTTTAGTTCGGCGTACACACGAAACGTAAAGTTGTGGCTAATGAAGTCTCAATTCAAAGACTATGCGAACATTTCTCCAGATCGGGAATTCCAATGTAGAGCGCGTTTTGATATTCGCCGCCGTTGTCGGATGTCTTTCACATAGATAAATTGAGCTATTCAAAATAACGACTCGATATCGACATTTCCTAAGAGGCAAATGCTACTATGTATGCAGTATAATTATTGGCTTGAGTCGAAACTTATTACAGTCGTTTGTTATCGACTTTGTAAGAATCGAGTATAATATTGAAAATGTATTTCGGAAACTCGCAAATCATTTTATCTTAGATTCTGGACTAGATTTTTTCAATAATGGAAAATTTTAACCACAATGAAACTGATATTGAATACAAGAATATATTTATATTTATGTACAATATAAATATTTAAAAATTTTAATCTTCACAAATATGAATTCAAAGTTGAAAGTAGCAGTGAAAAAATCTATTTATGTGTTAAAATTGCAATAAAAACTTGCAAATTTAATTTAATGTTGAAAAATTTTTTTAAAATGTATATGATAAGAAAAAAACAAAATAATTGTTATGTTTTGCATGTTTTTAGTTAGTAAATATTATAGAATCATTATTATTATTATATTATTATTATAATATTATAAAAACTTAGCAAAATAACTGACCCTGTGCCAAATTAATTATCGCAGATTTAAATAATTTTTTATGTCTGTCATTATTTGCTAATATTGAAAAAAATTTAAAAGAAATTACTGAATAAACTACTGTACAGAGTCCTGAAGAAAAAAAAGTTCTAAGTTGTTGAAAAATACTTAAAAATAGACTAATGCCTGTTAATTGGTTCTAAAAATATCACAATCAAGATACAATTGTTCAAAAATTCATTGATCAATGGACTTTTTATCATGATTGAGTTTACGGTTTTGATTTACAGGAAGCATGTCTATATAAATATTGTATTTTAGATTATAAAAGAAAACATGTGTAACTTGTGACGGCCATGTGGTTATTGTACTGTTGGGTATTGTTGTCGACTACACAAGACATGGGTTTATTACAGTCATGGGAGTTAAACCCTTACGAGGGAGATACTACGTCACTTTTACAAAGATTCATTCTGATTAATTATAGATTGCTTGTAGCAATCGACCTGAAAATCTAGCCATTTGATTTACCTTGTTATTATTCAACCCTATTTAAAATATTGAGGGTTCAACCCAACGCTAGTGAAAGGGCAAGTTTAAAAAGAGCAAAGCTAGTTTTCATGCAAATTGATCAATTCAAAAGCGAGAAACATAACGACAATGCTCAATCAAATTCTTTTATTCGTGATTCTGTAAGTGACTTCTCAAGAAAGTTATTCTTGAAAGAAAAATTATTTATTTTTGCCTGAGGTCTAATTTTCGTGAAACAACTATCTTAAGCACAAAGAAACTGAAAAAATTTTGAATTTTTTTATTGACTTCTCTTTTTTATGGAGGCGTTATCGAATCGTGTTAGCCATTTCAATATGGTAACATAATTACTTATACTATAAAATGAAATTTTGTTGGATCAAAAGTTTAATAAGGTGACATTATCACGGAAGTTTTTGTTCCTTATTTTTTGCAATTATTTTCTTCTGGTATTTTTATAAAAATTTGTATTTTAGGGTTTTTCCAGTTGCTCAAAATCTTTCAAATCAAATGCAAAGAATCTATGATGTTAGACTAATAACATAAAATATTACCTATTGCCATAAATCTTTGTATTGGTCCAAATTTGGACGTGGTGGAGATCGTAGAATTCGAATTGTTTTGACTTATTGACATTATGAACTCTTTGATCAATTTAAAATACCAAATAACAAAAAATAAGTACTTCGGAATTTGGAATCAGCACGTTTAAAAATCATAGGAAATTAATTTTCAAGAATTTACATCGACGCAATCTATAAAAATAATAATGGACTCCGCACATTTTTCATTGCAGTCCGGCTCCAGTCAAATTGGTTGAATTTGGATATGTTGTAGTTCATTATATTCTGAAAAAAATACTAATGGCATAATATTCTGCTATGGACAGTTTTCTAAGAAAATTACTTTCTTCTTTATAAAATTTCCTTGGGTCCTTTAAAACAATAAAGATGAAGAAAGGTCGAAAATGTTGTCATTTTGAAAAGAAATTGAGAATTTATGAAACCTACATGAACAACTTTCTACTATCAATGAACCTAAAAAACTTAAAATAAAACGCAAATTTACCAATTATGTCATGTTTCAAAGTAAAAAGTTCAACTTTTAGAAGAATTTGTTGTTTTTCATGCCTTTAATACAATAAACAAATTATTACTTTATTAATTTTCGAGATTCATATAGAATAGTTTTTAATATTCTACAAAAAACAATTTAGTTCAGGTTAATTGGTTGAATAGTTTTTTCTAAATCCCCTCCGCCAACTTCAAAAACATGGTTTCGAGAAAACGCGCATTTTAGTTGCCGGGGGAGAAAAAGTCAATGAATGGGCAACTTACAGCGATGAAATGTTACTCAGCTACATCTGGTCCATACCTAAATCCCTCAGCCTATTCACAAAATTGATAGCAATGAATAAAAAAATCAATTTTTTTGACCATCTCAAACAAAAAGTTCCTTTAAGGCCATCTATCAAAAGGGTCACGCGATGTCTCTGTAACTGCAATCACAAATCTGTAAGGTTATTTCAAAGCAACCGAAATGGACTTTCTATAATAGACTGTTAGTAATATAAAAATCTGTAGGTGACACATGTCCTGCTTTAAAAAACTGTTAGAAACATGGTTGGAACCGGGTAAAACACAATTTAGAACCCGCGTAATTTCCCAGCATAAGCTCTGGTACTTTATCTGGACCTACCTGGGTTCTACCGGGAAATTATAACATAATTGTGCAATGCTATTCGGGTGTAAGCGAGTCCTACATGGGTAATTGGTAATCAAATTATATTATTTTAATTGGAAAACAGGACCGAACAGGGTATACCTGGCTAACGTCCGGGATTAGTATATGAAAATTATTCTTCCAAAGTGCACTTTGGGTGTTTAAGGGGCACAACTAGTTTGACTGCCTGAAAAACAGGTAATTTTTGTGAATTTAAAAAAAAAGGTATTGCATCGAATGTTTTAAAATTTTGCAGATATACCAGGGGTGTTAGTTGGAATTTGCCGGTTTTTTCAATAAAGAAAACACTTAATTCTCAAAGGAATCTCAAACATTTTTGATTCAAAGTATTGACCATTGGATTATACACATTTTGCCCATCTTTCAGGCAAATCATGGATACCATTCCAAAAAAACTTTTAATCTTTCAAGGCAAACCATTCGACGAGCCATTTATCGACTTCTTCAAAATTGGCGAAGCGCTGCTCTGCGAGTGAGTGTCCCATCGATGCGAAAAGGTGATAGTCGGACGGGGCAAGGTCTGGAGAGTATGGCGGGTGCAATAACATTTCCCAATTCAATGCTTTTAATGTGTTCTTCGCCACTTTAGCGGTAAGAGACGATGCGTTGTCATGTTGTAGGATAACTTTGCCATGTCTTCGGGCCCATTCCGGCCGTTTTTCGATCAACGCATGATTCAAATTGATTCGCTGCACCAGGATGTTCATTGTCTGTGGAATCGAAATCTCCACTTTTAAACTGACGAAACCATGTCTCACACGTTCTAATTACTGGAGCATGTTCACCATAAGTTTCTACCAGCAAGCGATGAGCTTCAACTACTTTTTTCTTTTGATGAAATAAGAAAAGCAACGAATGCCGCAAATGCGATTTACTTGAAACGAAACTCGACATATTCACTGAGGTAAACAACTATGATGCTATTATTTTGGCAGAATGTAATTGTGTATTTTTGAAGGTTATTGTCCATAGAAAAATATGACATAGATGCCAAATCATAGAAATGTATACATATCTCTAGCGACATCTATGAGTAAAACCGGCAAATTTCAACTAACACCCCTGGTATTTGTGCATAAATAATACACAGTAATATTTTCAAATGAAAATATTCGATTTTCGGCAAGTTATCCACCATCTCCTAAGTCTTCAAAAAAAAAAGTTCCACCACTGCTGCAGTGATTGTCGCCTTCACAGTGCCTGAAATAAAAAAAACAAAAATTTAATTAAACTGGAATATATTTCCTATACAATGACCCTCGATTGTAAAAAAATAATTAAAATACAACAAAATGGCGGAGTTTTGAAAAAAAAATTAAAATTTTGCTCCAAAATCTGATGGTTTTTGGCGTGACAAAATTATATTTTTCATCCAATCATAAAACTGGAAGGTCATTGTATGGAAAAACAAATACACAATAAGCTAAAAAAAGACGCAAGTCGATCGGATGATTTGTTATCAAGTTACAGCTGCAGCAAATTTGAAAAATGTAGTTTCGAGAAAAACGCGTTTAAGGATAAAAGTACTGATTTCGTTGTTATAAATTTTTAAGTATCATACCTAGAGCTAATCTGCTATTCCAAGCCCATACAATTCACCTTCCTCTTCTTCGAAAAGCGCCTGCTGGGCTGTTGAAAAATGTAAAAAAAAGATCAGAATTTTCAAAATCTATCTAAGGAATCATAGGTATGGGCGTCTAACAGGGTCTGAACGGGTAATAGCGGAGACATAGGTTGACAGATCTGGCCAAGCGCGCTCTGGGTTCCGTATAGAACCCTGATATGGACATACAGAACCTTTCTTAGGGCCGGATACGACCTGCTTAACACCCGTTTAAAACCATATACGCGGAAAAATTTCAGGTCCCGCATAAAACCCAGATAAAACCCTCTGAAGTTCTTCATGGAACCTGCTTGATATCCATACGGAACCTGATTGGCGCACAATTTTTTAAACCATTTAGAGCCCTTCTTAGGGTCGAGTACAACCTGGTTCCAACCCGTGTAGAACCAGATAGTCGCACAATGTTTGTATCTATTTAGAACCCTCTAGAACCCTTTTTAGGACCTGATAAAACCCGGGGCAGGACCCATTTTCAAAAAACCTGTACAACTCCGTTTATACCCAGATAGAAACCCATATTCTAACAGGGTTTTATCGGGCTCTAACGGTTTTTTAAAGCAGGGATGGCCTTAAAACTTGATCCAAAGATAAAATATATAAGATTTGCGTTATAGTCTATATTAAGAATTCGTTCAAGAGTAAACAATTTTTCTTCACCTCTGTTTTGCAAACTGACGTGACGATTTAAAAAACGAAGGGTCACAGAAGACTTTGCACACTATATGTCATCATAACTTGGAACTTTCCAATTAGACGGATGGAAAAGGCGACGTATTTTCAGAAGTGAAGTTACCCTACAAAATAATTAATCATTAAGTAGTAAAACTGTTTGGCAAGAGATGCACTCTCAAATGTCAGAGTAAAGAGAACTGTTTGTACTTATAAATAGAATACAAATTTACAAGAAAGATTCTGCAGACGACACTGAGTCTCTGTACTTTACCATGGATTCGTACACCATAACCGTCTTTCAACACAGGAAACTGACTATTTTTCCTCTTGTTTTATATATAAATATATACATCGTAACTTTTTATGACCAGTTCTTCGACGAAGTTGTATATCGCTAACACCTTTTAAAGAAATAACATTATCCTAGTGTGAAAAAAGGTTCTGGTGTTAATACAAACACACACTGAATCGTATTTGGCGCAAGAGCGGGTTTTACAATAATGACAATCGAGATAATAAATCAAGAGGGTAGTTCGTGGGGTAGGACGTTGGTCGAAAGCCAGTCTGCGTTAACAAATGTCTCTATTTCGAGACAACGACATACCACCCTACGTTCAGCCATAAAAATCACGTAGCTTAGATATCTCGCACATGGTGTACAATGCATAACACTTTTTTCATATTATTCATCCAAGCTGAATGAGCTAGCTATAGGTCTCGATAGTTCTTACGAAAAACACGCACACGATACAATTACAAGCAATTCAGTGGGATTTCTTGGATTCGAAGATAAAGTGGTACGTATACCTGTGTAATTAAATCGAACGCGCGTGGTTTCGCGATACAGACCGGGAGAATGGAAAAAGGAAGAGAACAGAGGAACGAAAAGCAAAGAGAAAGCAAAAACTGATGAGAAAAAATAAGGCGGAAACGAAAGAGAGAAAGATATTCCCCATTCAGGGACCAAAAGAGATCCAGCAAGCCACTCTCCACATAATTTTTCAGTGGCTATTTCACAAATAGTTGCACCCGTAATTAAATAACCATCTGTATTATTTTCGTGACTCGAACGATGCACCTGCTAGCCACTGGACACAGTTTGGGAATCAGCATTCGTGTTTTCATTTGCAAATGTCTATAATTTAAACGAGGCTCATTAATTCGACCTTTTAGAATCCCATGGGACGTGAAGAAAAGATAAATTAAGCTTTTTATATGACGTTTTAAGATATTGTTTTTGCATTTATTTAGATATTTGAAAGTACATCTAAACAAAAGAAGAAGTGTAATGTTTTGATTAAAATGCGCATGTGCAACTGTGGTGGGAACTACATTTTGGCCGCCGTACACCGAAATTTAGCCTCGTCGGTGTCGTTTTGTGTGCGGAAAGTTGATTTTCCCGCACTAGTGCGGGAAAATTTTAAATGTGCGGAAATTCAACTTTCCGCACGCAAAAGGATACCGATGAGGCTAACTTTCGGTATTTTTTTTCCCCAGAGGAGAAAGAGAATGCATTTACGCACGCTGTGTGGGACTCAGCCGAAGCAGTATCCACTAAACTCAAAACTCCCCTCTTTCCCGCCACACCGTCTCTTCGGAACATCGTTCGGCGAGCCTTGGTCCCTTCGTGTCGCCTCGTCACGACTCGCTCTTGCGTTAAAATACGCCTTTCCGCACTTGACACGAAATATATATTCCCGCATTGAATTAAATATGATCATTTCCGGTACGCTCTAAATATACAAAAAAAATGGTACATTTCGTGCATGAGTTATAAAAAAGATTTTTCAAGTGCAATTTTTATTGTTTTTGATCCAGGACTTTAAAGAACGGTGGTTCGACTCCATAAATCAATACAAAAAATTAAGTTGACCTGCCATCGTTTACTCGATAGCAATTCAGCAACTCCGAAGGGCGTTAATAGATCACGATTAACGTCGGCACTCCAGGGGTGGAACAATTTCCTTAAGTTGTACCTATATCATCCGATTCTGGAAAAGCGTCGTTTGTTATCGAGCGTTTCTTTCTGGGTGATTTAATCTAATGCGAGTGCCATTCCACGATCTGTAAACCATGGGACTCGGAATACGACGTAGATATCAGATTGGATCGATTCGGTTCCCTAGTAATAATGGACAGGGAATGAAAAGTTAACCGTATTTGGGTCTATCTAAATCAACCCAAAAATTGGAGAAAGTCTAATAGAACAATTTTTATTTTAAGAAAGTAATATAATTCGATAATTTGTTACACCGAAGAGTAACAAATCTTGCAGATATTCTAATGATAGTAAAAATGTTCAAGCTTCTAATTGCCGAAAGAGAAATTTGTATTCCTTGAGAATTCAAGAGATTCTAGGGAGATTTCGAGAGATTGCAAGTAGAAGAGATCAGCTTTTCTTTGGGGCACGCGTAAAGTCGATTCTAACCAAGCGCTACTATGAGAGTTCCCGAGGTTCTCGAAAGATTCCCAAGGGAACGGTTTTGTATTCTTCACGAGCTCTCAAGTTTATTCGTTATGATTTATTCTTTGGGGACTTTTTTGGGGATTGAAAAAATAACGAATATTCCCCAAAACTTCTGTGGTTTATTAAGGTACTCTTGAAGTATACAAATAATTTCATTCAGCTTGATACATCAATATTTTTTTCTAGCTCCTCACACAGGCGTCTGAAACAAAAAAAAATCAAAAAGGTTTTTAAAGTTTAGATCCTTAATTAGTCAGTGAACCAGAAAAATTTGGAAAAATATTAATATTTCATAAAATGTCGGCCATTTGACAAAAAAATCTAATGTTTACCCAAAAATTTACCTCAATTTGTTTAAAAAAACTGTTGGAACAATTTTTTTTTCAATTTGGAGTGGTTAACCGACAAATAACACATTTCAGCAATCTGTATATGCAAGTTCGAGTCGATCGGTCAAATACTTATTGAGCTATGAATCGGGCAATTTTGAAAAATGTGAAACCGAAAAAGCGCGTTTAAGGGGGTCGTCTACCTTCGCGGTTTCAAAAAATCGAATTTTTTTTTTTTGCTGATTTCGAATATAGACACTATAAGGAACATGCCTTATGAAGGATTTATTCGAAAACATGCTGGTTCAAATACTACCGACCTCATCATTTATCTTTAAACGCGTTTTCTCGAAAGTAGTGTTTTTTAAAATTGTTGGCACGATTTTGACGGAACTATCGAAGATATTGGAAATCTGTAAATTGTTTCGTATTCAAGAAACGTCTCACTACGATTAGACACGAGCTTTTTAAACAAAATTTTTTTTTCAATTTTTTACAGCTTTTTTAAGCTAGAAAAACAGGGTAGAAAATAGAACTTTTTTTTCAAATGGCTGCCATTTTGTTAAATTTTAAAATCTTTCAAAAAGCTTGTGTCTTATCGTAGTCGGATTAGTAAAAAGTAAAAAAATATGATTGTTTTCATGTTTTAAGGTTCTGAAGCTGAGAAATCGTGCCACAAAGTCTACTTGTCGCGCCGGCAGAGATCGATTCAGGGACGCCTCAAGGCCAAGATAACGAAAAAAAAAATATATATTTTTTTTTAATTTTAATAATGTACTAATTAAATAAAAAAAAACTTTGTGTCAATATCATATGTAATTTTTTTCGCAATCCATCGTCAAAAATACGCCCGAAATTCAGGCGCGAATGTAGACGACTCCCTTAAGGGGGTATTCTCTTCGAACGGTTTCAGAAAATCGATTTTTTTTTTCATTTTTTCAAAGATTAGGGATCTAAGAATAGTATACCAAAAGGATTTTTTTTTCTATGGCAATTAGGTCAAGAAAGTTGAACTCAATTTGTCGCTTTTTTTCATTGGAAACTTTAAACGCGTTTTTCTCAAAACTACTTTTTCCAAACCAGGTTCCCACGATTTTTAAGAAACTAGTAGACGGATTTTGATAAACTTTCTTTTCAAATGTGTAGAAATGTACTCGCTATCGTCTGACGGACGTTTTTTCCCCTATTGTTTATGACAAATGTTTAATGAATTTTGAAAGATGAAAAAAGGGTGAAAAAAACGATTTTTTTTTCTATAGCCTGCCATTTTGAAAATTGTTATGATAAAAAAATGCCTCCGTCAGACGATAACTACACTACCATAGATTAAGAAAAACATTTACTCTTGTGTTTCAGACCAGCCATTTTTGAGATTTGGTGGGAATCATCAGCCAACTTTTTTTGGAAGGCCTATGTTCGCAAGGGTGCAGTGGCCAAACCGTGCAAATTTTTTTATACAAGTTTTCTGAATTTTGTAGTCCAAGGGTTAATAAAACTTTTAAAAGAAACCGCATTAAAAAATCAATTATAGTTTTCTCGCAGTAAAATTCCAAAAAACGCTTAGAAATACGGCCAATCCATGAGAACACCCCCTTAAAGATCCACATATAGTGAAAATTTTGGCTTCGCTACATGGGATTCGCCCCTTAAAGTCACTGGTAAATCGCTAGGTAAACATGCTAATAGTAAGTAAAATTGGAAAATTTGTGAGTAAAATTGGAATAAGAGTTTCGGTCAAAATACTGTAAAGTCACTATATAAAAAGACTTTCTATTATTTTTAAAGAGAATGCGATGCAAATATTCACTGCCCACTTGAAACAATAATATATACAAAACTCTATAGAAGAAGTTTCAAGTGCCTGGATAACCTCCAGGCAGAAAGCCTGCATGATTCATAGGTTAAAATTCTATTAAATTATTTTAAACTTAAATTTAAAATTAGTTTTTAAAGTTGCATTATTTGAAATTTGTTATTATTTCAAGGAAGGATAAATATACACAGAACAAATTATGAGGTTAATTAATTTGTGTTTATAAGCGTGGCTGAGTGAGACCTGCATAATAGACAAAGATTCACAGCAAACACGACAGGGGTTCGATTCCCGCTACAAGGAAATTTCTTTCTATTTTACATTGAGTAAAAATTTGTATAACGTTACTGTTTCTGGAAATATAATTTTGCTTGCTAGAAAGTTACCCTTCAAGTATTTTCAAGTGCGATCGGGGCCCGATAGAGCATCTCCTAGTCGAAGTGAAACGTCACCTAAGATCCTTGCCAGATCTGCGGAACGAATTATACCCTTACAAAAATCACCATATTATGGCCCAGATCGGATGATACCACGTGACCAGGCTGCCAGATCTAAGCCCGGTCAGGCCGTGTATTTCGTTACCGATTTGAGTTTTCCGATCAGAACCTGGCCAGGGCTCCAGAAAAGTTTCTGTTCTGGCTGCACGAGATTGCACAAATGATGGATTTAAAGGTAATTCCGAAAATTAGTAATGTTTTCAAGTTACTTAAAACTAATAATTAATGATGTAATTTAATGAGAAGAAAAAATTTATTTTTATGGGTACAACTAGGACCAATAAAAACATGAATTTATTGATGAGACATCAGAATCAACAACATATTTTGGTGAGAAATATTCGAATTTATTATTTAAATTTAGTATTAACAGTAATTGTGTTAGGTCGGTTTTCTTAGCAAGCTTTAAATGTAAAAATTGTTGTAAAAGTTTGAAGTTATTTCATGTAGCCAATCAGATATCCACCAATCGATCATACTTTAAATGCTCAACTTTTTTAAGGTGTCAAAAATTAAGTCTCTAGAAAAAATAGTATATTTCGTATCAAGTGCGGGAAGGCGTATCTTAACGCAAGAGCGAGTTACCGCACCAGTGCGGAAAAATCAACTTTCCGCGCGCAAAACGACACCGACACAACTAAATTTCCGTGTACGGCGGACAAAAAAGTTTTTCTGTGATATCGATACATTAATTACATCACTATATGATTTTTATTTTATTTATTTTTTCATTTCATGGCAGTAAGAGGATGAAATTACAGACGAATCTGCGAATCGGCTTTTGTATACTTTGAAGAGATCTGTACAGCAATTGGTAGCAAACGAAATGTTAGCCGCCGGCTGTGGTCTGGTCGGCATATCGTAGGCCTATCCTAAACTATCCTTCCACTCTTCCCAAATGCGCGATACGCCAGAGGGTCTCGAGATTTCCAGATCCCTCTTATCTTCCTCTCTATCTAATTCAAACCCGAATACTATTTCTCTCCTGAATACTGCACATACCACTCTTGTACTTTCTCGAAGATAGCACATTTTACCCATCAAGAATTAACACGATAGGTCGACATCGCACCGTTAAATGCAATTAGCGATTTTAAATGAACGAGAGTTTTTATCCAGTCACGTAGTTCTACTTGTCTACTCTTAGTACGTGTGAAAACTTGAATTTTGCAGTCAGCTACGATGCACTATATATATAATGATTGCTTTATCAATAAATTTATCGTGTAAAATATTTTTAATTTTTTCTAGATTGTGATATATCAGTGACAGAATTCGAAAATTAATAGTTAAATAATTCATAAGTGAGGGAAATGTTTCGGAAATTTGTTATTACCTGTGTGGAAATTGCCACCTCGTGCAGAAATTTTATAGTGGCGATGATCGGGGATGGATAGGGCATTACCTAGTTAGGAATGAAACGCCCCACTTGATCTGGGCCAGACCTGGAAAACGGATTATTGCAACGCCCTTTTCTAGAATTTCAAGCTCCCAGACAGGGCGCAGCGTTTCATTCCAGGTCAGGGCCAGATCGGATAATTCCTGCACGAGATATCATGGTCTAAACCATCATATAACTCACCTAGGCTGACAGATCTAGGCCTGGAAAAATTTCTGCTCTGCACAGAGAAACTTTTTATGGTGAAGTTCATTAAAACTGGTATTATATTTTAGTATGTTACGCTTCTAATTTAGGGAAATTCGTACACTATTCTAAATATTGGTGTTGCCACTATAAGAAGGCAAATTTGTAGTCCTTTCCCAATAAGAAAAATATAATATCATATAAATAAGCATGAAACGTATTATTAAGTGGTAGAGGCCATATTAAAGTTTTTGAGTCATTCTGTAACCAAGATCATATTTTGAATCCCAAAGATTGACATTGTTAATTTTATAATCTATAACTATAACTTAATTCGTGCGGTTTGTTTTCAAAATTTGAACGTTTATTTTAAAAAAACATGTACAATAGTATTATTCAAAGTATTGCCCATCTCAAGCTATGACTTTTTCCCATCTTTCTGGCAATTTGTGGATATTATCCCAAAAGAACTGCGCCGGCTTGGCGGTCAAGAATGACTCAATCCACTTTTTGATACCCTGTTCTGATGTGAACCGTATTCCAGTGAGGGCGTTCTGCATCGACCGGAACAAATGGTAGTCAGAAGGGGCAAGGTCTGGGCTATAAGGCGGGTGGGGTAAAACTTCCCATCCACTGTTTTCCAAATAGTTCTTAACCGGAATAGCAACATGGGGCCGAGCGTTGTCATGATGGAAAATTATTGCCTCGTGTCTGGTCGCATATTTCGGGCGTTTTTCGGCGATTGCTCTCTTCAAACGGATTAATTGTGTTCGGTGGCGTTCTCCATTAATGGTTTCACCCGGTTTTAGCAGCTCATAATACAGCACACCCTTCTGATCCCACCAAATACAGAGCATTTCCTTCGCGCCATGGATATTCGGCTTTGCCGTTGATTTGGCTGGTTGGCCGGGTTTCACATATGATTTTTGCGCTTGGGGTTGTCGTAATAGATCCATTTTTCATCACCAGTAACAATCCGATGCAAAAATGACTTCTTTTTGTGACGTTCCAGCAGCATTTCGGACATGCAAAACCGCCTTTCTACGTCTCTCGGCTTGAGTTCATGTGGAACCCAATTTCCTTGCTTTTGAATGTATCCGGCTGCTTTTAAACGTTTTGAAATGGCTGCTTGAGTGACTCTCAAAGATTCTGCGAGCTCTTCTTGAGTTTGGCAACAATCTTCATCGAGTAATGCTTCCAGTTCTTCATCTTCAAACTTTTCTGGCTGCCCAGGACGTTCTTCGTCTTCCAAGCCAAAATCACCACTTATAAATCGTGCAAACCACTTTTGGCACGTTCGCTCAGCTAGAGTATGTTCACCATAAACTTCCACCAAAATACGATGACTTGCGGCTGCAGTTTTCTTTATATTAAAGTAATGAAGAAGAACTCCCCGTAAAAACACTTTTTCAGGCACAAAGTTCGACATATTTGACTGAAAAAAAAATTATTGTTGTTTACGCTTCAAATGAATGACATATACTGAAAGAGACGCACAATGACAGTAGCTTTCCAACGCATGTTCTGAATATTGGAACGATCAAGTAATAATCAAGTTACGCCATCTCTTAGCAAACCGCACGAATTAAGTTATAGATCCAATACATACAACCTAAATAATATTATTTGTAATAGACTATGTTAAAAAGCGTATGCTATACTGAAAGTGAATTGACCTTCGCAAATATTAAAGGTAAAAATCATGGCACGCGCACAAACTTCTATAAGCTCTTCATTATGAGAACCTGCATTCGTGGACTTTCTACAAACGTTATTTATATGAGACACACACATATGTAACAACATCAACGCAAACACACTCAACAGTTCACACATACACACTGTTCTTATACCTAACTTAATATAACCAAACATAAATATACGCATTAATCGCAAATACAATATGTCATACTAAAGTATAAATCTTCTAATATACCAATGTTATATTACTATAAAGACTTATGAGACAGAAATGCGCCTTTTCTCTACCGGAAAAAATTCTAACCTTTAAAATCGCTAAATTTCAAATGCACTCGAGATTCCCTCCAACGAGAAACTCGAGCATCGGAGTGTTCTTTGCAATGTTGTTATGCGCGTTACTGTGTCAAATTCGTGATTACTTTATCCCTTAGTAGTGGGGGAAGAGGGGTCGATCAGCTGCTCGTTGTAGAGAACGGTGACGCGCTCGTACAGGCCCCGTCAACTCAATAGTGTGTGCATGTGTGTTATAAGTATGTGAGAAATATAAAAACCTAATTAAATGATCGAATAATGTATAAAGCAAGATAAAAGAAAACAATAAAAATACATAAAGTATAAATGGTTATTCTTTATGTTTTTTTATTTATTTGTTCTCTTGCCTCATGCATTATTTGATCATTTAATTAGGTTTTTATATTTCTCACATACTTATAACACACATGCTGCAAAAATATGGCACATTACTGCAACAAATTAATACAAAAAGATTAATTATTCTGAACGCACATGTGATTGTCTTTAGAAAAATGTAAATGACATACTCTTTATCCGTTATTATAGATTTGTTTGCAGGTTAGGTCATTTAAATGCGGGTTGGACACCGCTTCTACTCACAGTCTACCCTGCACTTCGTCTTTTGGAAAGACGTGAAGTTTCGCCCGACGAGTCGAATGACAATCTGGGACGATACACTTCTGCCTATCATGTTTGATCGGTCCAGGTTTAATTTTTCGAATTTACAAAAAGTTCGCTACTGGAGCAATCAAAACAAACAAAAAATGACTGACGACTTCGAACTGACGTAAGTGGAAGAGGGACAGATGTGACCAATGGCAAGCGGGGTGAGATGTACAAACGGGGTTGAAACACAGCGCCAACAGGTGGTCGCCCATTGAACTTCAAAAAATAATAATCATAATTCGGCATATTGGCCTATACGAGTTGACGGGGCCTGCGCTCGTATAAGGGAACGCTCGTTGTAGGGAATCTCGAGTGTGTTAGCCCAAATAAGTTCAGTTACTATCGAAAACATTTGGAAATTTTAACATTGTCAATGTTAATCTTCGATGTTCATGTTTTTAATTCATACTATTCTAAAGTAGAGAAAGCCACAGTTTCGACCTTTTTCTTACGTTTCCATATTCACCATGTTAAATTTTCATAAACTTTTGTAATTTTATGTTACTTCAACTGTTTATAAATAGAATTATTTTTTCTATCATTTCTTAAAAGCTACTTACAATATTTCTCAGTCCCAAATTCTTAAGCTTAAATACTAATTCATTGCATTGTCCATTATAATTCTTAATCTTCTAAGGTATTAATAATAAATATGGAAATGCTTAATTATATTGATGTAATGTGAGAAATTACCACTGTACTGTATATTTCCCTAAAGTAGAACAGTAAAAGACCCGAATTACCAGAAAAATTATTACAACTCCATTTTCTGGATTTTTAATCCATCTGACCCTGTGAAAATTAGCATATTTTTTGCATTTACAATTGAACGTGTCATGAGTGGAGAGCGGACTAGGATAGTGTGAAATTGATAAAAATTTTCGTCGTCAAGTGTCAATCACTCCATTCAGTGAATGGATCCAGTGAAAAAAAAAGAATTAACGGGACTTCAACCAGATCTCTCATTCCAATTACTGAATGCAAAATTTGATTTTTGTATTCGAGTCGGAAGTGACATGCGTAACAAGAGTTTCTTGGAAATCGGTTACTATAACTCAGCGTGTCACTGTAACGATACTTAAGCATTCGTAAGGTAATTGGAGACCAAAGGCAAAACGAAAAGAGGTATAGAGTAAATAACGAAATGATCGAAATTCTTTCAGTCGTATGAGTCAAACCACGTTAATTCAATCAGATTCTTCAGAATCAATAATCTCATCCCGGAATTTTTTATACAATTGTTAATAAAAACCAAATTGAATTGCAAACATTGTAATGCTAATATTCCCAAAATGAAGAGAAAACTTTTTGGGATAGTAAAAAAAAATTTCATTCGTTTATTGCAAACGGGTCGTGAAATATCAATTTTTTCTTCAAATGTTGCAAAATTAGTAAAAATCAAAAATAATAATAACGGTACGGAATTTCTAAAAACCGTTCGAAGCGTTTTTTGTTTTGTTATAAGCTATCGAATTTTATTCGATTATTATCATTATTATGTATTATTAATATATATATATTATTATCATTGATCGAGTTGACGTGGTTTTTTCAATCCCAAAGAAAAAAAAAGAAACAATCCGATAAAAGTTTTATATCGCGTTCGATCCAAATCGGTTGAAAATCAATCCGACTCGATCCGAATAAATCTGAGCTCAGATTGATCGAAATCAAAGTATCAATCCAAATTATTCCGATCTAGAATTAATTCCTTTGGATTTACTAATATTGAAGTGACGGAATAAATCGGATTAATTGATTTTCGCGAGGGTAGCCAATTTTGATGATTTCGTGAAATTTTTTTTTTAGTAAATTAGCTGAATTAATTTGTTAGAACGCACTTAATTTTAAATTAAATAAATAATTTAATTGTCATCAAGGGTACGAGTGCGTGTTATGTTTTCGGTACAGGGATCGTCCACATGTTTTGAGTTAATTAAAAACTTTAGTTATATTAACCAAAATACTTATCTTTTGAGTAATATGAGAGGATTTTCAACTAGAGTATATCCAATTCACGTTACGAACAGCCAATTGCATTAAATTGTAGCTATGGTCGAACTGTTAACTTCGAGAGCCAATCGCGATGAATGGCATATTTGCAATTGACTTAAATGTATATCATATTCCTGTTAATTACATGTCTAGTGGATTTTCTTTCTATTGCATTTTACTAAATATTTGCAATTCAACTCTACATTCACTTGATTGCTTTTCTCGTTTTCCATTCCTATCGCAAAATTTCAGTAAATTACCTAAAATATCCCTTTTTTAATGTAGTTTTCGGAATTAGAAAATTCTAATAAAAATGTCAGAGATGTTCTATTTCTTATACAATAACGTGATTTTTCTTTCAAAATACATTTTAAAAATTCAAAAATATTAAAAAGATTCCAAACTTTGATTCGAATGAGATTTTTAAATGAATTTATAAAATGGAAAGATTGTACGTTGTGGGGTACATAAAAGTTGTCTATTGATTGTCATACATCGAGTAATTTATTTGTTTTTAGTAAAAGTGATTAAAAATAAAATTTATCTGTGGGGTATTATTTTTAATAATTTTCATCTAACGAAAGGCCTTGGCGTGACAAATATGAGCCTTTTTATGAAAGCCATTGCCTAAGCATAGCTTGTTCGTTCGCTAACAAATTGTTATCATCCACTCATTTGCGGCAAAGTTATAAGCCTCTTCAGAAAAAGGTAAGCATCCATAAATGTAAAATTAACATACTGCCGTAAAGAGGATGTTCCACAAAAGCCATAAGCTGCAACGAGGCTTTCTTAATTAAATGCGATTACGATATCCAGTTTCAGGATAAAAATTTGAGCGACGCTAACAAAAGAACGTAATATTAAATAAAACTGTTATCTTTTGAACAGAATGATACGTCTTGTAAGCATTGTACAACTCGATAATTATTTTGCTGTTGAAGTCACGCGTTCATTAGCATATTTAATTATGAATATTTAAGATTTTCGACCCAGCGGGCATCCTACTCGAGATTCTGGTGTATTAAAATAAAGCCTGCACCGTGCATGAGGCTCCATCGTAAATTTTGTCAGACACACAAGGACTGGTTGTTGCTCCATCTTGCCGCGAAATACGAAAAAAAGGTATTTGGGAGACAGGCATGCGATACGTATTGCCACTAACAGGCCATATTAAAAAAGCCGAGGGTACCATGTTCCATGCACGCACGAGAAACCATTTTTAATGATAAATCCACGACGTGACATTGTATTAAAAGAGCATTTTGTATCTGTACAAACTGTGACATTTTTGAGAACCAAAATGTTGCCAGAGACTTTGTTATAAATATAATAGAGGTATCTGTATGAGTGTATTATTTCCGTATTATTATTAAAAAGCTTATTATATCTTCTTCTTTTTTCTTTTTGGCAAATATATAATACAAAGGAGTTCTGCAAATAATGTTGCAGAATAAAAAGATTTTTTAAAGATTGAAAGAAGGGAGAAACAATTTGGTGAATTCTAAAGTTCATAGCTTGCAGAATAAAAAAAAAGAATTTATTGAATGTTATAGCCTCTGCGGATAAAACAAGTCCCACAAAAATTTCTATCCGACAACTTTTCATATTGTGTAGCTTCGCTCAAGCGTGTAATTTACTTAGGAGTCGGTTGACTCAAGAATTTAAAAAAATATATTGTTTCTACTTAACGCAGATATAAATGGAAAAAAGTTACTAATAAGAGAAAATTTATTTTAATTATCTTATTGCACCCTTTGTGGAAATTTCTTATGGTGCTTTTACGCTATCCTGAAACTAAGTATAAATTTATCTTCCCTATTGGTATACGGGTTATCTTAATAGATACTTTTTAGACCCAATCAAAAACTTTTAAAAAGTTTCCACAGATATTAATATAATACTGTTTTATAATCTTATCGATTCACGAAGAAACTCTTCATTGTAAAATCTAGTATTATTATATTTATTTTTACTAAAAGTTAATAGGAAGCGGGGATATAGTAAGAAAATTAGTTTTATTTATTATAACGATAGGAGGAAATATTTTCTTTTATGAACCAATTATATGGTAAACACAGGGCAACTTTATAAATTACCATTGAGAGTCGCAAAGATTAATATCTTTGATGGCAAATTGAAACTATGAATAAGTGATACCTATATAAATATAAAGTAACACTATCAATACAAAAATTGTTCTTTTCAATAATTTATCAGGTGTACAAAAAAGTTTCCGCCGTTTTTTATAAAAAATTGGGCATTTATTGTCAAAGAACAGAACCTTATGTTTTATTCGAAGTATTGTCCATCATATTTTTCTTCTTGCGTTTGGCATGAATCTTGATCCAATAATGCCTCCAATTCCACGTCTTCTCTCACTTAAGGAGGTTCTATCGTAAAACGAATTAACGGTCAGAAAAGGATGAAACTTGAAAGATAGTTATTTAAATGCATAAAAATGAATCAGTCAAATTTTCAAGACTCCAGGGTACCTGTGAGCTAAGATATTTTAATAAATATTTTCTGTCATTTAACATGTGCTTTTATGGACAACTACCTTTTCATTGTTTTCAATTACTCACCACACATTTATTAACGGTTGAATATCGATGAAATATTTTATAATAGTGAGAAAAATATCTAAGAAACATTTTTAGCTTACAATATTGTTACAAGGGTACTTGTAAATCAATGAAAATAGAAATAAATGTTACAAAAATCATGATATGGAGTGATAATGTAGTAGATATGGCAACACCGCAGCCGAGTATACGTTGGTAGGTTATGGCGTGCTATTCAAAAAGAAACATTGAGTCTAGATTCACGTTTGCCCTGTCATAGTATTCACACCGGAATGCCTTAGATTTATAATCTAGTTCAATACATTGCCTCTTATGATGCCAAATTTAGAAGGGACACTAAAACAAGCGACGCGGTGTTGCCACATCAAACTACCTCGTGAGTCAACTGCACCAAATGTTTTGTTCTGACTAGCTATGTACCGATAGAACCTCCTTAAGGCAGCCTCACCATATGTTTCTACAAGCAATCGATGCGCCTCAGCTGCAGATTTCTTCAAATTGAAGAAGAAACTCAAAAGTTCCCGCAAATTTACTGGTGGCACCAACTTTTGTCAAACGGCGGAAACTTATTTGTACACCTGATAAATTGCAAAATAGTTTAGAGAAATTACGCTCGTCAGTTGGGTTCTGACATAGGGATCCTCTAGAGAAGGATGGGACAATGTTCCCCCACGGAGCCCTTCGCCATGACAATTGGATCGGAAGTGACGTCATACGCATTCTTGATTGTCTAAAACAGCAACAAAAGGCGCACGTTTTGAGGTTAGTTTTAGGAGCGAATACACTTTTCCGCAAATGATATGCATCACAATGTATCAGTTATGATGCATATATCATAATTAGATAGTCACATTCATTATAAATTACTAAACAAAAGCATAACCTCTTAACACTTAACCGGAACTCTCCAAACTTGCTCTCCCCCTTCAAAATTGCGTTAGGAGGAGTCCGTTTCCACCCACTTACAAATTTAACTCATTGTCACAATCATATTTTGATTTATTATTTATATTTTAACGAAAAAAACAAACTTTTCTATTGCTCTTAATGTTACGGGGAATTTTTCGTCGGCCATATTTGATCAGTTGACATTTCGCCCACGCCCCTATGTCAAATCCCAATAGTAATGAACAATGAAGAGAGAAAGACGTGAATATTTTGCAATTGAATACTTCATATATTGGAATAATACGTTGCCAAAATTCCCATTGGAAATAGTAAACGTACTGCCGAGTGACGTCAAATACCGTTTTTAGTGCGCTGAATCCGAATTCGACCTCAGAATTGCTCCATCACGTTAGTTTTTCGAGAAATCCTAACCTAAAAATACAAATCACACTGTTTTTTGCTATATTCGGGGTAAATTACGTCGAGAATTAATTTTTTTTATAAAAACTCGTTACAACATTTGAAAGTACCACTTTTACACATTAAAATCCTTCTTAAATTTTTCAGATATCTTTTTTTTCTTGGAGATATCGTTCAATGAAGTTGAGTACTTTGCTGTTTTCGTGAATGTAACCTTACCGAAAAGAAGTTCGTCCGGAAAGCATAAAAAATAATGCTCTTCTATGTTTCTTGGGTTGCTAAATCCATATCGACCTCAGAATTGCTACATCACCTCAGGTTTTTTAAATTTCCTAACCTAAAAGTGCAAAATACGCCATTTTTCGCTATATTAGGGGTTATTCTATACACAGTTAAAAACTTACCCGATATACTAATACACTTTTTTATATTTGAATGGGGGGGGCTTTCTAACTTACGATTGTTGCTAGCAGAGGCTCTACCCTGCTTCTTTTCACAAATCGTAAAAGTTTTCACATTTTAGTATATAATGAAGTTGCTACATTGCAAGTGTCATATAATTGCGATGCGTTAATGAATGTGTGCAGTTAGGTTAACCCATTATTAACCAAGCGAAATCCTGGCTAGATAGCACTGAACTAACTATTGGATCACTGTCCAAATGAAAAAAAAATTCACCCATGTTTTTTCTTTTTGCGGTTCCAATTGTTTATGCGAAATTATTTAACCCTTTGAGGGGCAGCGTATCATATATGATACACCAAACTTTTTTCAATTTTTTATTCATACCGCGATCGTTTTCAGCTCAATCGCTCTCGAATAAACTTCTACACCATTATAAGTACTTAACCTTCGTATTGCTTTGATTGAAAGTATGGAAATTTATTTATTTAATTATTTATAAACAATCAAAGGCGGAAAATTTTCAATTTTATCGAATAACTTCGGCCTTGGGCAGAGTTTTTAAGATAATCTTATGAAAATTTGTATAAAAGGGTTTTCGAAGTCGCTGATTACGAATCCGGTATTAGGATTTGAAAAATCAAAATGGCGGATTCAATATGGCGGCTATTTTAGGTTAGAATTGCGGTTTTCTGAATAATTCACTTGGAAAAAGGTATAAGGGGATTTACGGATTTGCTCATCACGAATATGAATTCAGAATTTCGATATTCAAAATGACGGACCCAATATGGTGACTATTTTAGGTTAGAATTGCAATTTTCTATGTCCACGTCGTTTGTTCCGGATCACGCAGAGAGGAGAGAACTGGAGAGGTTTTTTTTGTGGAATCAGCAATCTTTAATCCGATTCAATCTGTGAGAGTATGATCTTCGATATCCAATTCGCTATCCCAATTCCGGAAGGATTGAATTAATATTATAAACTATTATAAAATTATTATGAATGACATTATTTTGAGTCCATTTTATCTATCCCCCTTATTTGCATTCGATTCCGCCATTTCGAATTCTGAAATTCTTATACCGAATTCGTGATCAGCGACCCCAAAAACCTATGGAAACACCATTGATACCCATTACAAGTCTAGCACAAAAATTTGCCCCTCAAAGGATCAAACAAATTAACAAAAATTTTTCAATTTAAAAAAAACTGATAATACCAATCGATTCTACGGGGAAAAACAAGTCGAAAACCTCTATACCATTTTTTGTCAGATTCTATTTAGTTAATGTATTATAGTTAGTTAATAAAATACTCAGGTTTATCCGGAAATCAAGATTTTATTCAGACCGATTGCACAAGACATTTAGGCATGATTTTTTCTGTGTTCTTTGCAGAGAGAGATTTTACATAGTGAACAATATCTTTCAGTGTATATAGAGCAGTTTTCTGCTTCGTCATTGTTTATAACGATAATACACTAACAAAATAGAATCTGCCAAAAAAATGGTTTGGAGGTTTTCAACTTATTTTTTCCTGTAGAATCGATTAGCATTATCAGTTTTTTTAAATTGCAATATTTTTGTTAATTTGTTTAAATAATTTCGCTTAAACAATTAGAATTGCAAAAAGAACAAACACGGGTAAATTTTTTTTTCATTTGGACAGTGATCCAATAATTATAGTAGTTTGGTGCTATATGGCCTGGATTTCGCTTGGGTAATAATGGGTTAAGTTGTGTTAAATTAGTATTTGGACATGTATTAGTATGCTTACTATTTATATTGATACGTTTATACGTGTATGTGCATGTAAGTATGTAAATGTGTTTATAAATACTCTCTCTATGTAGCTCGCAAAATCTAATAAGAACTGTCGTAAAATTAACGAATAACTGAATTTTTTTTATTGCGGAGGTGCAATTATTCCCTATTTTCGAAAAGAAGAGTTATAAATATGGTTTCACTATTTCCAAAAGACTATGGTATTTCGGTTAGACAGAAGATGTGACTTTACTATTGTCTTTTGTAAATTTAACATTCTGTTTTAGGAATTAATAAAACATTTATTGGGTTCACTTCAATATAATTCGTTCAATGTGTCGGCCATGATTTTATTTTAGTAAAAAATAAGTATAGTAACACTAAATTTTACAATGAAGAGTTTCTTCGTGTGTTAATCTATTTTAAAAATAGATATTTTGATTTCATTAACTCACGATTAATTGATGTGATAATTTACTCGGACAAAGGCAAAACATATTGATGATGGATAATTTACCAATGACGTTTACTTAAGGCGTAAAATCACTCTAGCGGCTCGAAAATCATGCAAAGTAAGGAATTTTGTTCAGAAATATAATAAAATAAATGGAAAATCGGATATGAGTGTTATATTATACATGTATTGAAGAATAAAACAAAATTATTTAATGGAGAAAAATCCAAAATGCGGGCGAACTCATATCACCATCCCCAGTAAATGTAGAACAAAACAAAAAAAGTACGTTAATCTACAAGCTTTAATACATCAAAATACGTAGGACTTGTCCAGAATATTAATTTTTAACAACATGCTTGTCATTTGAAAATTACGTCACGATTTTCGAGTAAAAATGTTGTGGTAAATCTCGTATAAAATTAACAATTTTTAAAATATCGCAAACATCTTACGTACTTTAATGGAAAGACTATTAGAGAATACACAGTAACAATTTCAAGTCTATCGGATCAGAATTTGTGAGTTATGAGTTTGCCCAGTTTTAAAAAAATGGTTTCGAGAAAAACGCGTTCAAAGTTTTTGTGAGAGGAAAAGCATAACTTTTTTATTGTACTTTTAATCTGCGATACCTGCTCCATCCATGAAATGGCTTTTTTATATTCTCTAGTTTTTAATACATTAATTTATGAAAAAAATTCTAGAATGGTGTTACCCCTTAATGAAAAAATATCATTTAAGTAATTCAATAAATTAATAGATTATGCAAAAGTACTTTGAAATGTTTATTTTTATTCAAAAAAATGTTTGTTGCATGTTTCGCCAGAAATAAAAAAGAATACAAAATTTTTTTAATGCTGACATATCGTGTTCGTCAAGTTTGGTATTCAACAAAAGTTAAAAACATTTTTCCGGATTGATAACTTTTTGAAATCTTTTGTTGCCAATTGTAAAGTGATTTTTAAGAACATGTATTAACTGAGTCACTTGATCAAGAAAAGTATCCCAGTTCTAATTAATTTTAATTTAATTATATTAATTTTAAATAATTAAAAATAAAAGAAATGCCTTCTTATATGATGATCAGTAAAAAATAATCACTCCTTTATCAACATTCAAATTTTTTAATTGTCCAAAATCATTTAGAATCTTACATTATTATTTCCTTTACCATTACAACAAACTTAAGTCAAATATTTCCATTACTTAACAGAAACTGAAATACGTTTCTTGATCATGTGAATTTCTTGATAAATGCCCTTAAGGAACATCTTGTTGAAGTAATCTGTTAAAAACAGTAGGAAGTGACATTTACGAATTAAATTAAAAAAATTATCTTTGGATGCAGAAAATAATTAAAAGTTACCCTTATTAACGTAAATTGTTTCATGAGCCAACGGATTCTTTCGAATCTTGTCTCATCGGACAAGTATCTCTAACTACTGTTACAAAAAGTCCAAAATGAAAGGGAATCAGATGCGAAAAGAAGGCTTAAATCTGATTTAAGCCACATGCCGTGTTACAGACTCACTGAAAAAAGAAAGTGAACCTCTTGAGCTACCTTAAATTTACATCAAACGCGCTTTAATCCACGAACGTTGCCCAACCTTTCGCATCTTACCTTTTTAATCTTATTACACCCAAAATGAGACGGACTATAGCGTTTTATTTTGGCATTCAATAATTTATTACTTTTATAAATTCAATTTTTCGAGACCCTTGTATCCTAATTAGTTCACCAATATTTAAAGATGAGAAAAAAATTTAGTATATCCTTTTATTCTAATTTGTTTGATATTTTAAGTGAAATCCGCTTTAAGGTTCTAATTTCACATACAAGAAAAGAAGCCTAACCATTTAATAAGATTACTAATTCACAAGGATATTGTGTTTCCAGAGTATCACCTATCAGTAACTTAAGTTTAGCTACTCGATGGCAAAATACGCGCAACTACTTTTCGAGGAGCAAACTTGAAATTCATTCTACGATATAAATTGACAATATATATGTTATACTAATTTTAACTTTGTACTTATTAAGTCGAAAATAATCATACTTTCGATAAATAGACCAAAATCGTTTTACACACACTTTGTTGCAATTTCTTTTTCTTTAATTTATGGAAATTTCAAATTTTACCAAAATCTTTTCCATTTTAGTGCCTTGAAGCTTGAAAAATAATCATAATCGCAGGTTATTTCAATCATTTTTCTCTTAGAGAGAATTCTGCATAATTGTATATTTTCTCAGAAGAGCTCGGCTGTAAAACTGAATTTATAAATCCGCACAGTAGTCCTTCAGACATAAAAGCTGACGTTCAAGTTGCATGCAGAGAGTGCGTCAAAACAAGTTGGGGACAGCGCTGTGATAAATATTCGAGGATAAACTTTCATTATATATGATTCATAATTTCAGACCAAGCGAACTTATCAGTAAAGCTATAAAGCCTGCGAAATCTCTAGTCTTATTGACACGTTTAAAAAAAAGAACTTTCAACTCAGGAGTTCGTTAAGCCCGGAACACTTACGCCAAAAATTGTCTCTCGATTTAGGAATTCAAACCTAAATATTTCCAAACTCAACAAAATTATAAACTAAAAAAAAGGATTTTAGAAATCCGAGAATGGAGTTAAGATCTAATAAATTACAATGTTGTAATAAAAAGAATATCTCCCATGTTATAAATGAATTAAGTTTGAGGTTAAGTTGGAGGTTCGGTGGCCAATTTCGGAGGCTTTATAATATCCCATATAAATTGTGTATGTATGTCAGCGCCATCTAATACCATAAAACTTTCTAATGGCACCTCTTCCTTATTTAGCGAGTGTAAAATTTAAGTATGTGTTGGGGGTTACAAGGTACGCCATAAAATCAGACTTTATTGCTCTAATAGGTGAGAGGATACCTGGAAATAAAAGATAGCCCAATACCATTGAACGTTTCTTCTCGGAAGCATTTTTCTCGTAAATTTCCATCCAGCCTGCGGAGAATTATCGAAGCGATTTTGCTCCTTGAATCGAAACATTCCGATTTAAAAGCATTTAGTGCCGAGCTTGCGCGAGGCTATATGTTAATGAGACGGTGCGAGCCAGGGCTGAGGTTAAGTGAAATTTTTTCGGTAATTACGTGAAGAAGCCAGACCGTGGAAACCCGATATAAGCTCTCGGCGATGCGCCACTGAAAGATTTAATCCAATCCGTTACGCGGAGCAACGGTCTAAACTTCGAGACCCGCGAACCCTACGTCTCCACACTTAAGGAATTCTTATCCCAGTATTAATCGCGTTTCGTAAAGTGCCTGCCTGCGCGCTGGTGTATTGGCCACAACAAAGATGCTTCGATAACTCTTATCGTTCAACCGAAAAGCTTCTTATATTAAATTACCTCGGTTCTTACACTGCACTCAATCCTACTTATTAAATCTGAATCAATTATATTATTACTTATTTATGGGGTGGATAAGATAAAAGTAACTTGACGAGATTTTCAAAATTAATTACAATAGTTTTACTTTATTGTACGAGGGGCACTATTTATATTTTGAGCCTAATAATGAAAAACAGTAATTTGTCATCAAAAATGGCTTTATTGTTTTTGAAAGTATTCTCCTTTATGATCTATACACTTTTGCATGCGTCCGAACCATGTCTCATAGCATTTTTTCCATTCCGCTTGAGACACCTCCAAAACACGTTTTTGTCAAATTATGTGGGATGCAACGAGAACAAATCTTTTTCACGGCTAAATGTTTATGTATTGGATCTATAACTTAATTCGTGCGGTTTGCTAAGAGATGGCGTAACTTGATTATTATTCCATCATTCCAATATTCCGAACATGCGTTGGAAAGCTACTGTCATTGTGCGTCTTTTTCAGTATATGTCATTCATTTGAAGCGTAAACAACAATAATTTTTTTTCACTCAAATATGTCGAACTTTGTGCCTGAAAAAGTGTTTTTGCGGGGAGTTCTTCTTCATTACTTTAATATGAAGAAAACTGCAGCCGAAAATCATCGTATTCTGGTGGAAATCTGTGGTGAACATGCTCTAGCTGAGCGAACATGCCAAAAGTAGTTTGCACGATTTATAAGTGGTGATTTTGGCTTGGAAGACGAAGAACGTCCTGGGCAGCCAAAAAAGTTTGAAGATGAAGAACTGGAAGCATTACTCGATGAAGATTGTTGCCAAACGCAAGAAGAGCTCGCAGAATCTTTGGGAGTCACTCAAGCAGCCATTTCAAAACGTTTAAAAGCAGCCGGATACATTCAAAAGCAAGGAAATTGGGTTCCACATGAACTCAAGCCGAGAGACGTTCAAAGGCGGTTCTGCATGTCCGAAATGCTGCTGGAACGTCACAAAAAGAAGTCATTTTTGCATCGAATTGTTACTGGTGATGAGAAATGGATCCATTACAACAACCCCAAGCGCAAAAAAACATATGTGAAACCCGGTCAACCAGCCAAATCAACGGCAAAGTCGAATATCCATGGCGCAAAGGTAATTCTCTGTATTTGATGGGATCAGAAGGGTGTGCTGTATTATGAGCTGCTAAAACTGGGCGAACCCATCAATGGAGAACGCTACCGAACACAATTAATCCGTTTGAAGAGAGCAATAGCCGAAAAACTCCCGGAATATGCGACCAGACACGAGGCAATAATTTTCCATCATGACAACGCTCGGCCCCATGTTACTATTCCGGTTAAGAACTATTTGGAAAACAGTGGATGGGAAGTTTTACCCAACCCACCTTATAGCCCAGACCTTGCCCCTTCTGACTACCATTTGTTCCGGTCGATGCAAAACGCCCTCACTGGAATACGGTTCACATCAGAACAGGGTACCAAGAATTGGCTTGATTCATTCTTGGCCGCCAAGCCGGCGCAGTCAGTTCTTTTGGGATGGAATCCACAAATTGCCAGAAAGATGGAAAAAAGTCATAGCTTCAGATGGGCAATACTTTCAATAATACTATTGTACATGTTTTTCTTAAATAAACGTTCAAATTTTGAAAACAAACCGCACGAATTAAGTTATAGAATTAAGTTATATTTATATATGCTGGTGGAACTAATGCCTAAGGTTGCCTTAATCTCACAAAATGTCACATGTAGATCTTGCATTATCAGTTTTCGCATAGCACACGCTTAGAAAGATTTTTATGCATACTAAAAACATTTATTGAGTGAACAAACAATGGTTTATGGAAAAAACATATCAAAAGCTGGTGAATGCGTCAACAAAGCATGCATGGCAAACATGAATTTGATGCGCGATCATACAGGGTGAGCCATCTAACATTTGAAATTTGAATCAGCTATAAAAAAAAAACTTACGAATATTTTTTCAAAAGTATGGTTTTATTAGGAAGATCAAACCTTTCCATTTAAGAATTAAAGACATCTTTCAAATGACTGCCATGGCTGACCTTACAGTACCCCATTCGATCAACCCCATTTTTCAGAACATTTTCGATTGTTTGGGCCTCAATTTCATGAATGGCAACTTCGATTTCGTGTTTCAAGGCCTCAATCGTCTCTGAATGGTTAGCGTAATACTTACTCTTAACGGCTTTCCACAAAAAATTCGTTGAGCATGGCGCGGTAACGCTCGCCATTGACCGTAACGGCGGCTCCTTGCTCATTTTCGAAGAAAAATGGCCCAATGATGCCACCGTACCATAATCCGCACCAAACAGTCTCTCGTTGTAGATGCATCGGCTTCTCAATGATGACGTTTGGATTTTCTGAGCTCCAAATGCGACAATTTTGCTTATTGACCTTGTTGACCTTTTGCTCAAACAATCGAAAATGTACTGAAAAATTGGGTTGATTGAATAGGGTACTGTAAGGCCAGCCAACAAACGCTCGTTATTGCAATGAATGCGTGATCTCAGAACATTGCAAATGTTGGTCTGCTAATATTTGACACTCAAACCAAAAATAATATTCTTTCGATGACATTAAAAATTTATGGCGCCACAATAGAAATTGATGCTCAATCGAACAAAGCACTAATGTATGTTTGTTGCTCCATCAAATATTTAGTGCGCCATCAAAGTTGCTCGTATCAATACGTCAATGATGTCGCGTCAAACATAATTCTAAGCGTGTATTAATGTTTTCTGGCCCAACAACTAATTTTGGACGACCTTTACGAAATTCGTCGGTAAGCGAATGGCGGCTACGATTAAAATCGTTATACCTGCGTTTCCCAGTGGCATAGGATGGGGCTTCATCGCTAAAAGTAGAAATAAGTTGATCGATACATTCTTGTCTTGATAATCCATGTCAAAAATCGTAATGAATCATCACAAGAAAATTTTTACGAGTTAATTCCATTTTTTTGCTGAGATACAATTTTCAAGTCACTGTAAACAAGACAAATAACGCTCAAATGACAAAAGGTTTTAAAGGTGGTTATGGTCAAAAATATCAAACTTTCCAGTGCCAATGTCAGATGGCACCTGAGAACACTCAGTGTTGCCAAGGCTCAAAATATAAATAGTGCCCCTCGTACAGAAGTGTTCTCTGCATCCAAATCAATAGAATATTTCCCGGGTGAAAATTTCAGAAAGAAATTTCATTCTGGCTGTTCTGAAATTTGTTTCCGAACTAACCCGAAAACCGTTTTGTATCTCGTTTGATACATGCATCTCGCTCGAACGCACACGATTCCTCAATAATTAATGATATGATGTCTCTTTATTATTCAATGACGTTATAAATCTTTGAATTAATGATTTTTTATTAACTTTTATCGGACCATTTTTCCTTGTTTTAATTTATAGAATTTAACTAATAAATAATCAATAGAATTCTATCAATTCAGCTTTTAAGAGTACACGGAAAAACGAGAATAGCACAAAATGCTATTTTGAATCGACAAATGTACCCTCAGAGAATAAAACGATAAAAAATTTACTATCTTTTGCGACTTTTAATATTCGTTGCATTGTACACTTTATTATTCGCGTTGCAAGTTTTACCATTTGTATTACACTTACCATTTGATTTTTTTCTTCAAATTATATAAAGTAATAAATATTTGTAAGATATGTATTTCATTGCTGAAGAGTGACAAAATATAACCCATTAAAAAATCAAATTTACTTGAAAAAACATTTTTAAAAATTCAATTCAGGAAAACTCTGTTGATAGAAAATATATTTAACTTTTTCTGAATTTATGAGACAGTAAGGCTATTTTTTATTTTGCGCTTGTGCTATTATGGCGTTTCACCCTTTAAATAACATTTACGATAGATCATTAGACTTTCAAATAGATCCCCTATACTACATACTCACTATTCACTCAGCAGCATGAGGGATCTTATCTTGTGAATACATTTTCTCTCAACTTCCCTTATCAGTCTTTTTCTTACTTCCGCGGCGCAGTATTCATAGCTCAGAAAATTGTTCTGTTGAAAATATTTACTGTGGACTTAATCTATAATTTTCAGTAGACATATATGCAAATGACGTGAGATTTAAAAAAATCATTCGGTATAAAATAGTAGTAATTACATAAAATGATGAAGGATAAATACTATAACTTGATCAACAGGTGTTAATTGATTAACTGGTGTTAATTATTTTTTGAGTTCTCTGTTGAAATATGAACTAATATGACTAATGTGTTGTAAAAATCAGGGACAAACTTTTAAACGCTTTTAAACATCCTTAAATTCAAACTATATAACTTATTCATGATATATATATTTTTCAGCTAAATGAAAATGATTTGTGTGAGTGCCAATCATTTATATAATTCCTCCACTATTATTTCTCAATTTTAGCCTTTGAATTTTTAACTGATTTCCGTAATTGACGTGACACTTTGTTTATATTTCAATTTCTTGTTTCGGACGAAGTCAAATAATATTCTGAAACTTTGCCAATAGAAATTTTTAGTTTCCTCATTTTCATAATATCGAATACTATAATCTCGAATTTTGACAAAAACCTTTTTGTCTTCAAGGTTTCAAAATGATCAATTTTTAGTTGAAAAAGGGAGAACGAAATTTCTACGAAAGGTTAAATTCTCACAACTTGTTTTGAACATTAAATTTTTTTTTCTGGAGCAGAATCAAAATTGGAAAATACATTTTTTTGAGCACTTTCGCACTACGGATCTATCTCGATTGCTAATTTATGTAATAATATGAAGACTCGCAACAAAGTAACCGGACGGCTCTTCCCCTTGCCCATTTGTCGTACAGATGTAAACTTTTATTCGCATGATGTTTCACCTTGATACCCAATTTAATTACCTACTCAGTGTCGATTCTCTTGATTATTTTGTATTGCAGCTACAGTATTTTCAAACGAACGCACTTTTCTTGTGCTGCCGGATGTTTGCTAATAATGTAATGTTGAGCTTGAGACTGAAACAGGGCGTTAATCTCAAGTGTCTCGTCAAACACAGGAAAAGTGAGTCCGATGCTTTTGACATAATGAAGGAACTTTTCGACGATAATTGCATGTGTAGTAAAATTACAAAAGGCAAACAAGGTCTGTGAGGGTTGGAAAAGCGGAAAAGATAAACAAATCAAAATTCAAGGCAAATGTTGATTGCTTTTTTGTTGTCAAAGGAATCATTGGGATTGAATTAGTTACAACTTTAACCAGTTTCATCGCAAAATAAAATAAATTTCAACCTTTTTCTATCCTTACTGCTTTTGTGAAAACCATCGATGAATTTTTACAAAAATTGGTTTTTTTGGTTTTTTTATTAAAAAATTGTCTGAAGTAAATTTGTAGATCTCCTGGAGGTGGACATTTTTGTCTCTTAACATTTGTTACGTATTCCGCGTAGTTTTTCTCAGAAAAACGGTTTTTTATTTGAAATAATATTTTTCATTAATAAACAAAAGATAATTGAATTTTTGATTATTATAAAAACGTTTTTGATGGAAAAAAGATATAACTCTATGAAGAAACAGTCAACAGCAAATTTTTGGATACTTCTGAAACACATAATTTCGTTTCATAACATTATTTTCGTATCCAGTATAGATTTTGTGCAAAATGGAATATTTCATTTCTGATGAGGTTATTTACGATTAAAACATAAACTACATGTCCGATCAAAATATGGTCTGAAGTAAATTTGTACATCTTCGTAAGATGAAAAATGTTGACCTCGACATTTTTTCGTATCTTCCATAGTTTTTTTGGAAACTAAATTTTTTTATTTTTAATAACATTTTTCCACTAATAAACAAAAAATATAACTGCTATGAAAAAATGTCTACCAGCAAATTTATAGATCCCTTTGAATTTAACAATTTTGCTTCACAACATGTTCATCCGTATCTGGTATATTTTGGCGGGAAAATTGAATTTGCAATTTTCAGAAAAACGCTTTTGATGGATAAAGCCAGAGCTGTTGGAAAAAATGGCTGATCAACGAACTCATCCTATCTTTGTGGACCCTCAAGAAGTGTGCCAACGTGCAATCCAATCCAATAATTCTTTCGAAAGTTTTCGTGCTTACAGACGACGACGACGACGACGACAGCAGACACCGTGTCGTAAAAACCATTTTAACCTGGTGACATACCTCCCCTTGGGCTGACACTTGGTCAAAGTCCTTCTCTTAGCTATGCCATGAGTGGTGCCCTATAAATAGGTTTATACCTAGCTGAAAAAGCGGTACGTTATAGACGCGTTTATCCCCAAGAATAAAAAAGGATGTATGTCCCAGATACCGGCGTTAGGAAGGAGTCTATGGGTGTCTGAGATAAATAAATGAAGTGTATGAAGACGGATAAATGATAACGCCGCGAGAACGGGCTCTCTCTTAAATGGAGACAAGAATTAACAGGTTGAATAGAATCTCCTTGGAAGTCATTGCAAAGCGAGCCTAGTCCGTCCATGCATTCCGGGACCGGCTAAGCGGAGGTTGAGCCTCAGGGAACTAGAGTACGACTGTGATCCGAGGGTACACTCGTTCCCAACTATTCTGACCCGCTCCTCTACGCACGATGCGCTGATAAATTGATTCATCGACAACTAGAAAATACCTATGGGGTATAAGAGGTGTGAAGCTTTTATGTGAAACGATTGAAAGAGAGCTCCTAAAAGAGCATAGTGAAAATATGGAGTGGTAGAGCATAGCCTTAAATGTTATTCAAGACGGGATGCTGAGGAACTCCCCAGTTTCCGTCAAAATCGAGTGTTGGAGAAGCTGCCGAGGTTTTGGACAGCCTCCTTAACACTCATAAGTGTATAATGCAAAGTGGGGTAGAAATCCAGAAGAGTCTAGAATCACACCACGCCTCGAGGAAAATGGGGATTTTACGGAGACTCAGATCGGCGTCTCTGGGTTTCAAGAAAGGGTAGCTCATCGCCCAGCTACACAACGGCCGCCGCGAGCAAGCCCCCCAAAGAGGAGGGTGATAGCAGCTGTTAAAGAAAACAGTCAGAGAGAGAAAGGGGACTTTCTGGAGACCGGTGCAGAATTCGTTTGGGTGGGAGTGGCGGGGGTGCGTGTGTACAGCTGCTACATTTCCCCGAACGATCCTTTTGAGGTCTTCAAGACTTAGATTTTCCTCCATGAGAGAAACCTTAGCGAGACTATTGGGTGAAACCTCATTTTGGGTGACTTTGATAGCAAGTCGCCCAAGTGCGGAGAAGGCCACCTAGGTAGGAGGGGAATACTGATAAGTGAGATGGTTGCCAGGAACTATGCTAAACAGGGGTCATGATATTCAAGCGAGGGGCCAGGGGGTCGATTATTAACCTCACGATTCTCGCGCCCCGTGTTGTCTTAAGAATAAGCGACTGATGCGTTCTCGAGGTGACTACCTTAAGCGATCACGGGTGCATCGAGTTCAGCATACAAGAACACAGTTATCCAGTGAACACAGGGAGGGGTGGTAAAAAAATAGTCCCTCCTGGAACACAAGACGACGCTGCAAAGACAAGCTTTGAGAATACCTCGAGGAATCCAGGCTCATACCATAAATAGGCTTGGTTGGACGAAGTCCGCTAGGTCGTTGGAAGATACAGTGCGGGCGACGAGGTAGAAACTGGTCGCAGCATATGACCACTCGATGCCTCGTCGGGGACACAGGCGTACCAAGAACGACCAGTTGTCTGTCCCACGTCGGGAATGCCTTACAACGCGGCGGAAATACACCCGCTCAAAGGGTGACGCTTTGCTTCATGAGGCATGAAAAACAGCTAAAACAGCTCTGAAGCAAGACATAAAGAAAAGCTGATTTCAGTGCTTGAAAAATTTGATTGTAGAGGTTACCAAGAAATTGGAGACTAGAAGAAAGACCCCCAGCCAAGACAATCCCAACCGAGTCAAGTACATCGTGCAAAGCTTTTTTCCACAGGTAGAATCATTCCAGAGACAGAACCGAAGTTCCTGCGTGGTCCGGTGCGAGGAACTTTTCACTTTTAAAGAACTGAAGAGAGCGGGCGGGATGCTTAGAGCTAATACAGCGGCGGAGTCAACGGGGTGCCAAGCGAGATCTTCAAAGAAGTGATCGCGGTATACCCGGAGATCCTTCTGGAAGCCTTTGACTCCTGTCTTCGGGAAGGATGATTCTTTGATGAATGGAAGAGGCAGAGGTTGTTCCTTCTCAGAAAGGGAGAGAAACCTTTGGAGGATGGCTCATCCCATAAACCGATATGTCTATTGGATACAATGGGAAAACTTCTGGAGGAAATGATCCTACAACGACTACAGAGTCACGTGGTTGGCGAGAACAGTCTCTCGGAGAACCAGTTCCGCATTCGGAAAGGCAGGTCCACAGTGGACGCAAAATGGCTCATCCAGTTATTTATCACTTCAGTGATGAGAACGAAGAATTTCGATGGGTGCAAGGATCGCAGCAACCGGGAGGGCCTGTAAAAATCGCATTCGGACCTGCACCTGCGGTCGCGCGTCCCAGGCGGACCGAGCTGCTACGACGGTGGGAAAGACATTTTTATGCTCCTCCAGCTGGTGCGGCGCCTCGATTAGGCTGAACGAACGTCTGGGCGCGGAGGAGGGTCTCGAGAGAACGGATGACGGAAGAGTCGTTCACGACTTAAAACCAGAACCAGCCGCTCGTGAAGTTTGAAGCCGAAAGGCGGTCCCACAAGCGGCAATATGGTTGATATAGTAGGATTAAAAACTCAATATGACGGTAGTAATATGGCATCATCACAAAATTTTGCGTATTTTCATATTCTTTGCAATTAATAATTTTTATTTTATAAAACTTTATGTTTTTATGGTTCTTCCTAGTTTCTGATTATGCATACATTGATTGATTCGAAAAATGTATTATGATAGAAACAATATGGCAAACTATTAGCATATAATCTTACCTATTCCTATGAACTTCGGCAATTGAGATGTTTAAAAATATACGAAAATCACAAAAAATAAGGAAAATTTCGAAAAGGTGATCATATTGCTACCGTTATATTCAATTTATAATTCCCCAAACTATTACTCCTCCAGATCGAGGAGGCTGATACGATACCATAACGTCTTCATAAAAAAAGATGAAATTAGAGAAATAATAATCTTTTTTTTCGATATTTCCATGTTCAAGCCGCGATATTGAAAAGGTGAAAAATAAATTTCAGATTACGAAAGAATTTTTCCAAAGATTATAGGGTGCCAATTTTGCTAAAGATCCATCAATGGTTTCTATAAAAACAATGAAGATAAAAAAAGTGAAAAATTGTGTATCGAGTATTTTACATGTTAACAAGAAAGCTTTGTAAAGAATACAGTATGATGTATTTTGGAAAGTTATTCAATGACACTTTATTGTATTGAAGTCAATAAGCAAATAATAATTTAATAGCACATAATTAGGTGGAAGATTCAACTTGATTCATGAAGAAAGATAAAGAACGGGTAATACATGAATGATGTCAATATGAAAGGCATTATACAAGACTCTGTGAAAAAGCCTTAACGAAGAAAGATGTCTGCAAAGTCGATATCGGTGAGAAATATGTATGTATCTACACAATATTACTCAGGGGAATGATACAAGCGAGAAAAGGAAATGGATTATTGTGGCATGAATTAACGTATTGGGATAAAGCAAAGACAGCAATACAAGTTAAAAATTCTAAAGGATAAAGTACGAAATACTCACATGATATGACCACATTGCTCTTCAACTTACAATTATTCAAATTCATTCATTCATTCATTCATATATTTTGTATATCTCTTAACCTTTTGTCAAAGACAGCAGGTATCTTTGACACTAGAGTCTCTTTTAGTTCAGACTACTTTTTGTAATATCGATGACGAAAATTATCATCAGCCCATGAGCATTTCTGCTTTAAATACATTATTGACGAATATATAAGGGAGATAGGCAATTATGCGGGTAAAAATTTAAAATTCAATTGCGTGACGTTGCAGGTGGTCTACATTATTTCAAGTATAAAACTGTCATTGTTAATACAGAAATTAAATTCTGTTTGTTTTATTTTCACACAGAATCTTGCGTGTCGTCATTGAAGTGAGGCAAAAAGAATCCTCACATGCAAGAATTCTTGAACTGAAAATATCAGAGTCACTGGTATTGAAGTCGTAACTCAATGCATCTTGAGGCATCTCTCGTGGTCGTTGACGATGTATTTTATTTAAAGCTAAACATTTGTCGTCTCATCTGATAACAATTTCTATGTAAAAAGCTTAATTTATTTTTTCTTCATAAAGAAGGATGACTTGATAAGAGAAGAATGATTGCGAAATACTGAAACGAGAATATAAAAATATTTTTACAATTTTTAATGACTTTACATTGAAAATCGAAGATAAATAGAAACTGAAATCGAACAATGAAAATAACAAAGTGAAGAAATTAAAACTTGAAAGGAGGAGATCTTAATTGAAGAATGAAAGAAAAAGGATAAAGTTAGAAATAAGTTTTCATGTCTCGATATTATAAATCACTTCTGTTCATTCAAGTCTTTCTTAATTTGAAATTTATAATTTAATTAATTTATATTTCAAATGAACATAAAAGTTAATTCCAAAAAATACGTCATTGGATAAAATGAATTTGAATTTTTTTAAATCTTTAAGATTGAAACGGAACATCGAAATGTATTAAAATGTATCCATTGCTATCCAAACCGATCCATTATTATCTCTTCCTTAACATATTATAAATATTATAAATTATTTAAGAATCTTCATTTTTTTATCCTTCTCCATCTTTAACTTATAAACGTACATTATTTTGTATCCATTATCAAACCGCGTCGAAAACCTTAGTTTAGTTTGAGATCAGGTCAATTCCTGCAATCTATAAAAATTTGCAGTGCTGAAAAATAGGTACAATTCGACTAATTTTGTTCTCTATTAGACTGGAGGTTTTATGTCATATTTTGCAGCAATTTTGAATGGTGGTTTATTATAGCTGGGGTTGGTTACAATGCACAAAGTTGTGTATTGTTACAATGCTATGTTACCAGATTAATCTACGCCCTTTACCTCAACCGCACTTACATCTACCACTTTTAACTGGGCTCCGCTTCTGTCTATACGACCTGCACGTATATTACAAAAGTGGAACTCGTAAAACCGCGCGTAAATGCGCCAAGTTACCTCTTATTCCGTTCGTTCCCTTGGAGATTTCGGTAGAGAGGAAAAACGACGCGTTTCCTTCGGAAGAGAAAGAAACGTTCTTCTTAGGAAAAAGAAGATATAAAAGACACTTTATAGCACTATGGTAAAAATAAGACGACCTGATAAAAAAGTTTTTGTATTGGAGTAATCTGGAAAAACATCTAAAAAATGATATAACTGTCGTCTTCTAGATACTACAAATAAAATATAGGAAATAAGACTATTCCTCATTTTATGTATATTTAAACGAAGCGTGTCGGAAAATAGCTTCAGCATAGTAAAAGTCTATCTACAGTATAGATAAAGCAAGCTGAAGTATAATAAAAAATATAGCTCAAGTCCATATGACTCAAATAATGCTAAAATATATACCAATTATGAATGAAGTAATCCTAAATATGACTGAAGTATATTTAACTTTTCTGATCCTCTGAAAAATTTTAGATGAAAAATTCAAAGAGTTTTTATTATTAAACCAGAATAATTTTTTTCGTTACTTAACAAGAAGTTTATTGACAAATTCCTGATTACCTTGAGAGGTCAATGCCGCGCTCTTTTTAAGGTCATCAGGAATCTTTTGCGAAAATTTCTGAGTGCGCAAAGTGCAAAATTTCCATACAGTGTTGTAAAAAATAGCATATTTCTTTTATAGTTAATATAATTATGAATACACATTTTTTGTGCGCAAAGTGCAAACTTCCCGTAGAGTATTGCAAAGAATAGTATATTTCTATCATAGTTAATCTAATTATCAATACCTAAAGAAAATAAAATAAATTAACAGAAGAGATAGCTAAATGTAATTGAAAGCGCACTCATTCCCTAAATGGAATAGCAAGGATCGTAAAGCTTCTGTAATTCAATTCTTAAGGGTATCAAACACATAACCCTTTCATTAGATGTACCCCTTCATTAGTGCGGTAATCAGGAGACGAAGAGATAGGTAGATAGTATGAGTATTGAGTAAGGTACAAAATTACGTTTCCAAAGTACGTAAGCAGAAAATGTATATAAATCAATAGATTCCTGCATGGACCCTCTTTAATGGAAGTTTGTCAGTATGTGACACACCGATATTTAATGAATCAATGAAAACGCGAACTTTCACTATTGTGACAATGAAGAACCCATTTTAGCGAATATCGCTGCAAATTGAATTACATCTACAGAATGGAAATTTTCAAATTTCAAATTTTATTCAATTCTTTTTTAAAGTAGGTTTTTTCAGTTCTATTGAGTTCTCATCTTGATAAATTATTGACAAATGAGAATATTTTTAATTACATGTTAATTAGATGATGAATATCAGGAATAAAACCAATATCGAATTTAAGACAACTTTTTTCGAATTGACACATATATACACATACGTATGCATAAAAACTATAATTGTATTTCCAATTGAGTAATTGAGGCATTTGAATAAAGCTAATTTGCAGAAAGATATAATTGCGTTGCCTATTCATTCTACATTATTTTGGGAATTTCAAAATTATTTGATATTATTAATAATTCTATAATAAAATTTGGATTCAGTAGGTCTGAAATTGATTAGTTTTTTTCCTACCATACGTGAGTTTCCATAAAGGCTCCCATATACTACAGTCTATTTATATTTGAGCTGTAAAATTGCAAAAGGAAATTCAAGTAGGGGTGAGTGGGGCATTGTCATCAGTGAGGCAAAGAAATGACTCGCCAGTTGTGAGAAAACTATAAAGCATACCATCTGATCAAATTTGAGCCGGTCTGGTTAAAAAAACAACATTTTTATGTTTTTTAATACAAATCTTTATTATTGCCTACAAAATAGGCTCCTTTTGAGTCAATACAAGCATGCCAACGGTTAATCCAATTTTCCATACACTTCTTATAGGCCTCGGCCGGAATGGCCTTTAGTTCCTTTAGCGAATTTCTTTTTATGACCTCAATCGACTCATGGCGCGTTCCCCGGAGCGGATATTTGAGTTTTGGAAACAGGAAAAAGTCACAGGGAGCCAAATCTATCCAATACGATAGCTGAGCAATAACTTGTGCTTCGTGTTTAGCCAAAAATTCAGTCACAATTAGGCTGGAATGTGATGGCGCATTATCGTGGTAAAAAATCCATGAGTTGTATGCCCACAAATGTGTTGAGTCGATCCATAAGAGATGTTGAGAGCCTCTGTTACCTTTCTCATGCCAACATGACGATTTTCAAACACAATTTTTTTCACTTTTTCGATGTTATCTTTTTTTTATAAAAAAAAAATTCATGAAAATAGCTTTTTTTCAGCGTCTAATGTGGGTAGATCCCTTAAGTTGTCTAATTTCCGCTCACTTAACACCTTGTACACTTTGTTCTCCATTTCTTTGAAACTTTGTAAGGGGGGCGCCAGATTGTGTAGACGGTGGCGCTGACAACGGCGTATCTTGAAACTGCTTTTACTATACTTTCCTGTAACATGGACTGGATTAGTGATGCCGGAGTTTTGTAGCAATAAATGTACATTTATTTTTGAAAAATGAGTTCGAAAAAAGTCACAATAATGCCCCACTCTTCCCTATTGTACAGTTTTTGATCAAATCTACACCTACACAAAACTATTCCATTTTATATTTAAGAACACGGACTTTATACGAACCTCATAATGTTTATATTTAGAAAACTTAAGAATTCTCTTTTTCAATAGTACAAAAATGTTAACAGAGGGATTTATGGAATAATATATGAGGGGCTAAGAGTAAAAGCTGAGTAAAAAAATCATCGGAGCAAAAATGGGTCAAGAATGTTTCAGACAAAAACAAATTAAAAAGAAGCAAAAAACACCATGATTATATTGTATACTACAATATAACATTATAATATTTGGACGACGCATCGCAGGCTTGTGAACAAATATGTGGTGTTTTGGTGACAGTGCTGTATCAAAATCAGGAGCACACAAATGGTTCGCTCGTTTTCGTTCTAAAAATTTTGATGTCAAAGATTCATCATCAAACCGTTTTAAATCATTTGAAAAAAGCTGGGTTCAAAGGGAAACTCGATGTTTGGGTTCCTCATGAATTAAGTGCGAAAAACAAGATGGATATCTTTGAATACTCGCCAAAATTTAAAGAGCTTAGCTGGAAAGTTTTGATCACTGATGTAGAATTACTGGTCAGAAAATATTTTCTGACGCCATTGTAAGTTTGACCATCACGTGACGGTCAGATTTTTCCATGTTCCTAATTCAAAATGACAGTCAGGATTGTTTCTGACCCGTTATATGACCGAAATATAGACATTTTTTGAAAAATAGTAAAACAAATTATATTTGTAATAAAACAAGCATAATTATGAACGAACACAAGCACACTATAAGAAATTCGAGTGTACCTCGAGTATACCTTGTCTCATTTCAGTATATTTTTCGCAGATTTAGGGGAATGTGTATCATCGTGGATTCTAGCCGACCCCTCCGGCCCCCCCGCGTGGACAAACATGGAATTTTGCTATAGCCCCCCCCCCCCCACTGTAAACTGTCCACGTGATATATGGATGGCCCCTTTTTTACTTATTTTATCACAAAATCTATGTTTCCTTTTTTATGAAAAACATATGATTTACATTAAAAAATATTTGGTAGCAATTTTTTTGGCTCGCGTCTATACAGATGTTATTTTGACCGTCACGTAATACATTAACGCGTCAGCGTCATGTGACCGACAAACGCGGTGACCAAGTGATACGGTCAGTCACGGCCATGACCTTTATGTGACCGCGTCACCTTACCGGTCATACGACCAGTTCACATCACTGGTTTTGATGCATCCACCGTGTAGCCCAGACATAACACCCTCAGACTACCACTTGTTCCAATCTCTGCAAAACTTTCTTCATAGAACTAAGCTGGCTTCAAAAGAGGACTGTAAAACACACTTGATTCAGTTTTTTAACCAGAAACCACAGAAGTTCTATACTGATGAAATCATGGCTCTGCCCGAAAAAGACGAAACATTGTCGATAATGGTGGAAAATATTTGGTTTGAATAAATTGACCTTAACTATATATATATACTGTATTAAAATATATGATATAATGGTCGTATTTCTTACTTGTTTTTAACTCGTTTTTGCCCGCAACTTTCTGAATCCATTTTTGTTCCCAAAATTTTTTTATTCCACTTTTACTCTCAGCCCCTCATATAGAATTTGTGTGGCAACAATATTAGAGTTGTAAGAGATCAATTTTTCTTAAAAACACATTCGACGGCAGCGGGAATCGAACCTCGCTTAGAATCTAATAGATTCAGAATGCTAAGCACATTACCCATTGCACCAATAGTCAATCTGTACATTATGAACACGAACTTGTCCAAATAGACTATTACTCAACAAGAAAAAAAGCACATATAATAAGATTATGATTATAACAGCAACAAAAATGTCATTCATTTATTTTGTATGATTAAAAGCAGATTAGAGTTAGTAAAAGTTGATTTAAAAATCCCTAAACAACATCGAATTGCGTTAGAAGCACAGCACTCGCAATTTTTTTTATCTGGGTACGTTTTTACATGTCAATTCACATGGACATGCGTGATGTGTATGAATCCTCATACAGACGAGAACTCTTAACAAAATGAGTTCACACGGCACGACACGAAGCGGGCATCCAGACAAATGGCAAGCAAGGAACGACTGAAGCGAGAAAGGAAATAGTCAATCACGCAAATGAGGACACAAAGCCATGCCGGCGAACTGTTAATTGGCGCACGTTAATTAATATAAGGATCTTTGTTACAGTAAATCAGCCTTTGTCTCTTGATTGAGAACAATCGCTGACAAGAAAAGGGAATGTGTTGCGTCTAATGCTTCCCTTGGCAAATGGAGAAGGAATCTGTTGTTCAGTAAACGTCTTTGCTCACACTGAATCATGTATACATTTGCTACTTAAACTCTGCATTGCGAATACCACCAGTGTGTTACATTTACACAAAATAAATAATTTACACAATATAGGGAGGAGACGATTCCGACTACTCTGGAAAATGAACTTTTCGATTTCTGATCAAATCCTCTCGCCAGTGAACAATAAAAGCGTCCGATGTTCTTTTCCTTACAGGAGGGCAACATTATGTCACTTTGCAATGCTATGTAATTCCATGACTAAGTGATTGGGTTGAAAAGTTTTGCCAGCTTCCCAACACAAAAAAGTATTCTTTTTTTCACAGATTTTACAAATTGGAACTTTTTGAAAAAAAAAAAAAGTTAGCAGATTGGAACTTTGAAATAATCTAAGGACATTTATTCATTAAAATAAATATTGTCTCTATTCTAGCTGAAAATAATCTGTACACAAATTTCCAGATTTTTGAACTACCCTAGTGAAAGTATCAGCTAGAAATTAAACGCGAGGGAATAAAATATTGTACGGATTACCATGAAATGGTAGTGGATACAATACAGATGGTATAATGCGTATAATAAGCCATACAACATTTTATCCTTGAAATAAAAAAGAAATCTTGATATAGTAAATCGATAGCATATTTTTCTCTCAGTTTAACTTTATATTTTACTTGTTAATAAAAAATGCCTATGACTTCTGAAAAATAAATTCTTATGATTCTAGTAAATAAATTTCTCGATGCCGATTTTTTCGCAGAAGAAAGCCATTCTTTATGAAAAGTAATCACTTTGCAAGCTCCGGAAATGTCGTAGCGTGTTTAACGATAGTTCGCATTCGTGTCAAGGTGTACGTAATAGTCACGAGACGGCACGAACCATATGTAAAGATCATAGAATGAAACTCTAACACCATTAGACGTTTACCGCCGTGCCGACACAGTTTGCATCGCGATTAATGATTTTTTAGGGAAATTCATGTAGAACAAGATTAAAATGCAAATAAAGCATGGTTAATAGAGATTTTTATATTTTTCTTTACATAATGGTTATTCATCATTTAATTTTGTAGCGAGGCATGAATGGATGCTCGCACGAGCACCTTGGGCCCGAATTTTAATTCCCGAAATTTATTAGCCCGGTAACATCGCGAGACTTGTTCCTCGTTCCATACCGTCACAATATTCATCGAGCAAGGGCTAAATCATTCGATTTTTACATCACCCTCACTCCAGCTTATAAGTACGTGTGTTGCTTATGACCTTATTTGGTCTTCGTTCACATTAAACATGCACATTATTCTTACCGAAGGAGTTGTACGCGTTATTAAGATGATTTAATTAAAACTTCCCTCAGCTTGTCTTACACCGCCGTTACTTGCCTCGTAAACAAGTTACGGTAAAAATGAAGCGATTTATCGGTTTTATTCGACGAATTTTTTACAGATATTTATCATGATGGACATTATGGTAAATTCCTTATTATAGTAATAAAAAAACAAAGTAAAAATTAAGAGATTAAATTACTTTAGCCTCTAGTACTCTCGTTCTTTCTTACCTCATACTCAACTTAGGGATGGGCGATTCTACTCGATTCTCTAGAAACTTTTCAATTCTTTGTCTTAAGAATCGATACTATTTTAACGGAAAATTGCCCAGAATCGACCAACTTCTTTGGTTTGTGGTTACCTCTGTCTCATCATATTCCAATTTCAAGCAAGTAAGGGTAATTAAATAGTTCATGTTATAATAAATAATAATTATTTTAAGGCCATCTCTTTGACGTCAGTTTAGCCAATTCTATTTGCCTAACCTACTCATTAGCTAATAATTAAAATGAATTTTCTGTAGCACAACACATTTTTCTTCTTCATAACATCCAGTGGTCCTTTTGCTTCATTTATTCACTTACCTTCCGTCGTACCTGCACTATCTTTTTCCTTACAGTATAAAAATCAATCAAATTTCTGATCATCATTCTATTTCATCAATATTGAAGTATTGTAATAATCACACTTTGCCTAATATAAGTAAGGTAAGTTTTTAATCACCAATCACTTTGACTTAATTTATAGTAAATTTTCCTTTAGTTTTATTTGTTAATGAACTTCATAATCGCTTTGAATAAGTATTTTTTTTTTTTTTAATACAGTCAAAACTCGTTTATTGCAAGCCGCGAGACTCGTTTATTGCAAGGCCCAAGCGTTCCCCTAACCTCCACCTTTGCCGTATATGCAACACTGTGGTTGGGGCGACAACCAATCCAGTGCTTGCTCTGAAAGCCAACCTTACTGATAGTTGCGTTGGTGGGAGCCCCTCTAGTCTTGCAATAAACGAGTCTCGACTGTAATACCATAAAATGTAATAAATAATACAAGTAAACGTGTTGCATTAAAGTTTTTGAATATATGTATACACATATTTTTAAGAATCTTATATTTGATTCATTTTTCAGATTCTATGAAAAAAAAAATAGAAATCAAGTTTCCTAAATTCATTTGCGGGGATATGTGTACAGAGTGCACAAGCATTCAAATGAATTGTATAAATTATATATGCACCTATTAACACACATAATGAATTATAAAATTTATCTTTATTTTAAAAAAATGTCTTCTCTCGCGCCAACCTCTAATTATCGATCCTTCGATTTTTTTAAAGTAATCGATTCCTTGGTATCGATTATTAGATAGTATCGATTTACAGGCATCGATACTTTAAGGCAGAATCGCCCATCCCAATACTCAACACACTTCTAACACGAGAAATCAAAAAATTGCACTTTATTAGGTCATAAACCATTTTTGGATTTTTTAAATCCCTTTTTTAATCTATAATTCTTGCTTCTGGATTTTTTTCCCTCCTATAAGCAAAGGTGGGAAAGTTTCGAATTGCCTGAAATCCTTAATTGCAATGTGGACTGGGCGTTAATATCAACTTGAGTTTGTGGTGATATAAATTTGAATTCTTTCCAAGACTTTAATTATAACAAATAATCATAACAAATGTCTTATTAACAATTTTGCAATCTCAGAAATACCTTAAGGGTGTGTTCTCATGGATTGGCCGTATATCGAAGCAGTTTTTGGAATTTTACTGTGAGAAAACTATAATTTATTTCTTAATGCGGTTTCTTTTAAAAGTTTTATCAACCCTTAGACTACAAAATTCAGAAAAATTGTATGAAAAATTTTGCACGATTTGGCCACTGCACCCTTGCGAACATAGGCCTTCCAAAAAAAGTTGGTTGGTGGTTCCCACCAAATCTCAAAAATGGCTGATCTGAAACACAAGAGTAAATGTTTTTCTTAATCTATAGTAGTGTAGTTATCCTCTGATGAAGGCTTTTTTTTATCATAACAATTTTCAAAATGGTGGCTATAGAAAAAAAATCGTTTTATTTCACCTTTTTTTCATCTTTCAAAATTCATTAAACATTTGTTATAAACAATAGGGGAAAAAACGTCCGTCAGACTATAGCGAGTACATTTCCACACATTTGAAAAGAAAGTTTATCAAAATCCGTCTACTAGTTTCTTAAAAATCGTGGGAACCTGGTTTGGAAAAAGTAGTTTTGAGAAAAACGCGTTTAAAGTTTCCAATGAAAAAAAGCGACAAATTGAGTTCAACTTTCTTGACGTAATTGCCATAGTAAAACAAATCCTTTTGGTATACTATTTTTAGATCCCTGATCTTTGGAAAAATGAAAAAAAAATCGATTTTCTGAAACCGTTCGATAAGAACAGCCCCCTTAAATCAGATTTAATTAGGCTGAATAGTAATAGACTAGCACCAGACTAGTAGATTATTATTTCCGCGATCTATTCTAGAAATAAATAAAGTCGAAATAATTTTTCACAGCGGAAGAAGTATTGATGTGTCTTTCAATAGGAAGAAATAGTTACTAGTACAGTTATTTATTGATGTTCAACTATGGCCAGTTTTATGACTTATTCTAAATATATATTTATTTTAACTATTTATTCACCACTTTCTTATGTTTCAATACTGGGTAGATAAAATCCACCCTTCACATTGCAAATCACGAACCCTCATATATAAATTCCTTCGAATATTTACCAATCCTATCCTAAGGCGATTCGATTTGTACATACAAATATTCCTTCAGATGCTCTCCCTGCGGACCATGAAGCAATATAGCATTAGAGGAAGGAAGAAACTTTTTTCAATATCACCGTAAGCGACAAAATATTCAGAATATAAAAAATTATGTGAGTGTGTGGGAACAACATTTTTTATGGTCCCGGCATGTCAAACTACACATGGAACACCAAATCAAGCCTGGGTTTATCGTTTTTGCCCAGATTGATCGCCCAGTTTGGCCTAATCTCGTGATAAGCTCATTGCTAAGTCCAAGACATTCTAATTTTAAAGTAGAACTCCTTCAAATAAATAACCAAATTTAAAAAACAATTAAAGGGCTATTCTACTTTGAAAGTAAAGAAAAGGCTCTTTCCGGGAATTTTTTGTGTACAAAAACTGTAGCTGAACGTAACTTCTCGAAAAGTACACTGAGAAAACAGTTTCTTTGAATCAAAGAAACATTTCTTTGATATACGGTCAAAGAATAAATTTCTTTAAATTAAAGAAAGTTTTGTTAATCCAAAAAATAGATTTGTTTACTTTAAAAAAAATTTTTTGAATCAACAAAACTTTCTGCAATTTAAAGAAATTGTTTCTTTGACCGTATATCAAAGAAATTTATTGAATAATCGTTGACGTTTCGACCAAATTTTTGGTCCTTATCAAGACTACAAAGGAATATTTAACATTATTATTTATCAGAAAAGTGAACGAAAGTTACAAACATAAATTAAAATGAAAAGAAAAAGAGAAATACATACCGAATGATAAATTTCCAATCATCTTTTTTCTTCAACACAGTGACATGATAAGTGTCAATTTTATAGTATTCAATATATTTAAAAGTTTTTTATAAAAATCCATGTTAGATTATAAATATGTATAAAAATCCTGCTTTGTTGATAAAATTTTGTAGCATAGGATTTTTTAAAAATTAAAAATTCATTGTAATTAAGAAAACATACAAATTGCTTGTCAACAAGGAATTGAGGTTAAAATGATAAAATTGCGACCTGTAATATAAAAATAATATAATATAATATAATATGTTTAACTGAATAAAGAACATATGTATGAAAACTGTTACTCACAAGCAATTCCTTCGATGAATAATTTACATTTTTGAATATGTTTTTAAAAGCAGTATCTTTTTAAATAATACGTTACATCTTTAGTTTTAATAATGTTTAATGTAATGTAATGTTAATCGTGAAAAAATTTTACTTAAAGTTAATTTACAATGCCTGCACCGTATGAAGTACCTTTACACAATACTTTCGGATACATATACTTTCAAAAAGTACAAAAAAAAATTGATTTTTCAAAATTGTCAAAGTAGAATAGCCCCTTAATTATTAAAAACCTGCAAAGTAATCGACATATTAATACTTAACCCGTCCAGAAATTTTCTGACTTGGTTCTGGTCTGGAATGAAACTCCAAATTAGAGCGAGGCTTGGTCAGGAAAGTTTATATTCCATCTGCCAGCTCGGGCCCGAACAGAGTTCAGCGTTTAACCTTGAATTAGGGGTGTCATATATGGGTCTGATCTGGGCCACGAACAAATGTTTGCATACAATACCTACGTGCCCTGAGCAGGAATTTTGCTGTGAAGCTTACATCGGTAATGGAATACACGACCCAACTGGGGCCATATCTAGCAGCTTCGTCACGTCTGGGTCATTTTCTAGCGATTTCTGAACTGTTATATCCTTACATAAATTCCTTGCCTTGGCCCAGATCTGGAATTAATGGCTAAAGCGAAATAGAGCCCAGTTATGTAGACTAAAAGTCCGTAAGATAGCGTTGTAATATAACCGAGCTCAGACTCGGTTCAGCCTATGTACCAAGCCAGGACTTGTAAGGTCAAAAATTGGTCTGAACCACGATGAAATTTCGGTATGGGTTGTTTTATTTAACGATTAATTTGGTCATTTAGAGATTCAATCAAGAAAATTTCATCAGTTTCATGAGCAACGATTGTGCCTCTTCGAAGAAAAAAAATTGTTTGATGCTTTTTGTATACATTACGATGCCAGAAAAAATGAAGAAAAGTACCGTTTTCCGGATTACCCGTGTGGAAATTTTGTCGTGGCGCTAGCCAGGCCCCAACAAGGCAAAACCGGGCCCCAACTTGGGTATCGAGGCAGGACCAAACCGCAAATGAAACGCCTAACTCGACCAGAGCCTACCTCATGGCCGAGTTTGGCCCCAACTTGGCACCGTTCACTTTGTGAGTCTTAGCCATATTAAATCAGTTCTTCAGCCCTATTCAAATTTGTATTCTTTTATTTCTCTGGAAAAATTATTAAGAAAATATATGATAAGGAAGTAAAAATTTATTTACAGAAAACTGTATTTAGTTATGATCCTATTTACAAAAATTTACATTTTTGTTCTTATTTTTCGGTGTCCATCCCAATTTTTCGAATTAGTGAATGTTGTTTTCATATGGGAAAAGACTTCATCCTCTGTAATTATATATTTCTTGCAGATGACAGCTGTATATGAAGAAAAAAATAGAAAATGAATTATATATATATATAACTTTACATGAATATAATAGAATATTATTCTTCAATAATACTTTTTTTTTTACCAAGAATACATGAGCACAAGCGATAGTCTTTGAAAAGTAGCTTGTTTGGTACTCTTTTAGTAGCGGTAAACTGCATTCCTAGTTCCCTGGCCAGGTACTTCTTTATCATATTAGAAATGGACTTCTTAATTTGATTATCCTTATAAACAGGAAACTCAGTGAAATTTTCTGCAAATAATTACAATAGTGGAACAAATAAATAGGTGGTAAAACCTTTCTAAATAAAGGTACTAAATATAAAAAAAAATCTATAAAGGACCAGGAATATACTCAGATGTTGATCATGGAGGTTAAACCAAAATTACAATTTTTAGGAACGATTCATTTAAAAAAGGAATTCAAGCGTTTATCTACAGTATAAGTCTTTTCACCTAAAATGTTAATTCTCACCTGAGTCTGTGGTGGTTTCAAGTAGATTGTTAACTAGATTTTGGTCCTCAGTTATGACATTTTCCAAGTTAACTTGTTCAGGGACTTCGTCTGAGTCAACAGTTTGTATTTCGGCTTCAGCGTTCTCCTGAATTCGAATAGGAAATAATCCAGGTATTTCATCAACATGTATAACCTCTAATTCAAATTCTTCTTCATCATCTGCATCTACATCTTTTTTATATATTAAAAATAAAAGTGTCAAAGACGTAATTGAAATAAATAAAAAAATTCAACACTTTATTCCAACTTCTAAAATGATAGATTCAAAGTCTCATCTACAAATTTTATTTACTTACTGTCGTCTTCGTTGCTTACTCTTCTTGGTTTGAATATCGCGCGATTCCTCCGGACTCGTCGAGAGCTCTTTATTTTAGGCATTTTAATTAGCACACACAGAAATTAAATGCATACACTCCCAAACATAACCATAATAATATAATACATAGAAATACAAAGAACCCGGGTTCAAGACTGGAGACCATCTGAAAACACAAGCACAGCCAAAGTAAATAGATAGCACTGTAATCGCAACAACTATTGAACAAGGATCAAGGTTGGCTTCATCCAGCCCCCGGAATCTCTGGAGTTGTAAATGTCACAAATGTTGACCGTTGGCCACCGTGGCGCTGGCTGTTCATGAGGCCGACCTTATACAGATTAGCATTATAGAACATTGAAATTTAACGTTTTTTGTGAAAAATTAGTGTCTGCAGTGCTTTTGTGTGGTTTTTGGGTAAAGTGGAATGATTTTAAAAGTCGCTGATATAAAAATTTAAGTGAAAATGCGGAAATGTGTTGCTGTAGGTTGCAAAACAGGCTACACGTCATGCTCTGAAAAAGTGCATTGTTTTGTAGTTCCAAGAGATAAAAACATTATAAGATTGTGGAAAATTGCAATATTCCGTGATCACATCAAATTGAAACCTGGAGACGCAATTTGTGAAAGACATTTCAAAAGCGAAGACATAATATATAAGAAACTAACCTATGCCCCTGATGGAGTAACAGTTTTGGGAAGGGTAAGTAGATTGTTTAACATAAACTTTGGAACATAATAAAGGATATATTAGTGAATGGCTGTATTATATATTAGTATTTATATTTTATTATATATATTAGTGGATGGGTTACGGTGAAAAAATGTATTATTGTTGAAAAATCTTGGGGACCCGAGCGAACCCGTGTGAGAGAACGGTCATAGAATACTCTGACCGTTCTCTGACTGTTCTATGACCGTTTTATGACCTCGCATTATTACGGCTAAGAACGGTAAAGAAGACATTAAAAGCTTTGCAATTATGATTCTGTGGCGAAATTTGGATTAGAAGGTGAAGCAATAAATACAATTATCTTATTTTTCAGTGATAAAAACTTGGAATACATCATGTACCTGTCATTGAAGGCAGTGCAGTGGTTCACCATTTGCGGAACGTCTCCACCAATAGTAAACCTTCACGGTGGAGACGTTCCGCCAATTGTGAACCACTGCACTGCCTTCAAAGACAGGTATTATGTTTTTCTAGTTTTTATCGATGAAAAATAAGATAATTGTATTTATTGCTTCACCTTCTAATCCAAATTTCGCCACAGAATCATAATTGCAAAGCTTTTAATGTCTTTTTTACCGATCTTAGCCGTAATAATGCGAGGTCATAGAACGGTCATAGAACAGTCAGAGAACGGTCAGAGTATTCTATGACCGTTCTCTCACACGGGTCCGCTAGGGGAAACTGATTTTACTGATTCAGTCAGATGTTCAGGTTGATCCATGGCCTTAACGCCAATTTTATTGCTTACTTTTATGAAGTTGCGGTGAAATATTTAATAATTACCCCGTGTGTTCAAATCTTTCTTATTCTTTTTTATTGTTTTCAATTGGAATGATTTGATGTCTGATTTGTGCAATATTGTTAGAATTTTTAATTTAAAAACTTTGAATCTTTTTGAATTTCTGAATTAATAAAAATTCAGCACTGAATTCATAATTAAAGTAATTTTTTTTACATTCTCATTATGGATGAGAAAGTATTGGTTTTATGTGAAAAATGACTTTCGAAATTTTCATCAAATCTTTACGTTTTGAGACCCCCTGAGTCAGAAAAAATGGTTTTTACAAAAGTGTCTGTCTGTCTGTCTGTCTGTAGTAGGTCGTGTGCGGCATAACTCTCGATAGAATTAGCAGATTGAATTGAACTTTGGTACACTTTATCGGAGCCGAAAAAGTAAGGACAAGTTCGTTAACCAGCCACATCCAATCAAAATTGAGGGATTGAGCACTACTTTTGTGTTTTTGAAAATAATTTTTTGAAAAAATCAAAATTAGAAATGTTACAGCATATTCAAATTCGACAAAAGTCAATATCAAAATTCCCTTTTCCAGTTAAATTATACGAGATACGAAAACGTTATGATACAATATTATTTTCTACATAAAGACCTACAAATTTGAATTGTAACATTTTTTCGTAAGATGCATATTTTTCTTTTTAATTAAAAAAAAAAAACTATTGAAAATCCAAAATTCCATTTTTTAGACAAAATATGTGAAATACGAAAAAAGCGTAAGAATACAAAGCTGTTCGTTTCAAAAAGATCTACAAATTTTGTCTCACACAGTTTCTGATAAAACATATATTTTTCGTTTCAATTCTAAAAAATACGATTAAAATTCAAAAATTCCATTTTTTAGACAAAATATGTGAGATACAAAAAAAACGTTTATATGGAAAATTGTTTGCCTAAATGAGGTTTACAAATTATCATTAAGACATTTCGGGACAGGATGTATATTTTATGTTTTGATTTTTAATATTAAAAAAATTCGATTTTTTTCACCAAAATATGTGAGATACGAAATAAGCGTTGTTCTGCAAAATCGTTTCCTTAAATAAATTCTACGATTGTTTGATTTATTAAATATATTAAATATTTAAATAATTAAATTTTTAAAGAAATTTATGATTTTGAAGAAAATAAATTATTTTAATCATGTAATTTATTATAAAGTTACTGAAATGTATACAGAAAATCGAGCGCGAAGCGCGAGCGTCATGATGAGAATGTGTTCCTTAAGGCTGATAGAGCCTTAAGTAAATTGAATCTCCTGTTTCACTTAAATTCAAAAAGAAATAGAGTGACTTTGAGAAAATGTGTAATTCACATCATCTGTAATATTATTATAAAATTGGTTTGAGCTTCAGTATCAAATTATAAGAAATAAACTTAAATGTATGCGAAGAGCACAAGACCGAGCGCGAAGCGCGACGTTCAAAAATTCCGGAGCGCGAAGCGCGACGATCGAATCGCGCGCCCTAGGCGCGCTCAAACTTGCGAGCTGCGCGCGAAGCGCGCGATGAGAATGTGCCCGCGAAGCGGGCAGATTTTTTTAATTTAATATTTACTGATTTAAATACCTAAAGGTTATAAAGTGTTTTTTCAGAGGACTTATCAAAGGCCTCAAATCCGTCAAGGTCCCTTGCCTTCTTTGAATCTTGGTCGCCCTGAAAAATCAAGCGGGAAATGTCAACAATCGTCACGAAAGCGACGAGCTGAAGATGTGTCTGCGACGGACTCATCTAAAAAGGAAAGAAAAGATTCAGATGGTGCAGAAAAAAATAAAGAGGCATCAGAGGAACCAGGTTCAGGTACCAGAGGCAAGTTTGACAATCGTAGTAATGACAATGATATTGTTCATACTAATTGTAAGTCACCAAATCCTTCTTCATATCTGTTCGATAAAATATTTAGGAGTGACCAAAGTATTTCCGTTCCGGTTTCATTTATCGTCAAACTGAAAGTAGATCAAAATTGTATTGTTTAGTACAAAATGATGTACAAGCTTTAGTACTTTATTATTTGATTGATTTTGATTGATTTCAAAATGTTTATTTATCATGAGCGCCTTTCACTTATTATAATGTAATCTATACTAAATTTAAAACGCTTTGAATAAAAAAAGCAACAAAGCTGACTGACTGAACTTAAGGTATTATAGATAAAATACACATAATAAATGATGTGCATATGAGATCTAAACATCCATTATATTATTATGAAATATAGTATATTATATTGATTATTATTTATTACAAACATCTTTGTTCTTTGTGTTTTCAAATACTTATAAAGGAATTTTATAAATTCTTTATATTTGTTACTTTTTCAAATGTACGTTCATTCCTTATGTGAAAGTTTTGTTCATAAAAATGTAATTTTTTCAATTACTGAGAAATTTTAAAACATAAGATACACAATGTCCTATAATAAAATTTAATTTTTCAAAAAAATTAAGATGATATAATTAAGACCCGTATTATAATTCAATTTGATGGAATTTTAATAGCCAATTTTTCTATTATAATATGTAAGACTGATATAATATCAATAATATTGATAATATAAATAAATATTGTATTTTTATTTAATAATAAGAATGTAAATATTAATGTTAAAACGAAGATAACAGAACTTTGATTTGAATTTCCAGCCAGAATTACAAAGACAATTCTCGCCCAAATTTCAAGCATATTACCCTTTTTATCAGTAAAAATTGCTTTGAATAATATTTAAAACTTTCTAGATTAATGTGTTGTAAAAATAAATATGATAAAGTAGTTTTTATCCCCAAAAATTTAATTTTTATGCATTTTTCCCACGCATTAAAATGAATTCAGGCCTCATGAACAATTAGCGCCCCTAGCGGCCACGGTCAATTCTTGTGACATTTTCGTTTCGAGGATTACGTACATTCTAACTGAGAGCAGGGGGCTGGCTTCATCCCACATCTAAGACATTCGCCATGTTGTGGCCAAATAATAATTTTCCAAGTTGGGGCCAAACTTGTAATAGGGCAAACATTTGGCAATTTCCACACGGGTGACCCAGAGATGAGTCTTGATTGATCCTGGGCCATGTTTTCGTATACGCGTAACCCACATTTCAAAAACTACACTGCGGTTGAAAAGTTCGAGGAATCGAAAATTTCAAAGGCGTGTGTAAAGTCCATCAACGTGTGGGCTTGGAGCTGGTTCATTCAGCACGTAGATTGGCCGGGCCTCTTATTTGCCGGTGGATTGTGTTGGAACGCTAATGCCTCTTCTGCACGCCATCGACGGTGAGACTTACCAGTGTGAACACAATGCATATACGATATCAAAAAAATCGAAGCGATTTGTTTCATCGCCCGTAAGAACCGCAACAGATTTCAAAGTATGCTTGGTGTAGCGTATGATTTCTTTTGTGATTTCGATATTTTTCAAACGTGGATTTTACTGTTCAATAAACTAGTGCCACGTTTGTATGTCCGACAATTTTTTTAAAGATAAATTTTGTCTCAGTAGAAGAACAAGGTTTCGAGAACACGCCCCAAGCAAATTATTTTCAAAGAATAGAGCAGTTGTACATTCAAGCGAAACGCGAAAAATAAAAGATTCTTGTCTCAATTAATTTTTGCGCAGGTAAATTTAAAATTGCATAAATAAAATAAAATCATGAAAGGAACATGCAAAAATGAATGCAAGAGACGTTTACGGTCTTGCATTTTCCTCCATATTAAGTTCAACCTGGAAAATTCTCCAGAACATAATTTCACAATATTCTGGTCTCGTCGTGCATCACTAAATTAGAGAAAATCAATGAAACACGGAAAGATATTGAGGATAATATAGAATAAGAATTTTATATAGACACATAAATGTAGTCTTCTTTGAGGATAAAATGTGCAGTTGGCATAGTTATGGCATCGTATCCTAAAGCGTTGCAAAAGTAAGCCACGAAAGAGGCTGCAAGGAAGGAAACAAAAGTGCAAGCAAGTCTCAAGAAACTAAATATACTAGTGTAAAATAAACTTTTCTAGGATAAAATAAAAAGACAGAAAATGTTTGAGAAACAACAAGCAAAAGAAAATCAGCCAAAGTTCCTGAGAAATACGGAGATTACGAACTTTAACAAAACAGGAAAGAAGTAAAAATAAACATGCAAATAAAACACATAGACATGATTGGCCTACAAAGTAGAATTTTGTAAAATTTTACTGCTTTTCCAATATACTCAAAGGTCTTAATACTGCGGATTCTTTCTTTTTTGTGCTAAATTGTATATAAATCGCGCTTCCTGTTATGGGACTTCACACTTGAAACAAGGCATCGTAAATTTAATTTGTAACGGTACAGCTTCACAAAAGTAATAAACTATGCGATTTTCTTTATTTCAAAAAGAAAAGTAACAGTAAAATTTAAATAGCAATAACGGTTATATTAAACGGTCAAGCGAATAATTTCTTTTAGTTACAGAAATATATTATAAAATATTATATTTATGCAGTTATATAAATCACATCCTAAAGAAAATTGAACTAAATTTCGTAAAATTTCTCAATATCTCGCTTTTTTGAATTTCAAAATAAAAATCCTGTTAACAATATGACTGCCGTTTGGAACGTTTTTAAATAAAAAAATTTGCTTGCTTCGCAGTCACATTCTCATCGTAGTACTCGCGCTTTGCGATCGATTTTCATTTCATATCCATTAGAGCCACACTTAGATTTGAAGATGAAATAACAACTGTTTTATATTTCGCATGGTTATGCTATAAAATAGAATTCTTTTTTTTTTTTTTAAATTGCTTTAAGTGAATTTGTAGATTTTCTGGAGGTGAATAATTGTTTTCGTATGCCGCGTAGTTTTGCTCAGAGAATTTTTTATTTTTACATTCTCATCATGGATGAGAAGGTATTGGTTTTATGTGAAAAATGACTTTCGAAATTTTCATCAAATCTTTACGTTTTGAGACCCCCTGAGTCAGAAAAAATGGTTTTTACGAAAGTGTCTGTCTGTCTGTCTGTCTGTCTGTCTGTCTGTCTGTCTGTCTGTCTGTAGTAGGTCGTGTGCGGCATAACTCTCGATAGAATTATCAGATTGAATTGAGCTTTGGTACACTTCATCGGAGCCGAAAAAGTAAGGACAAGTTCGTTAACCAGCCACATCCAATCAAAATTGAGGGATGGAGCACTACTTTTGTGTTTTTGAAAATAATTTTTTGAAAAAATCAAAAATTCCAATCCTGGTTTTTGATAGTGCTCATAAATCTCTACAAATTATCCTTATAACATTTTATGATTAAATCAAAATTAGAAATGTTACAGCATATTCAAATTTGAAAAAAGTCAATATCAAAATTCCATTTTCCAGTTAAATTATACGAGATACGAAAAAACGTTATGATACAATATTATTGAATACATAAAGGCCTACAAATTTGAATTATAACATTTTTTCTTAAGATGCATATTTTTCTTTTTAATTAAAAAAAAAAACTATTGAAAATCCAAAATTCAATTTTTTAACAATAATATTGGAAATACCAAAAAAACGTAAGAATACAAAGTTGTTCGTTTCAAAAAGATCTACAAATTTTGTCTGGCGCAGTTTCTGAAAAAACATATATTTTTCGTTTCAATTCCAAAAAATACGATAAAAATGAAAAAATTCCATTTTTTAGACAAAATATGTGAAATACGAAAAAAGCGTAAGAATACAAAGCTGTTCGTTTCAAAAAGATCTACAAATTTTGTCTCACACAGTTTCTGAAAAAACATATATTTTTCGTTTCAATTCTAAAAAATACGATTAAAATTCAAAAATTCCATTTTTTAGACAAAATATGTGAGATGCAAAAAAAACGTTTAGATGGAAAATTGTTTGCCTAAATGAGGTCTACAAATTCTCATTAAGACATTTCGGGACAGGATTTATATTTTATGTTTTGATTTTTAATTAATTAGTTGAGTTTGAAATTTTTCTCATCCCAGCGCAGTCGAAAGCGTCATTTTTTCCACAGAAAGATTTTCAAATTCTTTAAATATTTGATTTTTAATATTAAAAAAATTCGATTTTTTTCACCAAAATATGTGAGATACGAAATAAGCGTTGTTCTGCAAAATCGTTTCCTTAAATAAAGTCTACGATTGTTTTTCCTTTTTGAGATATTTGGAAGAAAATAAATTTATCAATAATCATGTAATTTATTAAAAAGTTACAAAAATGCATACAGAAAATCGAGCGCGAAGCGCGAGTGTCATGATGAGAATGTGTTCCTTAAGGCCGATAGAGCCTTAAGTAAATTGAATTTCCTGTTTCACTTAATCTGAAAAAGAAACTTAGTGAATTTGAGAAAATGACTAATTTACATCATCTTTAATATCATTAAATTGGTTTGAACTTCAGTATTAAATTATAAGAAATAAACTTAAATGCATGTAAAGAGCACAAGACCGAGCGCGAAGCGCGAGGTCCAGAAAGAACGGAGCGCGAAGCGCGACGATCGAATCGCGCGCCCTAGGCGCGCTCAAACTTGCGAGCGAAGCGAGCTGCGCGCGATGAGAATGTGCCCGCGAAGCGGGCAGATTTTCAGTAGTGTTTTTCATTAATAAACAAAAGATATAACTCCCGTCAATAAATCGTCAAGACCAAAGTTGTAGATCGTTTTAAAATAAAAAATTTTTTTCTTAACATTTTTTCCGTATTTCGTATATTTTGGCGGGAAAATTGAATGTTTAAATTTTACAAAAACGTTTATGATGAATAAAAGAAAAGGTGTAACTGATATGAGGAAATAGTCGACAGAAAATTTTTATATGTCTTTAAAATAAACAGTTTTGTTTCTTAACATTTTTTTCGTATCCCGTAATTGTTTGGTGCAAAATAGAATTTATAATTTTTGATAACGTTTTTCACAATTTAAACGAAAATTACGTGCCCAATTAAAAAATATTATGGAACAAATTTGTATATCTTTCGTATCTCATATAGATTTTTTGGAATCAAAAGTTTTTATTTTCAATAACATTTTTCATTCATACAAAAAAAGATATATCTCCTATAAACAATTGGAAATCAGCAGATTGTTAGATCTCTTTGGAATGAACAATTTGGTTTTATAAATTTTTTCCGTTTCTCGTATATTTTGTTGGAAATATTGAATCATTGATTTTTCGAAATACGTTTTTTAAAGATAAAACCAGAATCGTTGACTAAAAATGACGGTTTAACGAAGTCGTCAGACAGACAGACACGCTCGTAAAAACCATTTTTTCACACAGGGCTCTCAAAACGTCGAGATTACATGAAAATGTGAAAATTCATTTTTCACATAAAACCAATACCTACTCATATGATGAAAATGTAAAAAATGAAAATGTTTTAAATACACGAATTTTTTCAGAAACAACATATTTTCCCGGCGATTGATTGTGACTTGAGCAAAAACTGTCTGCTGATTAAAAATAAATGCGGTCTTAATATTTTAATCTATAGTTTCTTACGGACCAATACATAACAAAGTATTTGGAAGGATTAGGTGAAGTCTGTCCCATGTATTACTATTCAAGAACTTGCGTCAAGCTCGAAAGCGCACTACATTTTTTGAACAAGTTACGGAAGTTCGGTTTCACTCGTAAAGGCGTTGGAAAGGTAAAGGCTTCCACTCAGGACTTTACGACACAATAAAAACTAAATAGTGTCCCGAGCTGCCGGGTAGTAGAACTCGATCTCTGAGTTTACCTGCAATTCCATCGTGTAATGAAAAACTGCATATATATATATTCTGTAAGCATTTGCGAAAAAGGCGTCCCCATGTAACACAGAGCTGCAGAGGTTTGAACTTTTTTAAACGACGCTACTATACGCCATAAGGCAATACACCCCTCCCTTGATAAAAGCCACATTCCCATTTCACAATAGCAAACATTGCGATTTTACGATATCACGGATAACTTTGGTGATCCGATGGTAAATCGGTTGCACGTTTCCTATAAGAGGGCTAACCGCTTACAGAAAAACATGTGTACGCGGCTTAACATGTAATCAAGTTTTATGTTTTACCTCTTATAACAGAGTCTAGGAAAATGTTCTGGCAAGAAAAATAAAAATCCAGGAGAAAGACATATGTTTTTAATTTTTTAAACTAATAAGCAAATGTATATACTTCATGAACAAGATTTTATTCATTTTAAGACGGTTTAAACTTGGAAAAATTATTTTCGCCACACAGAAAGACTTTTATGTCGATACTAAGCATTATAACATTCAAAATTAATATAATCGATAACAAAATGCGGAATTTCGAACAAAAATTTAAGCACACTGAAACGCTGATTTTGGTTAATAATAAGGGGCCATCCATATACCACGTGGACAAGTTTTCACCACTTTTTGACCCCATCCCCCCTCCTCGTGGACATTTTGTGAAAATATAGATATTATTGATCCCCCTCGTGGACAAGCGTGAACATTTTCTATACCCCCCCCCCCCCCAAACTGTCCACATGGTATATGGATAGCCTCTAAGCAAAACAATAAATAATTGTAATAAACACGGGAAATGAATAAATTGTAATATTCCCAATTCCGTTCTCTGAAGCCACAAGTTATTTAAAAAATGAGAATTTGCACTGAAACTGAATCTTTTAAACGATTGTGCGTTAAAATATACATATGAAGTACAAGTCATATAAATATTAATACTGTTAGTAACAAAGTGTAATTGAATGAAGAACATTCAAACAATAAAGGAAATTGGAAGCGCCACCTAAAAATTATTACAGCCACTAATAAAACTTCTGTATGCGCACGGAAAATGCTCAAAGTAGCTGATCATAAAATCAACAGGTTTACGCGAATTTAGTGGAATATAAGTTGGAACGTTCCTCGGTAGAGAACGCGCGCTGTCTTCATGTCTCACAATCGTTGATATATTTACAACGTTAGTACACAAGGAAGTTCTTTTATTAAATTTGCATGTAATTACATAATATTTAATTACTTGTGCACCGCAGTTAGACAGTTGACAAAAACTTACGGTCGTTTATGAATTTATTCAGATTTCTGTAAAAATGCTCCTGCATCAATTTACCCACTATGTCGGATAAATTAGCGCACCAATATTATAATCAACTCTTTTTATTAATAAAATATTTGCTATAGATAAATTCGTTTTATTTATCATTTCGACTCAATAATTGTGATAACAACCGTCAAATATCGAAAACTAATAACGTGTATTTAAAAATCAGATAATTGTGGAATGTTTATCAATTTTGTTACACAAATGCACAAAACAGAAATATTTTAGTTTTTTATAATTATTATCATTTACGAGTATAGTAAATTAGAAATAGATTCATTTTATAGTTATAGTGATCTCTAGAACAATAAGTCTTTCTATGTAAAAATGAAAAAAATAGTGTAATAGAGAAAATATTTTTAAAAATATGGTTTATAAAGTAATAAAAGATTCGGTTTTGAGAGCCGAAACCGAACCTGAAAAAAGATGCAAAGAAAATACGTATGTGTATATGGACATTATGAAGAGATACTGTCGAGTTGTATTGCCAGCAATAATTCCGCGGTCGTATTATGCTAATACGTCGTTCCCAACATGGCTGGAAAACGAGTTCAGGCACGTTCGCTTTTTACAGCAAATTAGACTCTTGAAACGAGTGTTTTATCCGATACCTCCACGTTCAGTCCGTCTTTTTATATTGCACGTTAATCCTGGGATATCTCTATTCACGGACTACACGCAAACCTAAGAGAGCTCTCAAATCGTTTACGACAGGTACCGTTGCGTTGGTTGGAGAAGAAAAATGCGATATAATACCAATTAATGGCCACTGTGTAACAGACTCATTCACAGGAATTTACTTGCGAAAGAAGAATGCATACGAAGCAATCAACGCGTTTTTTATAACGGTTGAAAAATAACTTCAGTTTACTGGACCAATAACAATACAAAGTACAGTATTTTTTCGTTTCATTGTCGAAGAAAAAAATATAAAGTCTTTTAGGGCTATGCATTATCCATAGATTCCTGCGTTATCGACATTCTTTTGCGTTTTAACTTTCATGCATGCGAAATGAGATATGGAATTCCTAGTTTGTGAAATTCAATAAAAGACACTAAAAAAAGTCTGTAGACTTAAAAAAGAGTATAGCTGAGAGAAATATATTTTGGTCCTCAGAACAAGAAAATATTGCTATCAGACCACTGCTACGGTATGGTCCTCAGAACAATACGAGTATAGATGACACACAAATACTTTTAAAGCGTTTTTCTCGAAACCACGTTTTCCAAATTTACGGAACTCCTCCAGGACGCGCTATATGAGCAATCGCGATAAAATTTGGCACACGCGTGTTTCAGAAGTGTGAAAATGTCTGGTACCAGAATCAACAAAAAATGTTGGAAAAATGCTCTTTTATAAACAATAATGTGAAGAAAAAAAGTGCAAAAATCGGTACTTTAACTTTAATAGCTCACAAATCTTTTATTTTTTAAAATTTTTGAATGATTTTGGTACAGGACATACGTAATGATATGCAGAGTAAGAATCTGTTCTGTTTTTGTGTTTCAGATCATCTCTATTGGCAGGAGAAGTTCTGTAAATGGCACAATTCCTCGCAGATGCGTCGCCATTTATCGACCCCCCCCCCCCGACCCTTTGAATATAGCTTTTTGACCCAACAAGGTAGAAACCACCCTTCATTATAAATAATATAAAATGAAAAAATGATGGTCAAATTATTGTAACTATGTTAGTTAGCTTCGATATATTTTCTTAATCCCCAATTAGTCAATTTTTTCTTCAACCACTAGTCCATCGCTGTTGTGAATTTTCGCGTATGATAAAACAATAAGCGATACGCAAAAATGATCTTCCAAACAAAGAAAAAATGCTCCAAACAAATCAACAAACGCTTCAAAAAACGCCTTGAACAAATGACACTTCTTTCTCATTTCGAGGTTAGAGTTGCGCGCATGCAAAGCAATGTATAGGTCGTGCGGCAAACCAGTATAGTTGTCTCACCTATACCGCATGGGTCGAGAAACTATATATCGATATAGGTCGGACAGCTATACTTCTATGGTTGCACGAACGAAATTATAATGGCACGATGGCAAAATACGCATTTCGGTGCGTCACGCATTCAGTTTAGCTACAATACCAATATCAAGTCTGGTTTTCGAGTAATCCTAACCTAAAAACGCGTAAAACACGGTTTTTCGCTATATTTGAGCATCGATAACTTTGCGAATTTTTATTATTTTTTAAATATGAGAAAACTATCAAAAAGAGCCACTTTTCAGCTTTCTATTTCACTATTTACATGTACCCAAGTATCTAAGGCAAGAATTAATGTGTGATCTGGCCACTGAAGGACTGTTAGAGAGGAAATCGTCAATGAGGAAAAACCCGCCGCTCACCAACTATCCTGAAAAGGACTGTTGGAGAGGCTGAAAGAAAAATGCCACCGCTTGAGTGACTAACCAACTGCTCTGAAAAGAACTGTTGGAAAATTACTCAACGATGACAGAAGACCAACCAATGAAGTGACTTGCCAAATATCCTCAAAACTGATTTTGCTCGTCAGCTGATTTCATTTAAACTCTCCTATTTCACCCATTGGTCCCAATTTCTATAAGATTGCAGAATGCAGAACCCTACCTGTCGTGGGTTTGATGTTATTGCGTTTGAGGTTATGGGGTTGCAGCGTACTTGGGTTTTGAATAGCAGAGCCCTACCTGTCATGGGTTTGATGTTATTGCGTTTGAGGTTATGGCGAACTTGGGTTTGGAACAGCAGATCCCTACCTGCAGATAATGATCTCTTGTTCATATTATGCCTCGTTTATCAAAAATAAGAATGAAAAAACAAATTTGACGTGGTGGTTCACTGAGAAGTGATACATTTCAGCAATCTGTATACGTGAGTTCAAGTCGAACGGTCAAATACTAATGATCGACATACTCGACTGAAATGATTTAGAAATATTGATTAATTAGTAACTTCATTTCGCGTTACATTCGCGCAAATTCCACTTATAACACTTTATTCATTTTTTTATGAATACTTTTTGCATAATTTAATGCGTTTAGGCTAAGTTAAGTGTAATGACACATAAAATCTGCGATTTTACTATTTTTATCATTTTCAGATATTCAAAAACGTACCGCGCTACATTTTCATTCTACGGTAGCGTCAACGCGAAAACCGAGTACACTAAAACCCCGATTTAGTTGCCTTCGGTTTAATTGGAGAAAGGTGATTTATGGCCTCACGTCCCGAGTCTCGCAGGGTTGTGCCTATCAAAGAATGTAACTGCGCTCGAGATTCGGGAATTTTTATGACCCTCGGCTCGGTGGGTGTTCCCCCGAGCCTCCACCTAAATCGGGGTTTTAGTGTAGAATCTATTAAAAAAACGGGCTTGCCGCAAGTCGGTAGCGTCGACAAGGAAACCGAGTAGAATCTACCCGTAAAGCGGGCTTGGCACAAGTCGGGTCCGCCTATTAGTAGAAACAGGTTGCGTTAGCTCGGTGGTAAAGATCACGCCAATAGAGATTTGTTTATGCGGATGCTACAAGTTAACGCAACCTGCTGTCCGAGTACGGTTAAGCCAAAAACGAGTACCGCTTAGTCGGTCTTTTTTCCCATGTAAGCAATCAAGTGTTCAGTATCTACATATTCATGTACTTCCAAAATAAATAAAATTATCAAACAAAAATTTGTGAGAAGCAGACTTATACACACACACGGAGAAACTTTTTATATCAATTTTTACTATAGTATTTTTCAATTTGGGGAAAAACGTATCACTTTGAGAATTTTCGTCAGTAAAAATACTAAACTTTATAATAATGATATGGAACTCTCAGCATAGTTCATAGGGAATTTTACTATAGTTTATACTAAAGTTTTATATCATTTTTCTAAAGTTTAGTATTCTTACTGATAAAAATTATCAAAGTGATACGTTTTACCCTAAATTTAAAAATGCTATATTAAAAATTGATATAAAAAGTTCTATTTCCAGAAAATATAATTATCATGTCATATTTGTTTTTTTGGAAAATTTCGATTTTTATAGCCTGCATAACATGGCACTTTGTATACACTGTCCTGCAAGGAACCACATCAAATCTGACAAGTTATGAAGTTCATAACAGTATTAATTTCCATAGATTAAAGTTCTCTATTACACGGAAACTAGACATACTATAAAAGATTGGCTATTCTTAAAATGACTTCCCGGTGATCTTGTCTGACTACAACACTAATCTTTATTTCAAAGATTAACTGTTAAAGAGACATAAATTTATGTTGTATTTTCGATTATAAGAATGAATGAAATTCTGATCATCATAATTAGGTTCCAAAATATACATACTATAGCCTTATATTAAAGTATTAATATTGATCATTTTATTTTAAGCCTTAAAAAGATCTTACACTGAGAGACTTTTCGTTAGAGTAAATGATAAAGATGAATCAAAATTTAGTATAATATCGTTTCAAAATGGGGAAAGCCGAGGCTTTATTATACTTATTCATATTATGACATCGAAGTTTGATATAGTCATAACGGTCTTTAATATATGAAGAAGATAAAGTAGTATTTTCAATACTAAATATTATGAATCTCTATTCGAGAAATTGAAAGTACGATAAAATGATATTATGATTACTAAGTTGTCTAAAAATAATTTGAATAAGATAAATAATGAATATCACATTTTGGAAAGCATGTTTGAGAAATTCATATTATGAATATGAACTTGCCAGAAACCTCACGACGCGCAGCAAAAATCAAAACATTCATTCTCGGTTTTTCATATAATTTGTTTCAGAATGTCGTCCGAGTACTTCCGACGTTATCCGAATAGCTTCGTAGACTCGAATCCAAGTCTGCCCAACCCCCAACTCAGTAGTGGCTTATAAGCCACATTTATTTCGGAATATGGCAAGCGAAAATAGCCAAGAGGCTTTAGGCGTTAGGAATGCGTTTAGTTAATTGTAGATATAGGTAGAGTTAGGGGGTTCGAACCCAAAGGCGATTCTGAAATTTAATTTCAAGCGTATGCGAATATAAATAGTGTAGCATTGTGTAATTAAATATATGAACATAACTAAGGTATGATAATAATATTTGTGTATGTGATTCCACTGAATCCTCCCCTCTTCTGAGTGCCCAAAGCTCTCCCCTCTATCTTCCTCTTGCTTTGCACGCGTTAGAAAAAGACACCACAATCCATAACCCGGAGACGTCCCTTCTGAAGGTCAAACTTTTTGGTGGAGTGAGTGATTTTTCATATAGTGGTTTTTAGATTCACATATTCTTTGTTTCGCTTCGAAACTTTGATATAGTAAATTTCAAATTCTCGTAGGTTTTATAGCAGTTAGTAAAACATATATTCCATTTATTCAAACGAAAATATTAATTTCGCCGCTTGAAAACCACTATATTAATTTCTGATACGTAAACCCTGTTTGCCTCACTTTGAAACGATATTATACTAAAATATGATTCACTTTTACGATTTATTCTAACGAAAAGTTTCTCAGTGTAGGGAAGAAGTAAATATATACATGAAACGGAATTCGTAGAAGGAGAATCGGACTGGGAAGGAACCCTTCGCAAAATTTATACGAATTCAAACTATAGGACGTTAATAAATGTAATGAAGGATAATTGAGTTTTCAAATAATTCGTTTTGATTACATCTATACGCACGGATCGGTGGGTGAAACATAGGGCAGGTAATTACGGACCGCCCAGTCCCAAAAGCAGGTGCCTGTCGGCCTCAGAATCAAGGTGTGAGGTTCAAATATTTTGGACCGCCCTAATAGCCTGAAGGTTACAGGTCCTGGTCGGTGCTGGTGTGAGACAGAGACGAAGAAAGACCCGAGGATACGCACGGAAAGTTCTCTCGTAATCGCTTGTTCCATCGCAAAGACGATAGAAAAAACAGCAAGGATCACTGTCTCAAATCTCAGAATCTCAGTTAGGGGTGGAGCTCTCGTGTTGATGAATTTTATTCGAGTTCTAATAGACTGATGAAAAAGTCAATACTTCTATTAAACGCACACAAAAATAAATCCAATGCGTAAATTTTGCAAAAAAGCTTTCTTTTTGTGTGGGATCAGATTTTTCTTATTTTTGGAGGATAAAAAACGAAAATTTCCTACTACCGGGACATAAAGTGGATTTTATTGCTCTCTGCGGGTCAAATAAATCCATTCTTCTTACTAGTGGGTCATAAAGTGCATTTTATTGCCACCTGTAGGGGAAAAAATCCATTTTTTTGAACTCCCAGTAGAAAAAAAATCGTGTGCAATACGGAAAAACATTTATTTTAGTCGTGTGATTGTTGCATCCCCTGAGTCAGAAAAAATGGTTGTTTCTGAGCATCGTCTGGCGTCTGTAGACATGATAAGTCTCGATGGAATTATCAGAATGAATTGAGCTTTGGTATATTTTGTCGGAGCAGAAAAGTAAAGACGGCGAAGCGACTTTTAAAATACATCGCTGCCAAATCCGCAATAATAAGCAAATATTTCTGAAAATTTCCTCTTACGGTAAGCAACAACTTTGTCGCTGGAAGTTTTCCGAAATCGAAAATTTATTAGAGACTTTCTATCAGAACAACCACAGAAAAATGGTTTTTTATTTACATTAAATTATTGTTAAAGAAAAATTTTTCGACACGTTTCATTTAATTCATTGTTTTCGATAAAGTATTCCACGCCTAATGGTAAAAAAACTAACGATTTCGTCAAAAATTGACCGAGTAATAGCAATTTATGTTTTGAAAAACATTTTTTTTCGAACATTTTTGATGACGAAAAATTGAGAGTTTTTGATTTTTATCTAAAAAACTATCAAGGTTACATAAAAATTACATGGAGATAAAAAATGCGTCATGACAAATTTTACAAAACGGTATTTTTTTTCGTGAATATTGAAAAGAAATTTTTATCACGATTTTCGTGCGCGGACAATAGTTTTCGTGTTTTCGAGCACTCAGCGAGTTATTGCTGGTGGTCCTTCATTTATCATATATTATTTTTCGTTTAAACCAAAATTAGGAAAGCTACAGTATGTTAAAACTTGAAAAAATTCAATATTAAAATTCCGTTTTCGAGTTGAAATGTGAGGGAAACGAGCTGCGCAATAAGAATATTTTTTTTTTTCTACTAGCAGGTCACAAAGTGAATGTTATTGTCCCATGCGGGGCGAATAAATCCATTTTCTGACCCCCTAGTAGAAAAAAAATCGTGTGCGAAACGGGAAAAACATTAATTTTACTCGTGTGGTTGTTACCCTCGCTTTGCTCGGGTATTAAATTTCAAACTTGTGAAATAAATTTTTATTTCCCTGGTTGCACAATATACTATTAAATCATTATTTATTGATTAATTTTATTGATATTTTTTCCTTCGTGTACCAAGTCCAAGAAGATTTTCTTAAAATGACAACTCTCTTTTTCATCCAGTATTTATATTCAGCACAATCGTTTGCGTGTAGATATACCATATTCCGAAAAATATTCTGAATATAAATACCATTTCATAAAGAAGGGGTAATCAGCTTAAAAGCCATCTTGGGCCTGCTAGGGCCCAAAAATGGCACAGGAACTTTTGTTTTTAAAATTTCTGCTAAAAACTTTTTTTTTTTCTCGAGATATTTTGATTATACAGGTTTTATTTGGTACACCGTGTATATAAATAAATGTGAAATATTCTTGACATCTGATACGTGCATACAATTATAATTACTTTCCGGGAGCTTCTGCGCAGAAAACGTTTCTTTCCTTTACACAGAAAATTCCTGCCTGGGTGAGCCTCTTGAAAATGAAGGTCAGCTCTGTTTGGATAGAAGTTTGGTGTACATCGCAACTAAGTACGAGTATGTAAACAAATATTGACACCTTCGGATTTCGAATAGACATGTTTAGTTTGAACTAAGATCGCAACGCAAACGTTTGTTAAAGTCTGAAACTTTTATAACATCCAAATATTTCGCTTTCTTAACCAATAAATTGGTTTTTGCGTTTTATTACCAGTTTTATTTTTCGACTAAGTCGGAAGTGTTATTTATTTACTTAGTTTTTTAACAAAATACTTGAAACATTTCATGATAAAAATGATTCTACTTTTTTCATTATCATATAAAAATACAAAAGTGTTTTCTCAGTGATTTCATATATTGTAATTTTTTGTTTTAAATCGGTATTTGTTTTTTCCCGCAAGTCTCAGGTGCTAGTTTCGATTTTAATTGAAAGTTAAAAAACTAAAAAATGTGTTGTGCCTTTTTCAAGATGTATTACTAATTTCAGTGTCCTGTCTTCAATTTCAATTTTTACATGAAGTAAGTGAAAATTTTCTCCATGTTTCTGTAAAAAATCAATGTTTATAAATCACATAATAAGACATTTTTAAGTTTAAGATAGTTTTTACAGGCAAATTATTAAACTAAATATTTACTATATTTTATTATATCTCTACCCCTCTAAACCCTGAAGAAATATCCATAGAATATTTTAGATATACGGAAAAAATAGTTTAATAAAGTTTATAGAACTGGTCAAGAGTTTGGAATACAGGCATTCACGGCATTTTTCACAATAAAATGCGTAACATTCAAGACAAATTATTTAAAGTTTCGCATTTTATTTTGAAAAGTTATACATCATTGCTTTTTTCATCAAATATTGGTACATATGAATTTTTTAAACAAAATTACGGATTGCCACAACTTCAAACATAAAATTCCAAACTTCAGTATACTTTTGCCATTTATTGAAATAAAAAGTCTCTCAGCGTACAAGATTCACTTTCAAGTTATAAATAAATTATGTCTTTTGAAAATTATAGCTGTAACTTTTTATTCATCAGAAAATCACTTATGGTATAAAATAGTAAAATCATAACATAAATTTCTATTTTTTTTAATCCCAAAGACATATTTTTTTTTGTACAGTTTTTATTTTGTAAATTTAGTTATTTGGACCAGTTTATTAGTTTCGCACGTGCAATTCTTTTATATAATTTTTTACCACAATGTTTATCCGTCACACGGGTAATTTTTTTAAAATACTCACCGATGAGGTCTCTAATCTGAGTCGAAACGTTTAAAAATATGAAACTTTGAGTTACATTTTTTCTGGACCCTAAAGCCAACTAAAAACATCAATAATATTTAATATTAGTATTTTATTAAATTAATTAGTTGGGTTTGGTATCTCAGTGGTTAGAGCAGTCGACCAGCAATCGAAAGACCTGGGCTCGAATCCCAGCGAAAGCGTCTTTTTTTCAACAGAAAAATTTCAAATTCTTTAAAATTCGTATTTTGTGTTTGAAAGTATGGCAATCTATGATTTTGATTCAAAAATTCATATGTGCGTACGAACCTAAGCAGTGTCTAAAATAGATATATTTTTCTTAATAGCTGAATAAAATGTTCCAATATTTGATGTAATAAAGCAATGATATTCAGAACGCACCATACCAAAGTTGAAGAGTGACTTAAAAATACGAGTAATAAGAAGAACTGAAATATATAAATATTCAATATTTAAAGAATTTGAAAATCCTTCTGTGGAAAAAATGACGCTTTTGACTGCGCTGGGATACGAGCCTAGGTCTTTCGATTGCCGGTCGACTGCTCTAACCACTGAGCTACACAGGCGTCCGACATCTCTTTCTCCACAGGAAGATCTCCTTATATCGCCTAGTGGCTCAGCCTTGCGGCTGTGAATGATTTCAAATTAATTAGTTGAGTTTGAAATTTTTGTCACTGCCTACATTATCGGAGAATCACATTCTTTGTGTTAAGCCCTGAAACGATTATTTAAGTTTTTCATATTATGTATTTTTAAGTCACTCTTCAACTTTGGTATGGTGCGTTCTGAATATCATTGCTTTTTTACATCAAATTTTGGAACATTTTATTGAGTTATTGAAAAAAATATATCTATTTTACACACTGCTTAAGTTCGTATGGACATATGAATTTTTAAAAAAAAATCACGGATTTCCGCACTTTCAAGTGTAAAATACTAAATTTTGGTATTGTTTTGCCATTTATTCAAACAAAGTCAATGTACAAGGTGACTCCAAGTGCACATTAATATTTAAGGTGAAGCAAAAATAAAAAACTTAACGGGGTTCAGCCTAAAAAAAATTATGGAATTTAAAGAAAAAAATTGCGCTTAAGGTAGTTCGTTCACGAAAATTAGACCTCAGGCAAAATAGATAATTTTGCTTTCAAGAATAGCAATATTATTATTGAAGGGCTAATTTGAAAGAGAAAAGATTATTTTTCATGGAGAAAATTTGAAATGCAGAAAAATAATTTTATTAATAAATTTTATTTTTGCCCATACTTAATTTCTTATCGCTTCGAGCCAAATTTTAAAAAATGATGCGATTCTAATAAATCACGGTTCATTTTTTTAGGAAAAAGATTTTTTTTATAAAAATTTTGTTTTGAAAATTTTTTTTTTTTTCACGTCCTTTTATTATGCCTTAAAGTTTTAGCTAAAAAAATTCATTATTGTGCAAAAATCTGGGGGGAAACTTATTTTATTGATTTAGTCAGCTGTACTAGTTGATCCATAGCCTTAAACCAGCTATTTGTTTTACTAGTGGGGAAAACAAGCAATTGCCAATGAGTGTGACACGAATTGACAATCGCTTATTCCCCACGAGTGAAACACGTTATTTTTCCCAACATGTCTAGTGACAATTGTACTTTCACCATCTGTTTTGATACGGTAAAATAGCAACAGTTGTGAAATCAGCCATTTTCCTGCCTCGAAACAATCAGTGAAAATACAATTTTCACTAGATGTATTGGGAAAATGTATTATACTTAAAACCAAATATTTTTAAAATACCAAAACAAAAAATCATCAAGTATTGAAAAATTTGTAAATCTCTTGCAATTTTTTTATTATAATATCCGTTCTAATTACAAAGTAGTAGATTTAAAAAAAAAATAGTTTTTATTCCAGATCAATACAAATTTTTTTTTGAAAATTTAAAAATTTATGGGTTGTGGCTTATAAAATCTACAATAATTCTGAAGGAAGAGTATAACGACTAAATTTATTCTTTGAAAAAAAAGAAATATGAAGCATAATATTAGAGTGAGAAATGAAATTAAGAAATCCTTTACATGCATAAATAACATAGCTGAATTCGACACATAATTTAGAGTTCAATGCACCTCTTGATTTTATTATTCTGTCCATCCAGTCACAATATATAATATTTTTTGGAATAGTCACCTTAAATCAAGCTTTCATTCTTTTTAAACTTTATATACCATGGAATATCACTGCATTTAATCTTTACATAAAACTATGTTGAGTTAAAAATTATTTTGTTTCACAAGGTATTAAAAAAATAAACGCTCGTGAACTTAGCAAATCTCACTGATTATTTAGATAATAATGAAATAGAACCCTCTTTACATACGTAGAACACGCCAAAAGTTTCTGGTTACTCAGTTGTATTGAGTTCAGATATTTCGTGCCTTATGACATGAAAAGAGCGTGCTTTTTTAAGGTTTCAAGCAGCCTGCAAATCATTTTCTAAAAAAACCTCTTTTTACTGAATTCCTGATAAATTTTCTAATTATGAGATTTCGTACTGCGCTGTTTCAATTTGATTATTTTCTTCGAATACATATCTACAAAACCCATTCTTAATGTCACAAAAAAGGTATAAAATATTTCAACTTAATAGAAAGAAGCTATTATAAAAAAAATTCCCGAAAATAGCCTTTTTTTTGACGTTCAAGGTAGAATAGACCCTTAACCCTTTCAGGGGCACATTTTTCTGGTGCATCTACTCCAGATATGATAGTGACTATAAGGGTTTTCGGGGTTGCTGATTACGAATCTGAAGTCAGATTTTCAAAATTCAAAATGGTGGATCCAATATGGCGGTAAAAATTTTCAAAAAAGGGTAAATTGATGCTAAATTCTGGTTATAAGGGTTTTTGGGATCGCTGATTACGAATCTGAAGTCAGATTTTCAAAATTCAAAATGGTGGTCAAAATTTTCAAAAAAAGGCAATTTAATGCTAAAATAAATTGATGTTAAATTTTGGTTATAAGGGGTTTTTCAATTGCCTGCGATCTGGCGATCCTGGAAGAAAGGAATGTGATTTAGAAATTTGTTCATAAAAAAATTAATAATGAAAGTACGCAATAATAATGGTACTGTTTTAATAACTTATGTTAGGTCTGTCGTTTGCGAGCGTATCACTTTATTTCGCCGCAATAACACTTTTTACTAAGATTCACCTAGCAGTCACGGTAAAAAATGATTAAGAAATTTTGCTATGGAAAATACTGAAAACTAAATGGTGAAGAAAAGAATTGTATAATATATTCATGAAATTATAAATAATTTGCCCGTAAAAAATGTTAAATAAATAAGTAAATTACCAAATATGAAAAAAAATTCATTACTCGAAATATTTAAAAAAAAATTTTGAAAAAACTAGCGTACGAAAAAATCCGAAAAAATATATATCATAAAACTAAGTGTGTAGAATACGTCAAAAAATCAGCAGAAGCTTACCTTTGCAGGTTACGGAAAAAAAACATGTTTTTTCGTGTTACTTTTTTATAACAAACAAATATATAAATAAAATAATGCAATTTTTCACCAGATTATAATAACTCAGACTTCTTAGAGCCTAATAAGTATATATTTGCATAGATAAAGTGCCAAAATCTATCGGAAATATAAAAAAAAACTAAGACAAAAAAGGTGGTACATAATCGCCCCACCGCCCCTGAAAGGGATAATTACAATAATTTGAAAAAAAAACACTTTTCTACCCATGTTTTTGAAAACATAAATTGCTATAAAAAAAGTATGTGTTATATCGCAAAAAAAAATTGTAGGATACATCCTGTACCGTTTTTAAAAACCAAGTTTGGAAAAAAACGCGTTTAAAGTTTCTATACACGGCTAGAAAAGTACTTTCATGATCGAACTTATTTATAGATTTATACTTTTCGTAATCCCAAAATTATTGGAAAACTTAAGGAAATAAAGAAAAAAAAAGATTTCTTGAAAGTTTGCAGGTGGCCTAACCCCTTAACTTGCATTTAATTTCAATTTTCTTCAGGTTATTTTTTAAGATGTAGAAAGTAAAACAAAATCAATAATCTCATTGATCCGTTATATATATATATATATGGGTTGTTGCCAAAGATTGTGAAATTTAAGTCCCTGCTATATTACGGATTTCCATTATTTATCATATATGGTTTAATAATACTAGGATGAAGTACTTACATCAAAGTAATTTTGAGTAAAGTTTCAAAATTATAGGTGCTTTTGTTCAAAAAGAGGAAATTAGGATATACCCAAAATATACGCTTGGTGACCAGTCCTCAACTACAAATTCAGAAACTAAAATGTAGAAATAATAAATAAATGATTTCATAAATAATTAATACTCATATTGATTATTTTTATTGAGATAATAAGGAATCTTGAATAATGAATAGGGATTAATATTCTAAATTGTTTAAACTTGTTTAAAAAATTAAAAACTTTTTCATCTCAATCTTGCAGAAATGTCCATACAAGTATGATAGTGTTATTTTCTTTAAAGTCACCAAATTTTTCTAAATTGCGCATCGTATGATTTATAAAAATGTCCGCTCGCTATCTTATTTTCTTTAAATGTTAATAATACATAAATATAATCGAAAATTTGACAACACAGTCAAGTAGAGTATGAAAAAAGACATTTTTACAATATTTAAATAAAAATTATCAATGCTCCACATATTATTGAATTAGTTTAAAAATTTGTTTCTTTATCTGTTTTTAAATTTCTACTCGGTAAACTTGATAGTCTAAATTATTTATTCCCACAATTGAATTAATTATTGATCTTTTGAATGAGTATATATGTTTTGGAATTGTATCTTGACATGTTCCTGCACATGTCCTTTGTTATATTGACCCACAGTGATATATCTGTGATATTTAATTTGGCATGGGGTCAGTTTAGTTACAATTTGTTTATGTCGTAAAAAACATAAACATTTAATTTGCATTAAAATTAATAATTATAAACTAAACAAGCAACGAGAGGACTTCTGTGTGAGGACGATGCTAGAGGGTCTATTCGCATGTTCTAATTTTAATAATAAATTTATTTCAAATTAATTAGTTGAGTTTGAAATTTTTGTCACTGCCTACATTATCGGAGGATCACTAGTCGCGTATCAGATAGGATACGTTGTCGACAGGTGTCCTCGTAGACAATTTCAAACTCTTATATCGCAAATAATGCAAATAAATTCAATATTTAAAGAATTTGAAAATCTTTCTGTGGAAAAAATGACGCTTTCGACTGCGCTGGGATTCGAGCCCAGGTCTTTCGATTGCCGGTCGACTGCTCTAACCACTGAGCTACACAGGCGTCCGACATCTCTTTCTCCACAGGAAGATCTCCTTATATCGCCTAGTGGCTCAGCCTTGCGGCTGTAAATGATTTCAAATTAATTAGTTGAGTTTGAAATTTTTGTCACTGCCTACATTATCGGAGGATCACTAGTCGCGTATCCTATCTGATACGCGACTAGTGATCCTCCGATAATGTAGGCAGTGACAAAAATTTCAAACTCAACTAATTAATTTGAAATCATTTACAGCCGCAAGGCTGAGCCACTAGGCGATATAAGGAGATCTTCCTGTGGAGAAAGAGATGTCGGACGCCTGTGTAGCTCAGTGGTTAGAGCAGTCGACCGGCAATCGAAAGACCTGGGCTCGAATCCCAGCGCAGTCGAAAGCGTCATTTTTTCCACAGAAAGATTTTCAAATTCTTTAAATATTGAATTTATTTGCATTATTTGCGATATAAGAGTTTGAAATTGTCTACGAGGACACCTGTCGACAACGTATCCTATCTGATACGCGACTAGTGATCCTCCGATAATGTAGGCAGTGACAAAATTTCAAACTCAACCTAATTAATTTGAAATCATTTACAGCCGCAAGGCTGAGCCACTAGGCGATATAAGGAGATCTTCCTGTGGAGAAAGAGATGTCGGACGCCTGTGTAGCTCAGTGGTTAGAGCAGTCGACCGGCAATCGAAAGACCTGGGCTCGAATCCCAGCGCAGTCGAAAGCGTCATTTTTTCCACAGAAAGATTTTCAAATTCTTTAAATAATAAATTTATTATAAGAATAAAAAAAAAAAAAAAATACAAAAACAAAAAGAAAATAAATATTACGTTGCATGAGTTTTGCTTGTTTAGTTTATAATTATTAATTTTAATGCAAATTAAAATTGTTGGCACTGAAGAGGGCCCCCATTTGTGGCAGAAACGTTTGCCTTTCTGATGTTTATGTTTTTTACGACATAAACAAATTGTAACTAAACTGACCCCATGCCAAATTAAATATCACAGATATATATGTTTTGTTTTAGATTAAAAGTAATAGAAAAAATCAGCCTGCTTCGCGGGCACATTCTCATTGCGCGCTTCGCGCGTAGGTTTGAGCGCGCCTAGGGCGCGCGATTCGATCGTCGCGCTTCGCGCTCCGTTCTTTCTGGACCTCGCGCTTCGCGCTCGGTCTTGTGCTCTTCGCATACATTTAAGTTTATTTCTTATAATTTGATATTGAATCTCAAACCAATTTTATAATAATATTACAGATGATGTGAATTACACATTTTCTCAAAGTCACTCAATTTCTTTTTGAATTTAAGTGAAACAGGAAATTCAATTTACTTAAGGCTCTATCGGCCTTAAGGAACACATTCTCATCATGACACTCGCACTTCGCGCTCGATTTTCTGTATACATTTCAGTATAACTTTTCAATAAATTACATGATTAAAAGAATTTATTTTCTTCCAAATCTCTCAAAAAGAAAAAACAGTCGTAGAACTTATTTAAGGAAACGATTTTACAGAACAACGCTTATTTCGTATCTCACATATTTTGGTGAAAAAAATCGAATTTTTTTAATATTAAAAATCAAAACATAAAATATACATCCTGTCCCGAAATGTCTTGATGAGAATTTGTAAACCTCATTTAGGCAAACAATTTTCCATATAAACGTTTTTTTTGTATCTCACATATTTTGTCTAAAAAACTGAATTTTTGAATTTTAAACGTATTTTTTGGAATTGAAACGAAAAATATATGTTTTACCAGAAACTGCGTCAGATAAAATTTGTAGATCTTTTTGAAACGAACAACTTTGTATTCTTACGTTTTTTTCGTATTTTACATATTATTGTTAAAAAATTGAATTTTGGATTTTCAATATTTTTTTTTTTAATTAAAAAGAAAAATATGCATCTTATGAAAAAATGTTACAATTCAAATTTGTAGATCTTTATTTATTTAATAATATTTTATCATAACGTTTTTTCGTATCTCGTATAATTTAACTGGAAAATGGAATTTTGATATTGACTTTTTTCGAATATGAATATGCTGTAAAATTTCTAATTTTGATTTAATCAAAAAATGTTATCACAATAATTTGTAGAGATTTATGAGCACTATCAAAAACCAGTGTTGAAATTTTTGATTTTTTCAAAAATTTATTTTCAAAAACACAAAAGTAGTGCTCCATCCCTCAATTTTGATTGGATGTGGCTGGTTAACGAACTTGTCCTTAATTTTTCGGCTCCGATAAAGTGTACCAAAGCTCAATTCAATCTGATAATTCTATCGAGAGTTATGCCGCACACGACCTACAGACAGACAGACAGACACTTTCGTAAAAACTATTTTTTCTGACTCAGGGGGTCTCAAAACGTAAAGATTTGATAAAAATTTCAAAAGTCATTTTTCACATAAAACCAATACCTTCTCATCCATGATGAGAATGTAAAAATTACTTAAGTTGATTCTGAAATTTCTTTTTAAAATTAATAATTCGAATTTGACAACTTTTTAGCAAGAACCCACATACCTAGTATATAAAAAGAATAAAACTTATCAAGTTCAAATAATCACCGAATTAATTTCGTTTTCTAAATTTATGAAGCTTTATTTATAATCAATATTTTAATTATTTAATACGCTTCAAATTACACTTTTAATTACTGTCTTATATTCGTCATGAAAATGCTTTCTGGTTTAATCATATCTGACTTTCGAGTTCATATATACTGGCTGGTATATTGCAGTTTTTGGAACTCGCCCTCGATATTTACATATCTGTTCATTTTCGAGAGGGTGTATTCACTTCAGAGTGTACACGCAGAGCACTATATTCTATTGAGGACTGGTGAGAGTCCAACTGTCCAATATTCAGCGTTTAATAATCTCCTATAACTGGCTATGAATCTTTTCACTGATGGAAAAATCTAGTGTTTGCTAACAGAAATGGAAATGCAGACTCTAATAATAATAGCGATCTCACACTTCGATGAATTACCAAGCGCTAATTAAATCCTAAATGCAGAAATAAAATTCTGATAAAAGTTAAAAAAAAGTATTCCTATCATTTTCATTCCTAGGTATATTTAACCTTTATTTTTCTAAGCCACTTTTTTTTACTGCAAGTGGCTGCACAGAAAGTAATTAGGTCAAGTGAACGAGAAAGTTTAGGAAGATAAACCTGGAAAAAGATTTTGCTGGATGTAACTATTTTTCTCCAAATATACAGTTTCAAATTAATATAACAATGACTCATAAAATTTAATCACTATTAACGTTTTGTAAAAATGAAAGTAAATACTTTAGGAAATTTATTTAGAATCTTTTGTGAAAAAAATAGTTATATATACTGCTTCTGACCCAGGAAAGAAAAGTTGATTTAAGGGGGTCGTCTACCTTCGAGGTTTCAAAAAATCGATTTTTTCTTTTGCATATTTCGAATCTAGAAATATCTAAAAATTTATTTATTTAGTTTTTCCAGCCCTTTTCAGGTTGAAAAAATTTTTTTGTTGAAACGTCTGCCATTTTGGAAGATTTGGATATTTTTCAAAAAGCTTGTGTCCTGACCTAGCCAACGTGATAAAAATCAAAGCCATTTTTTCGTTCTTTTGTTTCAAGAAACCGGAATGTCGAAATCGTGCCACAAAGTCGACTGTAACGTTTTTGCGGAGGCGCGGTCAAGGACGCTCCAAGGTCGCGATTTTGAAAAAACAATTGTTTCGACATAATATTTTTTAAGTCTAAGAGTGTGCTAATGAAATACGGGAAACCGTTCCTCAATATCATGTGCAGTTTTTTCGCAAACCATCGTTTAAAATAGGCTCGAAATTTTGGCTTTTCTCGCACGTAATAGTATATTATGAAACTAGGGAGAAAGAACTTTATTCTGCGAATGTGAACTTTGATGCCCGAGCAAAGCGATGGCGACAATGACACGAGTAAAATTAATGTTTCTCCTGTGTTGTATACGTTTTTTTCCACTTGGGGGTCAAAAAATGCACTTATTGACTCGCTGGTAGAAAATATATAATAAATATCAGTATCATTTTGCCTGCGGAAAGTTAATTTTCCCGCACTAGTATTTTAAGTTTATTTTAATTTTCCGCACACCTAAAATTTTCCCACACTAGTGCGGGAAAATCAAATTTCCGCACGCTAAACGATACTGACAAGGCTAACTTTCGGTGTACGGTGGACAAAAAACATTTTCAGTGACAAACTCAATGCCAAGTCAGGTCTCTTATCCGGGAGAAACAAAACTGTTCCAATTAATAGGCTTTAATTAATACAACATAGTCTGCCATGGCACTGACTTGATAATACGGGGTTTATGAGAGCTTTAGTCGGACCACGTGCACACGCATGGGTCACCTACAACAGCGTTTACGTGCCTCTGTACTTAGACGCATGCTTACACACAATTACCCTATTTGTACCCGATATTCTATATATATATACACGTATGTTTACCATAGGTACGTAATGCTCACGCGATTTCTAACTGTCCGTCCTTGTGAGTTGAAAGATGTCCGACAAACACGGGCGCCGGTTATATTTCATCGTATGTTGAATGACCCTCATAAATGTCCGTTTTTGGTAATGAGCCCAAACGAGAGGCAAGCAAGAATGTTAATGAGGAAAGAAGAAAGACAAGTCTTCCCAAATACACGCGAAACTGCAAAGTTTTAAATCTCGAGCTTATATTCTTTCTTGAAAGAGCAAATTAATTAAAATTATCACACACCTTTTTAGCCCTTAGAATAAATTTTTGAAGAATTGCTTTATCTGGTTGGGGACTGTTCAAATATTATGTGAGCATTTTTCAGGTGAATTTTGACCCCCTTTTTCATCTATACAATTCTTCTTGATCCCCCTAAATGTCTTATTTGTCCACTTTAAACATTTTTTTCAAGTTTTCTTTTTTTTTCAAATAAAAATTATTTTGATATTGCAGGATTTTAAGTGATTAGTCTAAAAAATGGCATTTTTTCTTTTCCCCCTCTATCTTTTCAATAAAAATTAAGGGGTCGTCGTCCTCAGATTAGGTAGTATATTTCTTTGAATATTTTTGATAAATGATTTTCAATTTGAAATCACAAAGAACGAGCTACATAATTTTAAAATAACACAAAAAGCAAATTTTTTCAAGCCTTCGGTTGCGTAATTTATAAATGGCCTATAATTCTCTAGGACTCGCGTAGTTCCTAACCTCAAACAAAACTCAGTTATAACACGAGAAATAATGTTCTTATTAAAATATTATGTTTCATTACATTCTAACTCCATCTTCGGATTTATAAAAACCGCTTTTTATAATCTATAATTTTTTTTATAATTGGAAATATTTCAGCTCAAAGTTCTGAGTCGTGAAAAGTGTGCTCATTCTCTCTAAAACTGAATCAGTGAAAGTTAAGTGATTTATAAGTTTTAAGAATGTAACTTATAAGTATATCACTGGTTAGGATGAACATCTAAAATAGGTTATAAGTCGGACAATTTAAGATGATAAGTTTCAACATCCAAGATATGACAAATTAACATTTAGATGGCACCCCTGAGGTAAAAAACAAAATCCTCTATTTTTATCATTGTAAAGAATAATGTTCCATTCCGAAAATGGAGTGAATCATATTTCTATATAGAGTGAAACAGTCCATGACTAGTCCAAGAAGTTTTTTTATCAATTCTTCTTCAACTGACATTTATCTCCAATCAAGTGATTTTTTTACACTCGTAACATTAGAGTAATAAATTTCACTCTATATCTTTTTTATAAAAGAAGAACAATTGAAAGACCAGACAGTAATTATCGTATGTTTCAAGATGATCGGTGAATTCTTGGATTGAACACGTTCGGAAATAATACTCATATTTTTACTATATCGAGGTATGGCTGAGGGTAAAGAAAGCAGTGGAGGTAATCAATAATGACTTAATATCCTTCAATAACGGACACCATGGGTGGCTCAGATCTCCCTTTGGGGAGATCTCTTCAGACTCCTTTAAGTTTTTCACCTTCGTGTACCTATGTTATTTACACGACGTTATTTTTTTGCATTCATATTACCTCACACACCTAAACAACGTAGACTGTGGAGCTCTTGAACGCAAAAGTACTTACTTTCTTTTCTTTGTGCAACGTCTTCTTTTCCTCCAGTTGTCGACATTTCGTTTATAAATCGTATTGGAGCAGCAATTTGCGTGAAACTCTATTTCAATTCTCTCATGCATATAAGTCTACTTCTTGTTTGATTTCTTTGCGCTGCATGCTATATACATATACACAAGTGCATACATGTATATATATATTATGACATTAAAATTTATAAGTGCAATTAGTTCATAAAATAATTTAGTAAGCAGATTTTAATTATACTGCTAGAAATGTTCTGAAACCTACGAAATTTTTACTTCACATTGGTATCCTAAAATTATAAGATATTTAATACTTTAAGGTAGATCGTTCACGAAAATTAGACCTCAGCAAAAAATAGATAATTTTGCTTTCAAGAATAGCAATATTATTATTCAAGAGCTAATTTGAAAGAAAAAGACTATTTTTCATGAAGAAAATTTGAAACACAAAAAAATAATTTTATTAATAAATTTTATTTTTGCCCAAACTTATTTTCTTATCGCTTCGAGTCAAATTTTTAAAAATGATGCGATTCTAATAAATCATGGTTCATTTTTTTGGGAAAAAGATTCTCTACAATATGACCGTTTCCAATTTTTGAAATTGAATACTTTAATTGCTGAAATTATAAAAAAATAAATTTTCAAAACAAAATTTTTATCAACAAATTGCTGTATTTGATAATAATTAATTTAATTTCAAAGACAGGAAACGGTCATGTTGTAAAGAATTTTTTTTTTTTTTTAAATGAACCGTGATTTATTAGAATCGCATAATTTTAAAAAATTTGTCTCGAAGCGATAAGAAAATAAGTTTGGGCAAAAATAAAATCTATTAATAAAATTATTTTTTAGTTTCTCAAATTTTTTTCATGAAAAATAATCTTTTCTCTTTCAAATTAGCCCTTCAATTAAAAAAAAATTGCTAATCTTGAAAGCAAAATTATCTATTTTTGCTTGAAATCTAATTTTCGTGAACGAACTACCTTAAAGCAAACGTATCTCAAAATTGTGGAAAATTCAATAAATTTTCTGAAACTTTTCTGAAAATTAAACAACTCAAGGGGTTACCCACACTATCAATTCTAAAGAGGCCAGAACTCAACGGAGACAGGCTATTTTGGATGAAAATGAGTATTATGAAGCAACATAAGGCATAATGTATGGTGCAGGCATCGCTGATTAAGCGAAGGTAAGTTTTTTTCACGATTTTTCATTAAAAAGGAGTTTAAACGGGTTTTTCTCAAAACAAAATTTTTCGGCACCTTGTTAATAAAATCTCCGAAACTAATTAACTGATCCTTGTGAAATTTTTACCACATATTGTTTACAACTATAGCTATAGCACATATCAAGGACTTTTTAAAATTTTGATTTTAAGTGTTTTTTTTTTTTACAAAAAATGGTGAAAAACACGTTTTTTCTCTTTTCTAAAAATGTCCGCTATTTTTTTATTTTTGCAAAAAAAAATCGTATAATATGCGCTATAGCCATTAATATACTGAATCTAAAACCGTTTGATTTTTTTGTTTTAAACAATCCATCTCTGAGATTTCATCAACAGCGCACACCTATATACTTTTTGAGGACCTATGATTCACCACCATTTTCATCTATAAAAAGTTTCTAAAATGAATAAAAAAAATTTTATTTATGTATTGTAAGAGTGTATTTACTTAGCCTCACAGTTTTCATATCAATATCTATAATATAAACCTCTAAAAAAAATTCATGAAAATAGCCCTTTTTTCAGCGTCTAATGTGGGCAGACCCCTTAAAGGGGTCATCCCGTGTGATGGTAATTTTTTCTCGCTTTTTTTAGAAATTTCTTTTGGCGAACCACCAATAAAATTTTGACTTACCGTCAATCTGCTATCTGCCACCAATTCTACTTTATATTTGGATGCAATTTAAGGAAAAAAAAATATTCGAATTTTTGAACCAGTTACACGGGATAACCTCCGTAAGGGGTCGCTTCAAAAAATCGAATTTTTTTGTTTGTTCTTAAAGTACTTTCTATATATACGAAAATGATATGCTATTAGAGGTAATTTTCATTTTAATCATTTGTAATCACGAGTAAACCATAATAAAAACTTTAAATGCGTTTTTCTCGAAATTGCATTGCTTTGCTAATTTTCAATCAATCGACTTAAATCTTTTTTTAATGGAATCATCAGATGTATTTTAAGTGAAATGCGTAGGATTTTGTTTCAAATTGATACTTGAATTTTTTATGCAACTTTAAGTAACGAAATTGTGGGCCAAATACGTATCTCTTACTTTAAATCGATGCCATTTTATGAAAAATGCATATTTTTAAAAACGGCTACGTATTTTTCTAGTTTTTGGATTAAAGAAACTAATTTATTTTGTTTCACCGTTATAACTTAAACCTGGCCCAAGTTATCGTGCACACCGTACGACCATCTATTTTATATCGTCTGTCAAGCGACCATTTTTGCAAAAAAGTAGAAATAAAAAATCATTTCCTAGTTTAATAGTAGTATAATACATTGATGTACTTCAATTTTAATAAAAACGTTTCATTACTTCAATAAATATTCTTGAAAAAGCATAATATTTTGGTGGGACAAAGTGGTGTAACCCTTTAAGGTAGTTTTCATCCACGAAAATTAGACCTCAGGCAAAAATAGATAATTTTGCTTTCAAGAATAGCAATATTATCATTGAAGGGTTATTTTGAAAGAGAAAAGATTATTTTACATGAAAAAAATTTGAAACACAGAAAAATAATTTTATTAATAAATTTTATTTTTGACACAACTTTTTTTCTTATTGCTTCTTACCAATTTTAAAAAAATTCTGCGATTCTAATAAATCATGAATCATTTTTTCAGAGAAAAGATTTCCCACAACTTCACCGTTTCTAATTTTTAAAAATAAATTCTTTAATGGCTGAAACCATTAAAAAAACATTTTCCAAAACGAAATTTTTATAACCAAATTGATGAATTTGGTAATAATTTATTCATTTTCGAAAATTGGAAATGGTTAAGTTGTAGGGAATCTTTTTCTTGAAAAAGTGATTTTTAATTTATTAAAATCGCATAATTTTTTAAAGTTTGGTAAGAAGTGATAAGAAAAAAAGTTGGGGCACAAATAAAATTTATTAATAAAATTATTTTTCTGTATCTGTATATCTGTCTGTACCTCACAAAATATATCTTATAATTACGAAACTGCAACAGGATTTTCAGTCATGTATGTAACTACATAAAACTCCAGCTGCCCAAAATGTAACATTTTTTTCTGTTGCAAGTTGTACAATCTTCAAATACGGGTAACGAAATATGCAACAATTTCTAACTGAGAATTATGAGGTTTTCTCTTAAATTTACTAAAGAGTAACTAAATTTTTTTTACTTTTATCCTAATTTTTAAAAAAAGTTCAAATAATTTGGTTGAAATTTCATACAATTATTGTGGCTGAATGAATTTTTAACCAAAAATTAAATGAAATTCAAACTGCAGTAAATGAAAAGTCGTTGAATTTCAAAAGATCTTTCGGAAAATTCCAATAGAAATTTCTAACAGTGTACAATCTTAAAATATTGCCAAGTCCAAAATTTACACAAATATTTTCTTTGGCGATTGATTAAAAGAATAACGAAAGTGACGTAATCGAGACGATGTGAAACGATTACTGATTAATCTCGTTGGTAGCACATAAAGAATCAGATGCACGCCTGAAATTAATGATAAATATTTATGGAGCTCATCGGTATGCAAGCGCGATCGCGAATGCTGCACATCGACCAGGTACTCACCGAAATAATCATGGCTTCGCTACCGGTTATGCGGAAAATATCTCGATTGGTAATTTTGTCTGTAAGCCAAGAATCTCATCGTTTATCAAATAAGCGCTTTCTATTATCAAGCATTTTTCATTTTCATTTGATTTCCATTATTATTACCTCAATACAGACTATACTATCTTTCAATTAGTTTATTAAAAGTCAACTTACAAGTTAAAACATTCAGAAAAACAACCAATTCCAACTTTTGTTTTATTCTTTTCATGTCCCATTTCCGAGCTATCATGTTTTTCGCGTCTTTAGGTTGCCTTGATTTTCTTAGATATTTGCAGCAAGAAGTCTTGTGAACTTTCTATAAGTATGTACTTTTCTGAATTGAACGCTAAAAGTTCCGTAAATTCGAGCTGTTGAGTCGCGACACAGAAAGTTATAAGCGTATACTCGTACATATGTACAGTTGGAACTCTGGAAGTGAAGAGTTTTCCTCCTGAAAAACAACTGATACAAGATGGCAACGATATAAGTTGTTTTCTTTTTGAGTTCACACACACTTGGAACACTCGCTGCTTCCCAAGTCTTAAGCTCCTAACGTTCCTCATAACTCAAAGCATTTCATCTTCGTTTAATATTGTCTACGAGTTATCAAATATGTTATTAATTTTCTCAGAACTGCTCAAGACGGCTTTTTGTTTTATGAGCTGGAAGAATAAATCTCAAAAAATTTATTCCGTCTTATTTGTAATTGTTTGCTGATCCAAATTTAACAAACCGGAGGAAAAATTAATGAATCATCTTTCAAAATCATTGCCATTGTTTGAATAGACCTGAGTCGAAATTATGAATGTTATTTAAACGTATTCAAGTGAAAAAGTATCCGACCTGGACAGATTTAAATTCGATTTATTGAGGCGGACAAACTAGTTCTTATTCGAGAATTCTCTGTTTAGCCGCCTTGATCCGCTTAATTTTTAGTCGTTGTTTGAGCGGTTTAAAGCGGACGCACTGAAATGGTTCATTTAACTGCGCATGTGCTGAGTAGCTAAGGAAAACGCGGAAATTTAAATAGTATATTACGTGCCTAAGCGCACAATGAGGGTTATTGCGTGACGAGCGACAATGCTCGCAGGAGATCGAAGCCAAGGCATAGTCGAGGCTTAGGTGAGGCGTAGTCGAGGCGTAGCTGAGGCAAAACCGAGACAAAGCCGAAACTAAGCTGAGGCGCGATCACTCCTGCGAGCATTGTCGCGAGTCTCGTAATTTCCCGAATTGTGTGCATTGGCACGTATTCTATTTTATGTGAATTCGGTGCGGATACAAGTTTTTATGCGTACACTCGAATCTAATCTAGTATTGTAGTTGTTTGCGGCGCTAGTCATTACACTTGATATTTCGCGACTAGTCCCAGCCATTTTGATTTTATCGATCTTGTGTAGTAGTAGCGTGTTGTAATAGAACATGCGCAGTTCAAATGTACAAGGCCTTGTCAGTAGGGTGCTAACGCTTTACGAAGAAGAAGATTCTGCTCCGCTGTAAGACTATAGGCGCATGCGCAGTTCAATTTTTACATTTCATTCCTCTGTAGCGCAATGTACTACATTGCGCTAATGTTAACTGTAGCAATAAAACGAGTTTGCGCGCCGCTGGCACATAGTAGTATATTACGTGCCTAGGCGCACAATGAGGGTTATTGCGCGACGAGCGACAATGCTCGCAGGAGATCGAAGCCAAGGCGTAGCTGAGACATAGCTGAGGCAAAGCCGAGACGAAGCCGAGACAAAGCCGAGACGAAGCTGAGGCGCGATCAGTCCTGCGAGCATTGTCGCGAGTCTCGTAATCACCTGAATTGTGTGCATTGGCACGTATTCTATTTTATGTGACTTCGGTACGTATACGAGTTTTTATGCCTACACTCGAATCTAATCTAGTATTCATCATGATTCTCTTCCATTTGTCAATAGGGTGCTAACGCTGTACGAATAAGAAGAAGATTGTGCTCCGCTGTATACTGCAACTTCGGCTTGACAAGATGTACATCAATAACTTTGTTAATATCAACAAGTCGTTGTTAGCAAATCACTAACCTGAATAAATGTTTCGAGTATCGATTTCTTACAAGTAATTTTTTCTTTTTACCGACAAGTTTTTATCAGAAAGATGTTACAAAGTATAAAAATAATTTCACAGAAATCGCAATAGCAAAGGTAAGAATAAGTCAAGAAAAAGCTCAGTGTAATTGAAATTTTACAGCTTCTGTTAAACGTGCAAAATTTTTAGAAATTACAATTAGCAGAAAACTACAAAAATTGTAAAACCATTAGCAAAAAAGAATATTTTTTCCAGCGCCTTTGCTTGGAAAGGGAAAAAATCAACAATTTGAATCGATACTTTACATTTCGATTAACGTCCAAATGATATGATCAATGTATTTTGAAAATTTTGGTAACATCCAGCCGTCAGTTGGAATGAGCCATATTCATCGGAACATGCGTAAGAATACGTGGAATCACTTGACATACGCGGCATTGGATAGTTTAGTCCGCAATCAGGTTTTTCTGGTGCACTTGGTCCAGATCTGGGAGATTCGTTGTGTTGGTTGGGCATGAGGTTTAATCCATTTTTGCCATCTGTGGGAGACTGGCTTTCGTTTTCGATTAGATCGTCCTTCAAATCCGACTCACAATTATTACATCCCCAGCTAAAAGAAATTTTAAAATCCGATTTGACCAACGATCACCTTTTAAGGTGGCTTCGGCGTTTTGAAAAAAATTACAGATTTCTCTGAAACTTAGAGATTATCTTAATAAAATATGCTAGATTCACTTAGAAAAAAGAAATACCGTGGTTGACGATGTCATTGCCGAAAAAATCGCTACCGAAAAAATGCCAGTTTAACACGTAGTCTTATGGGATTCCTTATCAAAATCGGCGAAAATCCGGAACAAAATCACAAGTCCCCATAAATCAAATATATAATAGTACTTTCTATTTCGAGGAATCTATTAGTATTATAAAAACAAAGGGTTGACGACTTCAATCAAGAGAAAATTGCGAGAAAAGTACAGAATATAAAAAACCACCTCAAGGTGAAACTAATAAATTTTTACTATCGCTTTTTTCAGGGGACATTTCTGCGATTTCTTACTCTTCTACTCAGATCTAAGCATAATACATATGATTATTAAAAAAATAAGTAGCAATGAGCATTCATGTAACACGTGCCCCCACGGTGCCCCTCATTTCATACGACACCAAACGCCGAAGCCACCTTAAAGTCAGTTCAAACGCCTTAAAGCCGTCGAAAACTGTTTTAGAGCCTTCAAATAACGTTCTTAATTTCGACCCGAGGATGTTTAGTAAAAACGAAAAAAAAGGTTATTTTCTTGAATTTTTTTTGAGAGGTTTATATTATAGATATTGATGTGAAAATTGTGAGGCTAAGTAAATACACTCTTACAATACATAAATAAATTTTTTTTAATTCATTTTAGAAATTTTTTATATATGAAAATAGTGGTAAATGATAGGTCCTTAAAAAGTACTACTGTGGGCAAAAACTAAGGTGAATTTTGTTATAAAATGAAAAATCTTTATTTATTTATCCAAATCAATTTCATCCCCTTCAAAGTAATCCCCTCCCGATATAATGCACTTATGCCAACGTTTTTTCCAATCGTCGATTCGCGCTCGTTCTTGTGCTCTTCACATACATTCAAGTTTATTTATTATAATTTGATACTGAAGCTCAAACCAATTTTATAATAATATTACAGATGATGTGAATTACACATTTTCTCAAAGTCACTCAATTTCTTTTTGAATTTAAGTGAAACAGGAAATTCAATTTACTTAAGGCTCTTAAGGAACTTTAGGCCTTAAGGAACACATTCTCATCATGGCGCTCGCGCTTCGCGCTCGATTTTCTGTATACATTTCAATAACTTTTTAATAAATTGCATGATTAAAATATTTTATTTTCTTCCAAATCTCTCAAAAAGAAAAAACAGTCGTAGACTTTATTTAAGGAAACGATTTTGCAGAACAACGCTTATTTCGAATCTCACATATTTTGGTGAAAAAAATCGAATTTTTTTAATATTAAAAATCAAAACATAAAATATACCTCCTGTCCCGAAATGTCGTAATGAGAATTTGTAGACCTTATTTAGGCAAACAATTTTCCATCTAAACGTTTTTTTTGTATCTCACATTTTTGTCCAAAAAATGGAATTTTTGGATTTTAATCGTATTTTCTGGAATTGAAACGAAAAATATATGTTTTATCAGAAACTGTGTGAGACAAAATTTGTAGATCTTTTCGAAACGAACAACTTTGTATTATTACGTTTTTTTCGTATTTCGAATATTATTGTTAAAAAATTGAATTTTGGATTTTCAATAGTATTTTTTTTAATTAAAAAGAAAAATATGCATATTATGAAAAAATGTTACAATTCTAATTTGTAGGACTTTATGTAGAAAATAATATTGTATCATAACGTTTTTTCGTATCTCGTATAATTTAACTGGAAAATGGAATTTTGATATTGACTTTTTTCGAATTTGAATATGCTGTAAAATTTCTAATTTTGATTTAATCAAAAAATGTTATCGGGATAATTTTTAGAGATTTATGAGGACTATCTAAAACCAGCATTGAAATTTTTGATTTTTTCAAAAAATTATTTTCAAAAACACAAAAGTAGTGCTCAATCCCTCAATTTTGATTTGGATGTGGCTGGTTAGCGAACTTCTCCTCACTTTTTCGGCTCCGATAAAGTGTACCAAAGCTCAATTCAATCTGATAATTCTATCGAGAGTTATGCCGCACACGACCTACTACAGACAGACAGACAGACAGACACTTTCGTAAAAACCGTTTTTTCTGACTCAGGGGGTCTCAAAACGTAAAGATTTGATAAAAATTTCAAAAGTCATTTTTCACATAAAACCAATACCTTCTCATCCATGATGAGAATGTAAAAATCGATCTCTGGTGGAATTTTTTAAAAAAGGAGCTGATATTTAAATAGAATAATTATTTATATGCTAAATTAATTTCAAATTTTTCAACCGTATCAATGCAGAGATAATTAATATCAAAGTTACTATTTTAACACGTAATTCATGGGCAATGCATAGGAACTCTCCACATTTTAATTTGTTGTAATTGAACGCTCTGGTAGAGAAATTTAAAAAATTTCGGTATTTGTGCTGCTTGAAAATATAAATTTTCGAAAAAAACATCAAATCTCTCCACCGTGCAGATTTATAGATGATCTAATTTAGAAAATTTAAATTTCAGTCACTTTTAAACAGATAAACGTAACAGTATCGCGACCCGGCAACACTGTTCCCTTTCTTCAGCTTGCTGCTGTAGGTCTCGACACACACACACAACAAGCTTGGAAGCATACGTGAAATTGCCGGCAGAATATTTTCTTTTCCTCGCTTGAACCAGTCCCGAATTTCGACGCACTTCATAGTCTAAAGTTTTGTTCTTTATAAATCTTCCTTTCCATCTCACTTGACCCGACATTTTTTTAACTGTTAACAATAACCTTTGACATCCAGCTATTCAAACGCATATCACAGTTAGGTTTAAATTGCAGTGTTGCACGATCTACGAGTCGGACGCTGGCATAGCATTAGTGACTATACGTATACACACATACTACGAATTCCAAGTCAGTAGCGCACTAAAATTTTCACCATGCGAGCCCATGAAATTATTTCAAAACAGTATGGCTCGACGGCGCCCCACGGGGCTCTACTATTTGTACGGGGATGGGACCTACATTCAACCTCAAATTCGATTTCCGGAATTGCCTTCAAAGCCTTCTTCGATTCGGCTTGTATCTCTTCAATCGTGTCAAAATGGTGTCCTCGAAGTGGTTTTTTGAGTTTAAGGAATAGCCAGAAGTCACACGGAGCCAAACCAGGCAAATATGGTGGTTGTAGAACGATATGCGTTGAGTTTTTGGCGAAGTGGTCACGAAGAACGAGTGCAGTGTGAGACGGCGCATTATTGTGATGCAAAAACCACGAGTTGTTTGCCCAAAATATCTTTTGAAACGGTGTTGAGTGATCCTCTTGAAATGCCAATAGTGTCAGCAAGGTCTCAAATTGTCAATCGACGATTTTTGTGCACTAATTCTTTGATTTGATTGACGTGTTGCTCGTCAGTTGATGTTGATGGTCGTCCGGGGCGTTCCAAGTCATCAACAGGTTCTCTGCCTTCTTTGAAGTCTTTGTATCACTTATAAACATTTTTCTGCGACATGGTCAAATCACCGAAGGCCTTCTGCAACATTCTGGACGTTTCCGCAACTGAAATTTCTCTCCACAAACAAAATTTAATGGCACTTCTTTGCACAACAAAATCAGACATTGTAAAAATCGAAAAAATCACTTTTAGTCATTCAGAAAACACAAGCGTAACTATGTAACAAATGATGGCATTGACATGAAATTTAGCACAGATATCAGTATCAGTAGGACCAACATAAAAATAAAAGACTTTGCCCGAATCGGTTAGCCTAGTTAGGACAGGCGCCAACTTTGCAATTCTAGTTGAAATGACAAAGTTCAAGTTTAGTAAGAAAAAAAAAGAAAGCAAGTTGATTTGACGAACAGATCCTTTCAGGCGCATGTATTAAACGTAACCAAAAAACAACTTTACGTTTATGATCTACTAGAGCAAAATTTATATTGATAAAAGTGGGTCTTAAAGAATTATTGACAAAAATAAATTTTTGTTTACACAGTGAAAAAGTAATAAATACAGAAGATATTCTTTTTACAGTGGAGTTTTGTAATAACAGCATAGCAATATTAATTTAATTTAATTGTTAATAAAGGGTTTCCCAATAGGGGTGATATGATTTTGAATGTCCCTATCGGGCTCATTTGAACTGAAATTTTTGACGTCTGCTGTCAGTTGTCATCAGTAAGGTTTGCCATTTAATCATGAGTAGTTTCACGCTTCCACAACGTTTGGAAATTGTCCAATTATTTTATCAAAATTCGAGAAGTTTTGTCGGTGTTCAAAGAGCATATCATGCAAAATATGGTCGTCATTCTGCTCCATCCGCGCTCTCAATTCGTCGAATAATCGATAAGTTGGAGAGTGAATTTACTCTATTGGATACTAAGCCTAAAAATCGTATGCGTACCGCACGTTCTACACAGAATATAGCCGCCGTACCGTGAATTGTCCGTGCCACGCCGATCTCAGGAATTGGGCCTGTCCAGGATGACTACCTGGCGTATTTTGCGATTGGATCTTGGCCTGCATCCCTATAAGATGATTCTGGCCCAAGAACTGAAGCCTAATGACCATCGTTTGCGTCGGGAGTTCGCGGATTGGGCTCTGGAATCAATTGAAAATGATCCCAATTTTCATCAAAAAATCATCTTTTCTGATGAGGCGCATTTTTGGCTCAAGTCTCGGGGGACATTTGGCCGATATATTGTTTAAATCATAAATGGCATAGAATATCCAATATAATAAAAAAGATTTCGATCAATTCCGAATGAATATCCAGTGTTTTTTTTCAATTTCAAAACATATCACCCTTATTGGGAAACCCTTTAGAACCAGAATTCTTTATTTCTCTGTAACAAGGTTCACATTGGTTTGTTTAACTGTATGTACCTGATTCTCTTAAACAGGAATCCGTGTTATTTCAACTAGGTTAGACTTAACTATGGGTGATAGTTGACTCTCGGAAAAAAAAATTTTTCGGTGTAGTAGATAGGTTGCGCTGTTGATGAAATCTCGGAGATGGATTGTCTGAATCAAAAAGATCAAACGGTTTTAAATTCAGTATTTTAATGGCTATATCGCATATTATACGATTTTTTATTTTTGCAAAAATAACAAAATGACGAACATTTTTCAAAAAGTTAAAAAAACCGTTTTTTGCAAAAGAAACAATTAAAATCAAAATCCACTCAAATTATTGTGCATAAATGATACTGACTCATGTTTTGGAAATTGATTGGGCAATAATAATTATTCAACTGCCTTTGCCGGATGAGCTAGTTGAGTAATATTGTGCAAGGAACTCCAGATACGATTATACATTTTCAGCGATGCGTTAGTCAGGAAGGGCAGATTACTGTAATGAACCCTAGCAACCCCTCTGTGCGGTCCAACGACTCGAAATATGGATAACCATCCACATCCCACCGCGATTTCAGTGCTCTTCACCGAGAACTTCTATCTCTCGATTCTTTTCCCATCTTTAGAGTCGCCATACTTCCCAATCAATCTACTGCCGTAAATCTTGTACCAAGAATGAGATTATTATGCTACAGAGAATACGTACTCGCCAAGAGAGTAATTTCAGTTTCAATCTCACAGCCACATCCGGAGGTATATCTACACGTGTTTACCGAAATGAAAATTTTCTTTTCTTATATTATGCAAGTCCGCGATATGGATGGGTATATCTATTGCAACAAGGAAACATTTAATCATATGCTAGATGGAAAAATAGAAAAATCTCTTCCCCTTTGATGGATACATTTTCATCATACGCTTCGTGTGGAATTTTTGAAATATTTTGAAATGAAAAGGATGCGTCGGAATATAAGAATTTTGAAAAATGCGGTTCGCGTGCACACAGGAAAGCTGAAATTTGATATGAACCGGATAGAGATTCAAAATGAAATTTTACTTTATTTTAACACCCGATTTTCTGTGCAGATTTATGTTCAAAGGTAAAAATATTCAAGGCCTGAACAACATAAAGTGTAATTATATTAAGAAATCGGGTATTTACTTTCTTAAGGCTGTTTTAACATTAACGATTATTAAACACTGTTAGAAATATTATTAATTATACTTTTGTATTAAGGAGTTACATCTACCTGAAATTTTTGTGAAAATCGATTTTTTTTACATTTTATAGAGAAAATCTAGTTTGGAAATTTTAAATGCGTTTTTCTCAAGACTACGTTTTTTAAATCGGCAAGCAATAGAACTCGAGTAATTCTTATCCAATTTACTTGCACCGTAATTTTTTTTTAAAGAAAGGTTATACCAAGTTGTGCTAGGTGAGCACAATAAATCTCTTCTTTAACAATTTTCTCCAAAAGCAATATTTTCCAAAATAAGTTCATTTTTGCGAACTTTGAATTTTTGTTCTAAAGTTAATTATCAATAAAGATGAGTTTGAAACAATAAGAGTTGTGCCAAGTTGTGTTAGGCGACTATAATAAATCTCTTCCTGGACGATTCCCTCTCAAATCAATATTTTCGAAAAAAAGTTCACTTTTGTGAACTTGGCAGTTTGTCACAAAACGTAATAATCGAAAAAGGCGAATTTCGATAGAAGAACAGTTGTGTCAAGTTGTGCTAGGCCAGAAAATATTGGAAGTTTGGAAAGTTTTGGAAATTTGGAAGTTTATTTCAAAGTTATAACGCAACATATTTAACAACATGTCTACTATTATATTGACCCTAATATGTTCATTAAATTTTTGTTCTTTTGAGATAGGGTCAGTTTTTTCTTTCCTTCGATTTAAAAATTATCAATTTTATATATTAACAAACGCAAAAAATACTCTCTAAATCTGAATCAGTGAAATAGTCACTAATTATATCAGTGAAAATATATCGACTGATGAATCGGTGCCCTTCTTTGATTTCACTGGGGAATCAGTGAATGCGTCACGTAAACATAAATTTTGAATTCGTGAATTCAAAACTTTCATCTACACTTTACTGATTTATCGTCACTTAAAAATAATAATAATTACGTAATTTCGTTTTAGTGTTGTTTAGCCTAAAATAAACGAGTTCATCGATCGTTAAAATATATTGCTGGTTTTATTACTCTCACCTGAAGCTTTCACTGATTCAATAAGTGAGTTCAATCCATTCCACTGATTCATCAGTCGAATTTCACTGATTCTCAGTGAAAGACTTATAGCTGCTGCCATCAGTGAATAGTCACTGCGAATCAGTGGCCGTTCACTGATTCAGGTTTAGAGAGTAGGGACAAACGTTTCGGCCACATATGGGGGCCTTCTTCAGTGCCATAAATTAAAATATAATTTCGAAATTTCTGCAAATGAATGAAATATTGAGAATAATGAAAATAATTAAAATCACGAAGCTCAAAAAATCTATCTCACAGTGTGCAAATAACAATGAGGCAGTCCAATATGCAAATCACGTGTAGAATAAAGATGCATAATTCATTACATATAAATAACACGGTAAAACGAACAAAACTTAGTAATTTACAATTAAGGCATCCGGGAAAAAATTTCAAAACATGTCCAAAAAGTAAATGATTATCACTAACGGAAAATATGAATCCCGAACTATTTAAATTTTCAAAACTTTTGTTGAGGACTTTATTGTCGGAGTTTGTTGTCAACTTAAAAATTGAATAAAAATAAAATGCAGTTTATTTGAAGAAATGAGAGTAACTATAAATCTCCATTGATTAATACTTTATACTTAATGTATACTTTACTTTATACTTCTAACTTTCTTCACCTTATTTGCAGATATAAATAAATTAAAAACACAATGACCTATTAAAGAGGGTTTAATGGTTAATTTGATGAAAGGATGTTCTTATAGCCATGTAGCGAACTCCAAGAAAACCTCTTGCGACTCGAGTAGTATAAGTGCCTCTTTAATAAAGTGAACTTTAAGACTTCGAGTTGTCCGGGATAAAGTTTAGTGCCACGCCACGCCAGTAAGCAAGGAGCTATAGAGCGTTAGAGCAGTGCCAAGTTTGGGAGTAAGTTTGTCGCGCTAAAACTTGCTCAGCACTGGAAAGGGGGATGGATGGCACGAAAAATTCCTTTTTGTTGTTGTTAGTCGTTACTGACCCGCGTCCTCTACGTAAACTAACACAAGTCCAAAAAAACAACTTTCTAGGAAGTTCTCAATTTCAAAAGAAACTTAACCACATTCAACAATTTATTACACTTTTAATACAATTTATAAACACTTGTTCCAATAATCAACCCTCTCTTGGTCGCATTTGAGTTCGAAGCTTTTATTAAAATTTTGAAAACTTCGTAGAAAACAAAAAATGATAAATATCAAGCGAAATTTTAAAGCTCCCTTGTCACTAAATTTTATATAAGAAAAAAATCATCTAATTAGTGAATTTTAGGTGTTTATTGGGATTGGCAAATGGGAAATTTAATTTTGAGCTCGGAAGATCCAAACATATTGAAGTTGGATGTATAAAACATCACTCAATAAGTTCGTGGGATGACTAATGAAACGACAGCTTCTAGGCAAAATTCGACTTCTTTCATCAACATAGTCTCCTTCAAGAGTGATACATTCATGCGGAGAATACGGTAAATGGGAAAGTAATTCAAAGTGCAATTTCACCATTGTTGCGATCGACTTGTGACACAGAACATTGACTTGGTGAAAGAGCACTTTTTCTTTCTTCATTTGAGGTCGTTTTTTCGCAATTTCTTCCCTCAAACGCACCAATAAAGCAATATAATATTCGCTATTGATGGTTCTTCCTTTTTCAAGATGATTGATGAATAAAATACCGTGATCATCCCAAAATACGGAGGCCAAATAACAGAACGCCAGTGCCAGAATTGGTTTTCTCGTTTTCGTTCCGGAGATTTTCACCTCTAAGATACACCACGCTCTGGACGCCCAACTGAAGTTGACGACGACAAAATAAAAGCAATAATAGAAAATAACCGGCGTAGTACGACACGAGAGATCGCAGAGAAGCTTAACATATCACATAGATGCGTTGAAAGACATTTAAAACAACTTGGTTACGTTAATAAGCTCGATATTTGAGTTCCTCACAAATTGAACGAAATTCAACTCACCAAACGAATTTCCATTTGAGATTCACTGCTGAAACATAACGAAACCGATCCATTTTTAAAGCGAATCATAACGGGCGTTGAAAAATGGGTTGTTTACGATAACGTCGTGCGAAAAAGATCAAGAAGCAAGCGAAATGAGCCTGCACAATCGACATCAAAAGCCGATATTCATCAAAAGAAGGTTATACTGAGTGTTTAGTGGAATTTCAAAGGTATTGTTTATTTTGAGCTGCTCTCAAAGAACCGAACTATCAATTCGAATGTCTACTGTCGCTAGCTAATGAAATTGGACAAATAAATCAAGGAAAAGCTGCCAAAACTGGCAATTCGTAAAGGCGTCAACTTCCATCAAGATAACGCCAAACCACTTACATCTTTGGTCACTCGCAAAAAATTATTGGAGTTAGGCTGGGAAGTGATGCCTCATCCACCGTATAGTCCGATTATCATTTATTCCGTTCACTTCAAAACCATTTCAATGGAAAAACATTCAATTCAAATAAGGCCGTCAAAAATGAGTTGATTCAGTTTTTTTCCTCTAAGAACCAAACTTCCTACGAAAGCGGAATTATGAAGCAGACTGAAAGATGCCAAAAGGTCATCAAAGAAAATGGTCAATACATAATTGATTAATGTTGTTGATTGACTCGCTTTGAAAATCATGAAAAAAAAACGAAATAACTTTGTTGCAAGCCCAATATTTCAATAAATTTTATCAACGCTTAACATCTTATATTTTTATTTTTAAACCCTGGTGCATTCTAATCAATAATCTATTGAGGTGAAAGATTATTTTTGAGTTGTTGAGATTTGTGAATTGATGAAGAAATTTTTAGATGGCATTGAATGATAAAATTTTGTGCAAAAGAATATCCAAAAGATGATTAAAAAACAAAAATTTATCATTTGAAAATCCGAACAAAAACCCAGACAAGGTAAATAATCCTGTGTGAGAGTATGAAGGGTAGAAAAAACGACTTCTTCAGACAAAAATAGATAGTAATGAGTTATATTCGACGTTTCGAAGTCATGTACGACTTCCTCATCAGGAGTAAAAACATAAAGCGTCAAAAATGAACAATTAAAAAGTACAGTATTCGTCTCTCTATATGAAAGAAATTAGAAAGATAATATAAAAATAATAACATTTTGTTTGTAAAAATAAGAAATTATTGAGCGGATACTAAATTAATAACTAATATAAACATAAAAATTAATTACCTAAAAATCCGTGTGAAGTCAGTATAATCAAATTTTTTTGGGAAAATAACAGAAACTAGTCAATTTGAACATGTAACGGTAACGATTTGTTATCAACATCATATTAAAATGATGGAAATAAATATATAATATGTGTTAACAAGACAAGAGTTCAAGCTATACTGAAAGGCGAGTAGAGAGGCAAGAAATTTATAAACAAACATGGAGTAGGTAACATACTGAACTGAGATTTGGAAAGTGCTGTAATGTAAAAATGAGAAATACTATAAATTACTGAATAAAATTAGTATTAAAATTAAATTTAAATTAAATTAAAATTAATACAGATTAATAATAATCGGAGGAAACCAATGAAGACATGGAAACAAAGCATGAAAGTGAGATTCTTTATTTACATTTGGCATTTAAGAGTTCCTCCAAGATCATATTTTAAGAAGGGATATAAATCTTGAAGTCTGTAATAACGTTCAAACAATTATTTCCTTATTTTTTTATGTAAAAAGTTTCCGCTAAGCATCTTTTAAAATAATTTTTTTCTTTGAGTAAAATTAATAAGTTATCCCAATTAAAATCATGATCAAATTCTAATATATGTTTGCTAACAACGTTATGATATTTCTCACTAAGTTTAATATTATTACGATGTTTATTTCGTCTTGTTCGGAGCATTCTACCAGTCTGACCTATATATGTTTTATTGCATTGTTTACAGGTGATCTTGTAAACAACGTTGGATTGTTCAAATATATCCAATCGATCCTTGCCAAGTTTAATCATATTGTCTAACTTTCAATCAGCTCCAAAAATTGTCTTTAAATTAAAATCACAATAATATATAATCCTGTAGGACAACTTACACAAGCCCTAAAATGAGGACATGTCCAGAGAAATCCGACGGATGGTCACCCTACTAAAAGAAAAATATTTTCCTTCTAATTAGGTTAGGAATTCTCAAGCAAACACATATTGCTAATACACCCGACGTATTTTTTTCAGCGCATAGATGTATAAAATCCATTCGAACACAATTCTGGAGAAAAGTTTCTGGTTCTACTATCCACGCATATAAATATTGTAACGTAACTGAAATAGAAGAAAGCTTTTTGCTCTCCATGCTTGTAAAGTTGCTAGTTTGTGGCCCTAAGTAGACACGTGTATTAGTAAAGAAAAACATAGCAAGGAATAGAAACAGGAATGACCGCTTTCAAGCTGTGCCTCCGTATACGTCTCTACGACCTTGCTTGGCATTCGCAACAACAAAGAAAAGAGGTTAGGCTAGAACGGTTAGGTGAAGACGGCAGCGGGACTTCCTATTACCATGAGTTTTGCTTGTTTAGTTTATAATTATTATTTTTAATGCAAATTAAAATTGTTGGCACTGAAGAGGGCCCCCATTTGTCCGAAACGTTTGCCTTTCTGATGTTTATGTTTTTTACGACATAAACAAATTGGAACTAAACTGACCCCATGCCAAATTAAATATCACAGATATATCACTGTGGGTCAATATAACAAAGGACATGTGCAGGAACATGTCAAGATACATATTTCTAAGCTTGAAAATCGACAACTTTTATGTGATAGTGAGTTTGCAACAAGGAAGGAAGAAAGTTCACGCGAGTAGATAGATGAAAGGCAAAATTTTACTCTCGTATACCTTATACCTCGCCAGTGGATATAACAGCGTTATTGAGTCTTTCGTAGGTATGGCCATGACACCTACTATGGTACCACCCATAGTTGAGCCTCCGCCCTCTCTTTACGACGATGCGGTCTAGTGCTTTTCGAAGCAGGAAAGAGAGGAGGATCGTAGCGAGAAGGATAAAAAGAAAGCAGCGCTTTTCCTTAGAAATATACGCACGTGTGTATATGCAATGATGGCTCAAGCGTATCGCAAAACTGTTGCACCTTCCCGTTGGCTGAACCTGGAAAGAAGGAAGGCACACATGAGTCAAAGAGAAGGGTGGCTACTCACTCGTATCGTTCACGCTTCCACAGAACATCCCGAAATCCAGTTTTAACACGAATGTTTGATCACATATATCTTTATCATAATATCAAAATTCAACGGAGCAAAATGGCCCCCTTTTATATACCATTTGGGGGAAGATCAAGAACCATGCCCTGATAAAGATAGGCCATGTCGTAGATGGATTACATGACCAAGACAGTACTGATGTAGACATTTTTTTGTCCATATTTAAAATTAAAAGTTAAAAGAAAGCGGAAAAAATTTGGGGGAATGTTAATGATGTAGAATTATAATTCCGAGACAAAACGCACATTCGTTCAAAATGAGTAATACAAAATTTTATGAAATTTTACATAAATGGTACGACCTGAATGAGTCGCGATTTTATAAAGTTTTTCAAATTCAAGAACCTAAACGTTACAGTTTGCTTTATTTTTGCCCAAATGAGGCAGATAAACGTAGTTCATTGTTTTACCTTGCATTTCTCAAAGTTTCACGGTGGTATTGTAATTAGAAAAAAATTATTTCTTTTTGTGTAGAGAGCTAGAGCCACGTGCCTTCCTACGACTAGAAAGAACCGCAACAGTTACAGGAAGGGAGTTACTTTATTCGGCTTGATTAAAAAATCAGTATTACTGAGTTTTAATTTAAAAATAAAATTTCCAAAAGTTTTTTAAAGTTTTTGAAACTTTGTATTTCTGGGTAAAATTTTTTCCAAAACCACACATAAAACATTGAAACTGGAAGTAAGATAAATTTTTAACATATATGCTCGCGAAAAAACATTCTATACTTAAGATTTTAATATTACGATACTATAATATTTTACAACAATAATTGATCGTATTACATCTAAAAATTTAGGATCTAAAGATAACACTTCTTTAAATAAGAAATAATAATAAAATTCCTACTTGATTTATGGGACGTGGAACTGAATTTAGTAGTTCGATAAAAAAGAGCCTTATAAAAAATTAACACATCTCAATATTATAACCAGTCGCCAATTTATTTGTACCCAAGTATGTAGTAATATCCATTAAATAGGGCAATATTGTCACCTTTATTTTGAATTTAGAAGGCATGTACTTGGTTTCTAATGGGTATCTAATCGGCGGTTTAAGGTAGTTGATCCACGATAATTAGATCTCAGGCACAAATAGATCATTTTGCTTTCAAGAAAGCAATATTATTATTGAAGGGCTATTTTGGAAAAGAAAAGATTAATTTCCATGAAAAAAATTTGAAATACAGTAAAATAATTTTATTAATCAATTTTATTTTTGCCCCAACTTTTTTTCTTATCGCTTCTTACCAAATTTTAAAAAATTATGGGATTTTAATAAATCATGAATCATTTTTTAAAGAAAAGGTTTTCCACAACTTCACCGTTTCCAACTTTTGAAAATGAATAAATTATTATCAAATTCAGCAATTTCTTTATAAAAATTTCGTTTTGGGAAATGTTTTTTTAATGGTTTTAGCCATTAAAGAATTTATTTTTAAAAATCAGAAACTGTGAAGTTGTGGGAAATCTTTTCTCTGAAAAAATGATTCATTATTTATTGGAATCGCATAATTTTTTTAAATTTGGTAAGAAGCGATAAGAAAAAAGTTGGATCAAAAATAAAATTTATTAATAAAATTATTTTTCTGTGTTTCAAAGTTTTTTCTTGTTAAATAATCTTTTCTCTTTCAAAATAGTCCTTCAATAATATTATTGCTATTCTTGAAAGCAAAATCATCTATTTTTGCCTGAGGTCTAATTTTCGTGGATGAAAACTACCTTAAGGCTTTTAATGAAAAATTGAACTGACAGTCGGAAAACAAGTAAAATTTATCTTTTTAGTCCAACTTACTTTTTTCCATTTATCTATTCAATTCGTCCTCAAGACGTATTAATTAGAGTTTCGTTAGACATGTATACGGAATCTCTTTCTATTCTCTCATTAACATCTTTTCAAACGTAAATTATTTGATGATTCTGGTTTACACAAAAATACCTCTTAAAATATATTATACAAATTATTGTATTACTATATATTGTACTTACTATAAATCCTTATTAACATATTACCGAAATCTGAAAAAAGTAATTTCAGAATGAGATTACTAATTACAAATCTAATTTACAGATATCTCTTGAAAGTCTATTAAGTTTCCATAGAGAACCAATCTGTGATCTATTATATTTCTAGTAGCATTTTATTGACTCCTAATACCTATTTATAGCCAGATGTCCTCTGTAATATTTTCTGATCAAGTCATGTATAATTTTCGAAATAATTTTAAGCAGAAATATTTAAGATTATATTATGTCATATGTTACTTAAAATAATATTCTACATTTAACAGACTCTACCTCTAAAAACTTTAGTCATGAAGTTGTTACAGTTTTAAAGTGAGCAATAGAATGATAGATCCTAGAATATATCTCGACTATAGAAAAACTAATGAAGACCCATCAACGAACTATATTTTTCAAAATAGCAGTCTTCGAGTAACAAACGCTCTACTTCCAGAATGAGACATAATTTGTTGGAGAAGCAAACCACAAAAGGTTTAGTGATGCAGAAAAATAATCTAACGCCCTGGTCCCATAAAGTCTTTCGATACAAAAACGATCTTTACCAAGAAGAGGGTTTAACTATAGTGTTGCAGCTTAATAATAAATATCATAATAGATTTACAGCATATAATCTTGCCTACTTCTTTTACTCAGTTATGGATACTTTGTATAATTACAAGGTATTAAAAATCGTAAGCAACAGTTCGCCTCAATATATTAGTTTCTTCATCATAAAAATGCATCAGTAATTTACATAAAGAATTTTGCAATTTTTTTATTTATGTTCAACTCTATTTTTCTTACTCTGTAATACTCTTCCGAATGGTACGAGTTCCGCTTTGCTTTTAACAATCATCCTAAATACTTTTTAGAAAATTTGTGCAAGAGTGGGATAAAGTTGACTAATTAGAATTTTTGTTTAGAGAAAATATACCAATTTGAGTGTAAAAAAATCTATTTAATGTGGATGAGTCAAAGACGTGATTGTATTACAAAGTCAGTACACAGGAAGAAAAAATATTTACATTTCCTGTTTGTGGTTCCGGTCTGAATACATGTCCACACGTTTTTATATGCCCCGCTCTCCAAACTTGCTCTCCTCCTTTGAAATTTCTTTCGGAGGAGTCCGTTTCTGCCCACTTACAAATCTCACTCATTGTCACAATCATATTTTGATTTATTATTTATATTTTAACGAAAAAAACAAACTTTCCCATTGCTCTTAATGTTACGGGGAATTTTTCGTCGGCCATATTTGATCAACTGACATTTCGGCCACGCTTGTATGTCAGATCCCAATCTTAGTTGGAGAAAGATCTTTTTTTTCTGCACAAAGCTCCTGGTTACCAATTGGGAATTTGCATGCAAAAAAATTATGCAATTTTGTAAATGCAATCTATAGTTTATATTAAATAAAAAATAATTACAATAGCGTTTTCTTTTTACTCATTAATTGTGGATTTGCGATGGATTCAAGCGTCTCTGACGTCAAACCGTTGTATTTTCGTATCGGCAACATGCAAACCAAATGCAAGTGAAGTTCTACATAATAAATAAACTCGTTTGTTTAGTTAAAAATGCCTCCTGAGGTGAATAGTGGCTTCGTAAAAGCAGACTCGGGAAATCTTCCAAAAATTTCTATGTTTATGGTGTTGGAATATTTTACATCTAACCTTAAATATGCCGCACCAGAAATCCGTGGTGTCAAAGCCACTTTGTAAGTAAAATTTACAAATTATAATTATTCTACTCTGTCAATTCAAATAAAAGAAAAAGCTACTAATTGATGATAATGAAAAATCACTCATGTATAAGTTAATGTATCTAGTACATAGTTGAATTATTATTACGTTATTAAAGAAGATGAGTATATTATTGGTAAAATGAATGATATAAATATAAATTATAATAAAAATGCTGGTTGACGATCAATGAGGGTCAAATATAAAGAAGAAAACTCTTTATAGTGTCAAAATTGTTGCGACGTTTCGTTGGCTATGGGTTTGCCAACCTCATCAGGCTTTATTAAATTAAAAAAACACCAAATATTAAAATTGTCACACACAAGAAAAATAAACATTAAATTAACTTAACATCCAGAACATACACAAAATTGTTAAAATTTTAACTTTATAAAAGAAGTTTAACTCATGATGAGTAATGTCGAGAAAATAAAATTATAATAAAAGTCATGATTTACTTAATAAAATGACGTGATGTCATGGAGTCGACGACACTTTGTCTACTAAATTATTACATTCAAACAGTTAACTTGAAATATTGACAACAGTTAATGTAAACACAGAATTTGAAATGTAAATAGACATCAGCTGGAAAGCTATCATGAATTTAATCTATTAAGTAATGAAAAATAAATTAAGTAATAAAAAATAAAATTAAATACAGCTCTCCAAATTCTCCAAATAAAAAAAACCGTTCAAACTTATACAGACATCAACCAAAGGTATGTTTACGGACTCAACATCATCTACAACGCCAAAGTTCTTCTCATATATTGAAAGTCATTACGGACAACTAACCAAGAATCACCTTAAAAATTGGACTTCAAATAACCGACGTCTCGCTGAGTCTACTTCTAAACGACAATTTTTATTAGCTTGCAGGAGTAATGATGTATTTCCTCAACATCTATTGAATTTTTATAAGCGTCAAAAAAATGTTCACTTTTACAGTAACTCAGGTAAAAAAGATTTTTATAATTTAAATCAACATTATTTAAAAAAACTTTTGAAAACAGAAATTAGAGACATCCACATCCATATTGAATTTATTAAAAAATCACTCGAACGTATTAAGAAACAAATTCTGGATTCCAATTTAGATTGTAATACCGTTAATAAGTTTTTTTATCTTTCAAATTCTAAATTTAACTCCATACTAAAAAAATGTAACGAGAAACATCAAAAGAAATTTGATTCATTATCAACAAGTAAATATCGCTGCAGGAAAACAAATAAAGACAGTTGGTTTCGAAATTTATCTGATTTACAAATACCGTCGGATGTCGTTGATATCGTCTCTCTTGGACCAAATTACAGTGTTCCACAAAAAATTTCTAAACAAAACGTGATTGATACAATTAAAAATGTGGAATCTTCTTTGTTATCCTTAGACATCAATAGTGATCTCAAGAATGAAATAAGAGAAAAAGTAACAAATAATATTATGCACAATCTCAATAAAGATACTCATATTTCCATGGAAGACAGAAATTTCTCCAATAAGTTAAAAGTTACTAAACAATTTTTAAAAAACAATCCTGATATTTTTTTTACTAATGCTGACAAAGGTAACCTTACTGTTTGTCTCAAAAAATCGACTTATAATACAAAAATGACTGACCTTCTCTCAAATACTTCCACCTACATTCCAATAACAAGAAATCCTTTGAAAAAATTACAAAGCAATACTTCCAACATTTTAAAGAGACTCAATGATAATGAATTTTTAAAATATAAATTCCATAATAATCAACTTACTCTAACCAACACTGTATTAGCTAAATGCTATGGCTTACCTAAAATCCACAAACAAGATACACCTCTTCGTCCCATAATTTCTTTGATCAATAGTCCCACGCATTTTTTAGCAAAAATACTATATGATGAATTAAAAGACAGTATCAAAGTCCCAAAATCACATTTAAATGATAGTTTGGATCTTAAAAGAAAATTGGAAAATCTCGTTGTAGATGATAATCATGTTCTGCTTTCATTGGATGTCAGTTCATTATTCACTAATGTACCCTGTGATTTGGTCCTAAAGAGTTTAGATCGAAGATGTCAACTTATTCATAATAACTGTAGAATTCCATTTGATGAAATTATAAATTGTACCAAATTTCTTTTCGAAAATACATATTTTACCTTTAATAATAATATCTATTTACAAATTTTTGGCACTCCAATGGGTTCACCAATTTCACCTCTATTCGCAGACATTGTCATGGATGATTTGGAAAATGATTGCCTACGAATTTTAAAAGACAAACATAATTGCTCTCCCTTATTTTATTACAGATTTGTAGATGACACTATTCTGTGTGTACAAAAAATTTATTGACTTGGTTTTAAACATTTTTAATTCACAAGATAAGAACTTACAATTCACCTTTGAAGTTCAACAAAATAATCAAATTAACTTTCTGGACGTGTCATTAATTATAAAAGATAATAAAATTATTTCTAATTGGTTCCAAAAACCTACCTCATCAAATAGAACAATTAATTACTTTTCCAATCATCCAATTTGTCAGAAAAAATATTGTTAATAACTTAGTTGATCGAGCGATATCTTTATCTCACAAAACGTTTCATAACGCCAATTTGAAGATTGTTAAACAAATGTTATTAAACAACGACTATCCAAATAGCTTCATCGATAAAAATATAAAAATCCGTATGAATAAAATTAAATACAGCTCTCCAAATTCTCCAAATAAAAAAAACCGTTCAAACTTATACAGACATCAACCAAAGGTATGTTTGCCATACAACGTAACAAACTTCACTAAATTGTCTAATATTTTTAAAGAATACAATATTTCAACTATTCCAGTCGTCAACAAAACTTTGAAATCAATAATAAAATTAGGTAAAGACTCCACAAATAAATGGGAACAAACTAATATTGTATACAAATTTAATTGTAAAAATTGCACTGCGACTTATATTGGTGAATCTAAGAGAGCATTAAAAGTTCGTATTAATGAACACAAAAATAAAAAAAACAGTGAATCCGTAGTCTGTGAACATCAATTGGAATTCAACCATGAATTTGATTGGGAAAATACCAAGATTGTTGATTATGTCTCTGACTATCGAAAAAGATTAACATCAGAGATGATCCATATAAAATTTAATAAATTTAGTATAAATAAAAAAGAAGACATATTTACTTTGAATAGAATTTATTTTTCATTACTTAATAGATTAAATTCATGATAGCTTTCCAGCTGATGTCTATTTACATTTCAAATTCTGTGTTTACATTAACTGTTGTCAATATTTCAAGTTAACTATTTGAATGTAATAATTTAGTAGACAAAGTGTCGTCGACTCCATGACATCACGTCATTTTATTAAGTAAATCATGACTTTTATTATAATTTTTTTTTCTAGAAATTACTCATCATGAGTTAAACTTCTTTTATAAAGTTAAAATTTTAACAATTTTGTGTATGTTCTGGATGTTAAGTTAATTTAATGTTTATTTTTCTTGTGTGTGACAATTTTAATATTTGGTGTTTTTTTAATTTAATAAAGCCTGATGAGGTTGGCAAACCCATAGCCAACGAAACGTCGCAACAATTTTGACACTATAAAGAGTTTTTCTTCTTTATATTTGACCCTCATTGATCGTCAACCAGCATTTTTATTATAATAATATGGAGGGTGACACTACCATTTCTACACCTAAATATAAATTAATTCGTTTGAATGATTTATAAATAATTAATTATTCGTCATTATAAATATTAGTTCATTTGCTTCTTAATTTAATTAGTTCTAATGACATGAATTATTTGTTAACTGCTTGAATTTTTAATATTTAAATAGTATAATATCCAATAAAGTTTCATTGAGAGAGTGATAGTCGTTACGTATACTATTATAATGATAAAATTTCCAAAATTGCTCTTTTCCGGTTGAGTTTAACACAAGCAGGTCGAGGAGTTGGAGTTTTCTTATTACTACGATGTTTTTGGCAATCGAAAAAATGCGGAAAAACACCTTTTTTAATCTTTATTGGTTTCCCAGTTAAAGAGTACTTTACGTAATTTTCCATATCCTCTTTTAACTGAAATAATTCATTCACGTAATTATTATTTCATAATTTATAAATTAATTTAACCGCATTATTATTGTAAATTTTTTTCGAAGCTACAACTTGAAAATTCTTTATTGAAAAATTTGAAAACAGTAATAACTGCAAGTTCTATGTTTAACATTCTTAATTTGTATCACATAAATTTATGATCATGATTTTCTCTATAAAACCTGCTCCTTAGACGTAAAGTAATAACTTTTTAAATCATATTATTATTTACACATCGACAAATTCAAGTTAGATTTTTTTTTACTGCTATAATTATAAATATAAATAAATCTATATCTTTTTTCAATTACAGTTTATTTACAGATAACATAATATTATGAACAAAAGAAGAAACTATACTTACGTCAAAATGATCTTGACAGCAAAACATGTTACTATTTCCTGGCATATCTCGCCGTTGTGCACTTTCAAACCATTTATTTCGCACAATCGGATTTACCGGAACCGGAAAAAAAATTTTATCGGGTGTCTTGGTTGTCGAATTATGACACTCATCGACAAAACACCATTTACAAGCCGTTTTTTCGACATTTTATACAATTTTCAATTGGTCTTCTATACAAAGATGTGACACAGAGCGATCGTATACAACGATGTGACGTCACCGTATCATCGGAAGCATTCGGCTGTTTCCGAAACGTTTTCGGAAAATTTAAAATTTACACTTTTCAAACGCTCATTAATAAATTATTATTAACTAAAAAATTCAGAAAAAAATTTTGTATGTAAAAGTGACCCCCAAATTTCATTTTTTCATCACAAAAAAAAAATGTGCAAATTCCCAATTGGGCCGTTTTCTTACCATGGCACTAAAAAGCTCGAGCGCATCTGTGCTGCATCTTTTCAGCGAAAAGCAGACTCAATGTCACGTACCAAAATTTCCCAAACTATTACAACCTACTGTTTAAGAAATGCCAGATGTCCGTTTCTAAAGTATTAACGCTTAAAATATGAACTATATTGGACATTGGTTATAAATTTTAAGATGCTAATCAAAGAAAGATAAACCTTAAGAAGATTATAATTTAGTCGATGTAACTATCTTATTTAAAGAATTTGAAAATCTTTCTGTGGAAAAAATGACGCTTTCGACTGCGCTGGGATTCGAGCCCAGGTCTTTCGATTGCCGGTCGACTGCTCTGACCACTGAGCTACACAGGCGTCCGACATCCCTTTCTCCACAGGAAGATCTCCTTATATCGCCTAGTGGCTCAGCCTTGCGGCTGTAAATGATTTCAAATTAATTAGTTGAGTTTGAAATTTTTGTCACTGCCTACATTATCGGAGGATCACTAGTCGCGTATCAGATAGGATACGTTGTCGACAGGTGTCCTCGTAGACAATTTCAAACTCTTATATCGCAAATAATGCAAATAAATTCAATATTTAAAGAATTTGAAAATCTTTCTGTGGAAAAAATGACGCTTTCGACTGCGCTGGGATTTTACAGCCGCAAGGCTGAGCCACTAGGCGATATAAGGAGATATAAGAAGATCTTCCTGTGGAGAAAGGGATGTCGGACGCCTGTGTAGCTCAGTGGTCAGAGCAGTCGACCGGCAATCGAAAGACCTGGGCTCGAATCCCAGCGCAGTCGAAAGCGTCATTTTTTCCACAGAAAGATTTTCAAATTCTTTAAATATTGAATTTATTTGCATTATTTGCGATATAAGAGTTTGAAATTGTCTACGAGGACACCTGTCGACAACGTATCCTATCTGATACGCGACTAGTGATCCTCCGATAATGTAGGCAGTGACAAAAATTTCAAACTCAACTAATTAATTTGAAATCATTTACAGCCGCAAGGCTGAGCCACTAGGCGATATAAGGAGATCTTCCTGTGGAGAAAGGGATGTCGGACGCCTGTGTAGCTCAGTGGTCAGAGCAGTCGACCGGCAATCGAAAGACCTGGGCTCGAATCCCAGCGCAGTCGAAAGCGTCATTTTTTCCACAGAAAGATTTTCAAATTCTTTAAATATTGAATTTATTTGCATTATTTGCGATATAAGAGTTTGAAATTGTCTACGAGGACACCTGTCGACAACGTATCCTATCTGATACGCGACTAGTGATCCTCCGATAATGTAGGCAGTGACAAAAATTTCAAACTCAACTAATTAATTTGTAACTATCTTACATTATTAAAATGAACAAAAGGTATTTATATTATTTGTGATTGTTTCATCCCATTGTCTGCTTCTGAAATAGTGCTAGGCTAATATTTAAAATGCAAGTAATTTAATCTAGTTATTTTGCGACACAACACTTTTCCATTTTAGACGAATAAAATAAGATAATAATACCTGAATATTCTCTGCTCAAGCCTCTGAACCAAACATGGAATAGAATCCTTGAAAGTGAGACTTGATGCATCCTGTGAATATATTAGATGATTTCAGCCCTCTATATTACTACAGCCTGCTTCGATGGAGCCGACTAGAAACAAGGGATTCTGTCATGAACAAGAGAGCAAGAGATGTAGCCCAGTTTCCCTTCTCGACCCTGGTAATACTTGTTTGCGTTTACGCGTTGTGCCGTTAACACTGGCAGCCGAAATACTAAGTGGGGAAGTGCAATCGCAACCGACGAATACACTCGCCTGAAAGCCATCTAGATTCTGAGAGACGCGCCATTTGAATACGAAATTCGAATACGCTGACGAGCCGTGCATACATCGGTCTACGTCTGTTTGAACTGGCCCCTGTATGGTAATGACTGCGATGCTGGAACTATACGCATCGAATATACGCACTGTCAGCGCTGCCTTGAACCAATAGGATATTATATATAAGCGTCGAATTGTACACGGATGATGAGCAAGGACTCCAGAAATCTGTTTCGACCACATTCTCCTTGAACGAATCACTCAATAAGAAACATCGCAAACTCAACGCTCGATTTATCGTATTCCAACGGAAAAGATCTTAAGATAGCAAACTCCTCATGGAAACGATGTTGATGGAAGACTCGTATGCGGAAAATACTGTATCACATTATTTATTTTTCTAGCGAAGGAGAAAGGTTCCCAGGAAGACTGATTATCTGATTCTCAAGAAGGTACTTTTCCTCTGCTTTGTGAAATTTGCAACGCTGATTCCCTGATCGCACGATGTAAGGGATGCATCCCAACAAGAATTGATGAAACAGTACTATTTGCTAGTAACCGAAAGTCATATTATATTTCAGGCAGGTTTCGATACCTTGAGTTCACTTTTCCGATATGTCATTAAGAATAAGTTCCTCATTTAGCTTGCGATCACAGAATCAAAAATACAAAAGGAAGATACTAAAAAGCAATGCCGAGAAGATGAAAAGAACTCGATCAAGAGCGGAGAGTAAGATGTAAGCGGCAAGAATATGAAGAAAAGTTTAAATTACTTTCACTGATTTAAAAACTTGAGTTATTGCAGGGTCCGTGAGGAACATTTCAGTTTCTCTGAGTTGATCCTTCTTCACACTTCATGTATCATCTACAGATTTTCCCTAGAGTTGACTTGAGTCTAAAGTCGCAGTGTTTACAGATGTCAGGCGCGTTAGATTAGGAAATTTCCTTTCCCTTTCTACTTCTCAATTTGATGCTCGCTTCAACGCCACTAAAATACGAATTGAGGAGGACTAGAAAATTCGTTCTTCCCTCTCTGCTTAGTTACTCACAAAACCAGGAATGAACCAAGTTTAACCTTCCTATACACTCGCTTTAGGTATTTTTCCCTTGGAGCAATGTAAACCTCTAAACGAAGCTGCCTTTCTGACTTTTCCCCTGTTCGCTCTTGTCGGTCGCTTGACGAGAGCCAAACTTTTTTGCCAGAAAAAGAAATTTCACGCATTACGATAAAAGTTTCGTCTCTCTGTTGTCTCACCTAACTTACCATTTGGGAATAAGGTGCATGAAACTCGCAACAAAAACTCGGGATTAATAAAGGGAAAAAGAGAGAGAAGTTGAATGTTTTAAATGTCGAATTCGCAGGTGGAAACTGGTCCAAGTATTTTCCTTCCTTATCATTTTTGACGTTCTACGAAGAAAAGGCTGAAACGCGGGAAAAATCGATTTTCAAATTTTCAATGTTATCGATAATTTTTGTGTCGCATTTTCATAAAGAAAACGAATGATTTTTTTATCTACAAAATTCGACTTATTATTCAACTGCAAAGTAGGAACATCCTATCCCAAGCAAAAATCATGACACTGCCAACTACGACCATCGATCAAATGATGGTCGTACGTAGGAGATCGACTATTGATTACCAACGTTGGTACAATGTTGGGAAACAATTGTCCCAACCTTATTTCGACTGCGGAAAAATTAATTTTACGACAGTGGATGTACAAGGTCTATTCAGTGTCTATTCAGCCCTGGTAGTCGACTGAAAAATACCAGACAACGTTGAGTTACAACAGGCCCAACCTTATTCCGACTGTGGAAAATGTAATTTTTCGACAGTGGATATACAAGGTCTATCCAGTGTCTATTCATCCCCGATAGTCGACTGTAAAATACCAGCGTTTGTACAACGTTGGGTGTACAACAGGCCCAAATTTCTTCCGACTGTGAAAAAAGTAATTTTCCGACAGTGAATGTACAAGATCTATCCAGTGTCTATTCAACCCTGGTAGTCGACTGAAAAATACCAGACAACGTTGAGTTACAACAGGCCCAACCTTATTCCGACTGCGGAAAAAGTCATTTTCCGACAGTGGATGTACAAGGTCTTTTCAGTGTCAATTCATCCCCGATAGTCGACTGTAAAATACCAGCGTTTGTACAACCTTTTTGTGTACAACAAGCCCAACCTTCTTCCGACTGTGGAAAAAGTAATTTTCCGACAGTGGATGTACCAGGTCTATCCAGTGTCTATTCAGCCCTGGTAGTCGATTGTAAAATACCAGCGTTTGTACAACGTTGGGTCTACAGCAGGCCCAACCTTCTTCCGACTGTGGAAAATGTAATTTTCCATCAGTAGATGTGTTGTACAAGATCTATCCAGTGTCTATTCAACCCTGGTAGTCGACTGAAAAATACCAGACAACGTTGAGTTACAACAGGCCCAACTTTATTCCGACTGTTGAAAAAGTAATTTTTCGACAGTGGATATACAAGGTCTATCTAGTGTCTATTCATCCCCGATAGTCGACTGTAAAATACCAGCGTCTGTACAACGCTGGGTGTACAACAGGCCCAACTTTCTTCCGTCTGTGAAAAACGTAATTTTCCGACAGTGGATGTACAAGATCTATCCAGTATCTATTCAGCCCCGGTAGTCGACTGTAAAATACCAGCGTTTGTACAATAGGTCCAACTTTCTTTGGACTGCAGAAAAAGTAATTTCCCGGTAGTGTATGTACAAGATCTATCGAGTGTCTATTTAACCCCAGTAGTGGACTGTAAAATACCATCGTATGTACAACGTTAGGTGTACAACAGGCCCAACCTTCTTCCGACTGTGAAAAAAGTAATCTTCTGACAGTGGATATACCTGGTCTATCCAGTGTCTATTCAGCCCCGGAAGTCGGCTGTAAAGTAACAGAGTTTGTACAAAGTTGGTTGTTAAACAGGCCCAACCTTCTTCCGACTATGGAAAAAGTAATTTTCCGACAATGGATGTACCAGGTCTATCCAGTGTCTATTCAGCCCCGGTAATCGACTGTAAAATACAAGCGTTTATACAACGTTGGGTGTACAACAGGCCCAACTTTCTTCCGACTGTGAAAAAAGTAATTTTCCGACAGTGAATGTAGAAGATCTATCCAGTGTCTATTCAGACCCGGTAGTCAACTGTAAAATACCATCGTATGTACAATGTTCGGTGTACAACAGGCCCAACCTTGTTCCGAATGTGAAAAAAGTAATTTTCCGACAGTAAATGTGCAATGTCCACCCAGTGTCTAATGCTGTAAAATACCAGTGTTTGTACAAAGTTGATTTGACTCTAGCAGTCTTCTTTAAAATACATTTTTACCCTAAAAACATGGATTTGATAATGAAACTATATAACCAGTATTTTAGAAATGTTGACAGTCAGCGTTGAAAATTTCTTGGCTAACACTATTTGCAGATCGTTGGGAACCGGTGTTGTATCAACGCAGTACATCGTTATCATTATGACTGTCCACCGAAAGTCGGAAGTTGATATCCAGCGTTGGATCGACGATGGCCCGATTGTTAATTCCTGCTTGGAATAGAGTTCCTATGTTGAACTGTCTCTTTAATCACCCCTCCCTGTAAAATTTGCCTAAGCTGCGTTAGGGTCTTTTCTTCATGGATCGTAAAATTTCCAGGAAAATGTCAGGTCAGAGTGTTTTTAGTTTCATACCGATTTATGAAGAAAAGAGCGTACGTGCATGCATATGGATATGAACCGCTGCTGATGAACTTGAATTTGACTGAAAAGCCACGCCATACTAAAGGTCGGGGAATCACTATGGCAAACGCGCAGAGGAGTTGCCTGTTTAATGGCAGCACTCCGCATGGCTAATAACTTAACCTCATCCGGTTGTCCCGATCCGAGGGCTCTGTAATGAAAATGGCAGAGGACGAGGCAAGTCATAAACCACATAGGAATTCGAGACAGAGAACACGTTCTGAAATGCAGAATTTCATAATTCGAAGTCACAAAAAGCTCAATTCTCACAAATTCAGTGGTCTTCCACACTGGTAAATTGTTTACCCCTGAATTTTACTTGAAGCCTCTTCCCTAAATTAATTCCTCAATTCAGATATCAAATTATGAAATCATTTGCATAATAATTTAACAAAAGTGGATGGTATATTTGATCAGCTTGATGTGCTAAGCATATTAATTTAATACTTATTGCTAAGTTTATACACTCCTTAACTATTT